>QXTE01000003.1:11748168-11963959 GCA_003942145.1 Platysternon megacephalum | reverse complement strand
CACACAATAGCAGATCTTAAGGTGGCCATCCTACAGCAAAAAAACTTCAGGACCAGACTTCAAAGAGAAACTGCTGAGCTTCAGTTCATCTGCAAATTTGACACCATCAGCTCAGGATTAAACAAAGACTGTGAATGGCTTGCCAACTACAGAACCAGTTTCTCCTCCCTTGGTTTTCACACCTCTACTGCTAGAACAGGGCCTCATCCTCCCTGATTGAACTAACCTCGTTATCTCTAGCTTGCTTCTTGCTTGCATATATATACCTGCCCCTGGAAATGTCCACTACTTGCATCCGAAGAAGTGGTTATTCACCCATGAAAGCTCATGCTGCAAAACGTCTGTTAGTCTACAAGGTGCCACAGGATTCTTTGCTGCTTTTACAGATCCAGACTAACACAGCTACCCCTCTGATACTTAGATTGGAAAGAATCCCTTGTGCTGGAATCTATCTGTACAAGCTAATGTTTTCCACCATCAACAGTCAAGCCTCCTTCCTTACTACTTTCTGTTGCAGGTCATCTGAGAACCACGGAGATCTGTGGAGGCTTTCAGGTGGGCTGGACACCTACAAACACACCTTCCATTCCTTACTAACACAGAGGCCAGACAATGCATGGAAACGATTCACTAACATTTTGGGGCCACACCACTGACACAAACCTGCTTGCTAGCCAACATTAGAAATAGTACATACGGTACTGTGTCTTAGTGGAGGCTAGCAGCATAAGAGACAGAATTAGGGCATCATAAAAATGGAAAAGATATAACCCGGACTATTCCTAGCAGACTTTCCTACAGATTGTAATTTACAAGAATCTCCATAAATATGCCAGTTGCAGTAATGCATTTTATTAATGCTTCAGTACAGCACAGTGAGGTAAAACTGGGTGGTCCTAGAGAACACTTCATCAAAGTCTACCTGGGGTGGAAGGTGTTCTTACTATTCTACACAATATTTTTTTAATTGTAGCTTTAAGCAATGTATTCAGATTTTAGAGTTTTGTTTTGTTTTAAAGCACTTTGAAACATGAATTGTATGCTGTACTGATAGGTCTACTGTATTTTACGTTGCCATGCAAAGAAAATAGAGCAGGGGGCGGCACGTGAGCTGATTTTCAGTGGCACTCACACTGCCCGGGTCCTGGACACCGGTCTGGGGGGCTCTTCATTTTAATTTAATTTTAAATGAAGCTTCTTAAACATTTTTAAAACCTTATTTACTTTACATACAACAATAGTTTAGTTATATATTATAGATTTATAGAAAGAGACCTTCTAAAAATGTTAAAATGTTTTACTGGCATGCAAAACCTTAAATTAGAGTGAATAAATGAAGACTCGGCACACCACTTCTGAAAGGTTGCCGACCCCTGAAACAGAGCAACAACTGTATTCATTAGAAATGTTAATTAACTTTTTGTACCATAAAACAAATCTGAAAAATAGACCTCTAGGAAGTTAAGTAATCAAGAATAATTTCAAAACACATCAGAACCATTTTCCATATAAAATACTACAGGTAGAAATGAGACTGCAACATTATGGTTGAGAAATCAAATATACAAAGTCAGCAAATTTGAGAAGTTAAGGTTTCTACTGAAATACTTACTTAGCCCTGTTGTACATTCTGTATATTTTTAAACATATACATTTAACACCATACAACAGTACTTAAAGCTTTGAAAAAGAGTGGACATGACCACATACGTTCAACCTGAGTTAAAGACCATATGATTATCTTTTTCTTGAAATTGCATTTCACACCTAGATCTGAACGTGATTGGTGCTCTTGGTTAAGGTAATTTGACGAGAAATCTCCTTTTGCCACTGTACTCATCTCAGATGTCAGGCCTTAAAAGCAGCAGATATCTTAACAATGGCATCTTGATCTGCCTTGCCAATGTTCTAAATTCTTCTTGGCTAAGGGTACCACAAAAAGCTAATGAAATCTGTTTTTTCCATGCAAGTTAGAATATGTTAATTGTATACATGAATCAGTATTCTTCAAATGAAATTCTTAAATTTTTCTTCCTTCCACCAATTTTTGAGCAATACAAGAGCAAACATTTCAAATCAGAAGATATAGGGGAAATTAATTTTTCCCCGTTTTCACACCTCCAAAATAGCTAGACTGATTTTGCTCAGGTTTTTCAGAAAAATTGAAGATTTAGAATAAAATAAACCATGGAAATTATTAGCCCAAGAATAAGTTGCTTGAAAGCAACTCAAGGAATTATGGGGGTTCTCAGGGCTTTCAAGCTCCCACGACTGTCAGGCTCCTGGTCCATTTCAGGAAGCCCTGGCATAACAGGGCTGCCCCAGAACTTGGAAACTCACACTCCTCAGCAGCCAGCAGGCAGATTTCCCATTAGAACCCTGTCTATAATTCAACAAAAATTTGTTGAACCTGAACTCCAACCAGCCCACACACACACAGAGTATATTCCATGCATACTTTCTAAATTCATTTAAATTCCCACTGACATATCTCTAAGATGGTACTTTTATAAAACAGTATCTAATGGCTGTTTTAAGACTGTCTGAAATATAGTGCCATCCTGAATATTTATATATGGTTAGTCACTGGAAACATGAAACTGTATCTCCATCACATAGAGGCACTCAACCAGTTACTCTTTCCCTTCACTCTGACTGACTGAAGGTAGCATGCTCCCTCACAAATGCAAATCCTAGCTGCTTGAAGGATGCACTTACATGTGGCAACAGTCAACAAGGTATACTGTGTAGCCCTTTAAATGTGAGAATGTTGATTGAGAACCATTTGCTTCCTTGACAGCTGAAATGTCAAATAACCTAACTGCAATATACTAGTTCATATCACAAGGCAGAAAAGATAGGAAGTATGGAAGATGGAGAAATATAGCTCTTTTCTCATCGCTAATGAAAACACCCACCAAAAACTTAGCACTTTTTCCACTTGCCAATGAGTTAAAGCTGTGGATTCCAAACTTATTCCTGGCTGACACAACAGCCTCTTTGGGGCCAGGGGGACAGAAGAGTTCAATATAATGTGGCCCGTGCTGGATGGTTCTGGAACACAGAGAGCGCAGAAGGTAGTTTAAATCATTTCAGGGGCTGTGCTGAGCAGAGGTTGGCCAGATCAACATATCTGGGCCAGCATTTCTCATCTCCTCTGTAAACACCACTTGGATCATTGCTAATAATTTGTGACCAAATGATTACTATTTCTCTTCAAACTGTACAAAGGAATAACCTGTAACTTGAATTATTCAGTACAGTAATATGATTTTTTGAAATAATTGATACTGCAAATTAATACAACCCCTGTTGGACAACTCTAGCTACCTCCATTAAGTACTCCAATGGTTCTGAAATCACAGAGACAGTGCCAACATATTAAAAAAGCTCCAAACTACACATTCCTGAAGTTAGTGCTGCCATTGCCACATTATAATGATATAGGCTATTTTGCTAAGAACACCATGGTCACGGAAGCCTGACAACAAAAGATTCCTAAAACTGACTTCTGCTCTGATATATACAGTCAGGGCTGTCACATTCTACCTGTCTCAGCAACTCATAAAATGTAACTGCTGTTAAAATTTCAAGGTAAAAATCTCTTTTCCTTTTGTTTGATAGATTATCTGTTCTAAAACTCACCAGATTGAGCATCTATTAAAAAGAACACAGCAGCTATCAAGTGTAATGGTCTGTAAGACATCAATTTAGTTTTCCCTACAGACCTTCCTCCAAATGCCCATTCTCTCTGACACCCTTTATTAGAATACACCACTTCAAACTTCCCTACAGAAGGGCCAACCAAAGCAATGTCTCATGATGATACAAGCTGCACCAGTTCCACTGTGTTCATTTAGTCCAAAACTCCCTTCTTGAACACTTCTTCCTGGAGAGTAGGTACCCCAAATATAGGCAGCCTCCCACCATATCACACATATGAAACTATGAGGAAAAACAACTCACACCACCACCTAAATATTAGTTGAGAAGGCCAACAAAAATAACTGACTCATAGGGTCTCTTGTAGACAAAAACTAGTATCAAAATCTGGAAGAATCTGGTTAATCTAGACTTTAATAATGATTGAATTTGTTTGTCTGGCTTCTAAATCTGAAAAAGTAGCAACTGAAAAAACTAAAAAAGGTAGTCAGAAAGATGGTGCTACATCTTGGAATATTTTAGTCCTAGTTGATTCAATATAACTATTGTTTGTTGTTTAAATTCAAAGAACTTGTCACCCAGTGATAGGTTGATTAAATCCAAGTTGATAATTTGCATTTGGTTATTTGTTCTCTGTTGATGCTGGTTTCAGTTTTAACTGAGGAATCATACATAGGGCTGCTGGTATAATAAAAAAAGAAAAAGAAAAATGTTTGCACATAAACTCTCTTCCGTCTAGGTTTTACAAAGATCACTTTGGTATCCAAATACGAACCAGGAACATTCAGAACAGTAAAAAAAAAAAAAAAAAAAAGCCCTCACTTTTTCAGATCACCTGGCAGCAATCAACATAAAGTTACATGCTTTAAGGGTTTTCATAAATTTATAGATTCCAAGGCCAAGAGGGATCATTGTGATCATCTAGTGCAGTGGTTCCCAAACTTTAACAACCTGTGAACCCCTTTCACCAAAATGTCAAGTCTCGCGAACCCCCTCCTAAAAATGAATATTTCCGGGGATTTTCTCTTTTACCTGAGTATAAATTATAAAAGCAGTGACCTTGGAAATATAAAATTTGTTTTTATGACATGCTTATTACACACTATTATTAATTACAGCAATACTCTTCCAAGATCTCACTTTCGTAGCTTGTATCACTTTGAATAAGCTTGTTATAAGACAAGGCTCCTATGTTTCATCAAGAAGTATCAGATGTGAAACAGCAGGAAGGTATCTAAGAAGCCAACTCAAAGAGTTCCTCTTACACAAGCATTCAGGTCTTGAGCAGTTCAGGCAAACAACACACGTTACAACAAAGCTTAAACTTGTTCTTCATAATAATTTTAAAAACAATACTAGCCTATTTAATTTTAAAAACAGCAAAAAATATCCACCTCCCTTTCCATTTCTTATAAGGAGGCTTGAAGTTTAAATCTCCTCAGTGCGATAGACATGCTTGCTTTGATCTGCTTAATTCTTGGAAGTCCAGGGGCTCCGGGCTGCTGGTCCCATGCTGCCCAGGGTCCCTAGGGACAGCTCTGTCCGCCATTAGGGATTTTTTTCCCCGATAACCCCGTGAAACATTTCGCGAACCCCAGTTTGGGAACCACTGATCTAGTGTGACCTCCTGTATAAGACAGGCCATAGCACTTCCCCCAATAATTACTAGAGCATAGCTTTCAGAAATGTACGGCCTTATTTCCAGTTTGGACTTGTCTAGCTGCCACTTCCAGCCATTGGATCAGATTCGACTTTCTCTGCTAGGTGAAGAGCCCACTATTAAATATTTGCTCCACATGTAGGAATATTTTAAAACTGTCAGCCACTTGGTAGCCTCCTCTGCCTGTTCTATAGACCACAGTGCTACCCAGAATCTCCGCAGTGAGCTGAAACCCTACCCCTGAGATGCCCCTCCTTTTTATTGGATGATTCGTATGAAACCAAAATGTTGCTGGATTGTTACATGTTTGTAATGAGCCACTAATCCCTGATTGGCATTCCCTAGGGTCTACTGCATATTAATATCCATTCACATACACACATGGTGAACATGGATAAAAAATATTACATGTTCACCGTGTGCGCGCGCACACACACACACACACACTTCAGAAACCTTCCAAAAATGTATATGCTAGCTCCAGCCCCATACATCCTGCACATCCCCATCAGGAAATATTAGCTTTTGTTTGGGGGATAGAGCTGTTAGTCAGGGAGCTTCAGGAATGATGGGCAAATACTACAGTAGCAGGAGGGCAGTGGGCAGATCCAGCATCATTCTTCTGAATTTCAGAAAAAATGTCAAGAGTTTTCTTCAAGTTGTTTTATACTTAAAAAAAAAAAAAAAGCCAGAGAATCTTGTAATTAAGGAAAACATTAATTATTCACTACAGGGGTGTATTTTCTCCCATGAGCACACTTTTTTATTAATACCACACCAATTTTCAGCAAAGACCTTAAACTTCCCTTCAACACCTACACCCCCACAGTTGTAAATGACTATATATTTTGTGCAACATTCCCCAAAAGTCATTGCCCAGGCTTCTTACACTTGCCAGTCCAGCGCTCTTCCTGCCTAATGTTTCTAGTCACATACTGCAAATCCATAGGTCCTTAAAAGTGATTCTTAAAAGAAATAAAAAATAACAATTAAAAGGCAGATGTGCAGACATGAAATATTGGCAAAGACTGCCTGAAAAAAAAAATCAGTTTTACAGAGCAATATTTAAATACCATCCTGATTAAAAATCTTCTAAGTATCCATGACAGTCAGAATTACATTAAAATTCTTTTCAATCATAGAATGACCCCATTTTTTATGTAAATGAAAATATTTACGAGATTTTCTTAGCAGAACCTAGAAGAGGAGCAACTTTGTGGCATAACAATGTTCCATAACAACAGGATTTTAGCAGGACTGCAAAGCTTCCATGGTTTAGCTAACTAAAAGAAAATATAAATCTTTCACTTGTAAGATTACCAGCCTGAATCCAGCTCAGGTCAACCGTAAGTAAAATTTGCTATTACAATAGGTAGGCCACTGAAGAGCCAATGTGAAATGAGTTGATTATCTCAATCCAGGTACTAGTGGACAAGTATATACATTTCAAACTCCCCACCACACTTGACATCCATGACACCAGAGTAGACAAAAATGAAATGGACAGGACAAGCTCTCCCATTGCTAGCAGCAGTCCCCTCGAGGTCACTACTGGGCAACACTGGAAGGACATTAACAATTCAGACCATTCCTTGTCTTGCAAAAATTCACTAAAACAAAGGCCAAACAACCAGTATTTTTTCATATACTTCAGGCACTTTTTACAGTGTACATGTATAAAAACTTCAAATTTAATATATCCTGAGGTTTCTTGCATTAGTCACTTGAATATGTGAGGAGAAAAAAATTAACTGATTTTCAAGTGTGCACTTTTCTCTTTCCTGCTTTATTTGCTATAAAGAAACCTACAGATTTAACATGTTATTTACACATCTATTAATGGCACTGACTTAAGACCAGAACTCAGACAAGTAATTAGGAATTATCTAATTAATAAAGTACTAAAAATATACCCCTCTTCTATATATATTTTGTTGATTCATGAACACAACACATACTGAACTGAAATCAAAGTCATAGGTAGGTGAAACGTGCCAAGGGCTATTTATTTTCAAAAGGTCAACATCCAGTACACCTTTCAACAGTACTACATTGTATGGACAGATTCAAAGATTTTCTTTGATGCTCTTATGCACTGTTCAATAAATCCAACAAAGGTACCATACTAAGCCAAGTCGGATTAGTTCGCCATAATACGGCTCTGATTAAACTTGTTCTCACGGTTAGTATTTTCTTCTAATGGTAACTTTTCAACCTACTAAAGCAAGTTAATAGATTTCACAATAGCAGCTAAAAACTAATATTTCTTCCCTAAATGTGAAATTAGAACATTTAAAAATACCTAAGTATACTTAACTGATTTTCTTTCCACATTTTATTTAGGAAAAATGTAATTAAACTGAGTACTAGAAATACTATAATTCAATACTCATAGTAACTTGCATATCACAGGCTCCTGACCACAAGCACACTCATTTGGAGGTTTAAAGAATGTAGCAATAGAATTAAAACTACAATAATTATTATTCCTTTGGTAATGAATTTTAAAGATGTTGACTTTATTACAGTGGGTCAAATATGATTATTTATAATTGTGCAACAGACAGACTGCTAGGCATTTTGCAGACAGAGAAGCCCCAAAGAGTATGAATTCTAAATTCTACACAGAGATAAGGGAAGCAAGAGCAGCATCAGGCAGCATAAAGCAGTGGCAGCATCAGGTTGGACAGGGTCAGATTAAGGCAGAGGCATTGGAGTTGCATGATTACATACAAAACACAGCTTTCATTAAAAATTATAATAATTAACGTTCTAGCTTTCATAGTTGTTTCATAGCACCTTTCCTTCCCTCCTGCATCCCCTCTCCCTTTCTATGCAGCTACATGGCTACTCCCATCCCCTTTCATTCCCATTTTTATTGCCCCTTCTTAGCAACACCGCTTCCTCCACCCTAGCTCATTCTCACATCACTATGGTACCACTACATACCTCCTCCGTTCCCCATTTCCTCAAATAGGGCAAGCCAACACTAGTAAATAATTCAGCCAACAGTTATGCACGCTGTTAGCCTATGTAACCAAATATCATTAAACCCTCAGCCTCTCCGCTTTCCTTAAGTTTCTTCCCAGCTCCCCATTCAGTTGGAATGACTTAAATACCCTCTATTCACTCTTCTCCCATATACTTCTCTTGGTTCCTGCTTTCAGACCCTGCTCCCTAAACCAGTATTTCTTTCCTGTAAGGCTGGAAATGCATTAGTCATGGTGAATTCACTGCAGGGTCCACCACTGAATTCAAGGGAATAGGAGACTTGAGTGTTTGTGTTGGTTGTGTGATAGCCAAAAAGCTCAATAATTGATACACGAAAGAGGTACAGAATGATATTAAGTCATGAAGAAACAAGAAGGTTTTACATCAAGCCACAGTAAATATGCAGAAAGTAGCACAAATTTCTCTTCAGTTTACCTGGAAGCCTGTTGACGGGCTTCCTTCTTCTCCCTGGAAATATGATGCTCCCAAAGCTTTCCACACTCAAGATTTAAGTCAGCTACAGGTCAAACAGTCAGCAATCTGGAGCACATCAGTGTTGTCAAAATACCAGTGTGTCTGTCTGAGCTCACATGGAACTCCTCCTCTCTGCCCCCGCCCCCCAAAAATACCATCTCCCTTGTTTTATTTCCTCTGTCAGGAGCTAAAATAAGCCCTATAGTTGTGAAGGAGTTTTCTATCTATCTGGGTAATGTTCAGATTTGGACTAAATTGGCTGCCTCAATAGCAGCAGATCTGTCAAGAGGCAACTAAGGTGAATCTTACCCTGCTTGGTCTCAGTGATGTTCTACAGCAGGGGTCGGCAACCTTTCAGAAGTGGTGTGCCGAGTCTTCATTTATTCACTCTAATTTAAGGTTTTGCATGCCAGTAAAACATGTTAACGTTTTTAGAAGGTCTCTTTCTATAAGTCTATAATATATAACTAAACTATGGTTGTATGTAAAGTAAATAAGGTCTTTAAAATGTTTAAGAACCTTTATTTAAAATTAAATTAAAATCCAGAGCCCCCCGGACCGGTGGTCAGGACCGGGGCAGTGTGAGTGCCACTGAAAATCAGCTCGCGTGCCGCCTTCGGCACGCATGCCATAGGTTGCCTACCCCTGTTCTACAGGCACTAGAGATGATTAGGATACTATCTGTGATTTGGATTTATATAATTCTCAACAGATAAAATTTAGTTGAAGGAAGGAGGAAAGTTGGATCCGTTACTGGAGATTGCCAATACCTTGGGAAGGGCTAGTTTGGAAGGGCAAGCTGCCAACATCGCGAATGAGCAAAGACAAAGCCTAACTTCAGGAAACAGTCTGATGCTAACAATCATACCGTTACTACTTGCCTTTTTTTGGAGGAAAAAATTAGAGCTGTGACAATGCAGCTCTGGAGTCCTCAGAATTCCCAAAACCATTTTCAGGTTTGTTTTAGGTCTCTGTTTGGTACAGAAACAGTACTGGATCTCACTGATGGATGGATTTTCTTTGCAACAGCAAAGATCAAATACATTTGTTGATTATTTTGGTTTAATCATCAACTTTTGATACCACTGATGGGTTTCTAGAAACTGGCAGGGACAGAGTAGGTTGTACCTCTTACCTTAGAAGACCCAGCAGGGAAAGTGATGCCCTTTCTCAGGGCTTTTCTTCTCTTTGGATCTTCTCTGAATTCTCTCATTCCTGACAGTTTCCCCTTTATTACCTCTTTCCTATTTCACACTTTGCTCTAATTTTCTTATCTTTCCTTTGCCCAATCTCTGCCAGCCTTCCACCCCTCAGTCTCCCACATCCTGCTGTTTCTCCACCTGATTAAACTCTCTGCTTTTTCCCCAAATCACGCTGCCAATCCCCAAAATTGTCTCCAACTTTTTCTTCTCTGTTTCCATCACAACCTTCTCCCTGGAGAGATCAACCTGTGTATCAGGGATGGTCTAGATAATACTTAGTCCTGTCTCAGTGCAGGGGACTGGACTAGATCAGTGGTTCTCAACCAGGGGGTACGTGTACCTCTGGTGGTACGCAGAGGATTTCCAGGGGGTACATCAACTCATCTTGATATTTGCCTAGTTTTACAACAGGCTACATAAAAAGCACTAGTGAAGTCAGTACAAACTAAAATTTCATACAATTACTTGTTTATACTGCTCTGTATACTATACACTGAAATGTAAGTACAATATTTATATTCCAGTTGATTTATTTTATAATTATATGGTAAAATGAAAAAATGAGCAATTTTTCAGTAATAGTGTGCTGTGACATTTTTGGATTTTTATGTCTGATTTTGTAAGCAAGTAGTTTTTAAGTGAGGTGAAACTTAGGGGTACACAAGACAAATCAGACTCTGAAAGGGTACACTAGTCTGGAAAGGTTGAGAGCCATTGGACTAGATGACCTATTAAGGTCCCTTCCAGTCCTACATTTCTATGATTGTATGTGTGTGGTTGGTTAAGGGGGAGCTGAGGGGATCTCGTCTACAGCTCTTGTACCTAGGGCTGATAGAAATTTTTTCATTGAAACTGTTACAGAAAAATTGGGTTTTTGACTAAAATCTGCACAGCCAAACTCTGAAATATTTTGGCCAAAAATAAAAATATTCCCCCTTTCAGTTGAAAATGTTTTGATACTTGAATTTCTGCCCCCAAAATGAATTTTAATGGAAAATTTAGATAATTTATTTTTTCACTGTAATTTTGCACAAGGAAAAAGAAATACTTTTCAACCAGATATATTCTTCCCCACAAAGTACAGATGGGAATAGGTGACAGGTGCCATCGTTTATGCATGTTCACCACCAAATGAAGAAGAAGCCACAATATTTTTTCACCTCCAGCAGCGGGGCCATCTTGTTTGTATAATTCCTGCTGGGTATCCCTCAATCTCTCTCTCCTATCAGGCAATTATGCATGAACCACCACCACCTACGGCAAGAAATTAATGGCTACTGTGTCACAGTGGTCACTGAATCATGTGTGCAACAGTTCCTGCTTCTGGATCAATCTTTTCCATGACTATGGGTCAGCAATGGGCTTTGGAAAACCCTTAAATCAGCTTAAATATGAAATAATTAACCTGAGGCAAACCCTCTAATTAAATAGCTTCTATTGAGAATAAAAGGTTTTTGGTGGCTCAAACTCGGGATTGGTTTGCTTTAATATTCCCAATAATACATTTAGAATCAAAGAAATGTTTGTGACTTGAAATGGCAATAATGGGGAACTAGATCAACTATCATCTAAACTTTGATGCTATCACTGGCTGCCTTGGAGCAGGGGCGCTGGAACAATTTGTATAGAGGGGGTGCTGAGAGACATTGAACCAAACTGTAAATCCTGTATATGATGGAAACCACTTCAAACCAGGGGGTGCTGCAGCACCCCCTGCATCCTTAGTTCCAGCACCTATGCCTTGGAGGATATAAGACTCCTGCATAAGTCATTCTTAATCATACCATGTCTTTCCAAAGGTTACACTGATTTTTTTTTTAAATTGAAGACAACTGCTAAGGTAGAGGAATATTAAAGAAATCCACAAGGGCTAATATTTTCCAACAATGGGTGCTCAAAGATTGATTCCTAAATCCATATTTAGATTTCTAAAATAAATAGCCTGATTTTCAAAAATGCAGAGTACCCAGCTTTTACTTTAGTGGGAATTTATGGATAATTCAGTACTTTGGAAAATCGGGTCATTTATTTTAGGTACTTAAATATGGACTTTGTTTTTGGTTCCTTTGTGATGTATGAAAATGGCAAGAAAACAAACAAGGCAAAATATTTCTGGTTGGCTGGTTTTTCACATTAGAAATATAATTTACCACTACTTCAGCAGAGAACTGTAAAACCGCCCACTCCACATCTCCAGAAAAAATAGAAGATGAATACACATATTAATAAAAAGCAAACAGAAAAAAAAGTTTTAAAAGACTCCAGGCCTACTCCGCACATCATATATAAGCGAAGAGACCACAAGCAACTGTTTCCTTTGCAGTCATCTTTAAATCATTACCTGAATCCCTTAAATCTTACAGTAACTCTTTATAAAAGTCTCCAACTTACCAGGACAAACATCACTACCAGCTGCTAAATTGAAATATTACTGCAAAACCCTGGCAACAACCAGGTATACATGAATCCATGGAAATCATTTTATAATATGAAAACTTGTGTCCAAAACTGAAAAGCCATGCCATATCACCGCTTTCCCTCCGTTGGTTCTTCTGATCAACAACAACAACACTGGCTCCATGTACTGACAGTAATAAAAAATATATTCATTCCCAGCTAAGCAAGAAGAGGGGAGGGGAAAAAAAACACAGACTACTTGGACTTTGTGATTGTGACATCTGCAAAAAAGAGCCAGTACGTCTCTTAAATGACAGAAGACTATAATACCAACAATTGCAAGGGAAAAATCTTTAACGTAACAAGATGTAAGGAAGGCAGCACCCTGCTGTTCCGCAACTGTCTTCTTTGCCTCAGAGCAATTATTTAGAATGCAGGGGGGGGTTTATTACTTCAAAGGGAAAACACGTTTTACAGAAATATGTGAGCACCTGCTTTTCTAAAAACAAAATTGACAGTTTCTTCATATTTACATCTCACCTGTAATCCCCAGGAGAATACAGTGAATACATATCACGAAGATTGTTTAGAATGGCTTCATCTAATAATTAGTGGTGGTCTCTCAGCCATGTTACTATGGCCCCAGTCCTACAAAGTCTAGGCATGTTGCTTTATGCATGTGACTTCAATGGGACTACTTGCAAGAGAAAGGGGGACACAGTCAACCAAAACTAATTTAAAAAACAAATATTCGTGGGAAATAGTTTACATTATTCACCTGCTCTAACTGAAAGCAGCCTGTTGTCATGTTTGCTATGAAAGACCAGGAGCCTAAGTAACTGAACCACTATGCCCAGGAATCCATGTAGTCCCAAATCCATGGCTGCCCTCTCCCTGGCCCCATCAACTAACCTTCCTATCCATAAATTTTCTCCCAGCATCTAATGTTCCTGATGCTCTTACTGATGCCCTTTGTCAGTTCTCTGTTCATCAGGGAAACACTACAGAAGTGGTGGGCAACCTGTGGTCCACATGCCACACACAGGCAGTCAGGATAATCCGCTGGCGGGCTACGAGACAGTGTTTACATTGACCGTCCGCAGGCACGGCCGCTTGCAGCTCCCAGTGGCCGCGGTTCACCGTTCCCAGCCTATGGGAGCTGCGGGAACCAGTGTGGTCCACAGGGACGTGCTGGCCGCCGCTTCCCGCAGCTCCCATTGGCTGGGAACAGTGAACCGCGGCCACTGGGAGCTGCGAGCGGCCGTGCCTGCAGACAGTCAATGTAAACATTGTCTCGCGGCCTGCCAGCGGATTATCCTGACGGGCCACAGGTTGCCCACTACTGCACTACTCAGAAGCAGCTGAGATGGAGCAGTCCACTGAATAAAAGTCATCTAAGGGGAAAGGAACATCACGTGATATGAACAGGACTGTCAGGTGGTCCAATTTGTTGCTCTTTGCTTCCTTCCACTTGCTGTTTTCTGCCTAATTTTGTCAAGTTCAGCTGTTGGGTCCTGTTAGTGAATCATGGGGACCTTTGTCCTGTGACTTCTATTTTTTGATTGCAGCATGCCACCCTGAAAACACAATATGTCAAAAAGGGAGACATACCGGCTGAGTAACACAGAATATATGTGCTAGTTACCCACTCCGTGTTTCTTTAGTAGCTGAAGCGCTAAAGCCTGCAGATTAATAGGCAATAAATTACCATCAATTTGGTGTCTCCAAATCCTTCTCTGCCAACCAGAGACTCAGGTGTAGGTCCTCTTACTACCAGATGAAGACAAAAATAAAGCAAAACTCTTGTAACATCACTCTCCCTATTAAGGGGGCTGACTGGTTGGTCCTGCTCAATCAGAGACTTTGTGAGCAATAAAGATTCTATTAATTCAAGTCACTACTAAATTCAAGGAGAAAAAGTCAGAAAGAACAGTATCAATCTGTACAGCTGGTTAAGGTCAAGAGTTACATTGCTCACGCGAGTAAATAATGTGGATGCCTGTCCTTTCTGCAAGTTATGATGACAGTTGTTCTCAAACGAAATAGTATAGGGGTGAAATCCTGGCACAAATGAATACAATCAGAATTCTGCCATTGACTGCAGTGCAGCCAGGATTTCACTCAAGGTGTATTGCTTTTTAAACACACATTCATATCTAGGTTGGGTTTTGTGCTTGAAATATAACTTTGTACCTCACATGTAACAGAAAAGCATCTATGGCCCAAAATGTCCTTTCATTTTGTTACTTTCATTTGAGTGTAAGCATATACTTTAAGATTCAGCTATATAGGAGAGGTTCTATTGCAAAGCAGTACCGGGTTTTGGACAAAGCAGATGAGTCCTCAAGCCTCAACTTTCTCTGCTGCCACCAAGAGTGGTCCGATTCTCTACCCTGCTTATGCTGCTTCCATCTGGGCCATTATCTGATCCCAATGACTGACCCCCTCTGCTAGTTTTCCTTTGGCCTGAGAGATCACACACTTCCTCCACCTGATAAAGAAGAGAAAGTATCTTTAAAAATATTTTCATTCCCTTATGCTGTGCTACCCTGGCTGATGTTGGTCTATTAGTCAGCTGAAGTGCACTTCCGACTGTATTTTCTACAGTCACGCGCGCACACAGAGCACACTTCATCAGGAAGAAAGCATGGTGGGTGACTATGGATGGGCTCAGTATTCCTTTTTCTGTTGACCTTTTTCCTTAAAGCCACAGAAAAATGTGGCAACAAGAAGAATAGATGTTGAGAGTTTATTACAATCAATTACACTGGTGTCCATAAAATTTTTCTTTACTTTTTTTGTAATTTAAACAGACAAAAAAATAAAAAAGTAACAGCATAGTACAACACTTGGGAAATGGTCAACCAGATATTATAGTCCTGGAAATTCAAAACTTGAACATCCAATGAACATTTCATTCTCTATAAATTAGTCCCCCTGGTAGTGCATTATAACAGTAATAATAGTAAATTACTTCTTAAGGTTGTTGGCCTTTTGATCAGCTTTGAATGGTTCCTCTTTAAATGAAAGAGCAGAATGAGATGGACAGTGGTTGTATTAACATAAGGGAATGACGACAGGCTTGGTAATGGGACAAGGAGCATTTCATCTACAGATCAGACTGACAAAGTCATTACTTCCAGACTGCTCTTTGATGTCCTGGATGCAATGACGTAATTGTCTTTTGGTGTGCCTACTCTGCAATCAGGAGATGCGATTGTAGCAGTGTAGATATACCCAAGCTAGCTCTGATGTAGTTAGCATGTTAAAAATAGCACAGAAGCCACAGTAGCACAGGCTAGCCACAGCATACAAACCTGCCCAGGACCCTAGGTACCTACTCAGGTGGCAAGCCCATACCACCACCCATGCTGCTATGGCATCACTGCTATTTTTTAGTGACCACAATCAAAGGTAGCTCAGATATGCCTACATGTGCCACAATCACACCTCCCGACTGCAGTGCAGATACAGTGAATCGGTGTCTATCACATGAACTACCTGTATATTTGACACCGCTAATGGCTCTCTCGGAAGAGCTACATTGGATTAGAGACTGATTTATTCCTTCACTTTTAGAGGTGATCCGTTGCTGGGGAGGTATGGGAAAAGCTGAACTGATGCTATCTATACTGGAACTGTTTTGCATTGCAAGGTTCAGAGCTAAGACAAAGGTGAAGGAGATTGTCATAAGGGACCTGTTGTTTGCAGATGATGCAGCCCTTGTGGCTTATAGTGTTGATGCCCTACAACGTCTTGTTACTAAATTCTCTGATTCATGCAAAATCTTTGGGCTAGCAATAAGCTTGAAGACGACTTATCATGCACCAAGGCTCTTCAGAACCAGTTGCAGATATCACCTTAGATGGATGTTGTTGACCAGTTTTGCTACCTTAGCTCTACTGTTACCAGCAGTGTAGATCTTGATACTGAGTTCACTAGTAAAAGCAGCCAGGAACTTTGGTCTTTTGCAAGATAGAGCATGGAACAATAACGAATTGTCAACTCTATTTATGAGACGTGTTTTATCCACTCTCCTATATGGCTCAGAAACATGGACTTACACCAAATATACCAACAGACTAAACAGCTTTTATATCAGATGCTTGCGTAAAATTCTTTGAATAAGATGGCAAGACAGGGTGACAAATGTAAAAGTGTTAAATCGTGCTATGTCATTCATGGGAACATTAATTAGTAAGAAAAGACTCAAGTGGCTTGGACAAGTCAAGCGAATGCCAGATTACAGGATCCCAAAGAGTGTGCTGTACTCTGAAACTCGAAGGGTCTAGAAAAAGAGGGAGACCTCTGTGCAGATATTGGGATGCTTGTAAAAATGACAGTATCCTTTGGACTCTCTGTGGATAATTGGGAAAGGAGTGCAGAATGCACACTCTGGTTGGTGAAGACATCTTGTAGATGGAGAAAGTCGTTGCAAGGCGAACTGGATTAACCTTTGTGATGACCGGTGTCAGATGAGGAAAGAATCTGCTCCTCAGATTCAGAGCATTGCTAGTGCATGGGTGTGCCCTACCTGTGGACGGGACTGTCACTCACACATCAGGTTCAGCAGCCATCAAAGAACTTATCGGTGCACATGTCATGCTCTGTAAAGAGCAATGGTGCCATTCATTGATGAGGAAGGCTGGATTTATGCTGTCTATACTGGGACTGTTTTGGGGTCAGTAGGTTTATGTTTCCATTGCAGTCAACCTGTTAATTTTCTGAGCATTAAAGTCACTTAAAAATGAAAACAAAGGTCAATGGGAAGAAATTGTGGGAGAGAGCCACTTGTTGACAAGGACTAACAGTGGTGATAACACTGATTACGTTGTTAGACAATAAAAAATGCATTGTTAGCTTGATAGGAACACCATAACCACTAGGAAGAGAGATTATATTGCCCTGTGGGCGGTCTGATATAGTGTTTCACTCTGCATGAGACGCAATTGAATAAAGCCATCTTATTTCACTTCACTGCTCAACTCCCATAAACATATAGATGCCCAGTTAGAGGAGACGTAAATATTGCCAACCAGTGAGAAAAAAGCCATCCAATCCTCTAGAACTCCATTTGGAGTTGTTCTCTCTGATTGAAGCATCATGATTTCCAAAAACAGTTGTGTTTCGGACGCTTATAAATACTTAACATTTCTGTGTTGATGAGACTGGGAATAGTATTTGAAGACCTTTAGCACAAAGAAAAAAGGGACATAATGGGAAATTAGTGGTGTTTTAATAGAAAGAACATTTACTGATCACTGACAGGCTATTAGTTAACTGTGAAATATTTTTTTAATTCTAAAGCGCAAGACATACTTCACTCAGACAGCACAGATATACAGGTGTTCCAGATACACAGGTAACTCCACTGCTAAAAAAATCTTAAGATATTGTGATGCTCTGGAGCTCAACCCAGACCACTAAGGGGCTGCGTCACTACCTGACTTGTAACCCTGGGTGCAGCTTTGGCTCAGAGCCCTAACACCATCAGCCTGCTTACAGCACAATGACCTCACTCTGGCTTCCACCAGCCTGGTTTCTTCTTGGAGGGTGATACCAACAGCCCTTCCAGCCCCGAATTCTCCCACCAAACATGACTTTCCTGCAGTGCACAGCCCACTTCATTGTAGCACTCACACAAGCTAACAAAATTCACTGCTCCTTCAAAGAGACAGTATGCAGCAGCTTATTAACTTAACTGGGGTTAACACACCTTTACTTCAGTCACAGCACTGAGTTGGTTTATAATAAAAGTAACACAAGTTTATCAACATAAGCACATAGGTTAAAATGATACCAAGTAGAAAGAATAAAAGGCAGAAATGGTCACAAACGAAAAAGTAAAACACACTTCTAAGACTAAAATCTGACTTAATTTAGGAGTCTTTTGTTCAAAGAAGTTTTTCTCATCACAATCTTTCTTCCAACATGGCTGGCCAGTCATTAACCAGGACCCAACACCCAGAGCGCAAATCGTTTGGTTTCTGTGACTCCTCAGGTGAAGGATAACTTAGGGGCTCCCTCTTCCTCTCTTTATAGTCCAGTAAACCTTTGAAATATATTCTTCTGAAGTGTATCCCCAGAAAAAGTTCCCTTCCCCGATAGGTATAGATGTCACGCTGTCATTTACATTGTAAAAATCACAACTGGGGGAGAAGTTAGCGTCTGATTTCTCTCCAGCTTGTGATTTTTACAATGTAAATGATCTTACTGCAATCTCTGATACAAATGAACAGGCCCCTGTCTTTGGCCACAACTGGCTTGAGGTGTTGACCCCTTTCCCTTCTCTGAAAAAGCCTGCTTTTCAACTTTCCCTGACATGCCTAGTTTAAACACATTTTAGTTACACATTTGCAGCACATCTGTATAATTCTTTGTGGGTTAACCATACATACAGCATGCAAGGATATTAATGATCAGTGAGTTATTTGTTTTCCAGTGATATATTACTTGCCACCTTTTGGATGAATATCATTACAAGAGTGCGTGAGGTGTATTAAGCTGGTCAGGCCAGTTCAGACTCACTGCTACATACCAGGGAGTGCCATGCCCTCTGGGGTGCTCTTTGGGTCACAGATACCTCCAAGTAACATGTTCACCTGTTCATGGAAATGATTATTCAAATTAAATATACCACCAATACACATACTATAAGTCAATTTATGGCTTTTGAGAGCCAAGGTAAGAGTGTTGTCTGACCAGCCAGCATTAGCTCATGCATGAAGAGGGCCTGGGCAAGGGCCACACAAAAATTCCCTCAGGGATGTGAAGCACCAGTTGGAGTACTGGTACTGGTCGATCTCCTTGTAAGGATGTGTACTGCTTCTTTAAATCTACAGCAGAAAGCCAGGCAGAATAGGGGCTTGATTAGGTTCCAGCAGACAGAGTAACTTTAAGGATAATACTGTCTCTTACTCTTATAAAGTTTCTTGCTCCATGTTATAAGAAAGCAGATATTTCTCTGACTCCTTACCATTGTCACATGACCCCCTTGTGTTTTTCTGAAACTTATACAGTGTTTTGCCTATTCCAAGGGTTATGGCACGGAGGGGAGAGGCCTCTTCTCTCTGCACACCTGGATAGAACCACCATCCATATATATATTTTTTTAAGTATCTTACGTGTCTAGACACCATGTGTACACACACAATATGCATGAAGTCTTCTACTGTAAATTGCATTCACTGCATTTAGTGACACAGAATATGTCTATACTGTGATATTAAAAAAAATTGCAGTAGAGTCTCAGAGCCCAGGTCCACTGACTCAGGCTCACAGGGCTTGGGCTGTGGGGCTATAAAATTTCAGTGTAAATATTCAGGCTCAGGCTGGAGCCTGGGCTCTGAGACCCTCCCTGCTTGTGGGGTCTCAGAGCCCAGGCTCCAGCAATCACAGTGTAGACATACCGGAAGTGATTTCTAAACCAATCTCATGATTTTTTGGGACCTGACTCATGAATTTTTGAATGCTTGGGGTTGCCAATATTGAAGACATTGCAGTAACTTTCTACATTAACAGGGACAAATTCAATGTATTAACTCAGCCTTTAGTTAAAAATAAATGTGATGCTTCAGAGGGAGAATTGAACAATTTTATTAAATATAATAATTTAAGAATCCTGTATTTACCTAATTATCTCAAGACAGATTCTCGGGAGATTGAAAAGATGCCTGGTTAATGTACTGGTCTTAAATATGAGCATTTACAATGACTACGTAAGGGACCTCACTGCAATTGAAAACCCTGAGGTTTTCAGCAACAAGCCTTTGAACTCTTCCATGACTAGAATTCTTCCATGACTTGGAACACTGTTGTATTCCAAACTAATGGGGCTGGGTCTTGAAATTATTTATTCAGGATCCAAAATGTTTCAGGTCAGAGAACTTTAATGTTTCTTGATATGTCAGGCCAAATACAGCCCTGTTGGCATAGGTTTTTATTTTACAAAAAAGGCATTTCGTATCTTCAAATAAAAACTTTTCTGCTGTTTCCATTTCAGACACAGTGAGACTTCAAGGCATATCATATTTTTTATGATGCAGATCATTCTGTGCATATTAGAGGAAAAGCTGATTTTATAGGATTTGAATCACCATTAGCCATACCAACTGATTTGATTTATTTTTTGTCTCTCTCTAGTAGCATAGTTCGACAGAAGTCTTACCAGAACTCATTCAGTGCTGTCAAATCCACAATGCGGTTCTGAAGATTTGCATTAAATGCAATTTTTTCTTACATTGCAAGCCCAACCCTTCTCCCACTGAAGTCAAATGTGTGTCCTTTATTACAAGTAGCTACAAAAATGGAATGGTCTCACTCTGGGGAATAAACCTCAGTATTGGTGCAAATATGGTTATTAACCTAATATTATACTATTACAAACTTGCCTTTACTGAATTTTTAAGAGATGCAATTATTTTAATACACATGACACTTGAAGAATGGATAGCATATATGCTTATGTTTCAGTTGCTTTAATTACATTAAATATTCAAGCTAATTATGGACATTTCTGGGAAGATCTTTGCTTTCTGTCAACCAGGGACAGGCCCCCAGTGTCACGGAAGATAACACCTCCTTAGCCATAAAACATTGTTTATTACCTCAACAGGTATTTACACAGACACTGGAATGCAGTTTTATAACTTTAATTTTGCTTAACATTCTATATTATTTTCTTTTGTAATATGTTTGAAATCACAATATTTTAGTTCCTGTGATTTTACTTGTATAGAATACTGGACAGGCACCTTTAATTCAAAGTTGTAAATGTACTACAAAAGTTAGATTGTAAACCTAGGAATCGTAGTCAAAAAGGCAAACAGCCCCAAGATTTAATTCCCAAAGAACGAGACACACCTCTGGTTATCAAGACAATCTATCTCAAGAAAACAAACTTTGTAAGAGATATATGTTTTTGAAAGACTTGATTGTTTAGAGAAATGTAAGGATGCTTTCTGTTCAGGATCAAAGAGGAGTGCTGCTTACAGATGTGTTATCACAGCTATAAACTGAGTCATAAAAATGGATTTCTTTTCACCCCTCTTTTTTCCAAAGGAAAACCTTTAGTTAAAACCTAACACAGAATTCTAGAAATAGCCTTATTGAAACTTGATATTGATATTTTTAGTGCAAATATTTGTAATAAAAAATATACACTTTGATTTCAATTACAACACAGACTACAATATATATGAAAATGTAGAAAAACATTCAAAATATTTAATAAATTTCAATTGGTATTCTATTGTTTAACAGTGCGATTAATCAAGATTAATGTTTTTAATTGCGATTAATTTTTTTGAGTTAATCACATGAGTTAACTGCGATTAATTGACAGCCCTACTTTTAAAGTTAAGTGGATTTACCAAGAAATCTCTAAGGTAGAAGTGTATGCAAATATTCCCTCTCTGGTTATGCAAAAACGCCTCAGTCTTTTGAAATGTCACTCTGATGATCGGATCTTTGTCTGATGATCACTTGTTACATGAGGACAAGATCGGAGGCCCAAATTATACAATGAGTGACTCTTAGATTTATGGGTGTTCTGGTTCTGAGCTAAGGCTGTTATGAATTTGCAGTCACAGAAAAGCCCCTTGGTAGTGTCTGAAGGACTGACTCCAATCAGAGGCGGGGTGAACTCTCAAACTTATTAGCATGCCTGTAGGTTCTTTTACTGTTACACTATGTTTTCTCTTAATGTTTTTACCTTAAAAATAAATGTGCTTGCTTAGTCTTTCAGGGGAAAAAAATTTAGACATGTGAATGCCTCCTGGGCGGGGCATTAGGGGACAGAGGAGTGAGGGAATAGGGAGAGAGGGAGCTGAGGCTGTAGCCTGGGGCGGGGTATAAATGGGGATGACCAGTAGGGGAGAGAAGAGAGGTTGGAGGAGTGGAGGGGTAGGACACTGGAAAGGGGAATGTGGTGGTGAGTGGCAGGAGGACTGGGGAAGAATAGGGGCAGGGGCACCTGTCAGCCCCGCATTCTCCCCTCCCATGTGTGTGCCCTGATCTGGGGGGGCTCTTCCCCCTCGATGGGGGGTGTCTCAGTCCCTTGCCCTGCCCTCTGATATGATCTGGGATATGAGGGGCCCTTGTCCCTCTGGATCTGCCTGAGGCCCTCTCTCTGTGCATGTGTGTGTGTGCGCCAAGATGTGGAAAGACCCCATGCCCATCTACAGGGAATGGACCCCTCCTCATGTGAGCTGGATTCTGGGGACTTCTCCTTTTAGGAAGGTCTCCATACCTCCCCATGTGATCAAGGAACTGGAGAAGCCCTGTCCCTTCAGTTGGACATCTGAGAATGGGCATATTTCATGCATATCACAGGCTCTAAAGAACTCAGGAAGGGGATGGGAACACCCACTGAGCTGAATGCAGAAGTTCACGCTCTCAGAGTTATTGTTTTACTCATCTCTGCAGCGTGTTTTCAGTCAGCTGAGAACATCTCATTGAGATGGACAGGCAACTTCATACCTTCATACCTATGCTGCAGATGGATATGTAGAGGAGCCCTTTTCATTCATTATCCTTCTATCCTTCCTGTTTAAAGGATGACACATCTCAGTTGTCTAAAACCCACATGCTTTCCCAGATTTTATTAAAATTTCCTGTGCCTCATGGGAGTGCGGAGTAGGGTTAGTGACCTAAATTTGGGATCACTTAAGCCAGGGCTTCTTGAGATATAAGACCCGAAAATTAATGCTATTTTTGAAAAAAAATATGGGTTTTTTTTCTTGCACAGAGCTGAAGATCACATTATTGCTGTGACACTGATTGCAAGTAACTCACTGGTTACTGTGTGTGGGCGTGTGAGGCACGTGTGTGTGGCGTGTGTGTTCTTTAATAGTATTAGATGGAATCCTGCAGGTGAGAGTGAATGGATTGTAAAAAGAGATGAAGAACTTGGGGGTTGAAGAAATAAAGGTATGTGTGTTAACAGGGTGTTTGGGGGCACTGTTGAAAGAAGGCTGAGTTAAAGTTGCATGGGCAACCTTAACCATACATTTCCTGGTTTTCAGACATCTGAATTTTGTTCAACTCCATGTTCTGCAAGAGGACAACATACCACCAAGCAACCTTAACTCTGTGTTCATATAGTTTTTTGCCACTGAATTTATTTTGAATTTAAGATTCTTAATATTCATTATTTGCCTGTGTCAAGACTGCTCCTTGAATTGCTTCTTTTAAGTAACTGAGTTAAAACACCCTTTGGTTTCATCAGACATACATTGTTATCAATTATAAACCAAACAGGATTCATCAAACAAAATTCTTTTGCATATATATCTGTTTTGGTTATCTATGATATACTGCAGCAGGACGCACGACTCACTTTGGAAATAATGTACTTAGTTTTAGTTTGCCTAAAGATGAGGGTCCCCAACAGAGTATATCCACTCTCAAAGGTATAATCTCTGTTGAAAGCCCTCAACAGGATGACATACAGATCAGATTTTAACTGAAGTAACCATGGTTTATTGCTTGTGTCTGGTTTTCTTTTCTTTTTTACTTTAATAATAAAAGTCAGTTAATCATTGTGATTGTTTTGCATGCTTTTAATTGTGGCGTGCCCTACAACTTGGAAAGAACACCATGTAACTAAAGCAGTAAGTGACATCCCTGACCTGGCATTAAGAGAGAGACAAGTGAGGTTTGGCCTTCCATTTCTTGTTTCTCTAAACCATACATTTTTGGAATAAAATTACTTGGCACTCAACTTAAAATATGATATCACCCCTTTCTACCCCCACATCACCCATATGTATAAATGCTGCAGTCAAGTCTCATTGTTTTGTCCAGCTCCAGTAATATTGACTCCACTTCCCATATACTGCACTGATGTGTTGGTTGTAGCAGGCTTCTGCCTGCTACTTCCCTGATACTTATTGTCATCCATACTTAGGCCTGGTCTACACTAGAGGGGGATTGATCTAAGATACGCAACTTCAGCTACGAGAATAGCATAGCTGAAGTCGATGTATCTTAGATCGAATTAAAATTACTTACTTCGCGTTCTCGCGGCGCGGGATCGACGGCCGCGGCTCCCCCATCGACTTTGCTTCCACCTTTCGCCGAGCTGGAGTTCAGCAGTCGACAGGAGAGCGATCAGGGATCGATTTATCGCGTCTACACTACACGCAATAAATCGATCCCCGATAGATAGATCGCTACCCGCCAATCCGGCGGATAGTGTAGACGTACCCTCAGTCATCAATAAAGAGCCCAATTACCAACAGTTATCAACTTTTTGAAACCTTGTTAGAATAGCCCTTAAGCAAAGATCAGCTTTAACTTTCTGTTACATTGTAGATAGTTAGTCTCTTCTGTCTTGCAACTTATCTGATGATATTAGCGGCTCTTCTTATAATGTATAAGAAGATTTGTGATCACTATGTGAAAAACCTGCAGTGGCTGAATTTTCCAGGTGGGAAAGCAGATTAAACTTCTGCAGCAACTGAACAAAAGAAATTCCATTTTAAATGTTCACAGCTGATTTTTCTCAGTAGACTGGATTTAACAACAAATAAACATGCAATTTTTTAACAAAGTAAGCCTCTCTGACAGTTTAAAAAACAAAAAAGGTAAAAGTTAGAAATCATACAACAATTTTCAGTTACAAAGGCACCTATCAAATTCAGAAACCAAGAAATCCCTAATAGAACATTCACTGTAGTGTTGTTTACCTACAGAAACAAAGAAGAATCCTCAGTTTTTAAATCAGTGTTGTGGGGGGAGCAGGGACTCTTGTTATTCTATGAATATATAAATGTAATTGATGGCTTCCCAAAGTCTGAAATCCTTAAAGGAATTTTTTGCTGTATGGATAACAGATCACTTAGCTCTCCCTTTACACAACATGCCACTTTAAATGCTAATTCAGATACAATATACAAACTTTGGGTTTTATAGTTATTTTCTTGGCATGTAAATGCAATAATTGATCATTGTAGCCAAAATTCATTTTTAACATCAGTAATGTTTTTTGAAAAGGTTCTAACCTTCCTGGTTTTTCATATTTTGTTCTATCACTTTTGTTCATATAAACTAATATATATATATGACTTAATTGGCAGGTTTTTTTCTACCTTTCTGGTACTCTGGAGTGTATTCAAAGTAAGTTGCTAAATTTAGAAATGTGTGGAGTATTTCAACAGATGCTGTGCCACTGAAGTCCCTAACCATTCTAACATATGGTAGTTTAAGAGGAAAAAGTAATGCCCCCAAAGAAAAGAGAAGAAAACACATTCCATTGAAGTATGCATATCTAGCCCTTAATGTCTCTCAATTTAAAGTCAAATTTAACTCTGCCTCCAACAAACCTGCTGTCAACTCCCTTTTATTAAGGAAGTTTTTTATACCAGGAATGCTCATTCATAAAATTGAGGAAAGATCATATTCATGATAAATAAATTTGTCTCACATTATTTTGAAGTGCCTGCATTATTTTCCTATGAATCTCTAATTTTGTTGCATGGTATTTTCCACTTTGTGGATGAGGAAGATCAAGGATGAACACATCTTTTTGTAACAATGTCACTAGTAATACGGCAATACTAATATACAGCTAACTAAAATGAGCATCTAGAGAGAGCCGTCTCTCCAACTACTTACTTAGTTGGATACATTCCGAATGAAGAAATATATATTTTAATATACTGTTCTGCACCATATGATCTGGCATCTTAGAGAGATTTTCATGTGTAAGAGTATCTGTATGTTTTTATATGCAAACACATCATACTTTAGCAATAACTTGTAATTTAACACTCTCCCCCCCCCCCCCCCGAAGCAAAATTAGCATTATCCCTGGAAATTCTCCCTGAAGCAAATGTAGGCATGAGCTTAAGTACCTTCCTGAAATGGGATGACAGTGCTCACTGAAGTCAATGGGAATACTCACAGTAACATATGAAGACTACACCTCTGTAGCAAGCTGGAACGTTTCTACACTTTTATTTTTTTCTGCTTCAGTAGAGAACTTTTATATAATTTGCTAATAAAGAACCCTGGACTGCGGAAGAGGCTGGATCCCTCTAACTGCTCATATTCCGTGTTCCAGACATTATTACAACTGAGTTTGGGGGGTTTTGAATGTGTGGAGTATTAGTAAAGAATGTGATATTGCTCTGGCGCACTAGTTTGATACTTTAAACCTTCACTTTTAAAAACCGTGTTTTGTTTGGGAATTTGTTTTAATGACTGCCTACAGTTTAAATTGGGTCAATGTATCAGCCCTACAAGGAGGAGGGGGAGCTCTGCTCTGACATATCTCAGGAGACCCACCAACAGAGGGCTCCACTTCTATAAGTCTATAAGTGCCTTCGGGGAAGGGGACAGTAAATTATACCTGTGTGGGAAGAATGAGTAGTGAATACTGGGGGGGGGGGGGAGGCTTTTAACCACATTGACTAAATATAAAACTGTCAAGCACTTTTCAATTTTTAAAATGTTTAAAGTTGAAAAATGACAAAGTCTCTGCCCCTCGCCATGCCAACCCCCTTGTTCTCTAAACCTTTCCATGTCTTCTTCAGTCCCCTGTATTCCAACCACAATGTCCTCCAAGCCCTCTGTACCTCCTTCATCCAACCCTTCTATGCTCTGACTCCTGACACCCTGCCATGTACCACATCCTCTTGTCCCTCCATTCTAATACCACATAGCATGCCATGCCATGTAAACCCCTATCCCCATTAGTCCATATGTCCATTCTAGTGCTCCCCACTTATAATGCCTCCCTCCCAGACTCCTGCCTTTCCACATTGCTCTCCACACCCCACCTCACAACCCATGCCTGGAGTCAGTAGGTCAATTTATATTTACCACTGTAATTATTTTAAACTTTGCTCTGCATACCCATGAAAACAGCCCTGAGTGCATGGCCCAGACTGTAGCAATAAGCAAAAGAAAATGCATGAGTTTAAGGGAAACACAACCAGAAAACACAAAATATTGCATCCTAGCACTTCAAGGCATATGACCTGCGTAGGCCATGTCTTCACCCCAGCCTAAGGCACAAGGAATCAGAACCAGAGCTCTCTACAGCCTAGTCCAAATCCTCCCACCTCCTTTTACAACCTACAACTAGTTTGTTAGCTTGATCAAGAGGGAAAAAAAAATCCATAATTTACAAAGTGACTTAAGCAGCACAATATCTTTCATTTTTCAAGTTCCTCCATTTCCTAACCCTGTGATATGACTGGGTACGTGCTTCCCTTCCTGTCCCCCCCTCAAGGGCCCTTCCTCAGCATTCTATGCCTTCGTTGCTCCATGATACCAAAAAGTGAGCATATGTGAAGTCATGCAGAACTTTCAGAAATTTCTGTCATGTCAATCCTCACAACTAAGTGCTGAAGAAATTTTACTTCTATTTCATATGTTAAGTACCAGGTGTGGGGTAGCTCCTGATCCTGCAGCTCAAGTAGTGCTATTGATGAAGTGCTGTAGATCTGGAGATAATTCAGAGTTTAGGAAGGCAAAAATAATATTTATATTAAAAATAACCTGCAGAATCCAGACTAACAGCTTTAATAGCTGGATCTGATTATGCTAACAAGGGGACATTTCTTCATTAGACTTGTATTTAACTAATCTCAGCATCATGAAAAAGTCAAAACTTACATCTCAAATCATAGTGCCATAAAACTATGTAAGTGAAATGCAATTAATGCGCCTGCTCTGGAACTTTTTTTTTTTCCTTCTTCTTCAAAGAACTTGAGGAAAAATTAGATTTTACTTTTAAAACATTCAGTGTCAAACACCATAAGTAATGCTGAAGAAAGAAAATAGCTCAGACCAGTGATTTGAAGCTATCTCCTCCACATCCCAGGTGAGTGCCCTAACCACTGAGTTACAGAGTCTCTCTCTCTCACCCAATCGCTATTCAAATATTTTATACACCATGGAACAGCTTCAACAGGAGGACTGAGAGACCCTCCCACCCCCAATCCAGAATAACCAATAGCCTGGTGTTTACACTCACCTGGGCAAGGGAGCACCAGGTTCCAGTCCCTGCTTCCTTTAACATTCTTTACAGAGAACCTGTATTTAATACCACATTAAGTATCTGATATTACATTAGCTTTGCAGGAAAGAAGCAGCATAACCTGTTGGCATTACATTTTAAAATGGTGCTTACACTGGCAGCTGGGAACCCAGAGCTCCTAACAGAGCTTTAAATGACACTGACAACTCTTGCTATCATTCCCCTGCACATGCCCTTCTGAGATACAGATTTATGAGAACACACTTGGAAGTGTCTTTTCTTCTCTTGGCCAATTAAACTTACACACTGCCACCACAATTTTCTCAACATACAGTTGTTATTTTAATATGGGGGCACTGCAGTCCTCTGCATCTCCACAGCAATTTGAGCTTTTCCCTCAATATGCTTATAACCAATCACTAATGATAACAGGAATTATATAGGTGTGTCAAGGACAAATATGGGAAGGAGTAATAACTGGCATTTTGTATAAGTAATTTCACAAGGTGGTGTCATTTTAACACAAGTTTATAAAAGTACAGTACTCATGGGGTAGCTAAATAGCAGAAAACAAAAAAAACAAAACCCTACTTACAATGGATTAGCCACGTACCTAGTTTTAGCAGTTAGGTAAATTCTTTTAGGAAACCCTTGGGAAGAAGAGGTAACCAGACAAGCCTTATTCTTTAGAAATATTTTTAAAATTACTCTGCCTATTGGCATTTCTCAGGCACCTAGTATCTAGGGGCTATACAAATAATGACAACTGGAATTAGATTCTCTTTTAAAAAATACTCAATCCATTTCCTTGTGTGATTGGGAAACTCTGTCAGCATGAGACTCTCTCATCAGTCCTGGCAAAGGGTACCTACCAACAGAGCTACCAAGTCCCTAAGGAAGGAACTGCAGGATTTCAGTCAGTCAGTCTCCATGGTGCTTCACGATTGTACTTCAGCTCTTTATCAAGTGCAATTTCCCCATTTCAACCCTCTGTATTGGCATTTGTGATGCAACAGATATGCTACAGTTGGGAACCTGTGATGACAGCCAGATGAATAAAGCTGGACAAAATATTAGAATCAAGCCTGAAATCCAATCATAGTGAGCCTGGTTTGAGGTTCAATATGCTTTTTGCACTCAGAGAGGGAGTGGATGAAGTTCAGTCAGTGGGAAAATTCCCGTGCCTCACTGGAACATCTTTTCCTAGCCCCATAAACTACTGCACCTCCTGCAAAACCCCAGGACTCCCTTACTGTTACTATTTGGGGAAGTACTGTTGCCATCCACTCACTAACTCCTCTCCCCACCCTCACCCCCTTCTTGCTGGATCTTTGGAGGGGAAAAGGAGACATCTCCCTCCTACACAAAGTCTGCTGGGGGAGAAGGAGGAACCAGCCCACCCTTTCCCTTGAAGCCACCCAGCAATAAAATCACTACTCATTGTGTGGCCTTGTGCAAATGCACTATTGCTCCATCTTTGAGCTGAGGATAAGAATATTGATGTATCCCCTCCTCCACAGCAATGCTGTGAGGATTTATCAATTACCTTCAAAGCACTTAACAAAACAGGAGAGTTATTAAGTACGTACAAAACTGCAGTTGTTCAGCCACTCACGAGTGTCAGCCTGCAACACTTTTGGGCAAGATCACAGAGCATCACCTCAGTGATGTTCTCAAAACAACAAGACCCCAAAAGGTAGCCTGGCATTGGGTATACAGATGTCAATAATGTTGTCTCATTTGATATTGCTATGTGCCAGAAATAGAGCTCTCTAAAGTCTGAAGCACTTACTGGTTTCTGTAGCCTGTCCTAGGCCAACATGAGCTAAACAGAAGCTAAAAATACAAGTTCCGGCAAGGGTATCAATGTGACCAGTATCTTGAACTTCGAACCCCTTGATCCATGTAAACACACTAAGCAGAAAAAATGAAACACTATCACTTCAGCTTCCCGGAGTCCATTTCTGAAAATCTCATAAGGGGCCAGATTGTTTTGTGAGCAAAACAAACAAAACTGTTAAATGTTCAGCATGTGATCGGTTAGAATAGCAACTTAAAACCACATGCAAGACATTTTATAATGCCAAAGAAAGTAAAACGTTCAGCACTTAGAGTCTATTTTCATGTAATATTTCAAGAAGAGAATGGACCCAGTCTGTTGGCCGCTTGACAGCTGCAGCTTGTTTAGATCTAGTTAGTGACTTCACACTTATTTAGATAGCACTTCGCGTGCTCTGGCTTGCTCATGCAAACTCTTCAATAGGCACAAAACATACATAGCCAGAAGGAATGTCTTAGCAACCTATGGGTTTTGAAATATCTAGATTATCTGGATTCACTGGTTCTAATCTTAGAGTCAGTCCATCTTCTGAGGTAAACAAATGTTTTCCAGAAATGTATTTGTTCTTGGCCAGTATTTCCCCTACCTGCATTATTAAGCAGCATGTTATAGATCAGTGCAATCACTCGTATGCCAGAAGTAGCAGCATTTTGATGGTGCTGTATGTTTATATCAAACTTGGGATCTCCAGGATAAAGGTTCTATATACACCTCTACCCCGATATAACGTGACCCGATATAATACAAATTTGGATATAACGCAGTAAAGCAGTGCTCCGGGGCTGCGCACTCTGGCGGATCAAAGCAAGTTCGATATAATGCGGTTTCACCTATAACGCGGTAAGATTTTTTGGCTCCCGAGTACAGCGTTATATCGGGGTAGAGGTGTATTAGTGTTCTTCTCAGCTATCTCCTTTGCTAGATTTTCCTCAGAGTCATGAGATTATGAAATCAGTCTTAAATACAACATTTCTAGGTTGCCTCTATATGGGACAGCTGTTAGTAAAGCAGTCAAGAACTATTAAATTATAATAGACCAGTTGTGCGTTGTAGAGTATGTAATTCTGCACAGGCATCCTAGAGAAAGAGATACAAAAGAAATGCAAATAAAACCACAACTTTTAAAATATAATAATTCAAACTGTGTGAGAGATAAAGTCAAGGTACATAAATCTGCAAAGTGCAAGTAGCCATAAAGTATCAGCATATTTGAATACCTTTTCATTAATGCACTAGCCCAATAATAATACATGCTAGGATGTCCACAATCTGTACTTCCTCTGGTTAAAACACTACATACACACAATTACATACATTTACCCAAATTGTTCAATTTTTTATTTCTATTTTCTCTACATCAGCAATATCAGGTTAAGTCAATTTAGGTTGCACTGTTCGTGAGAAAACCAAATATTTGCCTGGTTACAACAAAAACAACAACAATCTGAATTAAAATGTAACAATGTAAGGAACACTTATTTTATTAATAACCCCAGCATAAACCTTCAAAGTCTTTCACAATAGCCTCTTTCATAACAGGCCACTAAACCACACCAGTATAAATCTTCAGAATACAACGTATCGACCCATGGGTAATCATTTACAATCTCAATTTTCTGTGTGTGTATCATAAGGCCAATCAACTGCCACATTTAACCTTCATTCCATCTCCCACTGAAAAAAGAATAGACATATCGAAGAACTGTCAAACCACATACTGTGCAGTGAGCACAATGGAAGGAACTTTAGCTACTTACAAACTTCCTCTTCTTGGAAGACTCAGCTCCTTCTGTAAAATGAAAAAAGATCACGTTACATTTGAAATCAAAAGAATGCAGTTGGAAATATCCATTTTTTAAAATTAAGTACCACAATCCTTCAATCTCAACAATACTGTACACAGACAGCACAGATGTGTTTTGAATATAATAAAGGATTATACAGATTTTGTATAAATCTTCTTTCATGTTCTGCTTCCTACTGTTATTTCAAACACTGATTTTCTTTAGGTTTATCTTTGGGAATGTTCAATAGAATCTGTGACAGAAATATTCTCAGATCATATTTCAAACAACAGAATAACCTAACAGCCAGATCCACTGGGGATTTTTAAAAGAATTAAAATTAGCAAGGGCCCAGTTCTGCAATATGCTAATCTTCTGTAACGCCCACTGTGTGCAAAAATAGTTGAGGATATTCATCACCTGACAGGGTCAGGCTCCGGCTCCAAAGAATCAGTCACAAATATCAAGGATCTTACATCAGAACATGGACATTGTTCATTTATTTTGACAAGCATAGCTTGACCGGTTATACTACTTCATAATATGCTCATACAATGTTCTAGAGTACATAATTTTATGAAGTCTTAATACAAAGCACCATAATGCACTTTTTTTTTTAAACACAAAACTTTTGCTGAGAAGTAGGGTGAAACTGCCATTTGGCGAGAATTATTGTGATTGTATATTAGCTAAATGAGAATTAGTGAGAAGTTACTAATATATTTTCTATTAGTATTTTGGATAGAAGACAGCTACAAGACCCACCAAGTTCTGTCCATCTAAAAGATGCATGATATATGCCTAGAAGTGGGCCAGGTAATATAAGATAAATTATGTAATATCCATTTTCTGCTTTCTGATTTCCACCCCAACCCCCCAACCCCCCCCCACACACACACACACACATATATCTTGTTACACTTTGGTACCCCTCATTCACCTCCCTCTATTTCTGCCATTCCAGTTATTTTCTCAAAACTATATTCGTAAAGTCTTCTTTGTAATCTTGTTCAGATGGGAATATAGCCTGCATTTAAATGAAGGGGCACTCACCTGACCTATGAGATACACAATACTAGATGTTCTCCAGGCAGATACTTTGATTTCAAAGAACACAACAGAAGATGTGCCTGTGTTAGTGGGTTGTGGAAGCCTGTTAGATGGATGTTTTTAATCACCCTGGTTTAGAATAATTGTGTATCTCCTATTTTATCTCACCTAGCATACTGTTTTTACACATCTAATAGACGTATAGTTAATTTAATTGCCAAACCAAACTAGCTAAAAGGTGTGATGTTAGAATTTTCTCTTTTAAAAAAGAATCGGAAAAATAAGATTCTACACAGTGCATAAAATGCATGTGCACCCTCTGACCAGATAATGCATATGAATGTGTAAAAAAAACAAAAACAAATAAATGGATAAAAATGGCTCACTCAGTCACCCTAGAAAGGACCATGAAGAAATGAATACTTTAGATGGTGTACAGTGAATAAGGCAGAGGCCACTAAAATATCAAATAACTGCTTCATTTCTGAGCACCATCCATCCTGTACAGTAAATGAGGCAGGGGACCTGTGGACATAATATAATCAACTTTATTCTAGTATTTGCTAGTTCTGGAGTTTCTGCAACTTTGTAGAATTTTCAACTTAAATAATATCTTAACATAACCGTATATATGTAATATACAAGTGTTACACACACACAAAATTGTTTTACATACACTAAATAATTCCAGTAAATTCAAAATGCTGGAGACCACAAACATCCCCTTAATTTTTTAAAAGCATGTTGAGCTTGGATCCCCACACACTCCTAATTGTACAAAGAATTATTCAAAAATTACAATTGTATTGTGTTCTGTATCTAATTTGAAATGCATCACAAGGACAATTTTGCTTCTTGTTCTACAGCAGGTGAACTATGAACAGTCAGTCTGTAATGGATAAGGACTAATGCAAAGCTGTTCACATTTTGTGAGCAAAGGTCGCATTTATATCTTGTCAAGTGTCCAGAAACTGCTTCTAATTTAACACACTCTTAACAAGTATACCAAATCAATCCCTTATATTTGTATCTTTCTTGGTAGATGAACAGATTTTTCCCCCCTGAGTTTGTCATTATCAGTATCAAAATTGCAGATGATCATCATTGTATGCAGGTACAGCTGCATTTAGTCCTTGGGCCGTGCTTTGGGCACCCCTGCTGTACTGCCTTGTAATTACTGGAGAAGTTCCAGGTCAGATAAATCACTGGGATAACTAGAGGGTAAAGATGTACTAAAAGATGTTGGCAGCTTTTACAAAGTAAATTTCACACCCAAGTTATTTTTACGCACATAGATCTCATTTGAAGCAAAGCAGTGCAAATATCACTTTTTAAGCATGATTTTAAAATAAAAAGCATGGCAATACCAATAAGCAGCTAACCAAAAATAAATGAATAAATAAAACAAACTTCCTTTTTAGACACTGTCTGTAACTTCACATTTTCCCTATATACCATAGCATTGAAATCAAAATGCCAGGTCAGTTCTCTCACATTTATCACAGGCTTTAGTACCTCCAATACAGAAAACTTCGCTGCAAGTCAGCATCCAATTTATGTTTTGCACCTATCACAAAGTACATGAAAGGCTCACAGTTTATAGCTCTTAGACATGTCTCACATCACTTGTGGCTTTTCTACATTAGGGATTTTTGCATCAGCATACAAAATTCCTTAATTAATGTGTTAGTATATACTGTCTTACTCCAGGTAAATTTCAATCCTTTTACACTGGTATAGATAGAACCCAGTGAAAATATCCCTAATGTAGACATGCCCTTATTCTAAGACCCAGGAAAAGGGGCATTTTGTTCCTATGCATCTGAAAAGCTGTTATTTCACAAACTGAAGAGACGAAGTTTGACTGAATTATACAGCTTTTAGTATATAGTGGGGAAAAAAGCTGAACAAGGCATACTGGAAACATGCTGTGGAAGTAGAGAAAGAACTGACAAGGAAAACGGAGGGGATTTCATTGCATGACAGTCTCTGTTAGCAAGAGTCAGGCTAACTGTAACCCTAATAACGCGAGATTTGTAGAAGCGAGGATTGTGTGAGGCGAGTGGGAAAGAACTGTGTGAGAAGTTATTGCGACCTTGTGTAGATAATGTTGGAATGTAGTAGAGTCTAAATAAGTGAGAAAAATAAGTTATCAGGATGACCTATGTATAAACAAAATGCAGCTGTTGCTCATTATTGTCTGTAACAAAGGTATAAATGCTTGCTGTAATTGTTTACCTGTTGAGAGACCTGTTCAGCTCTCTCCCTCCACGCAATTGCTAGAGATAATAAAGTATCTGATTTGCTGCACCCAACCAAAAGAGTGAGAACTGTGTTTTTCTCCGACAATGCTAATCTTTAACTTTGGAACTGTGGGTTCGAATCTCAGTTGTATTAAAAATGCATAAAGTTAGCTTATGATTCCCAGGCACTAAAAATTGTTGTTTAAGAAAGGATTTTGATAAAGTGTAAAATCAAGGGCAAGGTTTTCGTGGGCTGGGTGTTCCAGTTCAGATGAGCTGTGCCCAGTGCAGGAATCAGGGATGCAGATGGCACAAGGGTGGCTTCAAGCCAAACTGTGTGTCTCCATGGTCCTGAGTTCATACACCTACTGGACAAATCTCCAACATAAAAGCTCTACTTCACGATGGGTGCCTATGGCCCGAAAAACCATCCCAGCAGTCAAGGATCACCAAGAAGTAGAATAATAGAAATATAGGGCAGAAGGCATCTTGAGAGGTCATCTAGTCCATCCCTCTGTGCTGAGGCAGGATTAAATATACTTAGACCATCCCTGACAGATGTTTGTCAGGGGTGGTGGTCTAGGTATAGAGACAGAAGACCTCATTATATATCTCTGTTTTCTCTTTAAGCTGGCATTAAGGTTGCTTTACGCCACTTCACGAACAAGAGACTCTTGTCCCAACTATGTAATGTCCTTTCTGCCTTGAGACTGTTGTCTGCAAACCTACAAATATATTAAGTTGGATCTCAGGTTTAGGAGATACGTAGAAGCCTCTGCTAAATTACATTGAAGATACAATAAGGACTGTGCATACATGATTTAATTAAGCTAATCATTAACCAGTGAACTGTCCCAATACAGTGAGCATTTTATTTTTTGTAACTTGTCTTCAAAGCACAGAAGCTTTTTGGGTTTATAACTCACAAAATATTCAGAAATTCAGTACATGTCGCAGTCCTTCAGGTCTTATGAAATGTAGGTCAGCCACCGCAATTTTAATTCACACAGCAGACTGTAGATGTCCAGTCTTATAAAGCCCATTGATAAATAAGGCGTATCAACTCTACTACTATGTTTCCATTTAGTAGGGGAAAGACTGACCTACAACAGAGTTTAAATAAAAAGGATATACACACAGCTGTGACCCACACGACACTGCAATTCTTTCAGTTCTTCTACCTATTACCAGTAAATTACAGTAAATTCAAATATTGATCTACGCACCCCTATATGGATGGGAAAAGGTGCCATCGACTTTCATTGCTTGTTGCTGAGTCCCATTCTCAGGAATCAATAAAAGCTACAATGTTCATAAGCTGCTAAAGAGAGAGCAAACGTTGTGGATACTGGGTACCTTTTAGAACCACAGTAAATCAGCTTCATCTTTCAACAATAGTTGCAAGGTTTTCAAATATTCAGAAGCCTGATCTTAGAGACTTTTCAGCTGTCCATAAAAAGCTCCATAAAAGAAATCTTTCAACTAAATATCAATAATGCACTATTTTTTAAAAAACATGAAGAAATAACATGAGAAAGAACAATACTGCTATTTACCGTCTACAATTTGCTGCCTTAGATCTGAAGGTCTCCAGCTTCTTGCAGCTTATTAGATTAGTTGGTGACTTTGTTTAATGTGTGTACACACACAGAGTACACCAAAAGTCACCTGGTTACAAGCAGTTTCATTACATAATTATTCTCCCACTTAAATACCAACCGCTTCCATGGCTTACATATAAAAATTAGTAACCATACATTTACCGTTTCTCCTTTTCACCTATAGGTGGCACCAACAATTTTCCATGGCAACTCCTCCTGAAAAAGGGTGCCAGGCAGGGCCGGCCCACAACATTTTGGCACCTGACGCAGGGAGCTCAAATGACGCCCCCATGTCTCCTCGATTGGGCTAAAACTTTGAAAGGTCTCAATTCTGCCTTCTTCCTGTTCTACTCCTCTCATGGTACTGCTCTGCTACCTACCCCAATAAAGGAGAACTAACAACTTAAAATGCCTTGTTCAAAAAATTTAAGTAACACTTAACTTTCAAACGCCTGAACAGCAAATGTAACTTTTCTTGTCTGCATAGTAAACACTGGCATTTTTATCTGTTTGAATAATCAAAGTGGTGCTTTCCGTGCCTTCTTGGTTGCAAAGATTTGAACTGCTTCCTGAAGGTCCACAGTCTGGGCCAGCTCATACTCTATTGAGATGGTTGCAAGGCCGACCAGCCTCTCCTGAGTCATTGTGGAGCGTAGATGTGTTTTTATTAACTTCAGCTTGGAGAAGCTGTGTTCTCCACTGGCAACCGTTACAGGAAGCGTTAGAAGTATGCGCAGAGCAACAAAAGCATTTGGAAAGAGGGTGGTCATCTTATTTGTGCACATATATTCCAGAAAAGCCTTTGGAGTTGATCCTGCTGAAATTTATCTTTAAAGGGCTTTCAGTTCATCACCTAAATCACTCGTATCAATATTGCGCATGTCATCATGTGTCAACATGGTCTCTAGTGCCCTGGATTGCTGGTGTAGGTCTTCTTCAGGTATAGTGAGGAGTTTTGGAATATCATACAACATCCCAAATATACTGCTGTGTTCCTTGAGCTGCATGAAACATTCTTCAACTATTGCACAATCTAGCACCTGGTTAAAGAATTCAACTTTGAATTGTTGTTTGGTCTCTCTTATGGGATTATCCTGTGCCTCATAATCAAAATGTCTTCTTCTTCCGTGACTCTTGTATTCTTGAATGGGTGGGAAAATAGCTTCAGTGTGAAGTTCCTCTGCCAACTTCTGTGCACTCTTCAGAAGGTTTTGAAATCCCTCATCTGACCGATAAGACTGTAGGTATGACTTTGCTTTGTCCACTTGTTCCATTGCTCCAGATATATCAAGGTCAACACCTTGGAGTCTCTTGCTTACAACATTTATTTCAAACAGTATGTCATGTCACAACACTAAGCCACACAGAAATTTGAAGTTATGTATGTTTCTGGTGATTCCATTGCCGTCTGCCACTGTTCTCCCAGAAACAGTTCCTGTCATAGCATTATCCTCCATAATGGCAACTATGGCATCCTCGATCTTCCCAATTTGGTGTTTGATAGGCTTTATCGCCTCCACTCGACTTTCCCATTGTGTGGCACTCAGTGGTTTCAGTGTCAGAGAGGATGTTCACAGATGTTGCTTCAAAATTTGCCATCGATGAGTTGATGCAGAGAAAAATACATAGATGCTTTGAATTACATTAAAAAATTCAGCAGCCTCACTAGAAGCTGATGCTGCATCACTGACCACCAAGTTCAATGAATGAGAACTGCATGGAACAAAAAAAGCTCAAAGGTTAGACTCTCAGATCCGTGTCTGCACTCCTCTGTTCTTTCCTCTCTTGTTGGCACCATTATCGTAGCCTGATCTCTTATGTCAGCTTTCGCAATTCCCGTATCTTCCAGCTTTTTAAGAAGCACATTTGTCATACCAGCACCTGTAGGATCATCAATGTCAATAAATTTTAGAAAATGCTCTCTGACAGTCATCATTGCAGGGACATTTTCACTAGGTTCTGTTGTTGTTACAAAACGCAACATTAAAGTAATTTGTTCTGTATGGCTGATGTCAGGTGTGCGGTCCAGAATAACAGAGTAATATCTTGCTGACTTCAGATCTGCCACAATCTTGTTTGACTTTTGTTGCCAGTTACTGTATGATCTCATTTTGAATTGTTTTTCCAAGGTAGTGGTCTGTGTACATTTCTTGGGTGGAGACTCTTCTTAGATGCTCCTGGAGTACAGCATCAAACTCAGCCATCAGCTCCACAATTTTACAGGCAAATTAACTGGATGGGGAGGACACTTTAAAAACAACATATATATAAAAAAACCACAATATAGAATGAAAAAAATCAATGGCTCTATCACATACAACATGAACTGATTTAAACAGTCAATAAGTGTTCTACCGCAGATTAACAAGATACTGTGGCAATATTAAAATTTATAATAGACTAATCACATTACGTAAAGAGGTAGCAGTTAGATTTGTTTTACTTTGCCTACCATATGTTTACAAAGTTTCTTAATGTTTGAAAATACTAATCCCTATGGAGCAAGAGGATACTGTATTTTGGAATGATGCTTTGCGCAAGGAGAAAAGGTCTGGTCTAGCAGTAGATACACTATATGTTGTCTCACGTCTCTCCAGTGGCAAGGTTTGTTGTAAGATTCAGCAACAGGAGGAGCACTGAATTTACCTGTTATGAATTATATTGCCTAAAAGATGTCCCTAAAAATGGATTTTTCATAGTTAAAGTCATGGGAGCAAATGCACAGAAGTTGAAGAGAAGAGCAGGTCATGTTCTGTAGCCAGACCAAATACTTCTTTAGATTGAAATCTAACATTGGCTAAAGAGTGCCACAAGCTCTTAATTGTTCAGGCAGCAGCAGCAATTTTAAAACGCTACCAGCCATAGATATGCTCTACTCCTTAAAAGAAGAATACTGCTGGAATTAGTAGTCTCTAAAAATGTAGGAAACAAAGTACAACCACTACCTTGGAAGGATAAAAGGTTGACCCTGGTAGGATTCAAACCTATGGTTTCAGCGAGTCCTGGTGTGCTGGTATTTGGCATTAGGAAGCCAAAACACCCACATTCCAAGACTCAGTAAACATTTACTTAGTAGAAGTGTGCAAATTTAAAAAACTGCCTTTTCTTTTAATAAAATTTATTCCATGTTAGATACATGGGTATTTTAAACCTAGTCTAAGCACACTTTAGAGGGCAAGTATCCAATTCATACCCGTGGAATAAATTAATACTGAAATATTTAATGAAATTGATTATTAATAAAATTGTATCTATAAACCATTTCTCAATTGACCAGTGGTTACATTACTAACTTCATACTCCATCCTAAGTTCACAGTTGATAGCAGCCTATGCTATCCAAACTCTACTACTTTATGAGTACAATTAAGTGCTGGTTACTTGAACAGTGGCTACCGATATTAATAAAATATGAAAGCCTCTCCTACTCTAAAGAATAGCCCCATAAAAAAGTAGCATTTTGATACCAACATGATATCCTGATGTGTTCTCTAGATGCTTTATAGCCATTTTGTCTTTTTGTTTTTTAAAAGACCTCTCAAGAAAATGCAGGAGAAAATAATTACTATGACCAGGAATAATATTAGTTAGATTTGACGCCTACTATGTTGCATTCTATATTTTCTCAGTCTGACTTTTATCAATAAATAACCATGTTTCTTTAACTAAAAAGTGTGGAAAATTCTGATTGAATTTTCCACTTCAAAGTACACAAAATCATTTCATCTAACACGCTGTGTTAGAAAATCCATGCTCCATTCTGACCTCCTGTTGCACAGTCTATTTCACCCATTGGCAATGTACCATATCACTGCATGACTGGTAGAGCAGAGTAAATACATTGACTGAGAAATGTTTGAAAACACCAATCTCACATAGATTCCAGCTACTACCAAACTCAAACAAATATTCTCATCCTTACAATTTAAGAGCACTATAGTACACTCAGAAAAATTCATGCAAGACATAAAATCCCAGCTGCTTGTACAACTGTGCAGCTGAACAAACATAGGAGCACTAGTATGGTTTTTCAGTGCTTTAGGTTTGGGAAAAAAACTTGCATCAACTTTCAGATAAATACCTGGTTTTACTGGGCTTTTTGCATTAGGGAGGTGATGATGGAGTAACACATAAGCACAAACTCATATGGGCATTTCCAAATGCACCATACACTTCACATTAAAACAGCTGTGCTAGTTCCCGGTAACAGTTTTCTCACTCTCCACTGCCAAGCATGTGGAAACATTGCAGCTCAGGTCCTCTCTCACCCATAGCTATTCTTTTTTCACCCTACCCATTTGCCACACTTGCTGCTGGATGGAAACTAGACGCCATACCACTGCCTAACCCACACCTGGGTGAGCAAGTGGCTTCTACTTCACTTGTTGCACACACAGCTGGGCTGCTCCAGGGGCAGGACACAGGATGCTAGCAGCCACGTTTATCAGCTCCCAGCAACAGTGGATGTTTTCTGTAGTGATGATGAAGACATAGCAAATCCCCACTCCTGCTGACCCCTATCTTCTTTCTGCTGATTTTACTCACCTGGTTAAATGTAACCTTAACTCTGACTATCCTGGTTCTTATTTAAAACATTTTTTTGAACTACAAAGGTTCATTGAAAGGATTCTTCCCATTAACAGGCAGAACTGCACATCATAAACATTAGTCCTTTGCCCATCCAAGGATGTCAAAGCGCATATTGCCATCTCTGTGACGTTGGGGTCTCTGGCACAAGCCAAGTGTCCAAGTTGACACAAGACCCACTTCAGGCATAATGTCAACTTTTGGATGGTGAGAATTTCCTTAGGATATTTTTTTGAATTAATGAAATGCTCTGACACAATGTTGTAAATCATTGGTTCAAAGATGGAATGTATGTACGTATATATTAGTGAATTATTAATATGATGTGGAGTCTGTGCAGGGCTTTTAAAAATTCAAATATATGCATCTGACCTCCCGAATATTATAATTTCTGCATCTGGCAGCCTACAGGGTCCACTATTCCTCCCTCACCATCTTGCTGCACCAACTCTCCTCTGGCTCTTGTGCCAGAGCTTCCCAGAAAACAAAGTTTCTAATAAATTATCCTTTTTTTAAAAAAAAAATGCCTCCTTTCAGTACAAGATACTACTGACATAGGATTTTAAAGAGAGATTAGAGAAATATTCAACTGAAAAACCTTTGAATTTAGAATGTCATGAATTTTGAATACTCATGAATGATCTTGTTACATCAAACCTTCCTTATACTTCTCTTCTGACAGGAGACCACTTAACGTTTTTGAGGACTGGTTCATTTCTGTCTAAGTTATGAAGGGTGTGTGCATGTATGCACAAAAAAATTGAGTTTACAATAGAAAGCGTGTTACAACTTAAACTATGGAAATCGAATCATAGAAATGTAGGACTGGAAGGGACCTTGATAGCTCATCTAGCTCAGTCCCCCACACTGAGGAAGGACTAAGTATTATCTAGACCATCCCTGACGGTTTGTCTAACTTGTTCTTAAAAACCTCCATGACAGAGATTCCACAACCTCCCTAGGTAATTTGTTCCAGTGCTTCACTATCCTTACAGTTAGGAAGTTTTCCGTAATATCTAACCTAAATCTCCCTTGCTCCAATTTAAGCCCATTACTTTCTGTACTGTCCTCAGTGGATAAGGAGAACAATTTATCACCTTCCTCTTAATAACAACCTTTTACATAGTTGAAGACTGCTATCAGGTCCCCCCTCAGTCTTCTCTTCTCCAGACTAAACAAACCCAATTTTTTCAGTTTTTTCTCGTAGGTCATGTTTTCTAGAGCTTTAATCTTTTTTGTTGCTCTCCTCTAGACTTTCTCCCATTTGTCCACATCTTTCGGAAATACTGGTCGTGTCCAGACCGGGACACGATACTCAAGCTGAGGCCTTACCATTGTTGAGTAGAGTGGAATAATTACTTGTAATGTCTTACTTACAACACTGTTGCTAATACATCTCAGAATGATGTTCACTTTTTTTGCAATAGTATTACACTGTTAACTCATATTTAGTTTGTGATACGCTATAACCCACACACCCTCTTCTGCTGTATACTTCTTAGGAGTGTACGAACTTAGTGAGGAAAAGTGCTAGACAAAAGTGACAATTAGTGGCACTTCTTTCTTTACATGCCACCCTATAAAAAAGGTATAATATCTAAGACAGCTATGTCCGGAAAGGGCAAGTTATTGTAATGCTTTCTGACTTAGGTCCAGCATATCTAAATAGCCATCTAGAAACAGGTGAACAATGCAAGTTTAAGAATGCATGTCTGTAATGTATTTAAGATGTGTCTACCATAGTACTAGCTTACCAACCAGACAGTCTAGCCGCTCTCAGTATTAAAGTCTGATCACATTAGTAATTTACATATCTGCAGCCTTAGCTTTACCATTTTTCACCTAAGACCTTAGGATCTCAGTTCAGGTCCCAACTACTGGTGATATTAGAACATAAGAACGACCATGCTGGGTCCATCTATCCCAGTATCCTGTCTTCCGACAGTGGCCAATGCCAGGTGCCCCAGAGGGAATGAACAGAACAGGTAATCATCAAGTGATCCATCCCTGTCGCCCATTCCCAGCTTTTGGCAAACAGACTAGGGACACCATCCCTGCCCATCCTGGCTAATAGCCATTGATGCACCTATCCTCCATGAATGTATCTAGTTCTTTTTTGAACCCCGTTATAGTCTTGGCCCTCACAACATCCTCTGGCAAGGAGTTCCACAGGTTGACTGTGCATTGTGTGAAAAAATACTTCCTTTTGCTTGTTTTAAACGTGTTGCCTATTGATTTCATTTGGTGACTTTTAGTTCCTATGTTAGGAGAAGGAGTAAATAACACTTCCTTATTTACTTTCTCCACATCAGTCACGATTTTATAGACCTCTATCATATCCCCCCTTAGTCGTCTCTTTTCCAAGCTGAAAAGTCCCAGTTCTATTAATCTCTCCTCATACGGCAGCCGTTTCATACCCCTAATAATTTTTGTTGCCCTTTTCTAAGCCCAATATATCTTTTTTGAGATGGGGCTACCACATCTGCACGCAGTATTCAAGATGTCGGCGTACCAATGATTTATAAAGAAGCAATATGATATTTTCTGTCTTATTTATCCCTTTCTTAATAATTCCCAACATTCTTTTCACTTTTTTGACTGCCGCAGCACATGGAGTGGATGTTTTCAGAGAACTATCCACAATGACTCCAAGATCTCTTTCTTGAGTGGTCACAACTAATTTAGACCCCATCATTTTATATGTATAGTTCGGATTATGTTTTCCAATGTGCATTACTTTGCACTTATCAAAATTGAATTTCATCTGCCATTTTGTTGCCCAGTCACCCAGTTTTGAGAGTTCCTTTGCAAAGAGCTACAAGTCTGCCTGGGACTTAAATATCTTGAGTAGTTTTGGATCATCTGCAAATTTTGCCACCTCACTTTTTACCCCTTTTTCCAGATCATTTATGAATATGTTGAATAGGACTGGTCCCAGTACAGACCCCTGGGGAACACCACTATTTACCTCTCTCCATTCTGAAAACTGACCATTTATTCTTACCCTTTGTTTCCTATCTTTTAACCAGTTACCAATCCATGAGAGAACCTTCCCTCTTATCCCATGATAGCTTACTTTGCTTAAGAGTCTTCGGTGAGGGACCTTGTCAAAGGCTTTCTGAAAATCTAAGTACACTATATCCACTGGATCCCCCTTGTTCACATGCTTGCTGACCCCCTCAAAGAATTCTAGTAGATTGGTGAGGCATGATTTCCCTTTACAAAAACCATGTTGACTCTTTCCCTACAGATTATGTTCATCTATGTGTCTGACAATTTTGTTCTTTACAACAGTTTCAACCAGTTTGCCCGGTTTTGAAGTCAGGCTTACTGTAATTGCTGGGATCACCTCTGGAGCCCTTTTTAAAAACTGGCATCACATTAGGTATCCTCCAGTCATGTGGTACAGAAGCAGATTTAAATGATAGGTTACAGACGACAGTGTTTCTTTTATTATTGAATAATATATGTCTAAAATCTCAAAGTTACTAGCACTTATTCTTGGGATAGCTAGAAATGAAAACACAATCCTAAAAGATTTTCACTAGCTTGAAAAGTAGAACGTATGCTTTGTGGATACTGTAGCTCCAAGGCCGATTTCATCATCAACAGATTTCCAAACTACTGAAAATCATAAAAGGGTTTCAGTGGATATTACTGCATACTGTAACTAACTGTTAAAGTATTCAGTCAGAATTAGGATTAGGAAGGATTTTTAAAAAGTCAGTATCTTTGTTGCAATATTCTCTCCCTACATTAAGTTTGGAGCTTGTGCTATTCAGCACACTGTACTATCAATATTTTCTTCATGCTAACAAAATTTCAGAGCAATCCTCAGGAACCTTACCTACAAATGCTCCCAATTTATACTGACAGCTCATCTGGAATAAACCTTTATTACCATTATGTATTGAAACACCACAAGATTTCGAAACTAATCTTCTGAACACTTTCTCCTGTCCCTCTCCCCTCCCACCTCCTCACCCCACATGCTCCCACATCGAATTGATTTTTATTTGATGGTTGCCTTTGCCAGCTTCACATATAACTATTTCATTGTGTCCTTTAGATTATTATTCCTACAGCATATTCTTCTTTACCATGGTTTACCTTTGTTCATTTGTTGCTCATATTTGCTATCTACTGAGAAATTTCAGTGAACAAAGTCTCTGAGTACACTTCAAGTTAGTTTGGCTTCTAATTTTAGGCACTGTGCAGTTATGCTATAAGCAAGTTTGGTGAAAACGGATCAAAATTACTTAAATTTTCTAAATTATATTAACAGTGTTTTAAAAAATTAAAACATTTCACTCAACATTTTTGTACCTGTAACAAACACACACATTATTTATTTTTATATTTTTGTGCATGAAACCCTGTCTCTTAGGATCTTTTGTGCTGTTATATGCAAAAAGTTCTAAAATGCTGTAATATCTAATGCACCGATTTTTATTAATACCATATATAAGAAACTTGTGCAACTTGTCTAAAACACTGCTTTCTCCCTAAATACTCTCTTCTTAGTCACTATTGGCTTCTCTATTTTGCATTGCAGATAGGATTCCTGGCTTAGTGGATGGGAGAAGCAGTAGACATCATTAAGTTTACGTTTTAGTCACAAGTATTTTTAGTAAAAGTCATGGACAGGTCACAAACAGTAAACAAAAATGTGCGACCCGTGACCTGTCCATGACTTGTCCCTCTTTTGAGGAGGCGAAGGCACCAATCTGCCGCCCTGACATGGCATCCTGGGAGGTATGCTGCCTGCCAGGGGCCTGTATCTGAGATGTTACAGAGGGATTGTCAAGGATCATCCGGCCCTCTGACTACTACCACATGCTACTCATCCATGTGGGCACTAATGATACTGCGAGGTATGACCCTCAGCAGATCAGAAGTGACTACAGGGCTCAGAGTAAGGGAGAAGGAGCTGGGAGCACAGGTGGTGTTCTCTTCAATCCTTCTGGTCAAGGGTAAGGGCCTGCAGGTGAATGCCTGGCTGCGAAGATGGTGTCACCAGGAAGGCTTCAGCTTCCTTGACCACGGGATGCTGTTCCAGGAAGACGGACTGCTAAGCAGAGATGGGGTCCAACTATCAAGGAAGGGGAAGAGCATATTTGGATACAGACTATCTAACCTAGTGAGGAGGGCTTTAAATTAGGTTCGAAGGGGGCAGGTGACCAAAGCACACAGGTAAGTCAAAAACATGGAGAACTGGGAGAAGGGTTGGAATTTGGTGGGGGAGCATGAGCTGTTATAGCAGGGATAAAAGACAGACAAGACAGAACTGCGGGGAGAGGGGGGAAATCAAATCAGTATCTTAGATGTCTGTATACTAATGCGAGAAGTATGGGGATTAAGCAGGAAGAACTCAAAATACTAGTAAAAAACATAACTATGACATAGTTGGCATCACAGAACTTGGTGGGATAATACGCATGACTGGAATATTGGTATAGAAGGATACAGCTTGCTCAGGAAGGACAGACACGGAAGAAAGGGAGGAGGTGCTGCCTTATATATTAAAAATGTATAGACTTGGACTGAGGTTGAGATGGAAATAGGAGACAGACTTGTTGCAAGTCTCTGGGTAAGGATAAAAGGGGTAAAAAAACAAGGGTGATGTCACGATAGGAGTCTACTACAGACCACCTAACCAGAAAGAAGAGATAGATGAGGCTTTTTTTAAACAACTAACAAAATCATCCAAAGCACAGGACTTGGTGGCGATGGGGGACTTCAACTACTCAGACATCTGTTGGGAAAATAACACAGCAAAGCACAGATTATCCAACAAATTCTTGGAATGTATTGGAGACAATTTTTTGTTTCAGAAGGTGGAAAAAGCAACTAAGAGCAAGGCAGTTCCAGATTTGATTTTGACAAATAGGGAGGAACTGGTTGAGAATTTGAAAGTGGAAGGCAGCTTGGGTGAAAGTGATCATGAAATGGTAGAGTCCATGATTCTAAGGAATGGTAGGAGGGAGAACAGCACAATAAAGACAAAGGATTTCAAGAAGGCAGACTTTAGCAAACTCAGGGAATTGGTAGGTAAGATCCCATGGGAAGCAGTTTTTCAAAGAGACATTAAAGGCACAAGAGCAAACAATCCCACTACGTAGGAAAGATAAGAAGTATGGCAAGAGACCACCCTGGCTTAACCAGGAGATCTTCAATGATCTAAAAATCAAAAAAGAGTCATACAAAAAGTGAAAACTAGGTCAAATTACAAAGGATGAATATAAACAAACAACACTAGCATGTAGGGACAAAATTAGAAAGGCCAAGGCACAAAACGAGCTCAAACTAGATAGAGACATAAAAGACAAAGAACATTCTACAAATACATTAGAAGCAAGAGGAAGACCAAGGACAGGGTAAGCCCGTTACTCAATGAGGGGGGGAAAACAAGAACAGAAAATGTGGAAATGGCAGAGGTGCTTAATGACTTCTTTGCTTCGGTTTTCACCAAGAAGGTTGGTGGTGATTGGACATCTAACATAGTGAATGCCAGTGAAAATGAGGTTGGATCAGAGGCTAAAATAGGGAAAGAACAAGTTAAAAATTACTTAGACAAATAAGATGTCTTCAAGTCAGGGCATGATGAAATGCATCCTAGAAAACTTAAGAAGCTGACTGAGGGGATATCTGAGCCATTAGTGATTATCTTTGAAAAGTCATGGAAGACGGGAGAGATTCCAGAAGACTGGAAAAGGGCTAATATTGTGCCAATCTATAAAAAGGTGGGAAAGGACAACCTGGGGAATAACAAACAAGTCAGCTTAACTTCTGTACCCGAAAAGATAATGGAGCAAATAATTAAGCAAGCAATTTGCAAACATCTAGAAGATAATAAGGTGATAAGTAATAGTGCGGATTTGTCAAGAACAAATTGTGTCAAACCAACCTGATAGCTTTCTTTGACAGGGTAACAAGCCTTGTGGATGGGGGGAAGCAGGAGACGTGGTATATCTTGACTTTAGTAAAGCTTTTGATACTGTCTCGCATGACCTTCTCATAAACAAATTAGGGAAATGCAACCTAGATGGAGTTACTATAAGGTGGGTACAAAACTGGTTGGAAACCTGTTCCCAGAGAGTAGTTATCAGTGGTTCACAGTCATGCTGGAAGGGCACAATGAATGGGGTTCCGCAGGGATCAGTTCTGGGTCTGGTTCTGTTCAATATCTTCATGAATTATTTAGATAATGGTATAGAGAGTACACTTAAAGTTTGTGGACAATACCAGGCTGGGAGGGGTTGCAAGTGCTTCGGAGGATAGGATTAAAATTCAAAATGATCTGGACAAACGGGAGAAATGGTCTGAAGTAAATAGGATTAAAATCAATAAGGGAAAATGCAAAGTACTCCATTTAGGAAGGAACAATCAGTTGAACACATACAAAATGGGAAATGACTGCCTAGGAAGGAGTACTGAGGAAAGGGATCATAGTGGACCACAAGCTAAATATGAATCAACAGTGTAACATGTTGCAAAAAAAAGCAAACATCATTCTGGGATGTATAAGCAGGAGTGTTGTAAGCAAGACACGAGAAGTAATTCTTCTGCTCTACTCCGCACTGATTAGGCCTCAACTGGAGTAGTGTGTCCAGTTCTGGGTGCCACATTTCAGGAAAGATGTAGATAAACTGGAGAAAGTCCAGAGAAGAGCAACAAAAATTATTAAAGGTCTAGAAAACATGACCTATGAGAGAAGACTGAAAAAACTGGGTTTGTTTAGTCTGGAAAAGATAAGACTGAGAGGGGACATGATAACAGTTTTCAAGTACATAAAAAGTTGTAACAAGGAGGAGGGAGAAGAATTGTTCTTCTGAGCCTCTGAGGATAGGACAAGAAGCAATGGGTTTAAATTGCAGCAAGGGAGGGTTAGGTTGGACATTAGGAAAAGCTTCCTTCCTGTCAGGATGGTTAAGCACTGGAATAAATTGCCTAGGGAGGTTGTGGAGTCTCCATCATTGGAGATTTTTGAGAGCAGGTTAGACAAACATCTGTCAGGAATGGTCTAGATAATACTTAGTCCTGCCATGAGTGCAGGGGATTGGACTAGATGACCTCTTGAGGTCCCTTCCAGTCATATGATTCTATATACCCCCTTACTAAATCTTGGGTGCTCTGGAGAAGGGGACGGCCTGGGGGCGCCATGGGTGCTCTGGGCTGCGGTGGGGTGGTCCAGGGACACTGCGGGTGCTCTGTGGTGGGTGGAAAAGGCTTTTGACACCATCCCATATGACATTCTCATAGGCAAACAACAATGTGATTTAAATAAAATTACTCTACGTTGGGTACAAAACTGGTTGAAAGACTGTACTCAAAAAGAATAGTTATCAAAACAGTAGGGGGGAATATATAGTAGAATCCCACAGGAGACTGTCCTGGGTCCAGTACCATTCATTATTTTCATTAATGACAAAAAAAGTGGAGAGTATGCTTATAAAATTTGCTGATGACACCAACCTGGGAGCACATTAATAGAAGTGTCTGATGTAAGACATAGAAAGTAACTGTCCTGCTCTACTCAGCATTGGTGACGCCTCAGCTGGAGTATTTTGTGAAGTTCTGGGCACCACATGTAAGAAAGATGTGGACAAACTGGAAAGAGTGCAGAAAAGAGCAACAAAAATGATAAAACATTTAGAAAACCTGACCTATGAGGCTTGTTTAGTCTTGAGAAAAGACGACCAAGGGGGGACCTTATAAAAGTATTTTAATATGTTAAGGGCTAGGATAAAGTGACCAATTGTTCTCTATGGCCACTGAGGGTAGGACAAGAAGTAATCTGTAGCCAGGGAGATTTAGATTAGGTACTAGGATAAATTTTCTAACTATACGAGTACTTACGCATTGGAATAGGTTTCCAAGGGAGGGTGTGGAATCCCTGTCCCTAGAGGTTTTTAAGAACAGTTTAGACAAACACCCTGTCACGCATGGATTCAGATACACTTGCTTCAGTGCAGGGGGCTGGATTAGATGACCTCTTGAGGTCCCTTCCAGCCCTACATTTCAATGATTGACATTTCTCCAATTCACAGCCCTGGTATAATTGTCAACTCTTCTCCCCTCACAGAAAGTTCTTTGCAAGTTATAGCGCTTCTCCCTCTAATACTCCAAAGTCCACTCATTCCTTTTGTATACATTACCATAACCCTAGTTCAAGCTGTGATTCTCGCTCACCTCAAGTCCTGGAGCCTGCTCTTCTCATGCACATCCTCTGACTTCCACTTTACTTCACCTTTAATTCATCTACAGTGCTTCCATAAAAATAATTTACCTGGCCCCAAGGCTCTGACCATGTCTAGCACCTCTTCAAATCCATTAACTGGGTTTCTTGTAACTTTATCAGTACTAAACTCTTAATTTCATCGTCAATGTACTGTTCTGTTTGAATCAATTATTGTTGTCCCCCTAACAAGGTCCAACTTTCCTGAGTAACTCCCCCTTTGGGTTCATCTCCAAGCCTCCTTCCACACTGTGCTATGCAGCATAATGTGACTCTACTCTCTCCTCCTTTCAGTCCTTCCTGAAAACACAAGGATGTCTATGAACCCTATTTCTTCCCTCTCTATCTTGTCTTAACCTGTATAAGAAGAATTCACATAATAGTTTTGGTACTAACATGACAGGAACCTACTCTTAACATATTCAGTTTCATTGTTTCCCTAACACTCTGCCCTTCTCTGTACGATCTATTTAGCTCTGCACGCAGGGACTTATCTTCCTCTTTGTGAGGATGCAGCATGTTTTGCACTATACAAAAATAACTAGGTAACAAAAGAAGAAATGGCTTGGGTCCTAGCTAACAAGTGACTACCTCTCTCCTAATAACCTGCTATAACTGTTGAGGTCAGTTGTGGTACTCAGGATAACAGTCCCTAACTTTAGGTGACTGGGACTGGCTGACCAATTCTCAGTGGCTGGCCCATGACTCAAATTCAGTTCTCCCACTGGTCCACCAGAATCTGAGACTGTTGAGCTTTAGGGTAGAAGGCAAACCTTATGTCCTTTCTCAAATGTACAATATTCTTGTGAGAAAAGGGGAAAACTAAGGGGATTGGGGGCAGGGAGGAGAAAGGGAGTCCGCTGTGACTTTATTTTTGTTAGATTCTTGCAAAAAAGTAGGAAAAATTGTAGCGGTACACCTCTACCCTGATATAACGTGACCCGGTATAACACGAATTTGAATATAACGTGGTAAAGCAGTGCTCCGGGGGGGCGGTGCTGCGCACTCCGGTGAATCAAAGCAAGTTCGATATAACGCGGTTTCACCTATAACACGGTAAGATTTTTTGGCCCCCGAGGACAGCGTTATATCGAGGTATTATGCACATGATCTGAAATATGCAATGTGGTACATTTCATTAATCTAGAAAATAAAACTAATATCCACAATAGTTATCGTTTCCCACATCCTGCTGATTAGATTTCTTGAACCATACCTAATTTTTATATACCTCTAACTGAAATGATCTTCTAGGAAAGGCAGAATAAGCTTGTCAGTATATCTGACATTGCTATTGCATCTGCCAGCATAAATACTAATGCTCCAACGGTATCTTTAATTCTACACATTTGTATCAGGGCTTGCTCAAGAGACTAATCAATGTTATCCCAGGACACCCTTCCCAAATTGTTTGTGGCCTTATTATAAGAAATATTCCATTTTAATATTGTGAGAGAGAAGAATTAAGTGTATGTCACGTATTTGTGAATACACTTCAAAAATGTGAAAAAATACAGACATTGAACAGAACACATAGCAAAAGTAGCAAATATAATTATAATTTTCTATACACACACTGTACATCTAAAAAATTCACCCACAACTCTTGAAGGAGGTGCAGCACTATACATATCTATCTTCAATATGCAAATTCATCTTTATGAAACAGTGCTGACCATATTACTCACAGGTGGGTAATTAATAATTAATGCTCCTATCAAGTGTACATCAGATCTTCACGACAGCTGTCATATTCCACTGGTACAACATTCCATTTTTAAAACTGTCCTTCAATAAGTCCACTCACTTTTGTAGCCGCTGGTTCCACTAGTCTCTGACGGTGCCGTGTTGAGCTGAAATGGCTCTTCTGAGGCGGCCCTTCCTGACAGTGAATGGAAGACAGGAAGGGAAAAGAAGAAAGAAAAGGGAAGAGGATGGATCGTGGAGGGGATGGAATGAAGGATGGTCAGAGAAGGGAGAGGAAGAGTATTTAACTGAACTGTACTTTCACTATCTTTCTAAGAGCTTTATGAAATATATTCCACAGTTTCACCATATGCGTATCAGAGAAAAATGAAGTTATTTTGCTTGTAACCTCATGAGGCTTCTATATATGTATTGTGTATGGACACTTAATGAGATAGCATGAATATAGATGACAAAGATATACACACTGAAGTTACAAAAGCTTTGTCTTGCCATTACCATGTACTTAAACTAGCAAGTAATGTATCATCAATTTTGAAAGTGCACAGAAAAAAAATCTTATGTAACCCAACTCGATCCATCCTCTAACTGAAAACTCTGAAATCCCCTTGGTAAAAAAAAAAACCTCTTTAGATTTACATCCCTCGTACACACTTTTTAGAGCTCCAAAAGATGAATCAACTACATTATATTTTTCAGATTTACACTTAGCAGGTATGAGAGATTCATTCCTTGTTTTGAATGAACGGTTAAGAAGTGGGTTGTAAAAGACAACTGTTCTGGCTTATGGACCAGAATCTGAAGGAACACTCTGTTGGAAGAAATGCAGGAACACTCTGTTGGAAGAAATGTTGGAAGAAATGTGGTCCAAAATACAGGCACAAAAATTATCTAGGTCATTGGCTCACTTGCTTTGTAGACTGATTCCAGACAAACCCAGCTGTTGGATTGTCAACAGCTACTGCAGTTTTCACAAGAACAAGTAGAGATTGACTACTGTAACCTTTGGTACCTTATTCTTGCCATTCCTCATGGTCCCCCTTATGGACCATGGTAAATGTGAGGGTGACACCTCATAAAGAGCTGCTTCAATCAAGGGCTCCAGTATAGGCACCATTCTCCTCTAACCACTTCTCATGAGAGTTAAGATGGCTACTTTCCTTTCAGGGACTTTACCTCAACATGCTAATTCAAATTGTCTAAATAAGAAACAAGATTTATTAAGAAGAGAGAGAGAAAAATCAGATTAAAAAACCAAAGGAGGTATAATCTGCATCTCTGCAAGAAATAAACTAAGCAAAAGCATCCTGTATTAGCTTCAATAAAGAAATAAAATGTTTTACATTACATTTCAATTAAGCACATCCATCTTTGGCAGGTCAGCTTATCAGAGCCATATGACATCATCTGTTCTCCCTCTTTCTCCTCTTTATCTAACTCACCACCCTGATACTCTCTTTTCAGGATTCTTTGAAGTGCCTGGCTCACCATACCAAACCCACCCAAATGAGGTATTCTGCTGGGGGTTTCATACCATGGACATTGAATGGACATTGACATTTTGAATATAGACAAGATTGCATTAGCAAATCTGAATGAACAATTTCAGTTCTCATTTATCTTCACTCTGACACCCTCTACACACACCCTCTTGTTCTCTTAATTATGATGATATATCATTTTTATTGTATGGGTATTTGCCTAAGTATGCTCAGTTTGCTTTTAAAGCTATGATTCCAATTCATGCTCAATATTAATTCTACCTTAAAGCACATATGAATCTGACAAATTTAATCTGTCATAAATATAAACAAGAGACTTCAGATGAAAGAGGAATGTGGGGAAAATGTCCTAATAATATCATCTTAAACATTCTTCCTCTTCTAAAAGATGAGGAAGTGTTCCTGAAACTCTTCGTGAAGTTACAAAATACACCTCTACCCCGATATAACGCAACTCGATATAACAGGAATTTGGATATAACGCGGTAAAGCAGCGCTCTGGGGGAAGGGCGGGGCTGCGTGCTCCAGCGGATCAAAGCAAGTTCACTATAACGCGGTTTCACCTATAACGCGGTAAGATTTTTTGGCTCCCGAGGACAGCGTTATATCGGTGCAGAGGTGTACATCAATTTGACTACTAAAATAAATCAGATTTTACTGCCCATTAGAATGTAAACTACACATCCACTGGTTCGAAAATCTCCTAGTTATGAAAGGAGTCAAAGTATTACTATGCTAATGATTTTCAATTCTAAATGAACTTAAATGCTAACTTCCGGGCAATATGTTTTTAATATCACAAGCTTTCATCTCTAACATCAGAAAATCCTTTTCTAGATTACAACAGATTCCCATGCTTTGGGGACAAAAAGGTTAGGAAAGCAGTTGTTAGTGTTTTGGATATTAACAACAATGCAATCCCTCCATAAAATGTACTATAAATATTTTTATTTAAACAAAAAAAAGCTAGAAAAAAATTAAATTGAGATGAGAATTGCCATATCTATTATCCAAGATGTGGAATTATAATAATTACCTTCTAGTTCTATCTAAAAAATGATTTTATATGCCATAGATGAATCCATGTCACCCTTTTCCTGGTTCCAGCTAGATCTCATTAGCCAAGTACAAAGAGGTTGAGTCAGTACCAAAATGGGGGACTTCCAAGCAATATCTAATATCACATTCCGGGGTGCAATCCACACCAGGTTATGTTACCACCTGCCCTGCAACTTTATGTGCCTCACAATGCTTTGCTGCTGTCGCTCCCATATGGGCTGCTCATAGGCGCCGACTTCTACTGGCGCCGGTGGGTGCTCGACCCCCCTCTGCCCCTGACCCCGCCCTGACTCCACCCCAGCCCCCTCTCCACCCCCATTGCCCAAAGTCCCCGCCCCAACTCTACCCCCTTTCTGCCCCTATTCTGACTCCTTCCCCAAATCCTCGCCCTAGCCCCGCCTCTTCCCTGCCTCCTCTCCTGAGCGGACCATGTTCCCACTCCTACCCCCTCCCTCCCGGAGCTTACTACAGCTGTTTAGCGTCAGCAAGCGCTGGGAGGTAGGTGGAGGAGCGGGGACGCGGTGCACTCAGGGAAGGAGGAGGAGAAGGAGGTGAGGTGGGGCAGGGCAGGGAGCTTGGCTGCTGGTGGATGCAGAGCACCCACTCATTTTTCTTCATGGGTAACTAAACTTAAACAAACTAGACTTGGATCAAGGTGCAATTTTTAATCAAACGTTCCTCACAACAGGGCTGACCAAATTCTCAGTTCAGAATGCCTCCTTAAGTCCAAAGACTAGTTCCTTTGTCTTCTCAGGTGAAAGAGAGAGAGAGAATATGTGGGGTGGTTTTGCCCCTCCCTTTTATAGTCCAATCACCCTTTGAAAGGCATTTTCCTGAGGGTTACCCCTAGATAAAGTTCCTTCCAGATGTAAGGATGGAGACATGGCATCTTGTGGTGAAAGAGGTTCCACATTGTGGTTTGTTAAAATGCAAATTGATCTGTTCCTGCCCCACTTCAGTGCCAAAAAATGGCCACTTGACCAGTGAATGCCAGTCGACTTTGATGACACCTGGCTAGAGATGTCATCTTGTCCTTTGTCTTTGAAAAACTGGTATATCCACTCCCCAGACTAGTCTGGTAAACACATTTCAGTCATAACTTCATCTTATGTTCATAACTTTACATATGAATGTTGTTACATTCATGTCACCATGATATTATTGACCAGAAAGTTATTAGTTTTCAAACGATACCTCACAAGGCATGTTTTGTATAAAAATTACAGTGAAACCCCGCTATAACGAGATAATTGAGGTCCAAAAAATTTGATCGCGATAAATGCGGGGTCGCTTTATAGCGGGGTTACGAAAATTTACCATTTCAAGCCGGTCAGTTTAAGTCTTTTAAAAAAAACAACGGTTATCCCAGCGTGTTTTAAACACAAAAGTAGTAATTTAATTACATGTACATGAAAGAAACATGTGAAATCGACTATACTAATCATTGCACAGAGTGCAAAGTCAATCTGGTTGCATGACTCCATAATTTTAAATTTCATCACTTCTTAAAAAAGCTATCTAGTGTGGTCTGCTTATTTGCTGCGGACTGTTGGCTTCTAGCAAAGTCAAGTATGCTTCTGAGTTGGAGGATTTTGATGCTGTCCACGTCTTGAGTTTCCAGCCACCTCAAACTGGCTTCTAGGTGCTTTACTGCCTCAGACACTTTTGGTGGGTGAGTTGAGGTGCCATCATCGTCGTCGTCGTCATTATCGCCACTGGTTTGGGGCTCTGGTGGTGCAGCTTCATTCTTCCCGCTGACATTTGCAACAATTTCGTCATCTGAGATGTGTTCATATATGGGGCAGATGTCATCTGCTGAAAACCAGTTGAGGATATCATGATGACTGTGCTCATATTCTCTGAGCGCTTCTTTTGCTAAACATATGTCGTCTTCAATTAATCTTGTAAATTCAGGCTCGTCGTCATTACCATCATCGTGTGTAGATGATGGAAAAGCTGGACCAAGACCCTTTATCCAGCATCGTTCAATGCAACGTGCAGAGATAGCATCCCAGGCTTTCCCACCGAGATGACAGACTTCTTTCAAGTTGAGGTATGCCAGTGATGTGTCGACGGAGGAGTTGTTATCCGCTACCATCCACTTGATCATTTCGCGACGATAGTTTTGCTTAAATACCGATATGATGCCTTGGTCCAGTGGCTAGATTTCTGATGTAGTGTTCTTCGGGAGATAAGAGACTTTAATCTTGCCGTCATGACTGACAAGATTTTCCGCTGGGGGGTGGGCAGGGCAATTATCCAGCAGGAGGAGAGTTTTTTCCTCCTGCTTGAGTTTTCGCAAATGAGCCCGAACATCTGGCACGAAAGTTTTATGGAACCAGTCTTTAAATATGGAGCTATTAATCCATGCATTCTTGCTGTTGGTGTATTCAAAGCGAAGGGCCTTCATATTAACATGATGAAAACATCTGGGAGACCTCGCTTTTCCGATCATCAGAGGTCTGACTTTGTGGCTGCCAGACTTGTTGACGCAAAACAAGAGAGTGACTCGGTCCTTCCTCTGCTTAAAGCCTTCTCGCTTGTGACTATCAGTCTTGGTTGCGAGGGTGAGATCGGGTAACATTTTAAAGCATAAACCAGTCTCGTCACAGTTGTAAACTTGATTGGCTGTGTAGCAACTTTCCTCCAGCAACTTTTTAAGCTCAATTGGGTAGGAATCGGCAGCCTCTTTATCAGCTGAGCGGATTTCCCCAGACACAAGAACTTGGCTTATAGTGTGCCTTTTCTTGAATCTGTCCAGCCAGCCGTTACTCGCCTTAAATTTGGATTCATTTCCATTGATAAGGCGATCAAATTTCTTTGCTTGAGCTTTCAGAATAGGGCCAGAAATGGGAACTCCTTCTGAGCGAGCCTAGACAAACCATTGATACAAGGCTGAATCTAGGCTTTCGTCATTAGCAAACTTGACCTTTTTACGCTGTAAACCAGTTTCCTCTTCAAGAATGCAGGGTAGGCTACAGAGCTTTTCTTCTTCTTTTTTCAACCCTCGCAGAGTGGACTCGCTAATTCCTAGATCTCTAGCAAGCTGAGTTTGTTGTTTGCCCTTCTTTAGTTGATTCAGGGCATACAATTTCTCTTGGGCAGAAAACGACTTGCGTTTGCGAACTGGCGTATCCATAATGGTAAAATATTTTTTTAAATATAGGAAATTAATAACAAGTTCATAGGCAAACATCATACACATGTATAACCCGAGAACTAAGTGCAATGGGCCTGCAATGGCCACAAGTCACTTTATCCTATAAGACTCGAAGAACGCGGTTTATTTATAAATGTCGTAAAAAAAGTACAGTATTCCGGCAAAACGCGAACAGTACAGTATTACGGCCTTAAAGGGGCGCCAACTTATGATCGCGTTATATGCAATTTCGCGTTATCGCGGGGTGCGTTATTGCGAGGTTTCACTGTATTACAATAGTGTGTAGGGTGTGAATACAGAGTTGCACTTGGTCACACCTCGGTATTGAGGGAAGTGGTGCTAATTCAGAAGGTGGCACTTTTCCAACTAAGTAAGTATTGAACTACAGCCCCAGACTAGAGCCAGGGGTCGTTTCTGCTGGAGATGAAGTCTGGATGAGATGCAAAACTTGAGCACTGGAGCATTACAAACGACACGGCGCTCTTCAGAAAAGTAGGAGTGTGAACCTGGTGTCCTGGCCAAAATCCAACCTAGGCAAGTATATTCTGGAGTATCTAATTTCTCCAAAGTTTCATTTGGATGTGGCATTCCTCTTCACCCCTCCTAAACACGTTGAATAGTAGTGCTCAGAACTAAGACAGTTGCTGCATGCCATCTCAGCAGTGGCTATATTCTGTGGTGGATAAAGTGATCCCTTACCTACCTCACACAGATACAGAATTGCTTAGCTAAAACATATGTAAAGTGCTTTGAAAGCCTTGGATAAAAGCTTCTGTAGATATGAAAATCATAAAACAGTAACTGATTCTGCACTGAGGATCACAGTATTAAATACACACTTACAATGAAACTATACATTAATTGAATTCTAGGATGCTGTAGTTTATTTTTGGTCCTCTTACATGAAGGTGAAATTTGTTTTTAATATTAGCTAATCAGGGAGGAGTAGAACTGGTTGTTACTATTAATTCTAAGATGTTACACTTAATTCAGAATATGGAAGCTCACCATTTCCTCTGAAGTAATTTTTAAGGTAAATAAAAGTGTTTGAATTCTTTTCTTATTGGGTCACCTATTTTCTAATTGGATCAAATAAATCCTTAACATAGGAAAAATACAAGATTCACAAACAGGTTTTGGGGGGAGGTTTTTTTTTGTTTTTGTTTTTTCCAATTACAAGCAATAAAGAAAAAAATTGCAGGGCAGCCTTAATTAGTACTCTTATGAATTTCATAAACTGCAGTAATGAAGGAACTGTACTTTTACATCAAAAAGTTTAAAAAAAAAATCCAAAATCCAGTCTAAACCTAGGTCACCAGCTGAGTTTGGCACCCTTTAGTTATTAGACATGAAAATCCTGACATCCAAAATAAAACTCAATAAATGTAGCTTCCATGCTCTGTATAATTTTGACCTACTACAATGTATTTGTTTGGTGCTCACTTTTCTTATAGGTGCCAGTAGCAGGCAAAAGATTGCTTATTATTGCTCTGAAATGGTTTGTACAAAGTCAGGTTTCTGGGTAAACTATAGGATTCAGCTATCTATGAATACTATGAATAATAATACCTCAGGGAAATAGATTCAGCAGCAGTTCTGCCACTATATATGGCATAATATTAGACTCCAGCTTTGGTATATTATAAATTCACATTGCTCCCCATTATCTTTAGTTTTCTATTTGGAAAGAATAACTCCTGCATGCACCCTGACAGAGTGCACTCCTCATTCAGACCCTAGCTACATTACCCAATAGCCTGATTTTTATATATAATCAGCAGATGGGATAAGGTCCTGGATTCCAGGTTCTGAAAAAGAGCCTATATGAAGGCCGCAGGGTCATTATATAAAATGCATTATAATGTATATGCTGGGCAATAAATAGCCATACTTTACACTTACCTAGTACAATGCATATAAATATTTCTAAGAATTTTGCAAACAAATTTATTTTACATTGTGAGATAATTTCGACCTATTAGCACCAATTTACAGACAGGAAACATAAGCACAGATGTCTTGTCCAAGGTCACAGAAGATATTTGTGGCAAAACTGGGAATAGAACCCAGATAGAAGGAGAAAAGACAGGGATTACATAATTAAGAACATACAATTGCTTTGGTTGGTACTACACATGTTCTTCAGGGTTACTTTTTTATGACTTATTAACAAGGGAAGACTAGGACACACGAAGTGTGAGTTTTCTGGAGAAACGTGAAGTAGCCGATGAAGTAGCCATGGTAGATCAGATCAAGATGTAGGGTATGGGGAAGGACTGAAGAAAGTTCAAGACCGGATAAGAAAAAGAAATGTGGTTAGTTGTGCAATTTGAAAGGAAGGGTATTGTCGGGATAGTCAATGTTAGGATCAGAGCAGGCAGCAGAAGTATTTTTAAGTTCCATGTAATGCTCTGCTTTCATTGTTCATCTTTAATGTTTGAACTGCAAAGCTCTCTCTCAAATGCACACATATTACATTTAGTGTTGTATAATTGTAGAATCATAGAAACGAAAGGCTACAAGGGACCTTGAGAGTTAATCTAGTCTACCCTCTGCGCTGAGGCAGAACCAAGCATATCTAGACCATCCCCAACAAGTGATTCTAACCTGTTCTTAAAAACTTCCAAAGGCAGGAATTCCACAACCTCCCTTGATAATCTGTTCCAGTGCTTACTTATCCTTGTAGTTAAAGTTTTTTCCTAATATTTATCCTAAATCTCCCGTGCCACTGATTAAGCAGATTACTTCTTATCCTACCTTCAGTGGACATGCGCAACACCTCCAGACACCAAGCTGGGACATAAGATCAAGCCTGACTCAGAAGCAAGAGGACTTCCTACTAAAATATGCTACTTCCTAGAACACCCTGGTTTTTCCTTGGAAGTCTCTCAATCAGATTCTGAACAGCGCCAATTTTGTTTCGCTCTAGAGACCTACTGGGAACATTAGCCCAGGGTGATGTACATCACAGGATCATGGACATCACATTCACTCATAATAAACAGATACTGTCATGGAGAAGAAGGGTGGGAACCCTAATTAACCGGAAGCGACATTGACGAATTGAAGAAAAGTAAATTAGCAAACAAATAAATATAGGATCTTTTCAGAAAAAAAAAATTGAAAAAGCCCTTTCCAAAGAAATGCTATCCGGAGGACAACCCAGAAAAAGAAGAAACACATTTAGAACTTCTATTATAAAGCAGTGTCAACACTACAGATTCCAAATGTAAGATTAAGTATTTCAGTTACTAAATTACAACTAGTGCTGGTCACAAATCTGTAAACAATAAACAAACAAAAGTCTGGCAAAAATGTAAAAGCCATTCTAACCCTCATTCCCTCCCATATCTCCTACCCCTTTTCCAACCAGCTCTACTCACAACTAACTATAATTTACAGAGAAGGGAATCAAAGCCCAAATGTAACAAAAAATACCTAAAACCTTCATAGTTACACTTCCTATGAAAATGATCTGCCCTCTGCGTCTGAATTTAAGTAAGTGAAACAAGTATAAGGATCAAACATTTTCCACTATTTCAAAGGAACTATTAGTCTTTTTCATTTTATGCAATTCCACTCTGGGGAATAAAAAGTGCCCTGATTAAAGTTGGGATCTGGTTGAACAATAAAATAAGTCATTCACATTTTCTGAAATAAAATAACTTAATTTGTATTGCAGTAGGCCTAGAACCCAATCAGGGATGGGGGATCACATTGTGAGAGGCCCTATACATACTAAGACAGACCTCCTTGCCACAAAAGGATCAAGATCTAACATGGCAACATGTGGAAAAAGCAGCTAGTTCACTTAACTGTTATTTATTATTCATCCAAAAATTTGCACTAACGTGTGATTTTTGCCATTTTCCCTTACTTAAAAACTGTCATCTAAACAGGGAGCATAAAAAATAACCATCCATGTGATTTAGAAGACTGATCACTGCTTATATGCAAAATGTTCATGAGCACCACACAGGCTGAAATTTATTTGTGTAGCCTATTTAGTGAATACATTTACAGAAATGAGGGTCAGCTCTCTAATAAGTCTCAGACAGAAAAACTGCAAAACACAATGAATTATATGAATGCTTCTAGAGATGTCAAAAAAAAAACCTATTCTAATGTTATTTTACAGAGAACTACAAAAGAAAACAAATTCTGAATAGAATCCACATCTCCTCAAGGTCATATTTTTATACTATTATTGTGAGACAACAAGTGCTTAAGTTGTACAACAAAGAAAGAACACGTTTTGTATGACAGCTTAACAGTAAAGTCAGATAACTTGCTTTAGAACTGGATTAAAGAACGTTTTGACTATTTAAACTTTCTGTACAATTTCCTGAAGTAGTTTTCACAAGTTTATGATGCAATGCCTATGTTCTATGAATTATGCTGTGGTAAATCCAGTGCTGTTTTTCAAAATCATTTTTGTTCCCACAACTGAACCAATACTATCAAATGGCTGTTTGACAACATTTGTGAATATCCATTGATTCAGACTAATTCTGTGCCCAGTAAAATTTGTTTAAAAGTTCATAGGAAAGAAAGGCTTATGGATTTAATTACTTCTAGATTCTGAAGCACAATATAGTTATATCTATTACAATAGAGTTTTACATCAAAGTTCTGTGTTAAATATCTCCATATCTGGACAAACTGGAGAAATGGTCTGAAGTAAATAGGATGAAATTCAATAAGGACAAATNCTTTTTTCAACCCTCGCAGAGTGGACTCGCTAATTCCTAGATCTCTAGCAAGCTGAGTTTGTTGTTTGCCCTTCTTTAGTTGATTCAGGGCATACAATTTCTCTTGGGCAGAAAACGACTTGCGTTTGCGAACTGGCGTATCCATAATGGTAAAATATTTTTTTAAATATAGGAAATTAATAACAAGTTCATAGGCAAACATCATACACATGTATAACCCGAGAACTAAGTGCAATGGGCCTGCAATGGCCACAAGTCACTTTATCCTATAAGACTCGAAGAACGCGGTTTATTTATAAATGTCGTAAAAAAAGTACAGTATTCCGGCAAAACGCGAACAGTACAGTATTACGGCCTTAAAGGGGCGCCAACTTATGATCGCGTTATATGCGATTTCGCGTTATCGCGGGGTGCGTTATTGCGAGGTTTCACTGTATTACAATAGTGTGTAGGGTGTGAATACAGAGTTGCACTTGGTCACACCTCGGTATTGAGGGAAGTGGTGCTAATTCAGAAGGTGGCACTTTTCCAACTAAGTAAGTATTGAACTACAGCCCCAGACTAGAGCCAGGGGTCGTTTCTGCTGGAGATGAAGTCTGGATGAGATGCAAAACTTGAGCACTGGAGCATTACAAACGACACGGCGCTCTTCAGAAAAGTAGGAGTGTGAACCTGGTGTCCTGGCCAAAATCCAACCTAGGCAAGTATATTCTGGAGTATCTAATTTCTCCAAAGTTTCATTTGGATGTGGCATTCCTCTTCACCCCTCCTAAACACGTTGAATAGTAGTGCTCAGAACTAAGACAGTTGCTGCATGCCATCTCAGCAGTGGCTATATTCTGTGGTGGATAAAGTGATCCCTTACCTACCTCACACAGATACAGAATTGCTTAGCTAAAACATATGTAAAGTGCTTTGAAAGCCTTGGATAAAAGCTTCTGTAGATATGAAAATCATAAAACAGTAACTGATTCTGCACTGAGGATCACAGTATTAAATACACACTTACAATGAAACTATACATTAATTGAATTCTAGGATGCTGTAGTTTATTTTTGGTCCTCTTACATGAAGGTGAAATTTGTTTTTAATATTAGCTAATCAGGGAGGAGTAGAACTGGTTGTTACTATTAATTCTAAGATGTTACACTTAATTCAGAATATGGAAGCTCACCATTTCCTCTGAAGTAATTTTTAAGGTAAATAAAAGTGTTTGAATTCTTTTCTTATTGGGTCACCTATTTTCTAATTGGATCAAATAAATCCTTAACATAGGAAAAATACAAGATTCACAAACAGGTTTTGGGGGGAGGTTTTTTTTTGTTTTTGTTTTTTCCAATTACAAGCAATAAAGAAAAAAATTGCAGGGCAGCCTTAATTAGTACTCTTATGAATTTCATAAACTGCAGTAATGAAGGAACTGTACTTTTACATCAAAAAGTTTAAAAAAAAAATCCAAAATCCAGTCTAAACCTAGGTCACCAGCTGAGTTTGGCACCCTTTAGTTATTAGACATGAAAATCCTGACATCCAAAATAAAACTCAATAAATGTAGCTTCCATGCTCTGTATAATTTTGACCTACTACAATGTATTTGTTTGGTGCTCACTTTTCTTATAGGTGCCAGTAGCAGGCAAAAGATTGCTTATTATTGCTCTGAAATGGTTTGTACAAAGTCAGGTTTCTGGGTAAACTATAGGATTCAGCTATCTATGAATACTATGAATAATAATACCTCAGGGAAATAGATTCAGCAGCAGTTCTGCCACTATATATGGCATAATATTAGACTCCAGCTTTGGTATATTATAAATTCACATTGCTCCCCATTATCTTTAGTTTTCTATTTGGAAAGAATAACTCCTGCATGCACCCTGACAGAGTGCACTCCTCATTCAGACCCTAGCTACATTACCCAATAGCCTGATTTTTATATATAATCAGCAGATGGGATAAGGTCCTGGATTCCAGGTTCTGAAAAAGAGCCTATATGAAGGCCGCAGGGTCATTATATAAAATGCATTATAATGTATATGCTGGGCAATAAATAGCCATACTTTACACTTACCTAGTACAATGCATATAAATATTTCTAAGAATTTTGCAAACAAATTTATTTTACATTGTGAGATAATTTCGACCTATTAGCACCAATTTACAGACAGGAAACATAAGCACAGATGTCTTGTCCAAGGTCACAGAAGATATTTGTGGCAAAACTGGGAATAGAACCCAGATAGAAGGAGAAAAGACAGGGATTACATAATTAAGAACATACAATTGCTTTGGTTGGTACTACACATGTTCTTCAGGGTTACTTTTTTATGACTTATTAACAAGGGAAGACTAGGACACACGAAGTGTGAGTTTTCTGGAGAAACGTGAAGTAGCCGATGAAGTAGCCATGGTAGATCAGATCAAGATGTAGGGTATGGGGAAGGACTGAAGAAAGTTCAAGACCGGATAAGAAAAAGAAATGTGGTTAGTTGTGCAATTTGAAAGGAAGGGTATTGTCGGGATAGTCAATGTTAGGATCAGAGCAGGCAGCAGAAGTATTTTTAAGTTCCATGTAATGCTCTGCTTTCATTGTTCATCTTTAATGTTTGAACTGCAAAGCTCTCTCTCAAATGCACACATATTACATTTAGTGTTGTATAATTGTAGAATCATAGAAACGAAAGGCTACAAGGGACCTTGAGAGTTAATCTAGTCTACCCTCTGCGCTGAGGCAGAACCAAGCATATCTAGACCATCCCCAACAAGTGATTCTAACCTGTTCTTAAAAACTTCCAAAGGCAGGAATTCCACAACCTCCCTTGATAATCTGTTCCAGTGCTTACTTATCCTTGTAGTTAAAGTTTTTTCCTAATATTTATCCTAAATCTCCCGTGCCACTGATTAAGCAGATTACTTCTTATCCTACCTTCAGTGGACATGCGCAACACCTCCAGACACCAAGCTGGGACATAAGATCAAGCCTGACTCAGAAGCAAGAGGACTTCCTACTAAAATATGCTACTTCCTAGAACACCCTGGTTTTTCCTTGGAAGTCTCTCAATCAGATTCTGAACAGCGCCAATTTTGTTTCGCTCTAGAGACCTACTGGGAACATTAGCCCAGGGTGATGTACATCACAGGATCATGGACATCACATTCACTCATAATAAACAGATACTGTCATGGAGAAGAAGGGTGGGAACCCTAATTAACCGGAAGCGACATTGACGAATTGAAGAAAAGTAAATTAGCAAACAAATAAATATAGGATCTTTTCAGAAAAAAAAAATTCAAAAAGCCCTTTCCAAAGAAATGCTATCCGGAGGACAACCCAGAAAAAGAAGAAACACATTTAGAACTTCTATTATAAAGCAGTGTCAACACTACAGATTCCAAATGTAAGATTAAGTATTTCAGTTACTAAATTACAACTAGTGCTGGTCACAAATCTGTAAACAATAAACAAACAAAAGTCTGGCAAAAATGTAAAAGCCATTCTAACCCTCATTCCCTCCCATATCTCCTACCCCTTTTCCAACCAGCTCTACTCACAACTAACTATAATTTACAGAGAAGGGAATCAAAGCCCAAATGTAACAAAAAATACCTAAAACCTTCATAGTTACACTTCCTATGAAAATGATCTGCCCTCTGCGTCTGAATTTAAGTAAGTGAAACAAGTATAAGGATCAAACATTTTCCACTATTTCAAAGGAACTATTAGTCTTTTTCATTTTATGCAATTCCACTCTGGGGAATAAAAAGTGCCCTGATTAAAGTTGGGATCTGGTTGAACAATAAAATAAGTCATTCACATTTTCTGAAATAAAATAACTTAATTTGTATTGCAGTAGGCCTAGAACCCAATCAGGGATGGGGGATCACATTGTGAGAGGCCCTATACATACTAAGACAGACCTCCTTGCCACAAAAGGATCAAGATCTAACATGGCAACATGTGGAAAAAGCAGCTAGTTCACTTAACTGTTATTTATTATTCATCCAAAAATTTGCACTAACGTGTGATTTTTGCCATTTTCCCTTACTTAAAAACTGTCATCTAAACAGGGAGCATAAAAAATAACCATCCATGTGATTTAGAAGACTGATCACTGCTTATATGCAAAATGTTCATGAGCACCACACAGGCTGAAATTTATTTGTGTAGCCTATTTAGTGAATACATTTACAGAAATGAGGGTCAGCTCTCTAATAAGTCTCAGACAGAAAAACTGCAAAACACAATGAATTATATGAATGCTTCTAGAGATGTCAAAAAAAAAACCTATTCTAATGTTATTTTACAGAGAACTACAAAAGAAAACAAATTCTGAATAGAATCCACATCTCCTCAAGGTCATATTTTTATACTATTATTGTGAGACAACAAGTGCTTAAGTTGTACAACAAAGAAAGAACACGTTTTGTATGACAGCTTAACAGTAAAGTCAGATAACTTGCTTTAGAACTGGATTAAAGAACGTTTTGACTATTTAAACTTTCTGTACAATTTCCTGAAGTAGTTTTCACAAGTTTATGATGCAATGCCTATGTTCTATGAATTATGCTGTGGTAAATCCAGTGCTGTTTTTCAAAATCATTTTTGTTCCCACAACTGAACCAATACTATCAAATGGCTGTTTGACAACATTTGTGAATATCCATTGATTCAGACTAATTCTGTGCCCAGTAAAATTTGTTTAAAAGTTCATAGGAAAGAAAGGCTTATGGATTTAATTACTTCTAGATTCTGAAGCACAATATAGTTATATCTATTACAATAGAGTTTTACATCAAAGTTCTGTGTTAAATATCTCCATATCTGGACAAACTGGAGAAATGGTCTGAAGTAAATAGGATGAAATTCAATAAGGACAAATGCAAAGTCCTCCACTTAGGAAGGAACAATCAGTTGCACACATACAAAATGGGAAATGACTGCCTAGGAAGGAGTACTGCGGAAAGGGATCTGGGGGTCATAGTGGACCACAAGCTAAATATGAGCCAACAGTGTAACACTGTTGCAAAAAAGGAGAACGTCATTCTGGGATGTATTAGCAGGAGTGTTGTAACCAAGGCGCAAGATGTGGCTAAATTGGAGATGTGGATAAACTGGAGAAAGTCCAGAGAAGAGCAGCAAAAATTATCAAAGGTCTAGAAAACATGACCTATGAGGGAAGACTGAAAAAATTGGGCTTGTTTAGTCTGGAAAAGAGAAGACTGAGAGGTCACATGATAACAGTTTTCAAGTACATAAAAGGTTGTTACAAGGAGGAGGGAGAAAAATTGTTCTCGTTAACCTCTGAGAATTAAATTGCATCAAGGGAGGTTTAGGTTGGACATTAAGAAAACCTTCCTGTCAGGGTGGTTAAGCACTTGAATAAATTGCCTAGGGAGGTTGTAGAATCTCCATCATTGGAGATTTTTAAAAGCAGGTTAGACAAACACCTGTCAGAGATGGTCTAGATAATACTTAGTCCTGCCATGAGTGCATAGGGACTAGACTAGATGACCTGTCGAGGTCCTTCCAGGCCTATGATTCTCTGAACCCCATCTAAACAGAGAGTTAGAATAAAAATGATGACAGAGTGGCTATAGTTAAACACTAGTGTCATTGTAACAAAACATGTCAACTGTCTGATAAAAGGTTACACTCTAGGACAAGCATCAGTAGAAAACAAATTCCCTAAATGATTAATCCCCTGTTTATTCTACACAAGGTTCCTTGGCAAACTCTATACTGCAAATGGATTGTTTGTTACATCCTAAAGTCTAAAACCAGGCAATGTTATTTTTTGCCTGACAAATCTTTTATCTTGATACTATTATAAAAATGACTGCCATTTGAAACTGTTTTCTCATGTTGTCAGTACATTTCCACACTGATTGTCTAAATACCTTGTGGAATACAAAGGAGGTCGGGCAGGGGGAGTAAGTACAGGAGAGTGGGTGAGAAGAGTACAAATACACAAAAAATGAAAATCTGAAATCTGAATAAATTAAAAATAAAAAGACATCTTCCACAGTAAAAGTGAAGATACTCTCACCTACGGAGAATGTGCTAAACTTAGTCAGATTTGTCTCAAACCTTAAACCTGAAATAAATCCTGTAGAATTCAGTAAATACCCTAAAAGTTGTATCTTTGAACAAGGCTTCTCTCAATTTTAGCAACATTTTATACTTTAGATTCCATCAATTCTAACAATGCAACACAACCCCACTAACATAGTCTTCACCTGTAACACACTATAGTCAGTATTAATTAATGCGAATGACACTAAGTGAAGTTTCTCTGTAGCTGGAGAGGGCATGCCTAGAGAGAGACCCCTTCCTACACAACAGGGAGCAGTGGTACAGACTTTTAATTCTCTGCAAATATAAAAATGCTCCTTCCCGATTGTGGGAGCTCTCCACAGGCCTTATCTTCTCTCCCATTCATTAGTAGGAGCAGCCCAAATATTCAAGCCCCAGCAGTGAAATCAGGAGGTGGGGATTTTTTCACACCCAATCACCCTTATGGTGTCAATTGCAATTTTTTCACCTGCAGAACAGGTTTTAACCAGGGTTTTGGAAAATCTGACATAGTTTGTCCTCAGCTAAACTTGCAGTTAAACAGCGTTCACTTCACTAGTTGCTGATGCAATAAGGTCTGGTCTACATTTTAAGTTTTATGGTATAATTATGGCAGGGGTGTCATTATTTTACTGAAGCAGTTATATTAGCATAAAACATGAAAGTGGCATAATTGTATCCCCTTCCCACACGGAAGTAGCTACACCAATACAATGCACCTTTATACTGATAACTGCATCCACAATATGAGGGCTGTACCATTTTAAACTATACCAGTATAGTTAAAGCACTACAACCTTCTAGGGCAGGGGCGGGCAAACTTTTTGGCCTGAGCCTGAGGGCCGTATTGGGTTTTGTAAACTGTATGGAGGGCCGGTTAGGGGAAGGGGTGGAGGGCCAGCCCCCACCTCCTATCTGCCCCCCCGCCCCCCCGGACTCATGCCCCATCCAACCCCGCCCCGTTCCCTGACGGCCCCACTGGGACCCCTGCCCCCATTCAACCCCGTTTCCCCCCCCCCCACCACCATCCACACCCACACCCCCTGACCACCACCCCGAACTCCCCTGCCCTCTATCCAACCCCCGCTGCTCCCTGCCTGGAGCACCGGTGGCTGGCGGTACTACAGCCGCGCCACCCGGCTGGAGTCAGGCCACGCTGCCACCGCCACCACCACACAGTACAGAGACCGGGTCAGGCCGGCTCTGCAGCTGCACTGCCCCAGGAGCTCACAGCCCTGCTGCCCAGAGCATTGTGCCAGCGGCGGAGCGAGCTGAGGCTGTGGGGGAGGTGGGACAGCAGGGGAGGGGCCGGGGGCGAGCCTCCTGGGCCAGGAGCTCAGGGGCCGGGCAGGACGGTCCCACGGGCCGGATGTGGCCCGTGGGCCGTAGTTTGCCCACCCCTGTTCTAGGGTACACAAGACCTAACAGTTAATTTTGCTAGTGTAGGGGCCAGAGTAAACAGGAGGAAGGGCAGTGGCAATTCCCTTGGCAGGCACTATTTAAACACCTATCAGGCTATAATAGTTGGGTGAGGATTAAATAGCAAAAGGGGAGGGTAAAAAGAGGGAATATATGAGCACTCAGCACAAAAATCAGGATGTTGAGAACAACACTAATTAAGAAATTAAAGGACATGGAGAAGATTTGCTCCTTTATGAGCATAAATTCATTCTAATTGGTACTACTGAAACCTGATGGGATGAGTCTCATGACTGGAATGTTAAAATCAATGGTTATAATCTATTTAGGAATGATCAAGTAGGCAAAAGGGGAGAGGGGTGGCCCTCTGTCAAAAATGGCATTACCTGTTTTCAAGTCACTGATAACTTGGAAGAAAATTATTTTGAATACTTATGGATCAATGTCTTAATAGATAAAGCACAAGATGGGGTACTGGTTGGTGTCTGCTACAGAACACCAAAACACACTAGCAAACAGAATGACCACCTATATAGGCACCTATCTATAAAGTGTAGGAAAAAAACCCTGTCATCATGGAGAACTTCAATTTGAGTGACATATGCTGGAGGTTTTATACTGCCAGTATAAAAACATCCTTGGAATTTCTAAACATTATAAATGGCAATTTTCTAACTTAAGAAGCATTGCAGCCAACACAGATAAAGAGGAGCTTATCACAGAACTAAAAATTAATGTAGCTTACGTAAAAATGATAAGTGTTCACATTTATAATATGCAAACAGAATGAAGTCCAGACTAGTCATATATATACTTGGTGCTTTAATACAGCCAATTTCACAATGCTGAAAACAATTATGAGCTAAATCAGCTGTGAGGAAGAATTTAATCAGATAAATGTGAATGATAATTGGGAATAATTTTAGAACACCTTACTAGATGCTCCTATCCCACAATTGAGGAAGAAGGCTGTGGTGGTTAAAAAGACTGACCCAGTATAGAGGGGGAAGTGAAGGCAGCTGTAAAAAAAAAAAATGTAAATGGAAGAAAGGGTATATTGACAGTAATGAATATAAATCAGAAGTTAGGAATTGTAGAAAATTGGCAAAAGAGGCCACAGGACACAGGGAGAAATCCATGGCCAGCAGAGTTAAGGACCATAAGGAGATTTTTAAAAATATATGGGGGGGGGGGGGGAGGGAGGGGGAGACTGCCAACGGTATCGGTCTATCACTAGATGGAAATGGTAGAATTATCAATAATAATGCAGAAAAGGCAGAAGATTGTTGATTAATCATTCTTGTGGCTCTTCTCTGAATCCTCTCCAATTTAAGGATTAGAAAACGTGCTTCAGGAGCTCAACCTATTTAGCTTAGAGAGAAAGTTACGAAGCTGGCTTTCTTTCCTACTTATGCTTCAACGGATTTGTAAAGTAAATTCCAGATACAGGATGAATCAGTTAAATCTGTGCAACCCCTCTGAATGCACTTAAAGGGTGCCACACTGGGGTTCTAAATGAGGACAGTGGAATTACACAAGTGTATGTCACCCACTGCACAGTGTGCATTACAGGTCTCCTTTTATACCGAATCCCAAAGTGAGAGTCTGTCATAGCCCTTAGATACAGAGTCTGCTCATTTAGTTAAGCAACTCCTGCTTAGCTCTGGAAGCCTTCAGTTCAATCCCCAGTGTGGTAGTTAGAAAAAATTGTGAAGGGAACACATTTGATATGGAAGTCATAGACAAACAACCTGAAGCTTTGACACATCATTTATACAGGGACAAAATTCAGCTTCACTCTCGAGACACAAAAATAGAGGACTCAAATTCCCTCCCTCTCGCCCCCCACAAGTTAAAATTTAAGAAAGTCTGTCACAAGTTAATATGGTGGTCATGCTACACTTGTGTTTTACTGAAGAGAAATAAGCAGACAACAGTTTTCACCCTCCCTTATAACCTGTTATTCTTACTTATTCATACTAAAAAAAATAGAGCTGCTAAAAGAAACATTAATGAAACCATATTCCGTCAGAACATGCAGTTCCACTGAAATCAAAAAGCTTCATGAAATCAGGTCTTCATTTTGCAAGAAAACAGAGTTCCAATAATATCAAAATATCCCATTTTGACATTTTTTGGAAGGAAATGTTTTTATTTGTTTTTAAATGACTTCATTTTGAATGTTTTTATTATATATTGTAACAAATATAAAACAAAAAGTTGAAATAAAAATGAAATGTTTTGATTGACCCCCTAATTATTTGTAGGGGGTGATTTTCCTTCAGAGAATTCCAAGATGTTTAGTTTTTGCTCTGATTTGAAATTAAGACACATTTTGAAATCTTTCATAAAAATGTACCTTCTGTCTTCCGCACAGCTCTACTAAAACAAGACTACTAAGGCCCGTCCAGACTACCCGCCTGGATCGGCGGGTAGCCATCGAAGTATCGGGGATCGAATTATCGCGTCTTGTCTGGACGCGATAAATCGATCCCCGAACGCGCTACTTCGAACTCCGGTACTCCTGCAGGGCGAGCGGAGTACTGGAGTTCGAAGTAGGAGCCGCGAACTTCGATCGCGGCGCCGCGCGGACGCGAGGTAAGTCGCGTTAGTTCGAACTAAGGTACTTCGACTTCAGCTACGCGAATAGCTTAGTTCGATCCCGCCCCTAGTGTGGACCAGCCCTTACAATGTCTCAGTGACATCATGAATGTATAGCTGTGCAAACATATGAAAACCCAACAGAAAAAATATAACCACAAAGGGAAAAAAGGCAAATAAAACAAGAAAACAGCCTGGAAGGTAAAAATATAATTTTAAAATATATTATTCTTGCTGTGACTATTTGAGATCTCTCCTTGTGGCCTCCTATTACCTTGCCTAGCTGGGGCACATACACTGAGAAAACTTTCCACCATGGAGTACAGGAACAGTGAAAGTTCTAAGACGTAGCATTGCAAGTTGCAACAGTTTGCTTGTGAATACACTACTCACTCATCTCCCACACACACTTTCACAATTTTAAAGCATTACAGTGATACAACTTAATACACTTTTGAAACATTATCTAAATCTCAATATACTGCAAAAAGGAGTAGTATTTCTGCATGTGCACAGCTGCTGTAGTTCGTTGTATATTAGCTGGAGTGCTTTCCACCACCTGTTTATTAGACAGATCACTGAAAGCCAGTCACTCAATTTTCAGTCAGCCCAGAGTCATATTGTGACCCACATGCCTTATAGGGAGAATGGAGGTGGGTAGGAACGAGTTGTGTCTGGGTCATTGTTGCTAGGCAGATGCACAATTAGCACTCCACACCCAGAAATTTCTGGAATTGGGTGTGGTAGTTTTGGGTATTCTCAACAGGTTCCCTGTTGCTGGACTCAGACTCCATGAGGGTAAGTAGTCAAGGCAGCTGCTTTACAAAAGTCCATGTGCCCTGTGTGGGTTGAAAGAAGCTGAGCCACAGAGAAGAATGCAGGCTGTTTTTCCCTGACTCTGAAGCATTTTGCATCAAGTTAAGGATAGTGTTAACCCTCCAGCTGGGAAGCCCTGGCAGTGTTAATATTAGAAAGGGGAAATTGGGAGGGGAAAACTAATTTATTTTATTTTAATTGTACACTTGGAATGTTGTTTGATTTTAGTCAAACTGTTTTAGTTGTCTCAACTAGTATTATTCACCAACTCTTCTCTTATTTGAATGTGATGATGGGGAAAGAGTCATTTATATTTTGCTATTCTCAGTTTTGTATTTTTCTTGTAAAAGGGTGTTTTAATCAGTATATGTAAACTGAGTTGTTGGTTACTTAGGCCGTGTTTACGCTACCACTTTTGTTGCTATAACGTATGTTGCTCAGGAGTGTGGGGGGAAAAATACAGCCCCGAGTGACACAAGTTACACCAACAGAAGCGCTGGTGTGGACTGTGCTATGTCAGCGGGAGACACTGTCCTGCCGATATAGCTACTGACACTCGCTAGGGGTGATTTAATTATGTCAACATGAGAGCTCTCTCCCGTCAGCATAGAGCAGTTACCCGGGACATCTTATGCTGCTATAAGCTCTCTAGTGTAGACATGGCCTTAGTTAGCTAACTGAGTGATTGCAGCAGAGGAAGAGAAAGAGTCTGTATGGAGTCCAACTGGATATTTCTATAAGCAAGTTGTTGCAGTGCTTTTGACTCAGAAAACTGTATAGCTTTTGATGATCACAGATTGTAACAGAGACTCGGATGAACTCAACCTTAGCTTTTGTGAATTCTGAGTTACTTCTCACTGTGTTTCTGTGGGGACTCACCTCTTTACATTTAATTTGTTTTCTTTATGTTTATGTATAACTATGAAGACAATGTATGTGGATTATAAAGTATCCATGTTATGTTGAAAAAAATAAATTATTTATTATGTTGCTTTACCATTATAAGATTCTATAAAGTTGGTACTTAAGAATTAAGTTAATTCCTTTTGTTCTTTTTTGGACTTGATTGTGGGGAGGTTGACCCTGTGCAATTCTTGCTGAAAATCCTCAGTGACTGAATTCTGGGTCTCCATGTGCTTTTCTATGGGAGTTGTGTTTTTATTGGCACTGGAGAAGGGCATTGAAGTAAACTCTAGCCCACCCAAAAGTTACACTATCATGGGTGTCTCATTCACTAAGAGTGATGATGAATGTCAGATAAATTGAGGATGGGACTTTATTAAACCCTGTGCATTGCTCTGTCCATGTGGCCGAGTTGCTTCCACCCATCTCCTCACATCTCTGTTCCCCTAGTGTCCCATCAATAGTAGTCTCCCCAGGGACCATGGGCCTTCTGACTTCAGTTCCATTGACCATGATATAATGGGCATTTCAAAATGCTTCCAAATTCTTAGGCTGTAGAATTGTCCATCACCCTGTAGATTAATATAAACAAAGCAGTGCTCTCTTTTAAAGGCCATTACCTCTAAAACAGAGGTAGAAGAATTCAAGCCTGCCACACAAAAGATGTGGGTTTGATTCCTGGCTATGCCAACTAATTTCTGTGTGACCTTGAGCAAGTCACTTACTCTTTCTGGGCTTCAGTTTACCGATCTATTGAAAGGGGATATTAATGATAGAGATGAATGAAAGGGAGCAACTTGGGAAACACTAATGCTGAAAAAGCTTGGGATAATAGTAGATAATAAATGAGTTTGAGTTTGCAATGCTATAAGGTTGCATATCTGGTCAGTGCCATTTTGGGCTGTCCATGCAAGGAGATCACATCACAGACCAGCAAGATACTAATCCTGTTTCTTACCGTTTGGTTCAAGGAGGTAATAATACAATTCCATATGCTACTTTATGCTACTGCACCTAGAATATTGCATTTAATCCCACCAGTACCAGGCTATTCAAAGAAAAGCGACAAAAATGTTTTCTAAATCACTGAAAGAGTAAAAAAGATTTCCATATGTGTAACTTGGCGAATTGAAGACCAAAGAGGCAAAAGGAGGCATTGAGAACCTACCAACATTTGAAAGGTGTAAACACCAAGGAGAGAGAGAATTATTACGTAGTGTGAAACACAGTGTTATAACTGGGAATAACAGCACGTAACAGAGAATGGATTAATTTAGACTGAATTGGAATAATCTCCATAGGGAAATGTGAGACGCCTGTAATTTTTAAGAACACCTGAGCAACACTCTAGAAGATAAGCTGTATGGAACAATTCTGCACTCGTGTGGGATGTACTGAATAATCAGACTATTTTCCCTTCCTTACCTCTATGATCCCTCACAGAAATGTTGTGAAGCTAAACCTATTAATTTTTGTGAAGTGCATAGAGCTCTTCTGAGGAAAGGTGCTATATAAAATGAACTAGAGCTGGGTCCAAGCTACAAATTCAGACAAGTTTTTTCTGAGGGTCCAGGCAAGTGCAAGGTAGTACATTTCTTATTAATGATAAGCTTTCACTTTTTGATGACTCGTTGTTGGAGGCAAATGAGGTTATCAAGTCACACTCTGTACCAAGCCAATAGACTGATCAGATAAGTTATTTCTATTAAAGAACAATCTCACAGCTAGCACATCTGACTATAATAGATCAGAAAAGTATGCAAAAATATTTACAGAATTTTTAAAAGATTTTTCAACTACTGTATTTATTATTTTCTCAGAGTATTAGCAAGTATAGCAGAACATTCAGTCAATGCCTCACTTTAAATTAAGAAAAAACGTGTCCAATTTCTACTTCAGGTCTTAAAACATTAAGAAAATTGTAAACTTTAAATTGTAAACTTTGTAAACTAAACTGTAACAGAGCCTGGGCTGTAGCAAGAACAATTGCTGGAAAGGAAAAATACATCAGCGATAACTTGCTGCATCTCATTCTTGCAGCACTATCATAGATGTTTTATAAGAACAGCCATACTGGGTCAGACCAATGGTTCAGCTAGCCCGGTATCCTGTCTTCCAAAAGTGGCCCATTCCAAATGCTTCAGAGGGAATGAACAGAACAAGGCAATTATCGAGTGATCCATCCTCTATCCTCCAGTCCCAGCTTCTGGCAGTCAGAGATTTTGGGACATGGGGTTGCATCCACGGCCATCTTGCCTACTAACCATTGATGGATCTATCCTCCATGAATTTAACTAATTCTTTTTTGAACTCAGATATACTTTTGGCCTCCATAACATCCCCTGCAATGAGTTCCACAAGTTGGATGAATACCACCTGGTCCTGGTAATTTATTACTTTTTCTACTTATCAATTTGTTCCAAACCTCCTCTATTGACACTTCAATCTGGGACGGTTACTCAGATTTGTCACCTCAAAAGAATGGGTCATGTATGGGAATCTCCTTCACATCCTCTGCAGTGAAGACCAATGCAAGGAGTTTATTTAGCTTCTCTGCAATGGCCTCATCTTCCTTGAGTGCTCCTTCAGCACCTTGATCATTCAGTACCTCCCCAACATTTAGCAGGTTTCCTGCTTCTGAAGTACTTAAAAATGTTGCTGTTAATTGCCCTCCAAATGCTTTTTTGGCCTGCCTAATTACCCTTTTACATTTGACTTACCAGAGTTTATGCTCCTTTCTTTTTTCCCCTCAGTAAGATTTGACTTCTAATTTTTAATGGATACACTTTTGCCTCTATCTGACTTTTATTCTGCTGGTTAGCCATGGTGGCATTGTTCTGGTCCTCTTACATTTAAAACAAAAATGTGTAACTAATGGATTGGCTCCAATTGCTTGACCCTCTAAAGCCATTAGTCTGCAGGATGCTCTCCTAGTTATGGCAATGCCCTGCAGTAGTTACTCCTTTCTCCTACTGCATCCTGTTGAACAGAGATAATCGTTATGGCTGTTATTTGTATAAAAGACACTGCAGTGTTGTGAGGGGAGCAGGGGTGGATAAATATTAAACCAGATTCTCATCAATTACTACATTTCTTTCGTGGTGCTTTAGTAGGAAAACAAAAAACATAGTGAGTTCATATTTAAAGTTTCTAGAATGGCCCACATTGTAGAAATGCATCAATTTAGAAGTGCCAGGGTTCCCTCCACCCCCACCCCCAACATCTTGTTAGAGCCTAAAGACAAGAACACACTGCTTTATGCATCTAGAAGCCTCACAACCAGCTTTACTGGGTTCAGCATCAAAGGAGCATGGCATTGATCTGCATTGTCTAGGCTCATTACCAGATAGAAAGAAAAAAAAGCAAGCTAAAACCACATGCTATAAGTTTATAACCACTTAGGGTCAATTCTAAAATTCTGATTTTAACGTTACTGTTGTAGCACCCATCATGTACTTAGTGCTACAGAAACACTGAAGAAGACACCGTCCCTAAACTGAAGAGCTTACACTCCAAGTAAACAAAACAGAGGGAGCATAGGAAAAAGGAGTCCAATGTACCAGGAAAATGGACAGATGACTGGCCACATTCTCTGAAAACGTATTTTTAATTTTGCAGACAGAGACCTTCATCAATTATTTCAGAGCCTTGTCATAGGTGCCATAGCCATAGCAGGAGTCTTCTGTTGGGATGTGAATGAGAAGATGGCAGTGGCCTTACAAGGATAGCTCAAGGTAGGTACTTGGGGCGGCCAATGGAGAGGGGCAGCACGTCCAGCTCTTCGGCAGCAATTCGGCAGCAGGTCCCTCACTCCCTCTCGGAGGGAAGGACCCCCCGCCAAATTGCCGCCGGAGACTGAAGCGGCGGTAGTAGAGCAGATCGCGATCACGGCTTTTTTTTTCTTTTCGCTGCTTGGGGCGGCAAAAACCCTGGAGCCGGCCCTGGCCAGAGGTTGCCATCTTTTGAAGATCAGAACAGAGACTCATGTGAGATGGCTTCAAGTACCTTGTGTATATTCTACCAAGTGTCAAACATGAATGATCACTGCAACCAAACCACCCATGAGAGCCATCAAAGCTGCATAATTAGGTTCAGATATCTATGAGGCATGTCAATACAGTCCACGGAATAGAAAGCTATATCAACTATAAGAATGAACAAAACAAAGCTGAGAATACTTCAGAAAGTAAATGGGCTTGAGGTGAAGACAGGAATACAGCAAGAAAAGGAAGCCAGTAAAATTCTATATTCAGTGATCAACTACTATATATTGGCTCAGTGTAAGATCTTCCCCTTTCCATCCCCAGCCATCACAGTGCCCACCCATCTCAAGTAAACTGTAGATTTTGATCACCTTGGCCTTAGAACAACTCCAAATTGTAGCCAAGAGACAAGTGCAGTTATTCAGGGCAAAACTGATAAAATGTGAAGATGATACGCAGATTCATGCCTACATGTCAAATCTGCTATTTTTCAACATCAAATAGTATGAGATATCGTCTAATAACTTAACCCATTTGATCACTACTAAACTCACACCCAGTAAATTATTACAATCTTTTGTGTATTAAAAAAAAAGGTATTGTTTGCTCTTGAGTGGGTGGGGGTGGCCAAGACATCAACTAATCAATAAGAATGAATCCAGGTAACATGAATACAGATTTCAACTTGGGCATGATATTAACACCTCTTACATTTTCCTCTACACTGTTCATTTTACTTATGCGTTTACTAATCTTGCAAAAATAGAAACCTAAGACATTGATCAAACTAAGACATTGATCATAAAAAGCGTTAAATTCTACTAACAACTTTCCAGGTAAGGAGTAAATTTTCCAAAGAAATGTGCCTGAGCTGCACTCTCAAAAAAAAAAACACCCCACAAAATCCACTGTGATCCTGCTGAGTGTGTAAAAATCAATGGGTAGCCCTAGGCATGTGGCTCTCTCAAACACACTACTGGATTTTCAACACAGTTAAATTTGTATTCTCAAACTCAGCCAAAGGATTTCCAGTTTTCGGAATTAGAGATCACTAAAAAGCAGACAAGGTTAAGTTCCTGAAGAGAGCATTTTAAGCACACAGTTATATATGCAAGATTGTGAATGTGCAAAAGCAATGATCTTCTGTTACACAAGGATTTTCCTTCAATTATAGTTTTAAGATTTTTTTTATTTTTTTATTTTTTGTGCAGACCCAGTTCTGATCATTACCCATCTGAGAAACTCACTTTTAGCTAGCTTCTCACAGCTGCTGAAATTAGATTTATTTCCTTCCTCTTCACTGGCTTAATTAAAAGAAATTAATTTTAATGAACCAATACCAAAAGTAAATTCAAATAAAAACAAATGAAATCAACTCCTTGTACACTGCTTTACAATTAGCAGTTTTGATTTTTCTCTTTTTTGACTGCAGTCTCTCCACTTTTCTACTCTGCCTTCCCTCACAACCATGTTCTGTTTTATTGTGCTAGACTAAGTTTCTTGGGGCCAGGCCCTTGTCTTCCTACTTAATATAGTACTTTGCAGTGGTACATAAATAATAACAGCCGTATGATAACATATACCCCTGAAATTCTGGTTCTTTAAGTTAACCCTCAAAAAAGAAAAAAAATCAAACACCAACACCTGAAAGACTGCAAAAGTTTGACGTAACACACCATCTATCTCTAAAAGCAGCTTACTAAAATATATGTTCCATATACCAATCCAGTGTGTGCATTCTACAAATCCATCTGGATACCAGATATCTGAAAACAAGTTCCAGCATAATAATGTAAACCTCAAGGTCATTACAGGCAGCACTGGTAGTTAAGGTTGCCTGAATTTCCATGATCAGAGACTCTGCTCTCACTTGCTTAGATCTTTGCCAAACTTTAACTGTTTGGACTGCAATTCTCCATTCTAGGTATCTGCCTCAGGCTGAATTTTTTTGGAGAGCTGCAGCTAAAATGGTTCAACTGTTTCTGAAAACACAGAGAAACACATTTTGCCCATGTTTAAAAAAAAAAAAAAGCTGTAGCCTCTACCTGCTTTGGAGCAGGGACTTAAATTCTGGCGGGAGTGTCACTGTCACACAGGGATGAGTCTTTTGCCATCCCTGTGAAAAATGTGCTCAAATTTGGATAAGTAACAAGCCTCCCAAAAAATCTCATTTCTCAAATGCTCAATAGAGACATGTTAACGTGGCAGCTAAAATCTCAGAAGATTGTCGGATTGAGCATGCTCCATCCAAAGGCTGCAGGAGCGGATCAGGACTCCATCTCTGTACTTTCAATGCCCCCTCTGCTGGTGTCCAGGCAGATGGATGAGAAAGATGTATGGTTTGAGAGGAGCGGGGGGGGGGGGGGGGGGGGGGGGGGGGGGGGGGGGGGGGGGGGGGGGGGGGNGGGTTGTGGGAGAGAGAGGCAGGACTCGGGAGAGGATATAGATTACAACTGGTCAGAAATATTTCTTCTGAATGATTTCCTCACCAAAAACAATTCACAAAACCAAAATTTTCCATGGGAAAAAAAACCTTAAGTTTTGCTGGAAGTTTCTGCTGTCAAGAAAATCTAAATGACAGTTCCCCAGCTGACCTCTAGGAAGGGTCTGGTTAATTTCACTTTCTGCCTGGCCCCTGGCAGAAACTGAAATTGACAAAAGCTTTCCAGGAGGGCTGCCAAGGCTAAGCATCCTGACTCTCCTCCTCCCACTCAACTCTAGGGCCAGACAGGCTGAGCACCCCAGGTCTCTCTATCGTTCTGGTTGCCAGAGCTGGAGGGAGGCAGGGAGGTGGAGAACTAAGGTGCTTTACCTCTCCAGGAACTGGGCTGGAAGGCTCTTGTCAATTTCACTTTCTCAGAAAAATTAAAGGAATCCCCCTCCCCCCAAAAAATCAAACAAATGAAGTGAACTCTTTGGTACAATGATTTCTCTCAAAGTGAAATTGACAAGGACCTTCTGGGAGGGCAGCTGGGAAGCCTACAGCTTCCATTTTAGTTTTCCAAAAACAGAATTTTTCCCTGAAATCCTTCTAGTGAAAAATTCCACTGTTTTGACATTTCATGCCATTTTAGAATGAAATGTTTTTCAAAAACATGAATATTTTTGCAGGAAGGGATTACCCTTTTCCGGCCAGCCCTAATCACCATCCGTCTTGTGTAGTGAATGAGGCAGGAGTCCTGTGGAAAAAATAGTGTGAGATGATGTAATTAAAAACTATCAAAATACACATGTAGAAGGTGGTGAATGAAGGTTCCATGGGCAGCCTTGATTCTGGCACTTCCTAACTTTGCAACCTTAACATTCTTTTAGGATTGTTTTAAACTTATTTATTTGTAATATATAGATGGATAACACTATTGTAATCAAAAAGGTGATGGTTTCAACATAATGGGAAATGGATTTAAGAATATGTTAACATCTGTGGGAGTGGGAACAACCTATAACTCAAACACATATAATGTTTTAAAAGCGTAAGTAATATACCAGAAAGTAAAAATAAATTTGAAAAATCCTTAGGCCAAATGTGACTGAAAAAAGTAGCAATGGCATAGGCAAGTGTAAGGGAAATGTAAAGCAACTTAAGGGAAGCTTCTCACAATGGAGCGGAAAGACAATTACAATCAATGTTACTATTTCCATGTGATTTAACAGGTACTAAGTTAATTACTTGTTGCCATTGCATTAAGTCTATACTAGCCAACCTGTCTGTCAAACCATACTAGGTGGGCACAGCTATGAGATAAAAAAATCCCACAAGTTACAATTCTTAATGTAATCAAGTAATGATAGTGGTACTAATTAGAGGTATGCACAAACTATTTATTAAAATTAAAAATATTCATTGTTTTCTAGGACAAGATGAGTTATTTGGGAATTGGTGGTAACTACTGCACACTGAACCGGAAAACTGGTTTTGCATATGGCTCAAAGAACATGACAGAGCTTGATTCAAACCATCTCAAGATTCCTCTGCTGAGAGGCACTGCTCACCAACGGATCTGATATGAAGGAACATTAAGTTTATGTCTCTCCTTCCCAACATAATACCAAACAGTCAGTTCTGTGACATATTGTAGGCATTATCAAGAAATGGTAGTGCAATTATCAAAAGGCATTAGTGAGAAGTACGATATGGGCTACAGACAGAGTCTGGCCTAATGCCAAATACACTGGCTAAGAATATAGCAGTTCTCTTTACTTGCTATGAGGTGACCACACCACAGAGACAAGTGAACCGATGAGAGAAATGTTAACCCTTTCAGGAAGACTGACTTTTATAGCGGCCATAATAGCAAGAGATGTTAGACAAAAGAAAGTCTTTTAGAAAGCTTGACAAACATGTAACAATGGATGAACAACTTGAAAATACAGGTGAATTAACTGATCAAGAGATTGTGCACTCTATCAGGCCCACAGAAGTGACAGCTAATGAGGAAAGGAAAAGTGTTTTTTGCATCAGTCTCTCATCTTACAGAAGCATTGTCTATCTCAGGCTCTTCTAAGACAGCTGTCACTGTGGTATCTATCCATTATAAAAGCACCACACAAGGTTCTTATTTTTCTGTATCAGGATAGAATAAAGATGTTCTTGCTTCCAACATGGTGCCCACAGAAACCGTTAAAAGGAATCTAGACATAGTTATACCAACAAACACTGAACACATTTAACCAAGAGTGTATGAAACTACATTTTTAACTACGGTCAGACAATCTTGCTCACGCAGACACCTTTTTCAATGGATGAATACCTGTTCAGATCTATATAAAAAATATCACACACGAGCAAATGCATTAATTCTTTGTGGCTCAATTGAGTGCCTATTTTCAGAAGGAAACCCATACAGAAACTACATGTTAGAAACCAAACCGTGCAAGCAAAGATTCCAGATCCTCTTCCTGCTCCCAGCACTGGGTTTCCCCTTTTCTTCACAGACCAAGTTATTTTCTTTTCTTCCAACTAACAGGCAAAGGCACATATCTCAGGCCCAATTCACGATTGTGTAACTCCCCTTCTACAATGCTATGACTCCATTCAGTTAAATTATACCTTTGTAAAAAGATGAATCAGGCCCCTCATGTCCTAAAAGAGGGAGAATGTATTGTACACAGTTCCTGAGTGAGTAGAAAATGCTAAGAGCCTCCCTAGCCCCTCCTCTAGAAAACTAACTTCTCTAATCTCCTTCCTCTGAGCCTGAATCACAGGGTAAGGTCTAATGAACATTTTCCAGCTTCTATCATCAGTTTTCTCCAACAGGCTACCATCACAACACATTCCCATTCCCAAATTAAGTCAACAAAAAAGGCAAACAGTTATAATGTCACTGCCATTTCCTTGCTTATTTCATTTCCTTTCATACATAGTATGTTCTCCCCAACCCCAATGAACAGAGTAAGGGACCAACTTTTATGTCAATTTCCAATATTTTGAGAAGAATTATTTTTCTATAGGTAACAGGATCCAGGGCTTCCTTTCCCACCAAGAAAACTGTGTGGCATAGCAACCTCAAATGGTGATTTTTCTGGGAAATTATTCCTTCTCTGTCTGAAGTCATACTGGTAGAAGTAGTGAGTAAGGACTTGGGAAATCCCATATTTCTGTGTTATGGAAGTCCTGGGCCTATTATGCCCAAGATTTCAGCGCATGATGGTTTCACTGTGCATGGCCAGTTGCAGTGTCTCATACGTTAGCATAACATCAATTCATACATTGCTCCAGGGAAGCTCCTCTGTATGCTCTCCCCCAGGCTATGCAAGAAGGTGTTTACCATCACCAGAAACAAAGCCAGAACTGAAACTAGAGAGACAATGTGGGTGAGGTAATATCTTGTATTGGACCAACTTCTGTTGGTGAGAGAGACAAGTTTCTGGGCCTCACACAATGGATACTGAACCAGCTGTAGGGGGCATGTGAACATAATGGAACGGAAGGCCCAGTAAGACTTTTCTAAACAGGAAGTATGTTCCTTAATGAAAAAATGCAGAAAAGAGATGGTATCATCAGAATGCCTATCTGGCATTGGCAACAATAATTCTACTTTCCCATGCTCTCTCCCTCCCCAATGAAGGGAAAGAGCATCATTTCACCCATGACTTATCACCACAAAAAATACTTTACTTTTATGTATTTTTTGAAGTATAGTGTAAACACAAACCATATTAGACTAGTACTGGGGCTGAGAGACCAGTCAACAGCAAGGAAATTCTGAGCTATGGATCCTAATCTCAGCAATGTGATGTCTAAGCATTTCAGCACATGCCACTGAATATATCTCAGCTGCCCCTCTGCTTTCTGAAACAGAACTCGAGAACAAGACAAAGACAAATTATGAACAAGGAAGGAAATCAGAATCACTGTAACAAAACATAGGACTGTGGAAAAAAACACCTCTAAATACGGAAGTTGCTTCCGTTGTTGGTTACTTTTAATCATCATCATCATCATCATCAAGTGGTATCTTTTCACATACCCACTACAGTATACTTGACATTTCAGAATCAGAATGAAATGTCAGTGTTTAATGACATCACCAGAATGCAGCTAGAAAAATAAGTTAGTTTTTTGGTTGATGCCTCAAAATCACTTTATAGAGAACCCGTTCATTGACAAGTTACAAAAGTCATTTAGAGCTTCGTATTCACCTATTTCTACCTTTTTATGGTTGTATCCAATAATAGCAGTTACAGGAAATAAATCAAAATGTTGTTAAATGATTAACAGATTCAGTTAGTCAGGGTGAGATGTAGGAAGGGCCAGTTTCTGTTTGAAAAATTGAGTGTTTAAACAAAATCAAAATGCCAGAGGTTTACTTAAGTCCAGCAATTTGTTATGGTTTCTATATATTTTGAAATGCAATCCAAGTAGCTTCCTGTTTTTTCCAGAGTATGGTGGTGACTGAGCAGCAGTAAGATCTATTATCACATGATTAATTTATAAGAAATCAGACTTGTGATAAGATTACTCTTTGAAGGTTAAGTGAACCTTCATCTAAGCAAGTGTTCACCTTCTACTCAGATGCACATATTTATAATGCTTCTCTATGGCTGTATTTCTATGGCTCCTATTTCTAATGTTGTAACCCCACGAACTTTTGTGCTTGAAGATGGACAAACTGAAGTTTGTTCTCTTTTCCTTGAAGACCAAAAACCACAGGCAAAAATCACTAACTTATCATTTACAATAGATGCACTTCTATATACATTGTTACAAGTCTTTAAATGAAAGCATCCGTAATGTATAAGAAAGAAGAAAAATGGACAGAAAAGGTACCACAGTGTTCAGTCCAGCATAATAATAGATAGACATTGATTTTATAATGTGGGATCCTTTAAAATTTACTTTTCAACTAAATACAAACGTTACTTACTTTGCATTACTAGTGCTACTTAAGGCACCCGTCACCTCTAGCGTGTTGTATTATACAGGTAAAGGTTGAGTCCCTGCCTTGGAGAGTTACAATCTAGGGACTTAATCCGGCCAGAACTTGCTAACCGGCATAGATTTTTGTGGAACTATGCTCCAAATTAAGGGTTTGTAGGATCTGGTCCTTACATTGTGAACATTCCACTTTAGGACCAGATCCTAATCACAGGTATGTGGTGTGCATCACACACCTCTTTAAAAACAATCCAGTATTGCATGTGTGCACTGCTGGTTTTGATATTAGGAATACATTTAGTGCATGGTTCTCCACACTCTTTAAAAATGCTCAGCTAAGTATAATGGGAAAATGTAAATATACAATTAAATGCATTTGAATATCCATACAAAAAGATTTAATAAAGTTATAGCAGATTACAGAAACAAATTACAGAATGTTTTGGTTATCTTGAAAATATTTATGCTACAGAATTTTGCAACAGACATATGCATTACAGTTTTACCTATCCCTTAATCTGTACAGAATGCTGTTCAATTCATGTCAAAAGGCAGATATCCGGTTTACATTACTCAGTGGATTATAGCAGGTTTAGTAGGAGGAAATCTGTTTTTACTGTGAAGATCTACCTCTTGAAACTGTTAAATCCTCTTAAATGCTGTCACTGGCAACCCCAGCATATAGTAGTTGAGATCCCCCCACACATACACCCCCACACAATCAGTTAACATAAAGGAAGGATTCAGGCTCTAAGAGACTAAGGAAAGCATAAAAGCAGTTTATTTTAAAAAGTTAACCTAGTTCTCATGGCCAAATACAGTAATACAAAGTTAAAGAAAAACAAATGGACTTTAACCAATAAGAGGTCCCAGGGAGTTTGAACAGATATTTTATCACAGTGACTTAAAAGGTTTGTTATACAATAACGACTAAAGATTTTATTTTGGTTTTATTTGTCTGATAGAAATTACATCAGTCTTTAGAAGAACTGGGTTATCTGGAAGCATATTTCAGTAGGAACAACCAGGTTTCTGTGAAGTTTACAACTTTTGGAAGTTCGGTGCATTGCAGAGCTTTTTTGTACAGTTTTGCATTGTTTAACAAAGCCATAGTGATCCCACATACAGCATGGGCTTTCCCCCTCTCTCTCTCTCTCTATTGAAATATTGCGGAAAGGAAAACAAAAGAAAGGAAGTACATTCATTGTTAAGAGTGACTTGAGGAAAGGGTTTTTTAGAAAAAATAAACAATAGAATACAATCATGTAGCTTAAGGTGGTGCTCCTTTTTGCTTCAGTTTTGAAGAGTCACCATATTCCATCGATAATTGTGAATTTTCTTATACATATTTAGTATTATTAAGAAACTGATTTTCAGACCTTAATTAATATTAATTACTTTCAAAAAGGACTAAAGAGGTCTAATATGCAGTTAGCATATGCAAGTACAGATTTTGAGCTAAAGTAATAACCATTAGAGACAAATGAGAAATTCCCAATTGTGCACAGCACTTGTGAAATGAACAATTTGTTTTAAATTTTTTTTTTTTTGGTATACTGTGGAATGATGGCTTGCAAAATCTGATTTAGATTATAAGCACGTTTTCAATTATTTATCATTCTTACAATCCAGCTCAAATGGCCATGACTTTGTTGAAGTTCCAAAAACAAACAAACAAAAAACCACCACTCCCACTTATCCCCCAAATAATGGCCTTATTTTACCCAGTTTTAGCTTCAAATGCATCTTTATAATTAAGTAACTTCGTTTACAATGTAACAAATTCAACCATGGTATCACAAATCAATTACTTTTTTAAAAAAATACACAGTATCGCTTCTGCTTTCCCAACCCACAGAAAAAGATAAACTTGAAACTGTAGCCCATATTAATTATTGCTGAAAATCCAACAGCTGCACACATCTGCTATGAATGCCCAGTGATGCTAAGCTTAGATTCCCCTTGACATGCTAGTGTATCAAACATATCCATATACTTCACCATAGTTGTAGTTAACTACACAGAACATTGCACTTTTAAATCGTTAGTGTCAGCATATTAAAAACCAAACTTCTTTGCTGAAGAAAATGTTATTCTAAATATACTTGATAGATATTACTCCCCACCCCCACCCCCCGAGACAGACAAATCATCAGACAGTTCCTATAGAAGGGAGAGCTAATGAGCATTCTTACATGTTGTACCTGTAGCATGACACTCAACACATCACACTGAAGGTATGTAGTTTAAAAAATGGTCCATACATTTGTGTACAGGAAAGGAATGAAACAGGAACTTTGAAATGATCAGTGGTTCATTGAGAAAACATGAATGGACAGTTTCCTACCTGAAGCCCTCGTCTCCTCAGAATGCTGGACTCATCCATTGCACTATTTAGCTTCTCTTATTCCTCCCACAACAGTATAGCCATGCTGTACTACCTCAGACTTCAGCACCCTTATTCAGATCCTAGCAGCTGCTAAACACTTACATCACAGTTTATCTGATTGGAGATTGAAAGTCAGCTGACTCTGGTTTAGTTATTCACTCCAGCAACTTCAGAGATCATGAATGCTTGCAGTACTGTGTTACAAAGCAGCAAGTGGGCTCCAGACACCTAACACATTCATCCAGGCAGGAATAGCTATTAGACAGAGGAAATCCTGTGAGCATTGTTATATTCAAACAATAACACTGGCATCCTGTGCTAACGGCAAACTGCTTTGGGCACTGACTTCTAGGTCAAGCACTTTCAGAGGCAACTGTAAGGTCAAAGTGTCTGAGTAAATCAGCAGTGACACCTCAGTAAAGGCGGCAGCTGATTGTGATGGTGAAAAACTGGGGCACAGCTGGTCAGTCAAGCAGCACGACCAAGTCTGGCTCTCATCGTTTTGATGGCATCAAAGAAAACAAAATGTAGCATAACACACAAGCTGCCTTTTAACAACACAGAGGCAGTTTTCCAGTCACCACTGGCATTTTACCTAACAGCTTGAAAGCCAATTTATTTACATAAATACCTTGGAAGCCTATTCTTAAACCACAAATACATAAACATTTTAGAGTTTAATGTCATTCACAGTAATATTAACACCTGATCAAAATGTGATAAAGTAAAAATGAAATGCATTCATTAGGTGAAATGTTAACCCAGCTACAAGAGTATAAACAGTCAAAACATAGGATTCCCTGCCTGGCTCAGTGATATGGCTGACCTCACAGCTAACGAACGACTGGCATTCTGCAGAAAAGGAATGTCTGAAAAATTCAAAGCAATTTGGGCTGACTTTTTAGAGGTCTATGATTAACGTAGACCCCCTAAGATAGCTATGTCATGTCCCCTCCCTTCCCTTTATTCTAAGGCTCTTTAGTGTATTACGATGAATCTGGTATTTTGGTATATGTTGTATTTGGAAAAATTAATAAACAAACAACAGGATTCCCAACATGTGTAGTTTCACAGTCTATTTCAGCTTGTTTACCTTGTTCATTCTCATTTAATTTCAATTCAAGGCAGCCAAGAGATGAATATTAAGTTATCATTATCTGCATAGTTCATTAGTAACACTGCGCTGTAATGCCACTTTATAAGAAATTACCCCTTTGCTTTCAAATTGCACATGTTTAAACTGAAGAAGCAGAATGGGGTCTAATGGTTAAAGAAAAACAACAGGAAACAGCCACTAACCTACCTAGTGACATTGAGCAAGTCACTTGGGCTCCTAGACCTCAAATCAACCCAACTGGACAAAATGGGTGGAAAAAGACAAACAATGAAGACAGCTCTGTACTGAAAACCAGATGCTGTATCTGAGGTGATCATTCCTGGATAAACAAATGCCAAGAGGAAAAGTAAAGCATTTGACTTTTCTTATCAGTACAGCTGCTACTAAACTAAACATTGATTTTTTTTGAAGCTGTCAGACTATTAGCCTTGATATCAATTGATACTGTGTCATTAAAAATCTTAGAGGTTTAAGAACCCAGCCACTGAGTTAAATTGATTACATTTTATGTTCAAAAATGATCTCTGCATACATCTGTAGATTTACACGGGAAAAATCTTGTCAAGAGAGAGATCCCCACAAGCATTGCCGTAGGTTTTCAATTTGGGATTGATCAATTGATACAACATAAATTAAGAAACATCCGGGCATTTTAATTTCATACGCCTAGGAAAAGAGTTACAGCATTTCCAAAACCGAGAAGCACAATCAAACCCTGAAATGTCATATTACCAAAAGTCCTACTGTAAAGACAAAATAAATTTGAGAGATTCTGAACACAGATGTGACTGCCAGCTAATATTTAGAGTGGGTACCACCTTTTTTTTTTTTTTTTTTTTTTTAAACTGTTTTCTCCTCAGAGCTATTGAAACTTGGTACTTCACGGAAGGGAATTTTAATCATTTGTCCTCATCCAAGTAAAGTTAACTGCCCTAACTGGCTAGTGTTGGGGAAGTTTTTTTATTTCAGAAGTATCATCCCATGAATGACATCACAGCCCATAGAAATGAAGTTTAGTTGCAGGGATACGAACATCTATACGGAAGTAGCAGGTACTTCTGCAGATGCCTGGCTCTCGTACATTTTCATTGAAAGATATGATGTACCTAGAAAACTCTTCTGGGGGGAATGGGTTGGGGTGGAGGTGAAAGATACAATTCTTAGCAAAGGATATAAAAATCAAGATAAAAAAAATCAAGGTTAGTATTCAGCCATTAACAAAGTCTAAGAGGAGGATTATGACAATCACACCACCAAATCTAGTATGAAAAGGTATTGATTTCCTGTCAAAATGCATCACTTTGAGAAGTGGACCACATACATTTTAAAGAAATAAAACCCGCTAGAGGCAAAAACATTTGGGACAAATATAAAAGGTTGCTGAAAGAATAACATTGAACAATAATAGCATAGCTGAGGAATAGGAAAAGAAAAAGAAAAGTTGCTCCGTTTGCCCTAGGTCTACATACCTTAAGGTGATCAAAAATGTATGAGAAATTAATTTAAAAGTTATATAGTAACAGTGCTCATGCACAGAGTACAGAAGGTGCTGGCACGGACTTTGATTATAAACACCAATTTTCTGAGGCTTGCAATTATGCTGTAAAAGATTCAACTTTGCCAAAACTTCCTATATTAAGTTACACCAGGAGTAATTTTTAAAAATATATTTTTTAAAACAAAAAGTGTTCACATGTTAGATGTTTAAATTACACACCTACTAACTCAAAAACAGCCCTTTTATTCTACTGATGTTTCAAATCATGTATATCTAATGAGCCAGATCCTCAGCTGTGTCAGAGTTCCAGTTAAACCCACCTTGGCATTCTCCCAGTTCCCAGGAATGGTAGCAGCCAATTCAGGACCCAGCATCAGACAAAAAGAGCAGCACAACAGCTATTGGTTAAACTTCAGTTTAACCACGGACCTGACTAGATAGCCAGCAATATTAATATACCAAGTGCTAAAAGTAGGTCAACATCTCATTCCTTTCCCCAGACTTAAAGAGAACTAGGACATAGGTGCTAAGCAATATAATTTTAAAATAAAGTTCATTAAACTAGAACCTGTGACTTTTCTGATTTATTCTCTGTTTCCTTTATCCCTCTCCTTCCAATTCATTCTGGTACCATTCTCTTCTCATTTCCATTTTTATTTATCTCCTCTTCTTGTTTCAGATTTTCTTTCCTTTTTTTTTTTTTTTAATAAACTTTCAAATTTGTCGCCAAACTCTGTTCACTCCACATGCCCTCATGCATCTTTCCGTTGCTTGCTTTCTCCATCTCCAAAAAGTGGATGGGGAAATGAGTCAAAATAATGAAACTTTCTGAAGTTTCCAATGAGGACTCTCAAAATGAATCTGAAATGGCAGTTAGGATTTGTGGGATCCCTTGGTACAGTACAAAGTCCTGCAGTTTGTCCCATGGAGTGTACCACATATTTCAGCTGGTAGGGGATATATATATTTATTTAGCTAATGCTAGATGCACATTTTAAAACGTTTTTTTTAAGTTTAAGAAACAGAAAATTTCTTAAAACCCAAACTGTTGCACTTGTTTTCCCCACCAAAATATCATCAACTGGTCTAAAAGACAGGAATGTTAAAGTTAAACATTGTTAGTTGTATTATGACAGCAAATGAACAATTTAAGACACAGGAAGTTGTGTCTGGTTTCCCAATGTACAGCTTTATGAGCTAGTATACTTCTGTTTAGCTCCAAAGCCTGTAAGGTATTAAGAATTCTGCATACCCAAGACTCAGATCATTTCACAAGGTTAAAACTGTGCTAATAAGTAACTCACTGCTTAACAGCATAGCTCACAAATGTCCACAATCTGACAAGAAACCAGAAATGTCATTTGAATCCGTATCAAATACTACAGGGAGTGTCTATTTCTGGGAACAGACAACTGAAAAGAACTCGGAATAATCTATACAGAAAGGAATTTCCTGAATGAAATTACAACTTTAATTAAGACAAAATATTGCCTCTCTGTTGCTCAAGATGTAACATTTACATAAGAGTTATCTGAAAGGAAACGAAAGGTTATTCATGTAATAACCTAAATAGGTTGGAAGGCATGTCAAGGAAACAAAGAAGACTGCCTTCCAGTGGAAGATTAAATTTATCCCAGATAGAAAAGCGCAATCACCTTTCCACTGACAATATATATTGTATCAATTCTCAGAATGGCATTTTAATATGCTTATGTTGCATTTTAGCATGAATTACAGAGGGGCAAGCAGCATACATTTGCGGCCGTGCTATCCTACCATTTAAGCAATTGTTTCCATTCAATCCATAAGCTTTTTTAGATGCTTCATGATGCATGCACTTGGTGTTTGATGTACATGTAATTTGCATCACAGCTATTCACAAGATGTTATACTGCTGTCTGGAGGTGTGCATCACCTTTTCATCTAATTATTTTTACCATATTAACCAACAAAAGTGTAGCTGGTGAAATGCCAGGAATCATACTATTGAACAAAATGACATTCCACAAGAAAATGATAAAATATAAATTATATAAATAATGTTTTTTGGAACACTAATCATGACATCCTCATATACATATGAAATATAGCAGACTGTCCCCATAAATACCCTAACATCAATCACAGGAGGAAAAACACTGGATTGGTTGCACACACACACACCACAAAATACAGCATGTCTCATAAAACTGAGAAGTAGAACTTCATTTTTTTTTCCTGTCAGGAGGAGAAAAAAGCGTTTTTAAGAAAAAACAGCAAAACTATTTCTGGAAGGTGTTTTCTTCTCATCTGTATGGGCAGAGTATGGCCTGATTAAATATGATGAAGGTCTCAATATTTAGCACAGGTACGTCTTCACAATAACGTCATCTATTTTTACTTTAAACTGCAAAGAGGTGATGGGAAGTAACATCACTACAGTAGATGATTTAAGAAGCAATTCCACACATTTAGGCAGTTTACAGTCTAATTAATATTGCTATTCATCTCATTCCCCATATTATTTTATCTAACTACATCATCTAATCTTCAGTGTTTTGAGAGAAAAGTTAGAAATTACTAAGCCATCACGTAATTGAAAAAAAAAAATCAAGCTTGACCATAGACACACAAGTTTCTGTAATTAAGAATTTAGACTGCACAGCTGCTTCATATGGTTTTATACATAAACACACTCCATGTGTGGTGGTCATATCCATATGACACCCTATGGCAGCATGTGACAAATTGTATTTATTGCATATCATGGATCAACTCACCTGAACTCTACCCACTAAATTGTCTCTGTCAGTACTATTCTAAAAACCTAAACCTCTCGGCAACATCAAGCCAACATCATTGCATTTTTAAAGTCAATCTGCTAGAGAAGTTTTTTACTTCTTTTCTCCCCAGATGTGGGAATTTAAGGTTTAGGAAAATCAGTCCTACATCAGTGATTGGTTTAAGGTCAGATAACTTGCAACCCAAGAGGGCTAGAAACTGATATTTTACACTACTGGAAAGGGGAGAGCCCCATCTAGCTTCTAGTGCTGGAAAGCCCGAAGATATTGGATTTTAAAATTAATGGTATTTTTATGCACAAACATAGCATTTAGGTAAAATTCCCCTAGAATCACAGTTGCTATATTTTTCTCCTTGCCTTAAGAAGTGCAGATGGCTAGACTCAACATAACTAAGATACTTAGTTTTACAACTAGATGGATGCAAAAAGAGAAATGTTTAAAACTAACCATTTCCAGGACAACTTTTCTGTAATGAGGGTTAGAAAAAAGAACCAGGAAAAAAAGACAGGCTGGTGTGATGTGTTTTATTGGAACTCACAGCATGCCACTTAGGAGTATCTGAAACTTGTACTGATTAATCCATTGTACTGATTAATCCATTACACTGCCACACACACCGCCATTTATTCTCTCGACATATGCAAAAGGTAAAAGGTCTACCAAAGTAGCCTTCACTCACCCACAATGCACTAGACATATCCTATGCAGCACACCAGACCTAAACTATGCAGCAGGGACATTGATCCAACCAATCTCCATTCACTGCCCACTTCCCTTACTTCAGTCCCATCAGTACAATGTTGGGAGGGTGGTGTCAATGTTAAACTCAGTTTCAAAAAATAAATACTTGTAATCTTAATCTTCAACAGCTGTCTTGCAAAAGGTGTCAAGGGAACGCAAGTAGTTTGAGCAGCTGAATAAGGGAACATTAGGGCTTTTGGTAGTCAAGGTAGTGTGGAAGGTGGCTTTAATATTTTGGTACTCAGGAAGTCTGGCACTAAGGATGGATATATCACCTCTTTCCTGCCTCCTTTTTGAGCAGGGGCAGAGGAGACTTTAAAATGTCAGAGTGGGGTAGGTACTGAATTTACTTGTCCCCCCTTCCAGCAACTCTTGACAGCAGCTACCCCACTACACCCAACCCAAATATCAGCCACAATTGCCAGCAAGGACAAGAATGTTTCCACTAAATGGTCACCAGTCAAAAGCGTTAGTACCCCCCTTAGGTTGACTGGGCAGTTCACACAGCTCACAACCATTGTTTCAGGTGGTGTGCAGATATTAGGGAGGTTGTGGAATCTCCGTTATTGGAATTTTATAAGAACAGGTTCTGTTAGACAAACACCTGTCAGGAATGGTCTAGCTCAGGGATCGGCAACCTTTGGCACACGGCACGCCAGGGACATCTCTCGGCCCGCGCCGCTTCCCGCAGCCCCCATTGGCCTGGAGCGGCGAACCGCGGCCAGTGGGAGCCACGATCAGCCGAACCTGTGGACGCGGCAGGTAAACAAACCGGCCCGGCCCGCCAGGGGGCTTACCCTGGCGAGCCGCGGGCCAAAGGTTGCTAATCCCTGGTCTAACTATTATGTAGTCCTTCCTTGAGTGCAGGGGCCTGAAGTAGATGACCATCCTACACATCTATGATTCTAGGTCACATTTTGAAGGTTCCCTTCGCTATCATAAGAGATAGAAACTGTTATTATCTTTCTTAAATGAAAGCTTAGATTCTGGAGCACAAATATACAGAAGTTTAAAAAAAATAAGCCCTAACTATAAGGCAGTTTTGTGACCCAGTAATTTAGTTTGATTTCAGAACCCACCTCCTCCAACTGGCTTCCCTTCTCCATTGCATCAAGTTTAATTTTATTAGGCAGGTCTGAGCATGTTAAAAAATGCAGATGTTTGTAATGAAAACCTCAATGTAAGACTATCTATACAAGGTAAAATGAAACTTTGATTACAGCACGAATGGCACTGGAGTAGGACAAAACCACTTTGTATTTTAAATCTGAAATCCCAAGACTGAGTCAAGTTTAAGTCTACCTGGAGGCTTCAAGTTCAATGAATTTTGTCTTGTTAGCCAAAGGCCTTTATTCTGATCTTATTGAGTGAACACAAACATCCTAGTAGTTCCAGCAGAGCCTCTATGACAGGGGTCGGCAACCTATGGCACGCGTGCCAAAGACAGCAGGGGGGGTTGGATGGGGCATGGGAGAAGAAGCGGGGGCAGGGCCTTGGGGGAGGGGTGGGTGGAATAGGGGCACACACACCCCAGCCCTCTGCTCTGACCCCCCCTCACACACACCCAGCCCTCTGCCCCGAGCCCTGACCCCCCCTCACATACACCCAGCCCTCTGCCCTGAGCCCTGCACGCACACCCCAAGGCCCGAGCCCTGTGCTCCAGGCCCCTGCCCTGACCCCTGTACCCCCCCTCATACACACCCAGCCCTCTGCTTGACTCCATCACCCCCCCACACATGACCCCAGCCCTGACTCTGGCACCCCCACACATATGCAGCCCCCCCACACCCTATGCACCCCCCCACATCCTGACTCTTGCACCCCCCACATCCCCACCCCCACCCTGAGCACCAAATGGGAGCTCCTGCACACACACACACCCCACACATTCCCATCTGCACCCCTCGCACCAAATGGGAGCTGCCCAGGTAAGTGCCCCAAACCCAAACCTACTGCCCCAACCCTGAGCCCCCTCCCTCATTCTAGCTCCTGGCCAGACCCTTCACCCCCAGCCCTGTGCTCAGTGCACTCCCACCCTCAGCTCAGTGCAGAGAGAGGAAGAGAATGGGCCAGAACCAGGGAGAAGATAGGTACCCACTGTATGTGGGCAGGGCCGGGACCCCAGACCAGCAGCAGGCTGAGCACGTCCGGCAGCCGGGATCCCGGCTGGCAGGAGCCAGCGGATGGAACTCCTGAGTGGTAGTGGGCTGAGCCGCTCAGCCCACTGCCAGTCTGGGGTCCCAGCCGCCAGCCCCGCACAGCCCGCTGCCGGCCTAAGTGAACAGAACCCCAGACCAGCAGCGGGCTGAGCAGGCCAGTGGCGTAAGATCAACATTTTAATTTAATTTTAAATTAAGCTTCTTAAACATTTTGAAAACCTTGTTTATTTTCCAATACAACACTAGTTTAGTTATATAATATATAGACTTATAGAGAGAGACCTTCTAAAAAACATTAAAATGTATTACCGGCACGCGAAACCTTAAATTAAAGTGAATAAATGAAGACTCGGCACACCACTTCTGAAAGGTTGCCGACCCCTGCTCTATGCAGTTTATAAAGTGCATAATAATGACAAGATCCTCCAAAGATATGGAGGCTCAGTTTGGCTAAGAATGCAAATGTACATAGTTGAACTTTCAGCTATCCAAACACTCTACTAGCCCAACGGCTCTCCCTGCACCAATTTAAATGTATTTTAAATATTTTGGGTGTTTTCCTACATTTTCAAATATATTGATTTCAGTTACAACACAGAACACAAACTGTACAGTGCTCACTTTATACTATTTTTATTATAAATATTTGCATTGTAAAAAAAAAAGATAAACAAAAGAAATAGTATTTTTTCAATTCACCTCCCACAAGTCCACTCAGTCCTACTTCTTGTTTAGCCAATCGCTAAGACAAACAAGTTTGTTTACATTTACGGGAGATATTGCTGCCTGCTACAATGTCACCGAAAACGAGAACAGGCATTCACATGGCATTGTTTTAGCCAGCATTGCAAGGTATTTACGTGCCAGATACGCTAAACATTTGTATGCCCCTTCATGCTTTGACTTGTAGGCTCTAAAGTTTTACACGGTTTTGTTTTTTGAGTGCAGTTATGTTAAAAAAAAATAATTCTACATTAAGTTGCACTTCCACAATAAAGAGATTGCACTACAGTACTTGTTTTGTGTGAACTGAAAAATACTATTTATTTTGTTGATTTTTTTTACAGTGCAAATATTTGTAATAAAAAATAATAAAACATGAGCACGGTACACTTTGTATTCTGTGTTGTAACTGAAATCAATATACACCTCTACCCAGATATAACCCTGTCCTCGGGAGCCAAAAAATCTTACCGTGTTATAGGTGAAACCACGTTATATCGAACTTGCTTTGATCCGCTGGAGCGCGCAGCCCCACCCCCCTGGAGCACTGCTTTACCGCGTTATATCGGAATTCGTGTTATATCGGGTCGAGTTATGTCGGGGTAGAGGTGTATTTTAAAATGTAGAAAAACTTCCAAAAATATTTATAATAAATTTCAATTGGTATTCTATTATTGATTAACAGTGCAATTAATCATGACTTTTTTTAGTGTCACGATTAATTGCAATTATTATTTTAATAGTTTGAGAGCCCTAATAAATGCTCATTCATTTCTATATTGAAAAGTGGCATTTGGAGCTGGGATTAGAGATTCAGGGTATAACTACTTTTATTTAATACTTGTTTATAGTAGTATCCCACTATGTGTTAGGCACATTCCAGATGAACAAGAAGGAACAGCTTCTGTATTAAGGATCTCACAATCTAATGATGGGCAGATAAGGAGACAATGTAGTGGGAATGGGAAGATTCTTTTTAAAAAAGGGCTCATGTTGTTAGCGCTGGGGACATACATCATCTTCCCAGAGATTCCTGCATGTGGTGTAGTTTGAGATCTTTTGGGAACAGTGCTGTACATTGGAGACTCACCAATGACCTAGCAGAATATTATGACCATCTTTCAGCCTCTACAACTGATAGACAATTGACAGTCTCTTTTGCCTATACCGAATCCTTAGAGATCACACTGGAATTGTTCTATAAATGACCAGCAACAGACATAACATATGGGACTGAGGTTAGATTACCTATGCTGATAATTGAGCTTCAGTTCTTAACAGCATCATAGAGAAACAATGAACTCCTATTTAATGGCTAGGTGCTTTTATCTGCCACAGCACTCAAAAAGTTCCAAGCAGATGAATGGTATTAGTACAGGATAGTGAATCTGGACTGCATTTGCCTGGAAGCGGAGTCTAATGTAACTCACAGCAAGGAATTTTGTTCTAAGTTTGCAGTTATGAGTTTTTTAAAAAAAATCTCTAGTCTTTATAGTTGTCAGGACAAACTTCAAACTGTGAACCAAGTCTGAACTGATGAAATTATGCCTGCCTAACTCTTCAGACAGACAAACACTAGCTCCAAAAGGCGTGAACTTTCCCTATTTATCTAAATGGAGTGTTAACGTTAAAAGCCTAATAATACTTTTTTAAAAGTGAGTATGATCCAAACACACAAGAAAGGAGGATATAATGAACATCTGCACAGTACACGTGAGCAGAATCTCATTTTGGCATCTTTACTTGATGTCTTAATGTGGGTGGAGCTTGTTATTTTACCAACCGCCAATTCAATCCCTATTCTTCAGTTATACAGTTCTCTCATTGAAATCACCCAAAGGATACAGATGCACAGAATGTGAGGACAAAATAGCATTTCCCTAAGCATGTTGAATTTTTATGTTGTATACTAAGAAATAAGGCAAGTACTGTATAGGCAGATTATAATCCACTGAGATCTTAAATTTTCACATAGATTCATAGATTCTAGGGCTGGAAGGGACCTCGAGAGGTCATCGAGTCATCCAGTCCCCTGCTTGTCCTGTCTATCAGGGATGGTCTATCTGTGAACTGTTTTCAGGTAAACCTGCAGCTTTGGGGCAGGTAATTCAGACCCTGGGTCTGTGTTGGAGCAGACGGGTGTGTCTGGCTTCAGCAAGACAGGGTGCTGAAGCCACTGAGCTGGCAGGGAAAACAGGAATAGAAGTAGTCTTGGTACATCAGGTGGCAGCTCCCAAGGGGGTTTCTGTGATCCAACCCATCACAGTGGAGTTACATTATATTCACTTATGTTTTTATAAAACTATTCCAGTTACATTATATTCACTTATCATGTTTTTATAAAACCATATAGACTGCACGTCACAGTACCTATAGGCAAAATATGGACTACTGCATAGCAGACTATTGCTTATTATAAAGCACTCTCTCACTAGGTCCCAATTAAAGTTGCTAATGAAAATAGTCTCAAAACCACATGAGAAGTCTTATTAGCAGGTAAAACAATTTGCAAGAGCCCACACTTTGTTGAATACATATACAAGTTTTTCCAATGCTGTCATTTATCTGAAATCTGTAGAAACTAAAAAGCAATGAGACAATTAAATCCTAAAACTACTGGCAAAGCCATATCCTCCATTTAAGTGTATATCCGTAGAGAGTTTCTAAGTTACTGCTGCCAATTTTCCTTCCCCGCCACAAAAATAATCACACTTGCCTTTTCTCTTCCAGGGAAAGCTTAACATCAGTGAACCTAAACCAACTAATTACTAGCCAGTGATGCTTTCATCCCTGTTCCATCCCCACAGCATCCAACATGAGGTGGGGGGAACTGCATTTCATTTTACCAACTGTCCCAGGTAAGCGCAGAAAACATTAACATTCATATACAGATAGACACAAAACACACATCTACTATATAAACAAAACCCTTACCGCAAAGCCATCTACTGAGGAATTCCCAAAAGACTTTCTCCAAAGAAACCCTTTAAGTTGTTAGATTTTCTAATAAAGCACTTTAACTAAGGAAGTCAATCAATGTTGGATTTTGGACCAATTTTATCACATACCATGTGATAAATGAGAAGTATTACCAGCTTTATCTCTTTTCATGATTTATTTACTCTTTTAGCCCACATCTTGTACATACAGTACATACACAAGGCCAATATAGGTGACTTGTACATTATCTTCAGGGGACAAGCAAATAAATTCTCAGATTCTAGAGTGCTATAAAGTCAGTATTGTCCTGTTTGAAATTCTTAGCTCATCCATTTATATTAATTAATCTTAATGGTATCATTAACGTACAATGTGTTTCGCAGCAACTAATTGTATTTTGTTAAGACTTGAGCACTAACAATTATGGATTCTATTACCACTTAATAAGGCATAGTAAACAAATCTCCACACAATTCGAGATATTGTAATGAATACACATTTTAACATTTAAAATGTGAAAGATACCAGTTAATGATATCTGCTCAATTTATTGTAAGAGTCTTAGGATATAAATATTTTCCCAAACATAATTTGATCAACTTTAAATGTAGAATGTTCTCTTCTTGCTCCTTTGACTTCAACCAGTTGCACTGCAATGGATATGTAACTCCTGAATGTTATGCCATCATAGCTAGTGGTATACGCCTCTTTTAAAGTGATGTGAATTAAACTCATCTCTTTACATTAACAATTAGGAGAACATATCAATGCATTTGTTGTGTGGTCAAAAAACAGTTCCTAATTCGTCCAATTCTCTCCTGTTCAACACATCTTGGATCTCAAGGTTTAATTCGTAAGAGACTATTATATACAAGAGACCCCTTCGCTGCTAACTCAAAATTTCTCTCAAGCATCAAATCCTGTCAACCAATCTACTATATATAACAAAGACCAGAGGGATAGCAGTTGCCTTTTCTGGAAGGGAGGGGGGGAAAAGGCTTTTCTAATTATTTAAATGACTTTCCAGGCTATACTATCTTAACATTCTTGAAAATTAATTTCTCTCTCATATAAAGGCATGTGTTTACAAAGTGTGACTTGGTAATAATTTAATGAGTACAGCAAAAGTAACCATTCAACAAGGGTCCAGAGATCACAAATACACAATACATTTACTGTACTTTTGAGACACATTTGGCTCTTGTGCCACCTCCTGGACAAAATACTATTTGCACCAGCTCATTTTAGAGAGAACGAGAAAAAAAGTGTGCTATTTGTTTATTTATGAAGTTTTAACAGATTTACAAAATTATTAATATGCAAATACCAGAAACAAAATGATAAAAACTAAGCTTAATTATTGTAATGATTGTTTAGAGAATCATAATGCAGTAATATAACAATCAAATCTCTATTTAAGACAGTGGTCTATATCACAAGGTATAGTTACAGGTAATTACAATATATTGATGACACTCAAGCCATTTAATATTTCTCCCTCCATCAAATGTAGTGCTGCTTACTGTGGCAAAATGGAGCATATACAAGTTCACCATACTGATCACACCATGATTCATAGAGTCAGTAAGCCTGTCTCCAGCTTCAGAACACAGCAGTTAACCCCACTGTTCCCAGTGTATATTATGCAGTAGCATTAGAGAGGAAAGTTTTTCCAAATCTTCACAGGTGATACTTCTTCACTAAAGCATGACATATGATTTCTCAACCATCTATTTCAACATGAACTGTAAATTGTTATTTATGCTCAAATTTATCCTTTACAAAAATTTGCTAACCTACCAGCCTCAGTATTATCCTACCGCAATGATTTCCAAAGGATGAAAATATACACTGTAAAAGAGTTTTGTTAACTTAAAATTCAAAACTTTTCAGTTGCATCAAGTTCATCTTTGCTCTTCTTACGAGAAAGGATAAAAAGCAGCACCTGACTAGGGTTTATTATACCGGCATTTTCTAAACATCACCTCAATTAAATACATTTTCAGTTTCCTCCTTTCTACGATAAATGATCCAAGTCTTTATAAATTCTCATGGTATGCAAGATTATTCATACTCTAACACTATCATTATTCCTTCTCTAGATCTTTAGGAAATGGTCTCTATTATGTGAATTCAACAAAACAGAATAGATCAGTATTCCAAGTGCAACCATTAACATAGGGTAGGTTTCCTCCCCCCCAACACAATGACATAATTGTCTCTATTACTTTCTAATCATTTTTAAATGCAGTCAAATCCCCGATTTTGCTTTTTTAAAGACTACTGAAAATGTGTTTGATTTGCAATGAACTACCCAGGAGGACTTATTTTCTCAACCCAATGAAGCTAATAATGTACTTACATATAACCAATGCATTCCTTCCTGTGTTCCTTCTACTGCAAAATTCAAACACTTTCCAATGAGTGGTCCTTCCTCTTCAAGGCATATACCAAATGCAATTTTCCTTTATCAGAGCTGGGTTTGAGGGTTTTAAATATTCTGATTAATTTGGTGATTGGATCACCTTGCCAATCTCTGGCTGTACAATTATCAACAGATTTATACCACTGATAGGGATAACCACTACAGTAAAAAAATGAAAGTAGTAGGTAAAGGAAACACTTATTTTCCTGTTGGTCATTTATTTCAGTTTTTCCAGTATTTGATACATTAAAATTCAATTGTTCTTTTATGATAAAGCAACTTTTCCATGATGAGAATACCCAAAGGCAGCATTTACTTTTGTAAATGTTATGTGTGAACAAAAGTGGTTCCATGCTAGGAATGTTTCCTGTTTAAACTATCCTCTGTCATGCTTGCCCTGAATTTGTGAGCTCAAGTCCAAACTTTTCTTTAAAAAAAAAAAAAAAATCTTGTGGCTATGCAGAACGAAGTGATATTTACCTGCTTTCAAACAGCATCACCATTGGTGGTTTGGAATCTCATGATTTAATTCTTTTCTCGTAGCTACCAGCTTTCACTAATTTTGGATAGACCCTAGCATCTAAAACTATGTACGCCTGTTCAGCCAAGTGTAGATTATTCCCAAACTGTTCTACCCATTATAAATACTTCAAAGATGGTTTGGAGTTTAATTGACTGTGTACTGCCCACACCATGTAATTGCAAATATGCAGGGAGAACAAAAGGTTAACTCTATTCATGAGAGAATAGAAGTTAACTAATTTACCACTGATTACTGCATCTTTTACTCAAGTGGCACCAGGTCAAGTAGAGCACTAATATGTTTCTTTTCTCTTCTTTAATCTCCAGTTGTTCCACAATAGGATAAGAGAATTCCTAAGAACGAATTCTGTGGCCTTCAAGTAAATGTTGCAGAACAACCTAGGTTGTACTGAAAATAAGGTTTAATCAAATGGGAACTATATACGGATATGTACACCGGGCTGGGGGAGTAGTGATTAGGGGAAAAAGTGTGAAAATTGTCAAAAGATGAATAGATTTAAAAATTTTATTAAAGTTAATGTTTAAAATTAAATATACGCAAGTTAAGAGGGAAGATACTGTACATCTGGGGTCAGGCTTGAGTTATGAGGGATTACAGGTATCGGTGACAAGGATGAAGAGATACATACATTTCACATAATCAGCATAGACCCAGATTGGGGTGCGGGAGTTTTTAAAGTGTCAGTGAATAAGTGAGCTCGGGTACGCCACCCATGGAATATATTAACAGTCCAAGTCAGTAATACAGTTGTTCTAAGACCATCAGTCCAACATAAAAGCATAAAGACCTGATGAGCAACATGGTGACTATGCTTGTCCCATTAAGTCCAAAAGCAGTTTATCAATATCCGGGGGGAAATCTTGAGAAAAATCATAAGAAAATACATAATTTTTGGCCTAAGCTCATGTAATATCCTCTCTCTCTCCAGAAGGGAGAGAGAAGTTGATGTTCCCATCTGCTTCTGTAGGATATTTATGTATTTTACAATAAGATCTGATTTAATTAGAAAGCAGCAGTACAAGGCTTGAACTGAAAGCATTTGCAGAGACATGCAGAGTCATAGAGCAAAACAGATCAAAGTCAACCCACCCAGTGTTCAGGTTGTAACCTAATAATCAGGTTGTAACCTAATAATAAGGAAGTACACCTCTACCCCGATATAACGCGACCCAATAAAACACAAATTCGGATATAATGCGGTAAAGCAGTGCTCCGGGGGGGGGGGGGGCAGGGCTGTGCGCACTGGCGGATCAAAGTAAGTTTGATATAACGCGGTTTCACCTATAACTCGGTAAGATTTTTTGGCTCCCAAGGACAGTGTTATATCGAGGTAGAGGTGTATATAAATTTTTAAGCCTACAACATGAGGGAAATCCTAGATAGTCAATAGTGCATCAACTACCCATTGCCTATCACAGGAGTAGGCTCTGATTATCATGGGAAGGTTTCTAATGAAAGACTGCAGAACTATCACAAAATAACTTTTTTGTGGCCCTCTGCATAGTTGGAAAGGTTGTGAGATAATGCCATTAGCGAGAATGGAAGCTATTGAATGACATATAAGGTTCCTCTAGATTAAATAAAGTTTTGTCCAAATGAAAATTTGAACAACATAGCAAGCCAGTTGGGCCATTCAACAGTATTTAAGGCTCTTTATCTTGAAAAATTACAGCCATCATAAAAGCACTGGGGAGTCATGGCTGAGGGATGAGAGTTACTGTTCTCAAGTTGTCAGCTTCCATCCTTCCTTTAATAAATCCTAAACCAATCACGATTCATGAAGGAGAGTACCGTAGTAATAACTGGGACTGTTAGGCTCACAACGGGGGTAGGCCTAACTGCGGGAAAGTGGATAAAAGTTAATAAAATGTCATGATAACCTATAACAGGTTGATAGGAAAAGATGTAAAAGGAAGACCAAAAAACTGAATTAGTCTGAAACAAGATACTGATATAACTCCAGGACTGTGTTAAGATTATGCCTGGTAAACAAGAGATTTGTACGACTGCAAATTAAGGGACCAAAATTGCGGTGTCGGAAATTAGGCCTAATTGGTGAACAAAATAATGAGGGGATGGGTTCTTCCACCTGTTACTCTCTTTTAGGGTTCACAAAAATAAAAGACTTTGGGGGGCAAATTAGCACAAGAAAAAGCTGCCTGACAACCACAGGTGGTTGGGGGTGGTCGAGAGGGAGTGACAGTCAACGATGGAGTCAACGCCAGTGACAGAAGCTGCACCTTCTATCTTTGCTGCTCTTTTCGCTCTCTCGCTCTCTCTGTTTGTCTTGTTTTGTGTTTTAGGAAATGGGATTGGACTTCAACAACAACAGCTTCAACGTATTTCAACTTCTCTTTTTCCCAAAAAGGATGAGTTATTAAAAAGACTGTCAAATGAGGGGTTGAGGGTTCTTATAAAACTTTCCAGCTAAAGGAAAAGGGAACAGTGGCTATTACTAAAATTAAAGCCTTACTTAATAGTTCCCATTAACACCTTTAAGAGTTTGGGCCCATATATGCCAACCAAATTAATACAATAGTACCATTTTGTGAAGCAAGCAGTTTTAGCTACCCTCTTACATATAGTATTTATTCACATTTGTTTTGAAGCACCAGCAATATGTTCAGCATAATACAGAAAGTAGATAGCCCCTTCCCTCAAGGAACCTACAGTCAAAACAAAACAGAGAGAAGACAGGATGCATCAGTAAGATGTTTTCTTTTTTGTAAATCAGCATTAGAACTGTTTATCCATTTGGATTAGAACCATAGATTGGAGAATTTTTGTATTAACCAATTGTAGCAGAACATGTCAGCATGAAATACACCTCTACCCCGATATAACGCGACCCGATATAACACGAATTCGGATATAACACGGTAAAGCAGCGCTACGGGGGGGCGGGGCTACGCGCTCCGGTGGATCAAAGCAAGTTCAATATAACGCGATTTCACCTATAACGCGGTAAGATTTTTTGGCTTCCGAGGACAGCGTTATATTGGGGTAGAGGTGTACAATGAGTTCCAGTGCTTTCCAAACGCACAATGCGTTTCTGATGTCTAGGATTGTAATGCAAGTCTACAGATATTAACTTTCTCCTTTTAATTTTCCCATGTGACAATTATTTGCAAGTAACTTCCTGAAGAAAATACTCTAGCACTTTGGAACAGTAGACCATTGTTTCCAATGCATTATAGGTCTATCTAAATAATTAATTTCTTGGTGATAATCTGTAGCTTCATTATTAAAATTTAGATTGATACAGCAGCACTTTTTCTCTCAGGCAATTCAAAATTTGCTCTTCTCCTCTTTCGTGACCTGGGTATAATAAGCAGGCATATAGCATTAAATTCTCTGTTCCATTGAAGCTCTGCTTGGCCATGGAAGGGGGGAAAGGAATATGAATGTATGCCCCATGTGGAAGGTTAAAAAGTCATCAATAACCAGTCCCTTGTGGATATTATACATACATATTTGGGATTTTCAAAAGCACCTATGTAATTTAGAAGTACAGTCCTACTGAATTTCAATACCAAATCTGACTTCCTATAGGATTGGTGCTCTCATACTTATTTGAAGTAGACAGTGCCAACTAAGAGACATCCAGGATATGGGCAGTGAACACGTGGATTTGGAGATGCCCTTTTCTCAGTAAGCTGATCAAGAAGCCAGTAAATTATTGTTGGCTGTTAATACTTACAAGCATCAAAACTTGGACTTTTTGCTGTCATGTAGAAAACTCAAATGGGAATCTGACATTGAAAGGAGTTTTTTTTTCTTTATTCTGGCACTTCAGAAGAGTAACGGTTGAGATTCCCCCCACACGACCCCCGCCACTTTTCCTCCTCCAAGTTTACATAAGAACATATCAAATAAAATAAGGAGAAAAATCTGAGTGTTTGAATATTCAAATATCTTTTAGGCCAAAATTGAGTGAGTAGCTTAAGCCTTTGTAAGATGTTTATTGTGAAATATATATTGCAACGCAGTTATTGTCTTATATTATTTTGCAAGCTACACATTGTATGCTGTAAACATCTGAATTAGGTTTGCTGTACCTCCAAATTCCAGGGTTGTAGGAGATGTGGCATTCTGACACCACCTGTACTTTTTTTCTTTTTTTTTTTTTAAATAAACTTATTTTCTTACTTCCTTCAATAAAAAATGTTACTATTCAATAAAAAAATCCCATTAACATCCCCTTAAAAGAAATATGACTTGAGGAGGAGTGGGCATACAAAAAAGACCATAGTCACATATAAGAAGTAACACAGAAGTTTAAAACAGGGATAGAGAGAGGGCCAAAATATAGAAGTGCATTTGCTATAGTTATTTGGCATTTTTAACATTTCAGAGCAAGAAATATTTTCAGACTTGACAAGTTTGTCTTGGCCTGACTGTATTTAAAATCAACTCATGGATAGAATCATAGGACTGGAAGGGACCTCGAGAGGTCATCTAGTCCAGTCCCCTGCACTCAAGGCAGGACTAGACCATCCCTGACAGGTCTGTCTAACCTGCTCTTAAAATCTCCAATGATGGAGATTCCACAACCTCCCTAGGCAATTTATTCCAGAGTTTAACTACCCTGATAGGAAGATTTTCCTAATGTCCAAACTAAACTGCCCTTGCTGCAATTTAAGCCCATTGCTTCTTGTCCCACCCTTAGAGGTTAATAAGAACAATTTTTCTACCTCCTCCTTGTAACAACCTTTTATGTACTTGAAAACGTATGTCCCCCCCAGTCCTCTCTTTGCCAGACTAGACAAATCCAATTTTTTCAATCATCCCTAATAGGTCATGTTTTCTAGATCTTTAATCATTTTTGTTGCTCTTCTCTGGACTTTCTCCAATTGTCCACATCTTTCCTGAAATGTAGCGCCTAAAACTAGACACAATACTCCAGTTGAGACGTAATCAGTGCAGAGTAGAGCGGAAGAATTATTTCTCATGTCTTGATTACAACACTGTTGCTAATACATACCAGTATGATGTTTGCTTTTTGTGCAACAGTGTTACACTGTTGACTCATTTAGCTTTTGATCCACTATAACCCCATATCCCTTTCTGAAGTACTCTTTCCTAGGCAGTCATTTCTCATTTTGTATGTGTGCAACCAGGGCTGGATTTAAGGGTGTCTACACCAGGCTCGGGGTGTTGTTTTTGTTGTTAGCGACAAAAGGGAAAACAGTGTGTTTGAAATAAAATGTTTCAGGTATTCCGTATGTGGATTCATTTTTCATTAACCTCTTAGAATGTTCTGGAACTTTGTAGAATCTCATGGAACCTTCCAGACTTTGAGAACTACATTTTCCTCGAACCTCCTAGAATGTTGTAAACCATGCCCTCGCAGGTATATAAGGGGCAGGGCATCACCAGTCAGTGAGATAAAAGAACAAAGTGAAGCGAGAGCCCAGCTCCGATATTGTGAACCTTGTTTTATTGTGTAATTGTGAAATTGTGTTTTAACACTTGAAGAGTGTAAGTAGTAATTAATAAAGGACATTTAATTTTTATCTATCGAACCCCTATCTATGCAACAATATAAAAGAAATACAATTACTTCTTTTGCCATGCTTAACATGTAATGTTTAATGACTTTGTTTAATGTTTAATGACATGTAATGTCTAAGACAGTGGAACATAGACTTTTGCTCTCCCTAATACTATCTGTTTTCCCCCATAAAAAAATAAAAGATGCCCCCAAAGAAGCCTTCAGGAGCTCAGTATAGGAAGCGAAAAGCTCACCTGCAATCTAGTTTGCAGCAAGGGGCAAATCTGATAGGAAAATATTTGAAACAGAACAACACAGACCGGGCTTTAGGCAGTAGTGATTGTTCCAGTGCAGAAGAAATCAAGGAGCGAAGCATAAATAATGGAAGGCCTATTACTAAGGAATTAGCAGATTTACCTGAAGATAAGGAAGGGAGATGTGAGGAAAGTGATGGAGAATCATCCAGTTTTCCTGGCGGCGTAAAGGACAGTGATGATAAAGAGGAAAGTGGCTCACATGAAAAGGAGAGTAATGACAAAGAAAAATCTGATGTTCATGAAAAGGAGAGAAACAAGAAAGAAGAATCAGCCTCGCATGATGCTTGCTACTACTTTGATGGGAAGCTGCCTTGATTTTTTTTGTGGCCTACAGAGACAACGGATTTGAAGATGCCATCACTGTTGCCAAAGAAATGGCAGAAAACTTAGGAGTTGAGCCTGTCTTCGAGGAAACTCGTATTCATTGGAAGAAGAGATAGTTTGGTTATGAGGACAGAAATGAGGTGATGGGAAGCTCAGAAGAAAAATTCAAGAGGGAGGGGTTTTTTTTGCTCATTGACACTGCTTGAGCGTCCATTGAAGAATGGTTCAGACAAATGAAGCATCACGAAAAGTCCTGGGGGTTTGTATGACCTTAGTAAGTTGTCGACAGACAGGAAAACACCCTTGAGCAACTGTACAGACCTTCACTGGACGCTGACACATAGGGAATATTCGGACATCAGTGATAAAGACCTCTATGTCGAATTGAACAACATCCGTCACATTTTGCCACACGGGAAGCACTCTACACTCCAAGTTCTCCAGTTCATTCATGATGCAGAGTTGAAGGACACTTTTCCTAATGTATGGATAGCTTTGAGGACTCTGCTCTCACTGCTGGTCACCGTCATGAGTGGTGAGCGCAGCTTTTTGAAGCTCAGGTTCATTAAAACATATCTTCCATTGACTATAGCCAATGAGAGACTGACATTGCTTGCTATTTTGTCGCTTGAAAATGCCATTGGCCAGTCTTTGGATCTCTCTGATGCCATGCTTGAGTTCACAAGGGCAAAGGCGAGAAAAGCGACCTTTTGAACTAAATGCCTAGGGTTAACATTCTAAGGCTGTCACCTACTGTAACACTTTTTAATACTGGTCCACCAAATATTGGTATACAGTTCATTTTCTTGATGTTAGTACATTTCAATTATTCTTAAGTTTCTATAAACTTAGAGGAAACAAATTTTTTTTATTTACTTATGTATGGCATGAATACATACAGATTTACAAAGCCTAGCATGCAAATTTATCGTCTTCTATGACAGAGATAAATCATGCATCCAAGTCGTGAAATGGGCTACAAATGGAATAAAAAAACAAGATATTCAAAAGTTTAACAAATGGAGAAAGGGGCCAAAGATGCTCCTCAGCCTGGGGCACCATTTGGTCTACAGCCAGCCCTGCGTGCAACTGATTGTTCTTTCCTAAATGCAGTACTTTGCATTTGTCCTTATTGAATTTCATCCTATTTACTTCAGATCATTTCTCCTGTTTGTCCAGATCATTTTGAATTTTAATCCTATCCTCCAAAGCACTTGCAATCCCTCCCAGTTTGGTATCATCCACAAACTTTATAAGTGTACTCTCTATGCCATTCTCTAAATCATTGATAAAGATATTGAAAAGAACCAGATCCAGAACTGATCCCCGCGGGACCCCACTTGATATGCCCTTCCAGCTTGACCGTGAACCACTGATAACTACTCCCCAGGAACAGTTTTCCAACCAGTTATGCACCCACCTTATGGTAGCTCCATCTAGGTTGTATTTCCCTAATTTGTTTATGAGATGGTCATGTGAGACAGTATCAAAAGCCTTACTAAAATCAAGATATACCACATCTACCACTCCCTCCCCTCCCCCCATCCACAAAGCTTTCTTTGACAGGGTAACAAGCCATCAGGTTGGTTTGACACAGTGTGTTCTTGACAAATCCATGCTGACTGTTACTTATTACCTTATTATCTTTTAGGTGTTTGCAAATTGACTGCTTAATTATTTGTTCCATTATCTTTCCAGATGTAAGACCAAGGAAGAGGTATTCAGATTCAAACTACAGTTGGAGTTCCAAGTCAAGCCCATGGTTCAGATTCAGTGGCACTGAAATCTAGCTAACTGTTCTTGGGAGATTTTGAACCAAATGGTAGAAATCTGAGAGATTAGTTGTTTAGGAGATTTCTACCTTACCTTATCCAATCTCTCAAAAAAGCTCTTTATGGACTATTTCATCTGTACTTGGAAAAGAGATCCCTACTCGCTCTAGATCCAACCCAGAACCTAAGCTACAGAAGCAAGTTCACATTCATGTACTGACCCTAAAACAAACACTAGATTTGAAGTTATCTTGATCTAGGATACTGATTTTCATTCATCTTTCATTTTAAGGTTTGCTCTTTTTTAATAAAAAGAAAAATGCAAGGTATTTTATTGCAAGCATAATTTTTAATTTGAAATTAGTAACATAATAAAGTTAGTCTACTGAATCTCTAGGAAACATTATTAAATACTTATACTATGGTGAAAAGAGATAAATTGTATTAGCTTATGCTCTAAAACCATACTGCTTAAAAATTTACTTGAATGAAAATCTTTAAAATGGATGATTTTATAGGCGTTCCTTTTGAATTGCATGTTTTACATGTACACATTTGATACTGTTATTCACACATCTACCCAATTAGTATTTCCAATGAAATGACTTTAGTTGTTTGTAATCATGTGCTATCTAAGCCATAATTTTGCCACTTCTCAGGCGACAAATGGATGACTTACATCTGGGAATAAAATTCACAAAGGGGTGTTGGTGTGCTGTTTCAACACATGCAATTACTGGTAGTTACATTCCAATCAGCATAATTAGTTTTGAAACAGCTCTCACAATAACTGTCAACATTTATGTCAATTTAGCAGCAGTTGATGGCACATTTAACAAAGACTTGCTTATTCATTTTCAATATTATTCTATATAAAAGAGTAAGTAGTAAAGCCTCTTCACTGGTATTGATCATTTCTTACTTAGCTTAGCAGTAGGGATTGCTGTTTCCTTTCAGCAATCGATCCTTCGCAAACCATTGGTTCAAAGAATGACCATCCTCTAAGCTTTGGTAGGTACATCCTTACAGATTAATTTGCAGTGATTACGAGAAACTGCAATAAAAAGCAGGTAAATTGCAGTGTAGATATTAATAGATTTAATACCCTAATTGTTTTGGAGATTTTGGCAAGTTTAACTTTACTATGTTTTTAAAAAAATATAAACAAGGCGGGGGAGTGCGTGAGGACTAATGCGCCTCTGCCCTCCAGTGAAATAAACCTATTCATACCATGATTCAACACTACTGCAAGCTCTCTGACTGGAAAAAGTACTGGCTACTGACAATGGCCTATTTTAGCTCTGTTTTAAGCTTCAGAGAGCTAGACAAGACATTCACAACTGCCCATAAGGCTTCAAAATACGTTCCTCAGAAAAACCACCAAAGTCCGCCACATCAATGTAAAAATTTTGCTGACAGATAAACTGACTAATCTTTTAACCTCCCTGGAAAAATAGGAGAAACAAAGTGATACCTCTTCCCGGGCCTTTATTACATTACTCATTTTATAGTGTCTTGTAAACAGTCATCTTCCAAAAGAGACTCAGGGAAAGCAAACCTATGTTCTGCACTGCTCACAAAACTGAAGCTATACAAGCCTTGATGCAAACACCCACATAGTAAACAGATCTTTTAAATGCTAGCTCATGAACAAACTGAATACCCATGGATAAATGATTTGGCAATAGTTTAAAGCATAAAAAAGTACTTAATCATCTTCTTACTTGGCTCAAATTTATAGATTTATATTTATAATAAAGCATATGCACCTTAATGCACTTTATTTCTTTTCTGAATTTCATTGGATAAAACAGCATCATATGAACTAAAACATATTTGAAGCAATGAATGAGGGAAGTTACAGATTTTAATCTTTACCAAATGTGCATGTGCTTAGAAATGGTAGAAACCAGCACACCAAGAACATCCAGAGAGATGCTGAAATATATAAAGGAGAGAGGCAAATTAATTGTCAAAGGTCAATTGATACTGGGAGAAAACTCATGTAGACTCCCTTTCTGCCTCTGCCATTATCAAAAGAAAGATGTTTTTTGGAATTCGTGGAAAATCAACTTATGCAAAAATAGAGGATTCCTAACTAGAACGTTGGTTCTAAAATAAAAAAGTTTAATTCCTCTTCACCAGTTTATGATGTTGAAAGGGATAAACTTCTTGAAGGATATTGCATAAGAATATCAAAGATCCATAGTCCAAGAAAACTTTAAGGATCTGGGTCACTAAACACAACTTATTTCATGACACATAGCAATAATATTGGTACATCAAGGGTTGGAAGAATACTGAACAACTCCAGATAAGGAGAACCTAGATCCAAGTGTATTTAAAGACTAAATGATTTACTGAGTTAAATCTTGATTTTTTTTGGACCAAGAATATGTGGTGAAAGATGCAGGGCTCTCATGAAGAGACTGGGGGGACTCAGACACACATTTGTACTCTGATATTCATGAAGGGGGAGGGAACTAAATCCTTGCTACTTTAAGGGGGTGAAAAATTACAAGCAGGCTCCTATTCTTCCCAGACTTGAGCTGGACAGAGCCAACACAAGGAGTTCATACACCAGAGTATTTAAAAGACTTGATCTCCAAGTTAAATAAGTAGGCTTCAGTTTCTGTTTTCCTGAGAAAGACAAAACTAAGGTGGTATTTGTATTAGTAATGTTAATTTACTATGAATAAGTTCAATACACTGAACTTAGCGTATTATATATCATGTAGGATATATACCATGTAGGATAAATACTGTTGTGTATATATTTCAGGAATTAGCTTCTTAAATCAAAAGGTGACTATTTATTTGGACAGTTTGAAACAAATAGCTATTGCTTATGTAACCCCCCGCTTTCCTCCCTGGGTTACTCGGGAGCAGGCAACACTCACCTGTGTGTCTGGGCGCCTGATGATGTTGACATTAAAGGATATCTCAAATATCCCAGTGGTCATGTTGGATAGGTGGGAATCCTTTCTCCACTCTTCTCCTGCACTCCCTTTACTCCTAAAGGAATTTAAAATTGGCAGTTCCTCCACCTGGCTGGCCCCGGTACACACTCAATGCCTTGGGAACCTCCAGGAATAAACCTATTCTAATAATAATAATCTGTGGCCTGGGTCTAACTCGAACATACCAATTATAAGTAATATACATCCAATACACTTAAATTAGAGTTAACACAACTCTACTTGACAACTTAAAGAAAGAGGGTATAACAGACTACTAATTTAAATCCACGGGGGCAGTTGAATAAAATCAAATAACAAATATAGTATACACCAGAGGTTCTCAAACTGTGGTCCAGGGATAGTACCCTCTAAGGTGTGCGCCTGGGCAACCGCACACGAGAGACTGAAGGGCCACCCACCTAATTAGTGGAGCTGCACAGGCATGGCTCCACTAATTAGGTGCCTGGACCCTGGAGAAGACACACATGAAGGGGGGGGTAGGGGCGTGGGGAGGAGGGGGGGTGGGGGGGGGGGGGGGGGGGGAATTTGGGACATGAAGGGCTGCAGCGGCCAGAGAAAGAGGCGACTTTCTCCACCTCCAGGAATGCAGCTGCAGGGGAGGGACGGCCCTCCTTCCCAGCCCCAGCTCTGTGGCTGCTGTGGTGGGGGAGACCCCCCCCACCTCCTTCCCAGCCCCAGCTCGGGGGCTGCCACAGCAGGGGAGAGAGGGCACATCCATCGCATTAGAAAGGTAAGACTACAGATATTAAAATATGAGTTGTGTGCTTTTATTTGTACAACAAAAAAAGTTAATGAAATATAGCGCTTTTATCCAAAGCACTTTACAATAGTTAGCTAATGGTACAAACAACATTTTGAAAGATTATGAAGTGGTCCGCCGAGACCCTCAGCAATTTTCAAGTGGTCCACGAAAAAAAAAGTTTGAGAACCACTGGTATACACAGTAATAAATGAAACTTATCTAATTGGCATTTATACTGCCACCATTTACCCCACCCCAGGATGTAAACTCCCCTGGATTTCAGAGTCCTAGACACTTGCTTGCATGGGCGCGCTTGAAGATCTGAAGCTGGAGACAGCATTGTTGGTTCTGTGTATTAGTCCAGCCAAGGCCACAAGCTGCACAACCCCACTGAAGATTGGAGTTGGCCCCACCAAATGTCCGCAGCTCTGGGTCCTGGTTCGATGGGAAGATCACTCTGCCTCTCCTCAGACTCAGACTTCTGTGCCCCTTCCCTTGCAATTACTTTCCCAAACAAGAGTGGGGGTTACTCACAGTTCCTTCACTGCAGACCCATCTCAGCCAGCTCTAGGCACAGCAATAGTCTCTCCCCTGGCCCCAGTGAAGCCACCAACCACCTCTGAAGCTCCCTGCTCCATCAAAGCCCCAACACGCTCTCAGCAGCAGTTAGCAGCAGCTCCTGGTATGGACAGAGCTCCACACCAGCAATCTTGCTCCCCTCCCAAAATGGAGCCCACCACCTGCTCTCCCTCCCTTTTTCCCCAAGACATCATTGGAGTTGTAGTCTCTAAGGCTAGATTGCAGCACATAGGATCTTCCCAACTGGAACACTCCCAATAAAGTCCAGAGGTCCCTCTAGTAAAGGAGGCCTCATCTTAATACATAAGAAATATGAACCACAGTTAAGAGAAACCAGCATGCTCTCAAAGTAAGCCAACGAGAAAAAAAGGACAAAAAAAGAAACAGCTGCTATTTATGGATGCTGTGTGTTATAATTCCTCAGACCTCAGTCTCAGCTTTCCATTTTTTGCTGAAGAAGTTTAGCTTCATTTTCTAATTACTTTAATATTTCTAGGTCCAAACGCAGAACCATTCTAGACTCCCAAGTTTCCCCTCAGACTCCAAGTCCCCTCCCAAGCACCAGAGAGAGCCTTCCACTCCTGGCTGCCCTACTGCCCTCCACTCAGGAGCCAGAAGAGCAGCAGCGGAGTCACCCTGAGATTCAGCACACTGCTGTCTGCTGAGCTACTGCTGCTCAGCAAGTTCCATGTCCGTGCCCTCTGAAAAGGATGCCTCCTCACATCCAACTTTAACTCATGCCAGGTGCGTGGCTGTATCGACACCATTTTTATTATATTGTCAAAATGTCCAACGTAGCCTGGGTAAACTGTGGTTATTTCAGGATACACCTGAGGTGATAAATTGCTTTCTCAATCCAGAGTCCGCCTAGCAGCACCTTCAAGCTCCTTATATTAACTGTTCTTACAGAACTCACTCACTTCTCAGAGAGCTACATCTGCCCAAGTAAACGCTTTTCATGTGCTTCTTGTAGTCAAAAGATTATAACTTCACACTGAAGCTTCATATTACTTCAGGCAGGATGACTTGCCCTTGAAAAGAGATGAAATACTTCCATACTAATTACAAAAAAGTAATAAAATTGATTTCAAGCATAAAAGCATAAGGTTGCTAGCAGGCTACCTAAAAATGTTTTCCTTACTAAATAAAACTGCTTTGTGTCCATATATGGCCAAATTCTTTCATTGGATACACCCACAGACATTAATAGGCATTACTAACACATGCACAAGAAGAGAACTGGGCCTTAAGTAATGGAAATATTTGTACCCCTTTGCTACAGGCTGCTCAAGGTTTCTACTACCATGTTGCCACCACCACCTTTTTTCAGGAGTTTTAGTGCAAAATCAGCACAGCCCTGATTGAGCTCTCCCTGTTGGACATTCATCAGGCTGCTGTGTTGGTATCAGTCTGCTTGTAAGCTCCTCTTGGTAGGGTCCAGCCACAGTTTCTGGCTCCAGCCCCTCTAACATACTTCTTGGACACAGACACTGTGTGGTACCTCTTCCAGAAGTGGGACCCTGCGGCCCAAATGCCTGAGGCCCCAAAACTAACACTGAACCCCCAAAACAGCCCAGTGGCAAAAGTGTACCCTCCACCCTTGCAGGCACTCTGGTTTATAGTTTAACCCTTCAGCGACACGTGATAGTTGAAGGAAATGAATAAAGACTTTGCAAAAGGGGTTTCTAAAAATAATCACTCTTTAGACAGTACAAGATATGCAAAGAAATAGAAATATCTTCATGTAATTCCCTGCCTCACCACGCTTGATCATTCTCTCTCCAGAGCTGGGGGAAGGCTGGGAGGCAGAGTCAGGGTGCTCAGCCTCAGAAGCCCGCTAGGAAGGCTCTTGTCCATTTTCACTTTTGATGTGCAGGAATACCAACATTTTTCAGCAAAACTGAATTTTTCCTGTGGTATTTGTGAAAAGGGTTTTTTCCCTGGAAAATCGTTCCAATGAAAGATTCTCACCAAGCTCTATTCATAATATCTAACAGAATTCATAAGTTGTACATAGATAGATCCCCCAAACTGTCTCACTGGTAATTGTGACACCTGACAAAGCTGGTTTTAGAGAAACTCTGTGTTTGTGGCCACATTACATTAGCCTTGCATTATGGCAGCTCTCAATGCCTAGCAAATAAATACGTTAGGAAACTGTAGCTAAATTTAAAATAATCCCGGCCATCAGTAGAATCTGTTTGGATCTGCCGTACATAATGCATCCTGTTTATGCAGAAGAGATGATAACCAAGGTTGTAGTCAGGCACAAATTTAAAAAATGAGGGAGGGTAGACAAAAAGGAAGATGTGTGTGGCTATAAGAAAAAGAAAGTGCAGTAAAAGCCAACTGGTGGTGAAGTCAATGTTTATACAGACTCCAAAAGAAGTGTGACTGACTGAACTTCCTGTGAAGTTGTATTTCTTTAGAATACTGTTTCATAATCATTTAAACATAGCAATGTGTTAATAAAAATGATGTCTATCCCATGATTGCATTGATTTAAGTATTGTATTAAAAGCAAAACACTGCCAACACAAGCATAAGTCAAATAGTGACATTTGCAAGAGTGTCAAAAAATGCAAAAATGGAACTTCAAACAATGTTTTACTCAGATGCACAAATGGGTCTACTCTACCCACATATGGGTCTACTCTACCCACATATGGGTCTGTAAACTGGTAGCTTCCATCTTGCTCCAAACAAACTACTGACTCATAAGATATCAAAAAATCTCTACTTCCTAAAGTGGATATTAATAAAATGAGTAATTCAAAAGCGTAACACAAAGCTCCAGTTTAAGCCTTCACTCCAGACCATACTGCTCCTGGGTTCCTTCTTCAGTCTCATCTATCCCAACCTCTAGCTTCTTCTGAGACAGTTACTTCCACTTCTTATATTAAAGATGGAGTCTAATAAGTCACACGTGCACCAAAGAGTCAGGGATAATTAACCTGCAGCTCTCTGAGGTTTCCAATACTTTAAAAAGGTGGGGCAGTAAGATTATCCTGCCATCCGGTTACAGGCTACTATAATCTATTGCCTTTTTTTTTTCCCCCACCACCACTCTGAAAAATCCATTATTTGCTCAGCTCTATTAGATTGGGAGCTCAACCAAAAAAACCCCAAAAAATCAGGAAAGAAATCCGGTTTAAACTGAACCACAACAAAATTTCAAAAATTTTTCGTCACATCAAAAAAATCCTCAAAAAAAATTATTTTGAAGTTGATGAAATGATTCAAGTCAACTTTAAACAAAGTTTAAGGTTTTCACTTGTTTTGAATCAACAAACAGTTGATTCTAAACAATTCTTTTGAGCTTTTCGTTTCGATTCAGCCATTTTGGGAGGTTTTCACACTTGTATTTTTTATTTTTAATTAGCCTAATGTAAAACTGAAATGAAACATTTCAACTCTTCAAAAAAAAAAATTCAAACAAAACTATGTGTCAAATTCAACAAAAATAATTTCAGGCCACAAAAATGCATTTTTTTAATTAAAAACAATTAGTTGGAAAAGAAATGTTGCACAGCTCTACTATGCAATACTGCAACAAAAAAAATCAACTGACTGCATAAAGCAGCAAACACTCCACTGACATTTCTTTATTATTTAAGTAATTCATCAATATTCATAAACCTAGCCCCACCCTATGAAATAGACCAAATGCTAAGCAGCACCATAAGATCATTGAATAGTAATCAATAAGCTCAAATTTTATTAGTTTTCCTTTTACAGCTGTAATCAACAAAAGCCTTCCTCTCCATAAAATGAAAAATCACTCTACTGGTATGCTATAAGGCTCGGTGCTGAAGAATGTAGCTGACTGGCTCACAGAAGGTCTCCAGATTTAAGAAGAGGCTTTAGGGAGGCTGTTGCCTCATTTTTTTCATCTTTCGCAGTGGCTCCCAAAGAGAGTCCTCACTGCGAGCGGTGATCCAGCAATGAGAGAAATTGTGACTCTTCCATCTTTCTCCCTCATTCCAATCCCCTCCTTCCTTCCAATAAGAAGTACAAGTTACTGGATCTGAGAAATGTGGGCATTAAAATAATATTCAATAAGGCAGTAAGAATTTGTCTACTTCCCATTCTGAGGTTTGATTGAAAAGCAACAAAACAGAAAAATAATTGTAAAACAATGGGGGAGGGGGGAAAATATTAAAAAGCCCAGCACTGCACCCATCTCACCTATGGTGCTTGAGGAGAATATTCTAGTATTTACACTTTTAGAAGGCAATACTGTAGATATCCCTACAGAGATCGGGGTTCAACTGTGCTAGATGTCGTGCAAGCACATTAGAGAGAGTTTGTACATATGGTATCCATTTTGGCTTCCTTTTCTATCATTATCTCTCTTAATGTCCTAATCTGAATCAGGCAGGTCACGTAAAGTAATAGCTACAGGATTTTTTGTTTAACATTTTCCATCCTATCTCTATGTTGCTCCTATGCGAATTTCCAGACTTTGAATTAACTCTATTTTAGTACAGCGACTGGTAAAAAAAAAGTTGGCATTTCCAACAGTCGGCACTGTTAATTTGTGTTTCAGTCATTTCTTGTTCTAAGCATAGGAGGAAATTGCAAGTTTTGCAAATACTGTGCCAACATTGTGGTAGTTACTGACAGATACTAACTTTTCAATGCAGACTACTTTAAGCTCTGTGGTATCTTGATTACTGCGTACCATCTTTAACAACATTTTGCTTTTGAGATTTAGAGTTCTGGGAAGGCAGCACTAGCTGGTAGTTAGAGCACAGAAGAAACTCAAGAAAACTTTGTTCTAGGCTCAGCTTTGCCAATGACTTTCTGGATGGCTTTAGGCAAGAATATCTGTGTGCCTTAGTTTCCTTCTCTGTAATCTGAAGGTAATATTTCCCTACTTCATAAGGGTGTTGTGACGTTTAATTCACTACCATCAGTAAAGCAAGGAACAACAAGGTACCAAGGAATAACATCTTTGTACTTATCTTTTATTGCCACTATTAGCATCACTATTGTTATGCTTGAGAGACAGCTTTAGAAGCTCAGAAATTTAATTTCTGATGTGTATTTTCTCTTGTTGTTTCTCTGCACAAGGATGAATTTTTAGTGGAAGATACAGGTGGACTGCTAAAATTATATTGGTTGTTAGATTAACAGAGCATAAGAACTGCCAGATAATAAAGTCCCTAGATGCTTTTCTACTGTTTTGAATCAACTTGAGCTCTCTTTTTTCAAAAACTATATACTTCTCATGAAATTAGCTCTAAAAAAGGATAAATACCATTGGCATTTTTGATGGAACTTGGTTTTTAATTAAGTGTTTGGAAATCATATCTTATGCATGGGACGTATGTGATTTTCTTTTCTTTTTCTCTTTTTGGAACACTTCACAAAATGCAATATACACCAGCACAAAGCAGCATATTGCACACTGAAACCCAATGGAGGCAAGTTAAGATGAATCAGTCAGGAAAAGCCAGACTTAACCTTGACTGCTACAGACCCTCCATACAGCCTGGCCAGCTATCCCTCCCGCTACCTTTACTTAAAAGCACGATCAATGAATTGCACGTTCACTTCATACTTCATACACTGCAGAAGCGTGTTCCTGAGTGCAGAATCCTGTGGAAAGCATGAACTATAAAACTGATAGCATAGGTGCCCACCAGAAAGGCTAGGCCATTCTAGTGCCTTCTTTGAAGATTGACCATTTCAACACAAATAGTTATATTGATGCAACATTTCAGTTGAGACTGTGTGTGAAAACAAGTAAGGCCATTCAAAGTTACAGCTTCCATCACAAATGTAATTCAACCACCCTGCACATATTTAGAAGCATTACATATAGTAACACACAATTACTATTGTGCGCTAGTTCACAGTTATGCGAAAGGCCTGAGTTATTGGGGGTTTTCCATAATATTGCATAGGTCTTTTGCATGCAAAATTGTCTTCTATTTTGAAAATGTAACTCACCAGACTAGCAGTAAGTGAAGGAGCCGATTGCCCAAGAGCTTGGCTACGCATACGAACAAGATTGGAGGTTTCTGCAGGTTGCCATGACTGCTGTGCAATGGTATTGGGAAGCAGGTACCTGCCTGACAATGTAAAGAAAGATCATGTTAAGCACGAGATGTGATAGAAGAGGAAACAAAATTCACATGGATTACTATAAAGGGTAAACTCTTATCTAGAATTTTGGTTTCTCAGATAGGCATTCTAAATGTTAGGTTCTTTCACTATAACCCTGGTGAGGCAGGATTCCATCTAAGTGGCGATCTTTTACCACGTATTCATTAGTCATCTGGGAAGTTCACCCTTTAGCAGGTAAGTCTTCCTTACTGCATATTCCCTGCACTAAATGTTCTGATAACTGTACCTGCCTCTGAAATACTACAAATGCAGTAGCTGATACAAACATCCAGAATAGTGGGAATGAGCAAACAAAACAAAACCAAACACACCAAACAATCATCAATACTTCACTTGCTGTAATCTCTATTGAACTGCTCAAACATCTCAGGGCCGTCTTTGCCCCTTGAAGAAACTACAACAGAAGATGGAGAAAAGGTATGTGACTGGCTACTGCATAAAGTCTACTGCCTTTGCTGGGTTTTTTTGACTGATCGATAGAGAACAGACCAGGATAACTCAACATCTTGGGTGGAGTAGTCGCACTGCAAGTACAAACACTTCATTTTTTCTTTAGAGTTTCCTGCATGATTAACCTCCCAAATTATTAAAAATAATGTTTGAAAGCCTGTGGTGTAGCTAATGAAACAGTCAGCATGATTAAATCCACTGATACAAGTAGAGACGTGACGCTGAAGTGAAGAATTTTCCTTTTTTTCCCAACCAAGAGCCTTGAGGGTACAGCAGATTTCACAACCTACTGAAAATAAGGCAAGTGTTCTAATTGTATAAAACCCAAGTAAAATCTTTTAAAAGCAGTTATGAATATATTAGAGCATGCAAAGTTTTGAGCTTACACAAACACATGCACCCAAGCAAAGCACATTTAACCTATGCAAAAAGGCACTAACCAATATCACAACTCATATATTGTCCGCTTCTGGTACAGTTTTAACTATTTTATGTGAAGGTATACTACATGTGTTACACTATCTGAGGGCACAGAAACTCCAAGATTTTTTAGATGAAATTCCCCCAAAGACTGGGCTCAGTGCTCTGAAATCTAAGCTCTAATTGGAAATGAGTTTGTTTTCGGTCTCTTTTGCAAAGATGACTGCTAATATAAGGTGACACATTCTTGCCTTTTTGATCTGCAGTCAAACATTGAGAACTTCCTCCATTTATCAGAATGGAGTGTGAACATTGAAGCCTCATGATATCTGAAACAAACAGCCTCTGGAGAACGTATCCAGACACATCAAAATAATGGTCTTAGAACATGAGTGGGGATTATGTTGAATAAAATAAGCATAATAATTAAAATCTGCAATTTTGTTGCATGTTAATAGGCAAGGGAGAAATTACTTACTTACTACTAGGCTGGTCAATGTTTTTATGTAAAAAAAAAAATCTAAATCAAAACATTACACGGGACATAATTTCATTTTAAAAAATTTAAATGAAGCATTGTCAACCTGTGAGAATAGAACAATTCAATTTTTTGTTTCAAACCTACATTTTGATTTTGCTTATAATACATTTATATTTTTATATTATACCAGTTACCAAACTAATTATAATGACCAGTTAAAATACCAATTACCAATTGTAGTAATTGCCTAATACCAGATACCAATTACCAATGGCTAATTACCAATTAACATTTAGAATACCAATTACAATACTAATCGGCAATTAACTATATTTGTTTTATATTCTATTATATTTTAATATATTTAAATAAGTCAAAATTTAAAAAAAAAACCAGATTTTTTGAAACAAGAAGTTTTGACCAACTTGGAAAAAAAAATAGAAATTGCATTTTGCAGAAAATTGACTTTCCATTCAGATTCATAAGAAAAAGCTTTAAAATGCCAGAAATTCTCCATAGAATAGAAATTCCGAGTTTCAACCAACTCTGCTTATTGGGATCAGAAAGCCAATATGGTAAGTATAGCAAAAACATGGAAGAAACAATCCCTGCCCAGAGGAATGTGTCTCTTTCCCACAGCTCTGAAGATGTCTCCTTTCTCAGCTAGCTTCCCAGATTCTTGCACATGAATTTCAATCGTCTCTTCATTTTCAAAGCACTCCACACCTGCTTACATCCCGGTCCTTGGTCTCTTCCTAGACTCTGTCCTACTAAAGCTTCACTCACAATTGCTCCCTTTCTTTTCTTTTTGCATTCTTTCATGCTGCCAATATGCTTGGTAAAGCCGCCCAACATACATCTAGACTCCTGCATGGATCTTTATAATCCACTTATTCCATGTAATATTTCAGTTAGAACTGCACCACTATTTGCCTATATGTGATAGCTGTCCATTTTGTTTTTTACTGCACTCATTCGGCTTTTCAATTGAAAGCTCAAATGGATTGTGTTCCCCTTTGGGGTGGGGGGTGGGGGAGGGAGTGTTGTGGCAAACGAAACACTACATCTCTTGCTTATTGTATCCTTATCAATCTAGTTATAGACCTGGATATGACATAAAACAGTACCAGTGTCCTAGCATGACAACCACCATCCAGTAATGGACTGAGGTCATGTGTTCTTGGTAATTATATTAGCTCTTTCAGCACCTGTATATACAGTTGATCATGGTGAGGCTGATGCATCTACCAGTGTGGAGGGGATCACTTCACAGATTCTCCATTCATTCCTTTAATGGATGACATTGCGGATTGGTATGAGCTCATCCTTTGCGAAGTCTCTTGAGTACATGCTCTGCAGGCTTTCATCCTGCATCTCAGCCTCCCTAAAAAAAGGGGCAGCTAGCATAATACTAGCAGGATGTGAGGCTTCTAGCGGAGACTGAGGAATGCTTTGATTTGTAGTCCCATCAGAACATTGTTTAGTCTCCAGGTCACATCTACTCAGACCTGCATCCAGTGATATCCTTGCTAGTCCACCACACAGTCAAGATAGATTTACTGGATGAAAATTAGCTGTTAGATAATTCCAAACATGATGGAGATGTGGTTGGCTACGGGGAACCCATCTCCAGGAATTACAAGAGTTTATGCCTTCTTTCTCTTGACCTGTCCTTTAATACAGATCCTGCCTCAGTTATCCATGGGAACATTTTTAAAAGTTTGGACACAACCAAAAGAAACCAGAAAAGAAAATAATTTCCAATCAGTTTATACTCAAGAGAAAGTCTGAAAAACTATAATTTGTTTTGCTGTGTTGTGCTTCCACAATGATCACTCATGTGGGAAGATGTTTCTTTTTATTTTTTTAATTAAAAAACTTTTGCAATTTGTAAACCATGCTTTTTCCTCCTTTTCCAATCTCAAGAATTACATTTTCATATTCAAGCTTATAATGCATTATATATTACATTTCAATCATGTCATAAGGTATTTGAAAAACATTAATAAGAACTTAGTGTAATATCAATCAATCCTTTATAAACAGTTATATATTTTTAGTTGTCATTTAAAGTCATATGTCTAAAATTTTAACAGGTTTTATACAGAAGGTATCCACACAACATAGGAGGAAAAAAAGTAAATGATGACACCTTAAATTAGTTTTGCTTGTAATGGTGGGGAAAAAACTATTTGAAACAGAAGGTAGACTACAGTGCTGAAAAAATTGTTAGGAAATTAATCAAATAATGGTTTTATTTGGTTTGAATGGGACATCTAATTTTGGAGTAAGTGACTGATTGTAGAGACTAGAGAGAAAAGAAAAGGGTAAAATGCACTATTAAAAGAGTTACAACTATTTTTCCCCCACTCTTGCCTCAAAAATAGGTGCACATATTTTGTTAAAACTTTAAACTTTCAGGTTCAGGTTGAGACATGGACATAGTCACCACAAAGAGAACTTTAGGAGCTACTGAAAATTGGAATATAATAAATATGTTTCCTTATAATAGTTGTGAAGAAGTAACACATCCTTCAGACTAGTCATCCTTTGTCTTTTTCTAACAGGAAATGATTGAAGTCTTTCACAGAGTGTGTTATTTTGATCCAATAATTAGATATTTAAGAACATGCAATTGCAGATGAACACAAGTAAAAAACCTAGATCCTTAGGCCCAAATCAGTCTGGGGAAAAGTAAAATCTTCTTTCAAGACTCTCTTTGTACCTTGGTTGTTTTGTTTTTTTGGTGCAGTATAGGAAAGGAGGGGATGAATCTCTTCTATTTTACAATCCTACCATCAGGCTAGGCCTCTAGGCATCATATTTTATTGCCTCACATTTATTATTTTTTCAGAGCCAGCTGTAGGAAATTATGTGGAGACTATAAATGTTAGGGTCGGTTTTCTCATCAGTACATGGGGAATTAATGCATATCATTCCCATTAGTATTAATAAGAGAATAAAAGGATTATGGATGGATTTAAAAGCATCATTACGAAACTCTTCACCATTTTGCCTTAGTTCATTGTGGTTACATCAACAAACTTTATTTAAATCCAATTTGGGATGACTACCAGAAGGCACAAAAAATGTGTTGTTTATGTATGCATCATTTGCTGCTTGCAACTTAAGAAAATTAGCATCTGTTAACTGTATTATTCAGCTGCCCATGGTTAAAGTTAATAGACAATGCCAGTTTCCCAGCCTGATGGAAGAGAGGTGAACATTTTTCACCAATCTGTCCACTAAGCCTAATATTATTCAATCAAGCCTAGAATTACAACTGATTCAATTATCATTTATTCTATTAACACAAGAAACATTTGTAAGAAACCCAATTAAAGTCCAGCTTCTTTAAAAAAAAAAAAAAAACATACACACACACCCCGCACATTACAGAGGTACTAGGTATGAGCATATTCCCCCTTTACCATTTAACCAACCTATGGTAGTTAAAATCTTTCTGGTAGTTCTAAAAATGATTGCTTGTATTTTATTATCAGCCTTGTTTAATTACACCTCTACCCTGATATAACGCTGTCCTCGGGAGCCAAAAAATCTTACTGCGTTATAGGTGAAACCACATTATATCGAACTTGCTTTGATCTGCCGGAGCGCGCAGCCCCGCCCCCCGGAGCACTGCTTTACCGCGTTATATCAGAATTCGTGTTATAATGGGTCGTGTTATATCGGGGTAGAGGTGTATTTGCTCTTTGGATGTCTGATTTTTCTTCCTTGTACAATTACATATGTTGAGGAAAAACATGTAAAGAATCAACACCACAATCCACGAGTTACAGTCAGTGACAAAATACAAGTAAACAAAAATCCTGTTAGAACAAACCTTGGACAAACACTCGATGTTTCTTGCTCAAGAGACCTTGGTTTAAATGGAAGCTCCAGTCTACCTCACTGAACAGCAGTGACAAACGGAAGTAATGTATGGGCAGGACATTCAGAACATGGAGGGCCTTTCCACTTTCATTTATTTATTTCCCTTTACTCAGGGACAGGCATCAGAGTCCCGGGGGGCTCAAAACAAGAGTGCTTCAGCATTGATTTTTGAGGTATCTAAAAGAGATGCTAGCCCTTTGCAGGGAGAATCCCTCAGCAGTTCTTCAAACCAATGGTAATATGAGGTTTGTGCAATCCCTGGATGAGCTTCATACATCCACTTAATTGGTTCTTTTAGTACAGTTTATAAACAAAAGAAAGGAGAAAGGGGAAAGGAAAAAGAAAACTATTCTGGTCATCCCCTTATACCCAGTTCCAGCCACCAACTGCTGATCGGTCAAATGGGAACTAAGGCCCAGATTTTTAAAGGTATTTCGGCATCGCTGTGCTCAGTGTTGCAATGCATAACTGATTTAGGAGCATACATCTAATTTTCAAAAGGGATTTAGGCACATAGGAATCTAAATCCCATCAACTGTCAACTGCATTTAGATTCCTAAGTGCCCAAATCCCTTTTGAAAATGAGATGCAATCTCCTAAATCAGTCAGGTATTGCAACGCTGGGCACAGTGATGCCTAAATACCTTTATAAATCTGGGCCTAAAGCAATTTTATAATATTTATTGATCTTTAAATCGTATAAACAGAGCAGGTAAAAAAAAAAAAATCTTTGAAATATGATACAACTAAGTTACTGTAAATAGAGAATACACGGGATTTTGTGGAATAAAGGTTTTAGTTACATGACTTTAAATACAAGGGAGCTATGGAGTTTATCCCAAATAAGTTATTTTATAGCCTTTCAACCCATTCTGTATATGCTATGTTTTAAATAATAGCCTATATGTAAAACAATTCTCCCTCCCTTCTTCCCTCCTTAGAACCCTGAGACCAAATGCCCAATATAATGAGGGAAAGAAAAATTATAACTATTACGGTTTCTAAAACTTAAGTATTATCTAAAATAGCTAAATTATCTAAAATAGTTTTGTATTCACAATGTCCCAAATATAAGGTCTGATACTGTATTTCACAACATACCAGGACTAGAAACAAGTGCTATGTTTCCATTGGTAAATTTGGAATCACTCAGTTCCAGTGTTATAAAGCTCCAGTTTCTAGATAAGATTTAGGTCTGATAGCTTGTTATCAAACATGGTACTGATTCAGGACTGACAGTCACTATAAGGTGCAACAATTTTGACAGGAAACCCAGTATTCAGAGGAAGAGATTTTGTGGCAAGTTATTTTATTTATTTATTTATTTAAATGGGCTTTCTTTGAATCTGATGAAAGATTTTGAATGTAGTAGAAGCCCACCCAATGGTGGCAGATTAGAATTTAAAAATATCACCTCTACATACACAGAAAATTCCCCACAAGCTGCTGTCTGTATCTTTGCCTTCACTTTTTAAGATGGGCTGAAGCAGTGGTGTTGAGATGTAAATCAAGTTCAGGCTTTAAGGCCAGATTCAGTAGCACCTAAAATCTTGCAAGTTGTTTGTAATAGAAGCATCATACAAAGATTGCTTAGAAGGATTTCCACCACCTTGGCCAAACTGAATCTGGAAATAGGACACTTCAAGTTTTGGATCAGACCAAGACAAAAACAGTGAATCTGTATCTGTGAATTTGTATCCAAATAATCCATGTCCCTTCTCAACTGAAAGGGGTTCACAGTCAAGGCTCCAGTATTAGCACATCTCTATGTTCCACCCAAGAATTTACATAACCCGCATCCTCCTCCTCCAAGGATTGAATTGTATTTTGTTCAGATTCATCTATATTATCCTCATTCCAGAAATAATGTTAATCAATTCCAGGCTTGTAATAAATTCCATTCTTGCCCTTCCAATATCTGAAAGGGACTTTCTTAGCAATCAAAGATGCATACATCTGTTCCGGTGGAACGGCACATGTTAAAACACATCTGGTAAAAGGAAGTTCAGTTTAAATTTTGATTAAATTGTTTCCAAGTAGTTTTGAAACTTATCAAAATTTTAATGACAAAAACTATAAAATATTTGCTGTAGGCTCGGATGCCTTCCAAACACAGTGTTTAAAAAAAAAAAAAAAAAAAAAAGAAGCAAACCACCACCAGGTTTTAAATGTTTGTGTGCCTGGATTGGCCTCCGCGACGGGATTTTGTGGCCAGTCATGTCACTAATAAGTCTTCAGGGCTTCGGTGGTCAGCAGTCACTTCCAACATGGTCTGGTGTTATGGTGATTTAACCAAACAGCTACATCATGCCAAAGTTCCACTCCTTCTGGGGTATCCAAGCTCCAAAACAAATGTAACAAAATCAAAGGAGGGTTGTCACCTCTCAGTTTGGAGCTGGACCCAGCTCTTCTACTCAGGCCTGGTCTACACTACAATTTTAGGTCGAATTTAGCAGAGTTACCTCGATTAAAGCCTGGACCCATCCACACCATGAAGCCCTTTTTTTCAACTTAAAGGGCTCTTTAAATCGATTTCTTTACTCCACCTCCGACGACGGGATTAGCACTGAAATCGGCCTTGCCGGGTCGAATTTGGGGTAGTGTGGATGCAATTCAACGGTATTGGCCTCCAGGAGCTATCCCAGAGTGCTCCATTGTGACCACTCTGGACAGCGCTCTTAACTCGGATACACTGGCCAGGTAGACAGGAAAAGCCTCGCGAACTTTTGAATTTCATTTCCTGCTTGCCCAGCGTGGAGAGCACAGGTGACCACGCAGAGCTCATCAGCACAGGTAACCATGATGGAGTCCCAGGATCGAAAAAGAGCTCCAGCATGGACCGAACGGGAGGTACGGGATCTGCTCGCCATATGGGGAGATGAATCAGTGCTAGCTGAACTCCGTTGCAGTAAACGAAATGCCAAAACATTAGAAAAAGTCTCAAAGGGCATGAAGGACAGAGACCATAAAAGGGACACACAGCAGTGCCGTGTGAAAATTAAGGAGCTAAGGCAAGCCTACCACAAAACCAGAGAGGCAAACGGAAGGTCCGGGGCAGAGCCGCAGACATGCCGCTTCTACGCCAAGCTGCATGCCATGCTAGGGGGTGCAGCCACCACTACCCCAACCCTGTGCTTTGACTCCGTCAATGGAGAATCACGCAACACGGAAGCGGGTTTTGGGGACGAGGAAGATGATGATGAAGAGATTGAAGATAGCTCACAGCAAGGAAGCGGAGAAACCAGTTTCCCCAACAGCCAGGATACGTTTTTCACCCTGGACCTGGAGCCAGTAATCCCCGAACCTACCCAAGGCGTGCTCCCGGACCCTGAGGGCGGCGAACAAGGGACCTCTGGTGAGTGTACCTTTGTAAATATTAGACATGGTTTAAAAGCAAGCGTGTTTAATGATTAATTTGCCCTGGCATTCGCGGCCAGGACAGCTACTGGAAAAGTCTGTTAACGTGTATGGGGATGGAGCGGAAATCCTCCAGGGACATCTCCAGAAAGCTCTCCTGGATGTACTCCCACAGCCTTTGCAAAAGGTTTCTGGGGAGGGCTGCCTTATTCCGTCCGCCATGGTAGGACACTTTACCACGCCAGGCCAGTAGCACGTAGTCTGGAATCATTGCATAGCAAAGCATGGCAGCGTATGGTCCCGGTGTTTGCTGGCATTCAGACAACATCCATTCCTTATCTCTCTGTGTTATCCTCAGGAGAGTGATATCATTCATGGTCACCTGGTTGAAATAGGGTGCTTTTATTAAGGGGACATTCAGAGTGCCCGTTCCTGCTCGGCTGAACAGAAATGTTCCCCGCTGTTAGCCACGCGGTGGGGGGAGGGGTGAAGTGATCATCCCAGGGAATTGGGTGTGTGTGTGTGGGGGGGGTGGTTGGTTGGGTTTGTGCTGCACGTTAACCCGGAAACCGCATCCCCTCCTTTTAAATTGCCATACCATTTTAAATGGCCAACCCAACGGCTGCTTGGTATGGAAAATGAGGGCGCTGCTGTTTGAAACCATTCCCACATGTTATTAAGGTTAAAGAAGCCAAAAGACTGTGGCTTACCATGGCTGCCTGCAAGCCGAATTCTGTTGCCTGGCCCTGCGTGAGTGATCTCTCACACCAAACCGGCAGACCCTCAATATAAATAGAGGCAAAATACGACCTTGTAACGAAAGCATTTGTGCTATGTAATGTGAACAGCAAGGTTTAACGGGAAAGAGTGATCCTATTGTTCTCTAAAATGTGTCTTTTTAACTACCTATCTCCCTTTTCCCCCACCAGCTGCAAATGTTTCTCCTTCGCAGAGGCTAGCGAAGATTAGAAGGAGAAAGAAGAGAACTCGGGATGAAATGTTCTCGGAGCTCCAGACGGCCTCCCACGCTGACAGGGTTCAGCAGAATGCTTGGAGGCAGACAATGTCTGACTGCAGAAAAGCACAGTTTGAACGCGAGGAGAGGTGGCGGGCTGAATCGCGTGCTGAATCGGAGAGGTTGCGTGCTGAATCGCGGGCTGAATCTGAGAGGTGGCGTCAGATTGAGAACAGAAGGCAGGAGTCCATGCTCCGACTGCTGGAGCATCAAAGTGAGATGCTCCAGCGTATGGTTGAGCTGCAAGAAAGGCAGCAGGAGCACAGACCGCCGCTACAGCCCCTGTGTAACCAACAGCCCTCCTCCCCAAGTTCCATGGCGTCCTCACCCAGACGCCCAAGAACGCGGTGGGGGGGCCTCCGGCCACCCAGCCACTCCACCCCAGAGGATTGCCCAAGCAACAGAAGGTTGGCCTTCAATAAGTTTTAAAGTTTTTAATTTTTGAAGTTTTAAAGTGCAGTGTGTCCTTGTCCTTCCCTCCTCCCCCACCCCACCCAGCGCTTCCCTCTTCCCCCACCTCCCGGGCTACCTTGGCAGTTATCCCCCTATTTGTGTGATGAATTAATAAAGAATGCATGAATGTGAAGTAACAATGACTTTATTGCCTCTGCAAGCGGTGATCGAAGGGGGGAGGGGAGGGTGGCCAGCTTACAGGGAAGTAGCGTGAACTGGAGGGGGGTTGTTCATCAAGGAGAAACAAACAGAACTTTCACACCGTAGCCTGGCCAGTCATGAAACTGGTTTTCAAAGCTTCTCTGATGCACACTGCGCCCTGCTGTGCTCTTCTAACCGCCCTGGTGTCTGGCTGCATGTAATTAGCGGCCAGGTGATTTGCCTCGACCTCCCACCCCGCCATAAATGTCTCCCCCTTACTCTTATAGATATTGTGGAGCACACAGCAAGCAGTAATAACAATGGGAATATTGGTTTCGCTGAGGTCTATTCGAGTCAGTANACTTACAGGGAAGTAGCGTGAACTGGAGGGTGGAGGGGGGTTGTTCATCAAGGAGAAACAAACAGAACTTTCACACCGTAGCCTGGCCAGTCATGAAACTGGTTTTCAAAGCTTCTCTGATGCACACTGCGCCCTGCTGTGCTCTTCTAACCGCCCTGGTGTCTGGCTGCATGTAATTAGCAGCCAGGCGATTTGCCTCGACCTCCCACCCCGCCATAAATGTCTCCCCCTTACTCTCATAGATATTGTGGAGCACACAGCAAGCAGTAATAACAATGGGAATATTGGTTTCGCTATTCGAGTCAGTAAACTGCACCAGTGCGCTTTTAAACATCCAAATGCACATTCTACCACCATTCTGCACTTGCTCAGCCTAGTTGAACAGGTCCTGACTACTGTCCAGGCTGCCTGTGTATGGCTTCATGAGCCATGGCATTAAGGGGAGGCTGGGTCCCCAAGGATAACTATAGGCATTTCAACATCCCCAACGGTTATTTTCTGGTCTGGGAAGAAAGTCCCTTCCTGCAGCTTTTGAAACAGACCAGAGTTCCTGAAGACGCGAGCATCATGTACCTTTCCCGGCCATCCCACGTTGATGTTGGTGAAACGTCCCTTGTGATCCACCAGTGCTTGCAGCAGCATTGAAAAGTACCCCTTTCNGGCTCTGCATATACTCCAGGATAATGCGCGTGCTGGTTATGGTGCTCATAATTGCCACGGTGATCTGAGCAGGCTCCATGATCCCAGTGCTATGGCGTCTGGGCTAAAAAAAGGTGCAAAACGATTGTCTGCCGTTGCTTTCACGGAGGGAGGGAGGGAGGGAGGAAGGGAGTGGGGGCCTGACGACATGCACCCAGAATCACCCATGACACTGTTTTTGCCCCATCAGGCATTGGGATCTCAACTCAGAATTCCAATGGCCGGCGGAGACTGAGGGAACTGTGGGATAGCTACCCACAGTGCAACGCTCCGGAAGTCGATGCTAGCCTCGGTACTGTGGACGCAGTTCGCCGACTTAATGCACTTAGAGCATTTTGTGTGGGGACACACACAATCGACTGTATAAAAACGATTTCTATAAAACCGACTTCTATAAATTCGACCTAATTTCATAGTGTAGACATACCCTTACACTCATCAGGGCTCCCTGATTCAGACTACCTGCCACCCTCCCACCCCACCCCCGGAAGCCCTGACAGGCTGAATCTGACTTAGATTCCTGGCTCCAGCCAGGCTTCTTTCATAGGGTCAGAACTGGAGATCTACTCCCCTTCTTGGTCAGCCACCAATTGACCTGGGTTCTCCCTTTTAACTCCACCCTCCAGAGGGGACACCTACAGAAAATGTATCAAGGTGGGGCTGATTGAACTCACTAGCTGTTAATCCCTTCTTGGGCAGTTGGGGGTTGGTACACCGCATCACAGTTGCTTTTAAAATAACGTCTTCTGTATTGAAAGTGTCTGCAGCAATATCATTATTACCCTGCCTGTATGTGGCAGTGATGTTTAAATGATGTAAAACCACAGCCCCAAACTATCATTTACAACTCTGCTTCCCCATCCTAACTGTACTGAAATACAAGTCAACAGAATAAATGGTTAGAGATGTCTAAACTTGGAGAAATGACAGATCTGGATGAATACTGCTGGCAAAATATATGGAAGGAAACAGCAAATAGATCCCATTTTCCAAGCAGCTTTACAGCTTTGGTGCAACTGCTAAAATTGCACTGTGTTTATCCATTCTACCACAAATCCCTACCACATAGACACCCCTGTTTCTGCCCTCCTCCCTCAAAATTTTTCCTTACCCACGAGAACACTAGAAGAATGTTAAGGTCACAATTCTGATATAACAATGATGGGTATCACAGATACCTAGATTTGGGGATCAAAACAAGAGTGGAAAGAAACAGTTTAGGCAAAATACCACAATATCCCCTGCCAAGACCTACACATAAATGGAACCACCTTAAAGTTAAGGATGAAGATGGTTCCATTTATTTTGAATAAATAAATTCAAATTAGCAAAGATAAAATGTTGCAGAAGCATCTTAAGAATTTCTGCACACAAAAGACAGCTTTTGGCTGCAACATTCTGTACACTACCAGATTATATCAGACTGTGCAATAAATTGTGCTTGGTGTGTATTTTTGTTCTATTTTTATAGCCTTAGCAACATTCACAGTTACTCAGTTCAACTTCCATAAACAAATCCTTGAAATTCTTCTATCAGTCAGTTTTCCTGAATCACAATCCTCCACGAACTCCTGTTTTTGGGTCACTGACCTCATGGGAGCTACAAAAGGAGATGGGATTATATCTTCTCCCATAGGGCTAGCAAATCAAAATATAGCTTCTGCTGTTTGAGGACATTTATGAATGACAAGAGCAGCGTTTAGTGCTCTTTAGTACTGTATCACTCCTCAATCTTCTAGATTGGCTCCACAGACAGACCTATGTTGCCCACAGGTACAAAATATTATAACATGAAGCTTAAAGTGTGATGAATGGCTACATACATCTGATAGCTGTGTATGAGGAACCCAATAATACCTTATTAAAATAGCCTCTCACCTTTGCTTTTGTTCGAGGACTCCAACATCATTTATGGATTATTAGCCACTAACTGAAAGACTTTAACAAAAATCTTTTCCCCAAAATGTTTCTCAGACATGAGTTAAATAGATATTAAAAAAAAGAGGTTACTCACTCTGTGCAGTAACTGTGGTTCTTCAAGATGTGTCTCCCTATGGAGATGTGCTCCACTATAGGTGACTACCAACCAGCACCCTTTAAGGGCAGGGGGAGGGTGCTTCGGGGTCAAGTCCAAAATTGAAGCAAGCATACCAGAGCCAAACGTGGTATCAGAAGTTGAGTCATGGATTACTGCATAATGTTCAGAAAGGGTATGTATAGGAGATCCAAGTCACAGCTCTACATAGAGTAATGAGAATGTTCTTCAGAAAGGCTATAAAAGAGATCTCGTTGAATGGGTCCATACTCTTGAAGGAGGTCAGAGACCCTGAGATTGAGAACAAGTAATGCAGTCCAATATGCATCCAGAGAGTCTTTGCTTGAAACTGTCAATCCTTTAGAACAGTCTGCAATAGACATAATCTGGGAGACTTTCTAAATGGTTTAGTCCTGTCAAGATAAAAGGCTAAAGCTCTTCTGACATTGAGCGTGCGCAACACTGCATCCTCTTTACTCAATATGGTTTAAGGAAGAAATCTGGGAGATGAATAGGCTGGTTAATGTGGAACGCAGAGGATACTTTTGGTAAAAAATTGGGATGTGGTCGTAATGTGACTTTGTCCTTGAAAAACACTGAAAGGGCAGTATGCCATAAAAGCCCTGTGGCGGGGCGTCGACTCACCGGTGGGGCGCCTCCTGCTAGTCGTCCTGGGAATTAGCTCTTCCAGCCCGGAGCGCCCTCTGCAGGCCGGTGTCTCGCCTGCCGCTGGCACCCATGTCCCTCCCGGACCCCGGTGCCCCTCCCCTCGGGGTTCTGCCCTCTACAGTACCCCCGCAGTCTCTGGGTCTCCCCTCCCTAGGGAACCCCCAACCCTTTATCCCCACCTTGCCTCAGTGGCTACTGCCAGTCATCGTCTAGCCCCCACTCACTGGGGCAGACTGCAGTCTATAAACCCACTGATCATCGGCAAGGGGGGTTTGGACCTGCTGCCTTTGCCTAACCCTGGGCTGCACCTCTGCAACCCCAGTACCTGCTCTGCGCCTTCAGCACGGCCTGCAGCCTGGGGGTTTCTCAGGCTGGAGCTCCCCAGCTCCTCTGGCCTTCCCCCAGCCCTGCTCCACTCTAGGTACCCTGCTGAGCTCCCAAGCAGCCAGGCCCGTCTCTCTCCACAGCCAGAGAGAGACTGCCTGAGCCGCTGCCTCACAGCCCTTTTATAGGGCCAGCTGTGGCTGTTTCCCCAATCAGCCTACCTTATTTCTCAGCTGCAGCCCTCTCCAGGGCTGCTTTTAACCCCTCTTAGCCGGAGCGGGGTGACTACCCCGCTACAAGCCCCTATATCCCTAACTTGTCAAGCAAAAGTAATGGCTACCAGAAATGCTGTTTTCATCGATAAATGGAGGAAGGAGCAGATAACCACAGGTTCAAATGGTGGGCTTGTGGCATCTAAGATCCAAGTTGAGGTCCCAAGTCAGGGTAGGGCATTTGACTTGTGTAAAAAGATTTCTCAACCCCTTGCGGAACTTTGTCGTTGGATGGGCAAATAGGAAAAACCTCTGTCAGGGAGTGGAAAGTCATAATGACTGCAAATGAACCATACTGGAACTCAGTGACAACCCCGAGTTTTTCAATTCTAGGACATTGTCTACTACGTCTGACAGCAAAGAGGAAGAGGGTAGAATGTATCTCAGGTCACACAATGGCTGAATATTGTCCATTTTTGCAGGTAAGTGTAATGAGCAGACTGTTTACCGCTGTGTAACTGTACTCTTATCATTTCCTTCAAACGTGTTGTTTCTAATCCTGCAAACTATCGACCAGCCATGCTTTGAGGCAAAGAACTCTGGGATTGGGGTGAAGAATTCACCTGGATTCCTGAGGGAGAAAATGAGGGACAGTCTGGAGAGTGATTGGTGGACAAATGGGCAGCTGGATGAGGTAAGGGAACCATGTCTGCCTTGGCCATGTTGGGGCTACCAGAATAACCCTGGCCTTGTCTTTCCTTATCTTGATCCGAACCTTGGATATTAGAGGAGTTGGAGAGACCACCTACAACAGACCCAGAGTCCACCAAAGAAGAAAGGCATCTCCCAAAGCCCACCTCTCAAGCAGAACTGGGAGCATTTCCTGTTTCTGGCTGTGGCAAACAACTACCTAAGGGGCGCCCCAGCACCAAAATACATGGTGGAGTATGAAGGAATTTACTTCCCATTCATGATCCTGAGAGAAGCACCTACTGACAATCTGAGCACCCAGACAGTAAGCTGCTGCGATGTAGATCTGATTGTGAATACACCCATTCCAGAGCCTGGCTGCTTTAGCACAGAGGGAAAGTGATTTCACTCCTCCTTGACAGTAGATATAAAACATGTATGACATGTTGTCCATCATAACATTTACGCATTTGCCCTTGATCAATGGTAGAAATTGGAGCCAGGCATGGCTGACTGCCCTGAGTTCCAGCAAGTTGATATGTAGAGTGGCCTTGAGAGGTGATCACCTGCCTTGGGCAGTGAGAGTGTCTAGAGGTTCTCCCCATCCTAACGGGGATGATCTGTTTTTATTACTACTGTTGGGGAAGGCTGAGCAAAAAGTCTCCTGCACAGATGTTGTAAGGGTCTTTCCACCAATCCAGGGACTCCTTCATGAATGTGGGCATCAAGAGTAGCTTGTTTAGACTTTGCCTGCTCGGGGAATAAGCAGTCCTGAGCTACCCTTGGAGGCAGCACATTTGCAATCTTGTGTGGCCTATCACAAAAGTACCAGCTGCCATATGCACCAGCAGCTGGAGACAGTTCTTTACCAATGTCTAAGTGCTGAGCTGGACTGTACTGACTAAACTGGATAGCACTATAAACCCATGAATAGGGAGGTAGGCTCTGGATGATATTTCATCAAGGTAAGCTCCTATGAATTCCAGTCTTTGTACTCTCCTTATAGTGTGTATGGTAACACCCATTGTTTCATGTTGTGTGTGTGTGTGTGTGTGTGTGTGTGTCTTCCTACTGTATTTTCCACTACATGCGTCTGATGAAGTGGGCTGTAGCCCACGAAAACTTATGCTCAAATAAATTTGTTAGTCTCTAAGGTGCCACAAGTACTCCTCGTTCTTTTTGCGGATACTACTCTGAAACCAGTCTTTGTACTGGGGCCAAGGTGGATTTTTGAGCATTCAATTGTAGACCCAGCCTGAGGAAGAGATTTATGGCCTTCTGAGTAGCCACCGAGGCCTCTGTGTAAGAGCCCCTCTTTGGCAGCCAATCATGGAGGTAAGGGAATATCAAGATTCCTTCTCTGGGAAGGCAAGCTGCTACCACTGACAAACTTTGGGGGGGGGGGGGAAACGACTCTAGGAGCAGAGGAGAGGCCAAATGGAAGCACTCGGTATTGAAAGTGGTTCTGACCTAGGGTGAAAGTGAAAATCTTTTGCGGGAGCGGTGGATCGCTATATGGAAATATGCATCCTGAAGGTCAAGGACTTAGAACCACTCCCCTTCATCCAGTGATGGAATTATTGCTGCAAGTGTTACCGTTTTAAACATTTGTACCTTCACAAAGGTGTTGAGTAGCCTTAGATCCAGGATGGGTCTCCAACCACCATTCTTTTTTGGAACCAGGAATTAGCTGGAGTAAAACCCCTTCCCTCTGTGTTGCACAGGAGCTGGTTCTATAGCACCCAGGTGTAGGAGAGAGCCTATTTCTTGCTTTAGAAGGTGTTCATAAGAGGGGTCCCTGAAGAGGGACAGAAAATGGGGACTGGATGGCAGGAGGGGAAAAAAATCAACAGCGTATCATGTGAATATGATCTCCAAAATCCACTTTTCCATAGTGATAAGTTCTCAAGCCTGCTGAAAGTGGTGGAAGTGGTCACCAAAGCAAGGAAGGCACAGGAATCATTGCAGCTGGCCTGCAGGGGGATGGTAACTCAGAACCTCGACCACCCTGCCAAAACTGGTGCTTAGAAAATAAAGGTTGCAAACTCAAGGCCTGGGAGGAAGATGATGTCTTCCTCTGGAACCTTTGCCTCTTACGCTGGGGTTCACACAGTCTCTGGGGACCAGAAGTGAGGTGGGGTGAGATCTCTAAACTCTTTCATACCTACTATATTTCCTATATGTGCAGGTGTGTAAATTCCCAGAGAATGCAGGTTGGCCCTGGAATCCTTCAGTGTGTGCAGAGACTCACCCGTATTTCCCACAAACAGTTTGGAGCTGTCAAAGGGAAGGTCCTCAATAGTGTTCTGGACTTCCCTCAGGAATACTCAGTGCTGAAGCCAGGAGGCTCTCCTCATAACAACCACCATAGAGATGGAACGAGTAGCAGTGTCAGCAGCATCTAGAGAGGCTTGTTCTGGCAAGAAGCTGGCCTTCTGCAATGATCACCTGAAGCTGTTCCCTGTGCTCTGATGGGAGATGCTCAATAAAAAATTTCAACTTTCAGTAGTTCATTTGATTGTGTTTTGTCATCAACACCTAGTAGATGGCGATTCTGAACTGCAGAGACACTGACGAATATGACTTGCAACCAAACAGATAGAGGTACTTCTGGTCTTTATCACAGGGTGCTAATTTAGCACAGCACTGCCTTCCACATTCATTAACCACTTCAACAACTAAAGAGTTGAGAGAGGGATGCGAAAAGAAAAATTCTCAGTCCTTAGAAGGAACACAGTATTTCTTATCTGCTCTATTACACATGGGCAGTACTGTAGTCAAGGTATACCAAATTACTTTAGCTGGATCTAGCAGAGCCTTGCTAATAGGTAATGCGATCCAAGCAGAGGACACTGCATGCAGGATGTCAAGCAGTTTATGTTGAGACTCCTTAACAGTGGAATCCATAAGGAGTTCGCTATCCTTTTAACAAGGTCCTGGAACTGCTCGAAGTCATCAGCCAGGGATGGTGGAGGTGGCATAACCACTTCATCTGGGGACAAAGAAGAGATATTGATTGGTGGGGTGACCTCTTCGTCTGCCCTCACGTCCCATTCCTTGAAGGTCTCTTCCAGTGGTTGCGGCCTTCTAGAGAGGGAGGAGGATGGGGATTGTTTATCCTTATGGTGGATGATATTAGATACCCGAGAACTGTTGATAAGCCACCCACAGGTCCCAGTAAGGCCACGGAGGGGGTGCACATGGTATAGGTGGGGGCACCCAAAGGTGTTCATATGATCAACATGAGGTCTGCAGGTGTGTCTGATGAGCATACTCAGTTTCCACAGAAGTCTCCCAAAAAAAACCCGTTGACATGAAGAGGAGATCCCTGAACTGAGATTTGAGAAACTCAGTCCTCAAATATCCTCCTCTTTCACATCACTCTGGAGCGGGAGAGTGCCAAAAGAAACAGAAGGCAAGTCCGTCAGTACTGGATGGATGTCTGGAGACCTGGAGGTCCTCCGTACTGAGAGCGGGTTGGTACCAAACAACAGTGAGTCAGGCTTTTCAGACACCACAAGGTCTCAAAGAAATCGAAACTCCTATGGTAGCGAGGAGAGTTGTCAGTACTGTGGCAGCAGCCTAGGCAGAGGTGATCATGGCGGAGGAAGCTGACAGTACTATAGACTTACTGGACACTCCTCGAAGCATGCAAGTGTCAGACTAGTCTTCTTTGGTTCTGAGTGAGAAGAGATAGACCTCTTCTTGCCACTTTGATCCCTGACATCACCAATGATCTGTCAGAGCCCAAAACCTTAGAGTCTTTGGGTTAGTGACTCTCTCAGTACCTGGGGAATCTGCAGCCTCATGGGTACCACGTTGGTGACTGGTGGGTGCCGAAATAGCTGATTCATTCGGCGACTGTGCTTTTTTTGAGGTAGATTCCCTACCTGGAGGGCTCGAGGTCCATACTTCAGAGTCTTTATGAGAGGATTCCTGGCTCTTCCTCTTAGACGCCCTAGGAGAATGTAACACTGAAGTGGTTGAGGGGCTGACTTTTTCGGAGACCAGCGTAAAGAGAGGGTCTTCTGGCCTGCATCAGACTCCGGGCAGAGAGCGCTCTCCATCATGAGGAGAGAGAGTTTAATATCCCAGTTCTTTCTGGCCCTAGATTTTAACACCAGACAAAAGTTGCACTTCTGGAGGATATGAGTGTCCCTCAGACAACAGATATACCAGTGGTGCCAGTCACTCACCAGGATAGCCTCCGAGCAGCATTTAAACCCAGGAGAACTGGGTATGCCCTCCCAGCAATATAAGGTCCCCAGGAGGGGAGAAACTACCACAAGGACAATGATCCATAAAACAAGAAAAAAAACTGTTATGTAAATTTTAAGATTTTTTTTTAAGCTAAAACTACTACCACCACTATTCTAATAGTGAGTACAGGTCTGTCTCATCTTACGCTGGGGTTACGTTCTGCAGTCAGCGCCTAAAGCAAAAATCGCGTATAGTCAAAATTACATTGAGTGTAATAGCAGGAGAATCGCCCACACTACAGAAACAGTATTTAAATTGTTATTTTTCTCTTTTTTTTTTTTTCTTTTTTTTTTTTTTTTTGCCGACCGCGTAAAGCTGAAATCGCGCATGTTAAATGCGCCTAAGATGCAACAGACCTGTATAACTAGAAGAAACTAAACTGCTTAGTATACTAAGAGAGGGATCACATTTGAGGTAAGCTCAACTGAGACTCTGCTAAGGCTCCGTATCAGGCCAAGGTGGTTGAGAAGGAATTGAAAGTGATTTGCCCACACAGCGCTAGATAGCCACGGTGAGGGGCACAAGGGCTGAGTGGGACACATGTGTGGTTTGAACAGGCATTGCTATCTAAAAATCTCTTAACAAAGGTGCATGTGCACCTGGAGTGAAGCACCCATAGGGACACTACCCGAAGAAGCAGAATTTTAGACATTCTCAATTAGTCAGATTTAATTTGCATGGCATCACCTTACCACTTTCAAGTAATCTACAGAGTCCTCCAGGAAACAATGTAAATGAGACCTTGGTTTCTAATAAAAAAAAATCAGAGAGAGGGGGAGGATTTAAATAACTTTCAGGCCATCTTTACATATCATAAAGCAGCTAAAGAGGGTTTAAACCCAATTCTTCCCCATCTTTTGCAAGTCATGTTTAGTAAGAACCCTTTGTTATTAGATGATAATCAGATATTCTGCTGGTGTTGCTTTAGTATGCTTTGATCTCAATAGTAAACTTCAAGCCTTTTGTTGACACAAGCACAATTAAGCAGCAATGGAGGAGTTAAAAGCAAAATAATGAGACAGGCATACAGTTTCTTCTGCTCTAATTTCTGATCATCTGATGCAGGATCCAGACATACTAACGTCAAAGAACGGGGTGATTATCTAGCTAGGGGCACACAAGAAAATAAATTTATCCCTGACTATAAGGGCTGATTAAAGACCTGAACGACAACTGAAAGTGACAATGACAAATGCAAGCTAACATCACCTCAGTCATTAGTGCATCAAACACACTTTCTAAAATTATAAATATTTATACTTCATGGCAGAATGTATTTACTTTGTCTGCATACAGCTTTTTAAATATTGCATACATAAAATCCGTTTTATTTTCAGTTTGTCATTACACAACAGGTAAAATTCCTTCTACTTCCTCCCTCTCTGCTGCTACTGGAAACAGTTCAACACAAACCAGCAGAGTGCCTTAGTAAGTGCCTGACAGTCCTTGGAATGGGTTTCTGGGTTGTGGTTTGCCTTGCTACTGAATCCTCTCTCCCTTTACAACTGAATGCCTGTACTCTCTGAAAGTGAGTCTGTCATCTTCTCTCAGCAGCTGGATAAATGATACCCCTCCAGCTACTGTCAGGGAGTGCTGACTGAAAATGTGAAAAAAGGACACAGACTAACCTGAACAAACATCTAGGTTTGCACATATTCAGTGCATTAGTAAGGTGAAAGTCATTTGGGATATGCCCTTGCTCAAGGACATATGGAATGGAAAAAAACCCTACATTGATGCCTAAAAAACCAAAACACAAGATTAAAGTTTCCAGTCATACTCAAGTCTTGTTTAGTTCGCAAACAGATTACTGTGCCTTCCATGCATCATGCCCAGTAATTAAGACTGTGCAAGCCTACTTCTGGCTCCAGAACCTGTACCACCCCATTGTCTTCACACTATATCCCCAGGGACATCTATGCAACTCTACTGCCTTCAGTGAGCTGTACAAGAATAATTAATTGGTACCATAGTTGGGCGCAGTAAACAATTCTGATGGTGCACAGAAGGGAATAGTATCCATTTCTCCTTTCTACGTTGCTTGGGAAGCACTAATACCAGAAAAACATGGTAAAAATGCTGTCACTGAAGTTTCTGACATAACAGTAGGATATTGGGAATCAGGATTCCTGGGCTCTATTCCTGGCTCTGGCAGAGTTTGATCTAGTGGGTAGAAGAATAGTTCAGGACAGCATAGCCAAGCACATCGATAGCCACACTGACTTTTAAAATGAATGTGCCAAAGTGAATAAGCCGTAGGTCGTATCAGACAGCTGAGTTCTCCGAAGTCACTTCTCACGACCTCTCAGTTACCTATTTGTAAAGTGGATCAATGACAGTTGCCTGCCTACTTGGTAGCAATATAACAACCAGGCCAACAGCAGAGAGCTGTGAACTGCACAGATATATTAAACACCTACCAGTAGAAGTACCATCAGAAACCATAATCTTCTAGCTCCCAGTTCCATGCACCTTCACACAGGCCAAAGACTATGTGGAGAGTGCTTCCCTCTAACGAGACATTTCGCCTAAACAGGCATGAGAAGGCTCGCAAAATGCACAAGTGTCACACAAAATAAGCTATACTTGGCAGGTTTGATTTACCCATCTCTAAAATTCATGCTTTTCATTCCACTGGGTAATGGTGAAACTTAATTATTGTACAATGCTTTGATATCCTTGGAAGAAAGGTGCTATAATATATGTGCCAAGTATTGTTAGTATGTAAAGAAATGTCTGCATTACTTCTCAATAATTAAGTTGCGGCTGATGTCTACCTACAGTTGATCTCACCACCATCTAAACAACAGAGAACTTGGCTAATTAAAAGGATAGAATTATAATGGGTTCTCTGAAACACTGAAAGCAAAGAGCATTAAAGCTGCTAACCAAGAAAGAAAGAGAGAACTTAAATGTTCTTTTTCTGCTAATAATTAGATCTTTTAACATGATATCTACTCTATATTAGGACCAATACATGAAATAATAAACTTACAAATAAAAAAGCATCTAAGCAAGCAAGGCAGTTGCATAAGATAATATTTGAAGGAAAATGAAAAAGTTTACTCTCAAAACACTGAACATCTCCCCTCAGCCCATCAGTGGGGAAGAATAGCACCCATAGCTGTGTACAGCAACACAGACGTTTCTCAGTACTTGAGAAGGAACTGCGGAGTAGAAGTGATGGAGCTCTCTAACAGGACAGCATAGGAAGATCATGGAATAACCCACAATCCAACACAGAATTTAAACCCCTGACAATGGCATGTAATTGAATCTTAAGGGTAAAGTAGAAAGGTAATGTCTCAGTAGAGCAACTCAACAAACTGAACAAAAACATCTGTTAAATAATTTTATGATAATTCACTATGGTACATTAGCCTGATAAACAACGGCGCAAGGAAGTTAAACACATCTTAGTTTGCATGTTGGGACTGGTTAGCCACATTAACCTCCATCATACTGACACACCTATGGGAAAAAAAAAAAAAAAAAAAGACAGAAATGCACTATTTTCTGCCATGAATTCCATTTAAATGTCTCTGAACACAGCAGACTAAAGCCTGTAGAAGCTCTGTTGATACGAACAATCCCCAAACCCTCTGATTGTAGGCAACCCTTTGAAGTTATTGCAGCTCAGGAAAACCAGCCACTGCAGAAAAGCAGCTTTTAAATTAACCATTTTTTCCCCTGATCAGAAACAAGTTTTAAAGCTCCAATCTCCACGCCACTGGAATTTTTAAGAAGCCAATTTAAAAGCCAGGGTGGTGGGTTTTTTTGGTTTTTTTTTTTTATTAAGTACATTTAGGTTCTCACTAAGACAAGGACAAAATATATTGCTTGGTCCAAAAAGAGTTGACTTTAAAAAAATAATTTAAAATCAGATTTTTATTTGTTTAAATATTAGTTTAGAACATTTGAGTTCACAAAAAAAATTAATGTCTCCCGTGCAAGACCTGATTGACATGTTCTCCCCTGGGAGTGGTGGTTAGCTTTGAGATGTTCAGGCACACAGTCCCTAGATGTAGAGTGGGAGTGAACTGGTAGCAAGGTATATTTGGTGGTGAGGGGGAGAGGGGAAATCCTTGAATTCACTTCCCCGCCACAGTATACTGGCCATCTAAGCACTCTTTTTGACTGAGGACAGTAAAGCAAAGGGGGTGAGCTATCTGTGTGTGCAGATTTATGATTTGCAAGGAATAAATTTCATTCCATCTCTTAAAGTAGAGAAAGTTCTATGTATTTGAATGTGTACATTAAATTACTGAAGTCCATATTTTATATATAATTAAGTCACTCTGGTATCACCCCTGCTTTACATCAGGGCATTTACATTGACGTACTTGCACTATCTCTAATGTACACCGTGCCTAAGGGTATGTCTACACTGCAGCTGGGAAGGTGTGATAGACGTGTAGGTGTACCCAAGTTAGCTTTGATCTACATATATCAAAGCTAGCTCGAATAACAGCAGTGAAGCCATGGCACTATGGGTGGCAGCAGGGGCTAGGCACGTCAGTGTGTTCCCAGGGTTGTGGAAGGCAGGGCTAGCCCTGATGCGATAGCTTCACTGCTAGTAGGAACTCAAACTACCTTTTAGAGCATGTCAGCAGGGTCTATATGGGGCAGTTATGATATCGGATACTGCTGGAAATGACATTTTGCTCAAGAATAAAAGATTAGACAGAGCAGTAATTAGCATGATAATTAGCATCAAGTTATTGTTTCTTGAGGACCTGCTAACCTACTGTGTGTGTTTCAGACTGACTAGTAGGTACCCTTCATCAAAGGAGGCACTATTTGTCAGTAAAAGAGGGACCAGGAACTGCTTAATGGTTTTCAACAGCCACAGTAGACAATTATTCTCACATGTGGTGGCTCAGATTACTTTTCATGCTTTGAGAACTTTCCCTCCTTATTACAGGAAGTGTATGGCAGTCAAAGTGCACCACAGGTAAATGCCGTTTAGTTACAGGTTCTTTGAACTGGGGAAGGAGGAGGAGAGTTTGAGACAGTTATATATCTAGTGGGGAACCACAAGCGTAGTCGTATTCTTCCTCCTTTTAAATCCCCCTCATGGAAGAGTCTCAATTTGATTTTAGCCATTACAAAATAACATGTTTCCAATTTAAAACCTTTCAGTTTGTATGAACTTTATTAGATACACTGTACAAAGCATTTTTATTTATTTATTTTGTAATATGACCAACAGCATTTCTGCCCGCCAATACTTCAATTAAGATCTATTCCTGAAAGAGTAGAAATGTCTATTTACTTTTAATAGTGTTTTAATAAATTATACTCCTGTGAGAGATCTATAATATCACGTTGCATATAGATCAGTGTAATTTAAAATGTATTTTTGTTTGTTAGTGATAACACTCACTGATGGTTCAAAATTGTGTTTTTACCAAAGAATGAAACTCAAAGTAGCCTGCAGTACATTACTATTAGTACTAGTAGCACTTACTATTTTCCACTCTGAACTAAAACACTGTTAAACTAGTAATAAAATTACTATTCGATGTTATACAAGCCATCCGAGCTAGAAATACTTGCCTTATACTACTGAAAAGCATCTGGTCAGGTATGAAACCATTACAACGCTGGTTCTTCGAGATGTGATGCAGATGTGTATACCACGTAGGTGTGTGCGCGGCCAGCACACCAGAGCCGGAGAATTTTGCCTAGCAGCACCTCATCTTCATAGCCCCTGCCCTGACTATATGAGGCAGTGCCATCTCAACCGCTCAGTTCCTTCACACCGAACTTCCAGAGACTAGACTCTGATGCAGAAGGGATAGAGGGTGGGTTGAGGAATACACATCTGCATCACATCTCAAAGAATCACAATTACAGTAAGCAACTGTTTCTTCTTTGAGTAGATGCAGCTGTGTGTTCCACTTAGATAACTCAAAAGCAGTACCCACCCCAGGAGGTGGGGCTTGGAGTCAAGGATTGCAAGTCCTCTCTACCAAATCTTGCATCCGCCCTGGAAGATGCTGTAGTGGCATAATGTTCATAACTGTACAGATGGATGACTACGTAGCAGCCCTGCAAATGTCCAAAATTGAGACATTATTAAGGAACACCGTTGACATTGCTTGCACTCTCGTAGAATGAGCTCACAACCACTGAAGAGGGACAATCAAAGCTATTTCATATGCAGTCTTGATACAGAATGTTAACCATGTAGAGAGAGTCTGAAGAGACCGCTTGTTCCTTCATACGATCTGCATGTGACACAAATAGTTGAGGCGAAAAACAAAATAGTTTAGAACTGTCCAGATAGATGTTGGGTGACATCTAACATAAGGGATGCACTGCTCCTCCAGAGATGAAAGCAGCTTAGGAAAGAACACAGGTAAATATATTGCTTGGTTCAAATGAAACTGAGAAAACCCCGTTGGACAAAAATTTGGGGTCTGGTCCTAAAATCACTTTGATCTTAGAGAATTGTGTATAAGGAAGCTCTGCCATCAAAGACTGCAATTCACAGACTCTCCTTGCAGATGTTATTACCAGGAATGAAGTTTTCTGACACAAAAGCAGAAAGGGATAAGATGCCAGGGGCTCAAACATGCTCCCATTAAAACTGCTAGAACAATGTTAAGGTCCCACACAGGAACACGCTCTCAGACTGGATGATGGAGACTGATGTCCTGGATAGAAGTCAGCATTGGCTGAATTCTGTGGCCAACAACCACACCGAAAACCACTTCCATTTAGCCAAATAGGCCATTTTGGTAGAGGGCTTTCTACTGTTGAATAGCAGTCGAACACCACACTTCCTCCTCATTCAGCCACAAAGCAGCCAAGCCATGAGATGCAGGGAGCTGAGCGTGGGATGTAAGGTGTGACCATGATTCTGTGAGAGTAGGTTGAGATGGAGAGGACGGGGTATGGCAGGCTGAATTGACAGTGTGAAGTAAGAGAACCAGCACTGCCTCAGCCACATTGGGGCAATGAGAATGAGCTTGGCCCAGTCTGCCTTCATTGTGAGGATGACATGTGGGATGATCAAGAGAAAGGCGTACAGGAGAGCCGACTGACAGCTGAGATGGAAAGCACTGGACAGGGAGCCTGGACTGAGGCCCCCTTGAGAGCAGAATAGATGACGTTTCCTGTTGTCCCTCGTAGCAAACAGGTCGATCATCGGAATGCCCCAAGCTGCGAGGATGACCCAGAAGATACTTGTCTTCAGGGACCACTCGTGAGTCAGGGAAGAATGCCTGCTGAGATTCTCCACAAGATAATTCTGGACCCTGGGCAAGTGGTCGGCTATCGGAGTGATACTCTCCTCAATGCAGAACTGCCACAACCGGATTGCCTCTTGGCAGAGCATCCTGGAGTGGCTCCCCCTTATCTGTTCACATAATACATTTTGTGATACAGTAATGTTGTCGGTAAGTATCTGAACCACCGAGCCCCAATACAGTCATTTCCGGTGCTGGAAGTGGTATTGACCCTGAAGTCAGCAGCAATATCAAGGTGACTGATGGTGCCACATGGAAGGCAGTGAGTGCTGAATGCTGCCACAGTAACACTGATGGCGCTGACAGCAATAAAGAAGACAGTGTGGAAGAAGTTCCCAGTGCTGAGGAGGTTCCTTGTGCTGATTGTGCAAGGGAAGCATCAGCAGGTGACACACATAGACCCACAGGATCAACAGCCCACCCAGCCAACGGGGCTATGAATGATGCAGCCCTGGCAAAGTCCTGGGTCAAAAAACCACCCAGACTGACTTAGAACGTTATTCTAGTTAACATCTTTCCCTCCTGCTCTCCCCTCCTCACCACCACTTGAATTCTTTACATCATTTTAGCAGGCGATACCTTCAACTGCTAGAATTGCAGCTTATGTTTTATACTACTGTATTTGGAAGCTGGTATTCCAAACTGTTTCCAAACTAGTGATTTCTACTGCAGTGCTAGTGGTTCTCAGCAAAGTGGCCACTAATAAAAACTTAATGGAATAAAATCTGGGAATAATGCAAGACAGTAATCAGATTTATGAGATTTTTAAAGGTTAAATTTCTTTCCAACTGATAAGTCTAGGCACACTTTGGTGAACCAAATGCATTCAGTACAAGTACCTTTTCCCAAGCACTGATCCTGGATCAGAAATTATAGAAAAAAATGTTAGTCCTCAATTAAAAACTGAACAATTTCAGACATAAGACAGTGTCAGGACTCCTGACATGCCTCACTTTAGCGGTCTCTAAAATGCGTACCCCTGGTTTTTATTATTGGTATTGTGGTAGCACCTAGGAGCTCCAAATCAAGGATTGTTCTAGGCACTATACACAAGGAGAACAAAGAATGTCTGGCCCCAAAGACCATATAACCTAGAATATATAACGAGACAATAGGTGGATACAAGCAAATAGGAGAGCACAAAGTAACATTGAAATGATCAATCTCGCAGGGTAGTTGTAAGAATGCTTGTAAATGTTTTTGATATACACTGATACAAGCTGATTTGTGAAAGTTCAGACAGTCCTAAAAATAATGTTAAAAAATTTCTGAAGCCATAGTGATTTAGATTTAATTGATCAGCATCGTGAAAGCTATTAAGATGTATAAGCCATTGTAAGGGCCTGAAGCCTGTAGGGTATTCAATTCATTGAAAGTGCATTAGTAATGAAGCGGTTAAATACTATTACTGACTGTGTTCCCAAATCCTCACTTTAAAGCTATTTATCACACACTGTAACCAGACAAAATGTATGTCTGTTTCATTTTTGAAGGACCAACAGAAATTCAAAAACTGTGTTAGAGACCAGCACATTGACAGTGGCACAGTAGGTTTGTTTCACAGCTTTGTTATGCTGACTAGCCCCTTACTCCTCTGGAAAGAGGGAAAATCTGATTGACAAATACCATTATTCTAGTTTATAGGGCAAAAAGCATCTGCTGAAATCACAACTAGCATATGGCTACCTCTAGTTTCAGAAAGCATCAGTTAAGTCAATTGAACCAGTCTATAGAGTAGCTTTTGCCAGGAAAAGCTGGATATAATTGTGACGTTGTGCAGTCTATATAGTTTTATAAAAACATGATAATAAGTAAATATAATTTAACTGGAAAAGTTTTATAAAAACATGATAAGTGAATATAATGTAACTGGAATATGCTTCATGCAAAAGGTCTCTTGTAAGGTATCATTACAAAGCTTATAATCTACTGTGTGATATCATCCTATTTGTACAAATGTACCACTCTTGTATATGAAACTAGAAATATGAAATATAACTCTGAGGGCCTATTGTAATTATGTAAAGTGTGGGCCATTAATGGTGGTTTGGAATCTTGATGAATCCCATTAACTAGAACCATTCTCTGCAAATGGCCGTGTTTACCTGTGAGTCTTCCTGTATATGTGTTTGCTGGCAAATGGGTAATGAAGTCTTGCAGTGACATGTGATCATGTCACCTGAACTGGAATCCATCTTTAACCTGGTGCTTTTCCAGTAAGGGGGGGTGGAAACCCAGAGGGACAACGGGTTCCCGCCTTATGCAAAAGATATATAAAGGTGTGGAAGAGAACAGGGAGGAGAGGAGCCATCATGAAGAATCCCCTAGCTGTCACCTGAGCTGGAACAAGAGCTGTACCAGGGGAAAGAATTGTGCCCAGGCCTGGAAGGTGTCCAGTCTGAGAAAAACTTACTGAAGCATCCCTGAGGGTGAGATTATCTGTATTCAGTTTGATTAGACATAGATTTGCGCAGTTTATTTTATTTTGCTTGGTAGCTTACTTTCTTCTGTCTGTTACTACTTGGAATCACTTAAATCCTACTTTCTGTATTTAATAAAATTACTTTCTACTTATTAATTAAGTCAGAGTATGTATTAATACCTGGGGGAGCAAACAACTGTGCATATCTCTCTATCAGTGTTATAGAGGGCAAACAATTTATGAGTTTACCCCGTATAAGCTTTATACAGGGTAAAAAGGATTTATTTGGGTTTAGACCCCACTGGGAGTTGGGCATCTGAGTGCTAAAGTCAAGCACACTTCTGTGAGCTGTTTTCAGGTAAACCTGCAGCTTTGGGACAAGTAATTCAGACCCTGGGTCTGTGTTGGAGCAGACGGGAGTGTCTGGCTCAACAAGACAGGGTGCTGGAGTCCTGAGCTGGCAGGGAAAACAGGAACAGGGGTCGTCTTGGCACATTGGGCGGCAGCTCCCAGGGGGGTTTCTGTGATCTAACCCATCAGAATAATGCACACCTGTACTGCAGATTAAGCTTACAAATAAGTGTGGTACAAAAACACTTCTCTGTCACTAAAACCTATTAAAACATGAAAACACAATTTATATCACAAAGGTCAATAAAAGAACTCCTGATGAGAGAGGACTCACAAAGAACATGGTATTGTTCATACCAATGAAACTTAAATCATGTTTGTTTTAATATTCTGATGCAAGAGACTTTCCACTGTAGTAGGGTCTATCTATCTTTTCCCTCATGTAACTTAAGAGACAATGTAGTGTTTCACATTATTTTCTATCAAGTATGTATAGATATTGTACCCTTGGAATGTTCCAGTTGCTTCTAATCTAATGATTAACATACAGTAGAACCCTGTTTATCGGTCTAATTGGGACCAGGGCCAGATCAGATATTCAAAACTCCGGATAAACCGGAGAATGGGAAAATGCACTGCTGCAGCGCCATCTAATGTCCACAGGAGAGATTGTCTGCCTATGGCCTAAGGGTATGTCTACACTATGGGATTACTCCAAATTTACACAATTCGATTTTTGGCAACCGATTGTATAAAGTCGAGTGCATGCGGCCACACTAAGCACATTAATTCGGCGGTGCGCGTCCATGTACCGAGGCTAGCGTCGACTTCTGGAGTGTTGCACTGTGGGTAGCTATCCCATAGTTCCCGCAGTCTCCCCCGCCCATTGGAATTCTGGGTTGAGATCCCAAAGCCTGATGGGGCAAAAAACATTGTCGCGGGTGGTTCTGGGTACATCCTCCCCCTCCCTCCGTGAAAGCAACGGCAGACAACCATTTCGCGCCTTTTTTCCTGGGTGAACTGTGCAGATGCCATATCACGGCAAGCATGGAGCCCGCTTAGCTCAAGACAGCAGTCATGAACATTGTAAACACCTCACGCATTATCATGCAGTTTATGCTGAACCAGAACCTGCAAAACCAGACGAGGAGGAGGCGGCGACGGCAGCACGGCGATGAGAGTGATGAGGACATGGACACAGAATTCTCTCAAACCGCGGGCCCCGGCACTTTGGAGATCATGTTGTTAATGGGGCAGGTTCTAGCCGTGGAACGCCGATTCTGGGCCCGGGAAACAAGCACAGACTGGTGGGACCGCATAGTGTTGCAGGTGTGGGACGATTCCCAGTGGCTGCGAAACTTTCGCATGCGTAAGGGCACTTTCATGGAACTTTGTGACTTGCTTTCCCCTGCCCTGAAGCGCCAGAATACCAAGATGAGAGCAGCCCTCACAGTTGAGAAGCGAGTGGCCATAGCCCTGTGGAAGCTTGCAACGCCAGACAGCTACCGGTCAGTCGGACATCAATTTGGAGTGGGCAAATCTACTGTGGGGGCTGCTGTGATTCAAGTAGCCCACGCAATCAAAGACCTGCTGATATCAAGGGTAGTGACTCTGGGAAATGTGCAGGTCATAGTGGATGGCTTTGCTGCAATGGGATTCCCTAACTGTGGTGGGGCGATAGATGGAACCCATATCCCTATCTTGGCACCGGAGCACCAAGCCAGCGAGTACATAAACCGAAAGGGGTACTTTTCAATGCTGCTGCAAGCACTGGTGGATCACAAGGGACGTTTCACCAACATCAACGTGGGATGGCCAGGAAAGGTACATGACGCTCGCGTCTTCAGGAACTCTGGTCTGTTTCAAAAGCTGCAGGAAGGGACTTTCTTCCCAGACCAGAAAATAACCGTTGGGGATGTTGAAATGCCTATAGTTATCCTTGGGGACCCAGCCTACCCCTTAATGCCATGGCTCATGAAGCCATACACAGGCAGCCTGGACAGTAGTCAGGACCTGTTCAACTACAGGCTGAGCAAGTGCAGAATGGTGGTAGAATGTGCATTTGGACGTTTAAAAGCGCGCTGGCGCAGTTTACTGACTCGGTTAGACCTCAGCGAAAACAATATTCCCATTGTTATTACTGCTTGTTGTGCGCTCCACAATATCTGTGAGAGTAAGGGGGAGACGTTTATGGCGGGGTGGGAGGCTGAGGCAAATCGCCTGGCCGCTAATTACGCGCAGCCAGACACCAGGGCGATTAGAAGAGTACAGCAGGGTGCGGTGCGCATCAGAGAAGCTTTGAAAACCAGTTTCATGACTGGCCAGGCTACGGTGTGAAAGTTCTGTTTGTTTCTCCTTGATGAACCTCCCCCCNTGTGGGGTTTGGGAGGAGGATAGGAGGGAAGGAAAAGGCCACTTCAAAAGTTTAAAATAATGACAGCCTTTTGCTTGGGCTGTCCACTGGGGTGGAGTGGCAGGGTGCACGGAGCCTGCCCCCCCCCCGCGTTCTTACATGTCTCGGTGAGGAGGCTATGGAACTTGGGGAGGGGGGAGGTCGGTTATACAGGGGCTGCAGCGGCACTGTGTGATCCTGCTGCCGTTCCTGAAGCTCCACCAGACGCCGGAGCATGTCCATTTGCTGGGAGCATGTCCCGGCGTTGCATCCTGCCTCCTCTAATCTTCCTGCCGTCACCTGTCATCTCGAGCGTCCCTCCTGTCCTCACGTTGGTCCCTCCTGTCCTCACGTTCACTGGCATCTTTCCTGTACTTTGCTATCGTGTCCTTCCACTCATTCAGATGAGCTCTTTCATCGCAGGTCAATTGCATGATTTCCGAGAACATTTAGTCTCACGTGCGTTTTTTTCGCCGCCTTATCTGAGATAGCCTTCGGGACGGAGGAGGGAGGCGTGAAAAATTTGCAGCTGCGGGAGGGAGAGAAAAAAGGGAGAGAAGTATTTAAAAAGATACATTTTACAGAACAATGCTTATACTCTTTCACGGTGAACAACACTATTCACATTACATAGCACATGTGATTTCGGTACAAGGTCGCATTTTGCATCTTATATTGAGTGCCTATGGCTTTGGTGTTAGAGATCACAGATCCAGGGCCGGGCAACAGAATTCGGCTTGTGTGCAGCCATGGTAAGCCACTGTCTTTCGGCTTCTGCAACCTTCATAAAAAGCAGCGCCCTCCTTTCCCATACCAAACAAAGCCCATTGAATGCTGCGGTTTTCCTGTTAACGTGCAGTAGCAAAAACCAAACTAAACCCCACCACCAACCATCCAATTCTCTGGGATGATCGCTTTACCCCTCCCCCCACCGCGTGGCTGGTATCAGGGAAGATCCCTGCTAGCCAAACGCAAAAAGCTCAGTGCCAATGCCCCCACCACCACCACCACCGCTTGGCTAACTGCAGGGAAGGATTTCTTTTCAGCCACAGGCAAACAGCCCAGTAGGAACGGGGCCACCTCATTAATTAAATTCCCGTATTTCAACCAGGTTACCATGAACAATATCACTCTCCTGAGGATAACACAGCGAGATAAAGAACAGATGTTGCTTGAATGCCAGCAAACACCGGGACCATACGCTGCCAGGCTTTGTCATGCAATACCACCAGATTACTTGCTACTAGCATGTCATGGTCAAGTGTCCTACCATGGAGGATGGAATAAGGCTGCACTGCCCAGAAACCTTCTGCAAAGGCTTTTGGAGTACCTCCAGGAGAGCTTCATGGAAATGTCCCTGGAGGATTTCCGCTCCATCCCCAGACACGTTAACAGACTTTTCCAGTAGCTGTACTGGCTGTGAATGCATCCCAAGTCCCCAGGGCAAATTAATCATTAAAAAACGCTTGCTTTTAAACCATGTTTTATATTTACAAAGGTACACTCACCAGAGGTCCCTTCCAGGGGGTCTGGGATACCGCCTTGGGAGGGTTGGGAGGGTACTTCAGTCAGGCTGAGAAAAAGATCCTGGCTGTTGGGGAGAACGGAGTGCTGTGTGCTCTCCGCAAGATCGTCCTCCTCCTCCTCCTCCTCCTCATCTTCCCCGTCCGCAGAATCCTCAGGCATGGCTGAGAGTACCCCCTCCTTGGAATCCACGGTTAGGGGTGGGGTAGTGGTGGCGGCCCCCCCTAGAATTGCATGCAGCTCAGCCTAGAAGCAGCATGTCTGCGGCTCTGCCCCGGACAGTCCGTTTGCTTCTTTGGTTTTCTGGCAGGCTTGTCTGAGCTCCTTAACTTTCACGCGGCACTGATATGAGTCCCTATTGTGGCCTCTCTCCATCATGCCCTTGGAGATTTTTTCAAATGTTTTGGCATTTCGTCTTTTGGAACGTAGTTCTGCTAGCACGGAATCCTCTCCCCATATAGCGATCAGATCCAGTACCTCCCGTACGGTCCATGCTGGTGCTCTTTTTCAGTTCTTGGACTACATGATTACCTGTGCTGATGAGCTATGCGTGGTCACCTGTGCTCTCCACGCTGGGCAACCAGGAAATGAAATTCAAAAGTTCGCAGGGCTTTTCCTGTCCAACTGCCCAGAGCATCTGAGTTTAGATTGCTGTCCAGAGTGGTCACAATGGTGCACTGTGGGATAGCACCCGGAGGCCAATACCGTCGAATTTCGTCCACACTAACCCTAATTCGAACCGTCATCGTCGACTTCAGCGCTACTCCCCTCGTCGGAGAGGAGTACAGAAATCGATTTTAAGAGCCCTTTATTTCGAAGTAAATGGCTTCGTTGTGTGGACGGGTGCAGGGTTAATTCGATTTAACACTGCTAAATTCGACCTAAACTCATAGTGTAGACCAGGCCTAAGAGTCCTGGTTGTTTGGTAAATGTGGAGACACGGTTATGGGAGGGCCAGATAAATTGGGTTGTACTGTAGTCACTGCCAGTTTCTGGATTCTTTTTAGGTTTGTCAGCCTCACTGGACTAAACCCAAGTTACAGGAAAAAATAGCAAAAAAATTGTGTGAAAAGTAGAATAAATACTAAAATTTTAAAACGCTGGAATTGGCACCAAGAGGGAAGCACTAACTGATAGCTCAGGTCATTTTTTCAATCCATTGTGACATTAATTTTAATTATTAGCCAAAAAATACCACCATTAAAATAGTATATATTTAGAGGTGTGTAGATTTTTCATTTTACATTTTTTAATATTAATGTGACACTCATTCTCCAATCTGAATTTCATCTCTGAATTTTTGACATAGCCGAACAATATGGACTTGAATGGACACAGTAAGGCTCTGAGCCATGTGTTTATTAAATGTTTTCTAATCCTTTAATCATTCTCATGGCTCTTCTCTGAACCCTCTCCATTTTATCAACATCCTTCTTGACTTGTGGGCACCAGAATTGGACACAGTATTCCAACATCAGTCTCACCAATGTCAATACAGAGGGAAAATAAACTCTCTACTCCTACCCGAGATTCCCATGTTTCTGCAGCTTTTGGGCAGAGTCACATTGGAAGCTCATACTCAGCTTATTATCCACCGCACCCCCCCAAATCTTTTTCAGACTCACTGCTTCCCGGGATAGAATTCCCCCATTCTATAAATATGGCCTACATTATTTTGTTCCTAGATGTATATATTTACATTTTGCTGTATTAAAATGCATATTGTTTGCTTGCTCCAGTTTACCAAGCAATACAGATCACTCTGAATCAGTGATCTGCCCTGTTCGTTATTTACCACTCTTCCAATTTTTGTGTCATCTGCAAAATTTATCAGTGATCATTTTGCTTTCTTCCAGGTCATTGATAAAATGCTGAATAGCATAGGGCCAAGAACCAATCCCTGCTGGATGCCTCTGAAAATGCACCCCCTTGATGACTATTCCTTGTTTACATTTTTAGAGCTATCAGTTAGCCAATTTTAATGCATTTATTATGTGCCACATTAATTTTATGTCATTCTAGTTTTTTAATCCAAGTGTCATGCGGCCAAACACCTTACAGAAGTCTAACAATATTATAACAACATTATAACCTTCATCAACCAAACCTGTAATCTCATTAAAAAAAAATATTAAGTAAGTTTGACCAGATGTATTTCCCATGCTGATTTGCATTAACAACATTACCCTCCTTTAATTCTTTATTAATACAAACCTGCATCAGCCACTCCATTATCTGGCACGGGGGCTATGTCAGGCTGACAGGCCTATCATTATCTGGGTCATCATCATAAAAAAAGTTGTGCCTAGCTGGACTTGACTTTTCATAGTCATTTTGTGGACTCTAAAGACCGATTTTCAAAAGAGCTCTGCAATCAATAGCTCCCATTTAGGATCTTAAACAATGTGGCTAAATTTCAGAAGCATTCAGCACTCTGTAGCTTTCAATGAGAACAATTAAGAGCTACTAGGGGGTGAGCACTTTTGAAAACCTCTGGCTTCAGTGTTAAGATTGCTGCTGTAGCTCACAGAGAGTAACTCAGCTAATGGCTGGTCCCAGTCTTTTCACACTCAAAAAAAAAAAAATTTCATTGAGGGGTTTGAAAGGGAGAAAAACCTCTTAGATAAATGAGGCCAGATATGTGTACACGATGCTACATGGCACTGTAAAACCTTCAAGGAAATCAGGTCCAAACAGATCAACTGTGCTTTTACTTTTCAGGCCTCCTATGCTCACCAGTCAAAGCTCCTCCAAGGCTTCCTCTTCTAAACGGTCTTCCATCTTCACTCAGCTGTCTTTTAAACTTAAATGACTTTCCAGGGCCAGAAGAGACTTCAGGGTTGCTGGATTTCCGAAATAGCATAGATGGAGGGGATAATATATGATCAAGCTGCAAAGAAACAAAAAATGCATACTCTTTAAGGGTAGATCCCACAATAGAAAGACTGTCAACATGAAAATCATATTTGTATTAAGATTTTTTTTTAACTAACAGTGGGTTCACAAAGTAAATTGCATTTTTAAAAAATTATATATTGCTAAATGAAGCATTAAAAAAATTAGGAAATGCCAGTATAGTTGCCTGTGTAACCTTAAGTCTGCACCCTTGTACATTAAGATACAGTTTTTCATTATGTGATCTCACACTTTTTTCCCTGCAGGACCCCTGCCTCATTCAGGGTGGACACACAGAGCCAAAATTAAGTCTGCACGGGCATTCATAAAACCAACATTTCATAACTTTTGAGTGGTTTGCCTAAATAACATTCTTTTAAACAGTTTTTAACATGTATATACTGCAACTTTAAATAAAAAGCCACCAGATGGCAGTATGTCATAAACAACAACATGTAACACACCACAAGTTCTAGGAAACCTATTTAAAACATCAAATAAGAACTTAAAGTTCCACTAACACCACGAGGGAAAATGTTCCATTTAAAGATTATTCCGTGTATAGTGAAATCATTTACTTCTGTTATATTTCAAGGGAAATATGAATAAGGATGTTCGTTGTTTAGGAGATTGTCGCTCCTATTTATTCCTACCCAAAAATACAGTCCTCTGCTTGTGACAACAATTTGATTAATGTGGAGATTGTTCTAAATATCATTTGTGAATTCTGCTATGATATTTTGTAACATCCACTCTAATTTCATTGCTTTTAATTTAAATTTCTTTATCCTAACACTAGACAACTTTGGAAACATTTGATCGCTTGCTAGAAGATCAGACTGAGTCCAAAGCCTGGATAGCATTCAGAACTAGAAGAGAAAAAAAATACATCTTTTCAATAAAACCTTTGGTCAGAATCAATGCTCATATTTCAAAATCCCATTCCACTGCGTCGGGAGCATGGGGGAGGGGAGAGGGGGAAGGAATGATTTTGTGCCACGATTTCTTTTTTTTAATTCTGTGCAGTGCTTAGACACCATGGGGTGAAATCTTGGCTTCACTGAAGTCAATAGATAAACCCCCATCAACGTCAGCAGGGCCAGGATTTCAGTTCGTATTTCACGGGACTAGGTTCAACACAAAACCTTTAGCTAGATCAGGATAAGTAATCTTACACACAAAACAGATGCACCAGAGCAAATTAGGGATCAAAATTAAGTTTAAAATATTAATGCTCCTCTTTCTAAAATTCTTTGGGGCTGGGGGTTTAAATCAGTCCTTTGGAACCTATTTTAATTAGAGATGGGATCAAATCACACACACACACACACACACACACACACACACACCTTCAAGTTTACAAACAGTGTTTCGGCTGGCCATGAAAAACTAAGTCTCATCAGCTGCAGCAACATCGTTCAAAGAATCTAATCTCATACTTCCATCTTCAGTTACTTAGCAATATTAACATATTACATCTTTCCCATTGTTGCACAGCTTTAGTTTTAGAGAAGGTGAAAGTAAATTTATCCTGAAACAAAATGCTTCTGAAACTATTGTAAACGATTGTTTTTGTTTCTGAGGAGGAAGAGAGTTATTTATGTAATGACATTTATAGTACCTCTCTCCTTGAAAGAAGCCTGAAAGTTCTATCCTTTGCAGGCTACTGAAACAGCACTTTCCTTACAAAATTCGCACTTCACTGCAAGCCAAAGCTAAAGGCAGCATATAAAAAGATTTTCTATCCACAACAGGACAGTCCCCCACCCAAGTGAAGTGTTTGCTTCCAAAGAAGCACAACCACCAACTGAGAAACATTTTTAATAGCTCCCGCTTTCCTGAAATGCTTCTTTCACTCTGAAGATGTGCAGTATGGTTTTAAGCAGTGTGGTACGTGTACACCTTAAAAACAAACGGTAATTAGGTCAAATTAATTTTATGTACTGAGCTATGTAATGGCTCATGGAGAAGACTTTCACACATTTTAAAATAGTGAAGCAATGGAAAGACATACTTCAATTAAATACATGCTCATTCTCTGTTTGTTTTTCTGGAATCTGTAAAACCACAAGAAAAGTGAGGTTTCCAAATAGCTAGGGGATAAAAACACTGTTGTCCCAAAAAAGGTGGAGAGACAGAAGGGTTTTTTGTTTAAAATATGCCTCAAATATTTAAACAGTTTAAAAGTGTTCATGTCTTTTCTGTTCAGCACACAAACCACACCTTGATAGTAGATTCCAGCAGAGTTGTCATCTGCATAATAGTAGTGTCTTTGCTAAGTGTTTGGGGATGTCATGATGCTGCACTCACGCAGAATGGATAACCAGAGAGAGGTATACATAACCAGATTTTACAATACAGCTAGCCAGCCAATAAAGGAGCAGAAAAAACAATTGCTATGTTACTCTGTAGAATCTCCAAGAGGTAGAAATCTGTGCTGAATTTAAAATTTGACTTTTTCTCTGCATGTACATTACCCACTGTCTCTCACCCAAGTTAGTTATTATCAGCTTCAAAGACTGGAGGGTGGGGGAGGGAAATGTATGATAGTGATTGGGGAGAAATTAGGAAAAAGCAATGGATTACTTAACTTTTCTGACACAGCACAAAAACAAAATTAATTTATTAAACTGAGATACAGCTCAAGTTACATTGAAAAATCTCACATTTTGAGGAGCCCACTTTTGGAATACAAGAATAGATACTTCTCGGGGCTGTAAAATGGGTACACAAAATTTTTCTGATAGATTAGCGTATATATTTGAGAGTTCTATATCTTGAACATACTGTGAATTAATATATTAGACTTTGAATTTATACAAAAGAGGTAAGAACTGTATTTTTAGCTTAGTGCACACCATTTATTAATGCCTTTGTTGTTAATATTCCTATAAGTGCATGAATCCGAATTTATGCAAAATGCTTTCCTGGTATCAAACATTTAAGAATTTCCTTATGAAACATACACACCAAAAGTAGGCGAACACATTCCAAACGCTAAACTAGCTTAAATTCATTGTTATAAGAGGAGATTAACTTTTAAAATAAATAAATAAAAGTAATTCTTCCGCTCTACTCCGCACTGATTAGGCCTCAACTGGAATATTGTGTCCAGTTGTGGGCGCCACATTTCAGGAAGGATGTGGACAAATTGGAGAGAGTCCAGAGAAGAGCAACAAAAACATGACCTATGATGGAAGATTGAAAAAATTGGGTTTGTTTAGTCCGGAAAAGAGAAGACAGAGAGGGAACATGATCACACTTTTCAAGTACATAAAAGGTTGTTACAAGGAGGAGGAAGAAAAATTGTTTTTCTTAACCTCTGAGGATAGAAGCAGCAGCAATGGTCTTAAATTGCAGCAAGGGAGGTTTAGGTTGGACATTAGGAAAAACTTCCTAACTGTCAGGGTGGTTAAGCACTGGAATAAATTGCCTAGGGAGGTTGTGGAGTCTCCATAATTGGAGATTTTTAAGAGCAGGTTAGACAAACACCTGTCAGGGATGGTCTAGGTAATATTTAGTCCTGCCATGAGTGCAGGGGACTGGACTAGATGACCTCTCGAGTTCCAGCTCAATGATTCTATTTATGTCTGTGTCTAGAAACAGCTGCTTCCTGAAAAGGCATTCCCCTTGCCTTGTCCTGACACTAGTACAGTCCTGGATCCTTAAAAGTACACCTGTTCTGCTGGAAAGATGGATTTTTCTTTTTTTTTTTTAAACGCAAAATGTTAATCAATCGAATTCACCATGCAGGACAGGTGGATATTTAAGACTCCAGGGCTGCAATGCATCTGTATGCCAAGCTGTAACTATTACCCATGTCAAAAAGATATATCAAGTATGTCAACTGGCTAACATTGCAGCCTTATGAATGTTAAACATTTATACATGACAGTCCAGTTACAAACTAGAGCTGATGTCGATTTTTTGAAGTGCAATTGATATTTCATGGTAAACTATATGGATATTATCCTCCTTTTTTCTGTTAGTCATACTTCATAATCAGAAAAACAAAATGTTTCTTCTTAGAAGTTCATCTGCAACAACAGCTTACTTTTCACCTGAGCCCAAACCAGAGGCCTGGCAGTAGTGTCACAAACACAAGATTATGGATTTCAGGAAGGAAAAATGTATGGCAGTTGAGTTAATAAATTAAGATCATGTAGTCATGCAAATAGTAAGATAAGAAGAAGAGAAATAGTCTGTGGCTTCATCAGGAGCTCTTTAATTATCTGAAAAAGGAATCCTATAAAGTGGAAATTGCTAAGGAGGAGTACAAAAGAATAGCACAAGCATGTCGGGACAAAATCAGAAAGGCTAAGGCACAAAATGAATTACACATAGCAAGGACCATAAAAGGCAGTAAGAAGAGGTTCTATCAATACATTAGGAGCAAGAGAAGTATGAAGAAAAACATAAGGCCTCTACTGAGAGGAGAAGGAGAGCTAATAATTGATGACATCAAGAAGGCTCGGGTGTTTAATGTCTATTTTGCTTCTTCACTAAAAGGTTAAAGGTGACCCGATACTTACCACTATTAATATTAACAACAACAATGGGGAAGGACTGTAAGCCAAAATTGGGAAAGAATATGTTAAAAAACTATTTAGCTCAGTTGGGTGTAAGACAAGTATGCAGGACCTGATTAAATTAATCCTAGAATACTTAAGGAACTAGCTGAAGCAATCTTGTAACTTTAGCAATTATCTTCAAGAACCCGCGATGGATGGGTGAGGTCCCAGAGGACTGAAGAAGGGAAACCATAGTGCCTATTTTTAAAAAGGAGAACAAAGATGACCGAGGAAATTACAGATAAATCAGCCTAACTTTGATACCTGGAAAGATACTGAAACAAATTATTAAACAATCAATTTGCAAGCACTGAGTGGCTAATTGGTGATAATGAATAGCCAGCATGGATTTGTGGAGACCCAAGTCAAGCCACACCAACCTAATTTCCTGCTTTGAAAAGGTGACTTGCCCAGCTAATGGGGGAGTCGGGGAACAGTAGACATGATATATTTTGGTTTTAGCAAGGCTTTTCACACAGTCATACATGATTTCTCATATGCAAGCTAGAGAAATGTTTGATGAAATTACTATACAATGGATACAAAATTAGTTGAAAGACCGTACTCAAAGAATAGTGATCAAAAGGTGGGATCCTGCAGGGGTCTGTTCTGGGTCCCGTATTAGTCAATATTTTCATTAATGACTTGGATGATGGAGTAGCGGAGAGCATACTTAAATAGCATTTACAGATGACACGAAGCTGGGAGGTGTTGCTAGCACACTGGAGTACAGGATTAGAATTCAGAACAACCTTGACAAATTGAAGAACTGGTCTGAAATCAACAAGATGAAATTCAGTAAAGACAAGTGCACAGATGTACACTTAAGATGGAAAAATCAAATGCACAACTACAAAATGGGGAATACCTGGCTAGGTGGTAATACTGCTGAAAAGCATCTGGGGGTTATAGTGGGTCACAAAATGAATATGATTCAACAATGTGAAGCAGCTGATAAAAAGGATAATATTCTCAGGTGTATTGATAGTAGTGTCATATGTCAGACAGTAGATAATTGTTGCACTATATTCAGTACTGGTGAGTGCTCAGCTGCAGTACTGTGTCCAATTCTGAGCATCAAACTTTAGAAAGATGTGCACAAACTAGACGGAGTCCAGAGGAGAGCAACAAAAATGATAAGAAGTTTAGAAAACTTTACTTAGGAGAAAGGTTAAAGAAATTGGGCACAGTTAGTCTTGAGAAAAGGTGACTGAGAGGGGTCCTGTTAACAGTCTTCAAATATGTTAAGGGCTGTTATAAAGAGGACGGTGATCAATTATTCCCCATGTCCACTGAAAGTAGGACAAGAAGCAACAGTCAATCTGCAGCAAGGGAGATTTAGGTTAAATATTAGGAAAAATCTTTCTAACTATGGGTATGTCTACACTGCAGTGGGAAGCGAGCCTCCCAAACCAGGTAGACAGATGCACCCTAGTGAGGCTTGAGCTAGCGAGCTAAAAATAGCAGTGTGGACACTACGCCACGAACGGAGGCTCGGGCTAGCCACCCAAGCTTGAACGAAGCAGTTGACCTGGGCTGGGAGGCTCACTAATTTTTTTTTAAAAGACATTTTTGTTTTTCAAAATACTTATCTTTTCTGACCACCTCTAATCTCTAAGTAGAAGGAATATTCAGATTTCATACTTGGCATTAAAATATAGGTGTAGGTTTTAAATGACTTATTCCAAAGTACTCATGCAAAACCTAGGGTTGCAGGTGTTAATTTGTTACTCTTAAATATAGCAAGATTTAATATCCATTATCATATCTTTCATACAAACCATATACATACACACATTTCTTAAATACAGTGTTTGCTGTCACTCATGCCAAAAATCTTTTTAACCATCAGGCATCAAATGTTAAAAAAAGAGGAACGTACAATTACCTCAAAACATATATAGACTATGGGTTGAAAATGAAAAGGGTTTGCTGTGCATTTAGTGCTAAACAGTAGGCCATTCTCTTTATTTTAGAACAGAAGCCCTAAAATAAAGACCCAATTCCTGCCATTAAGAATTTAAGCACCAGGGTGTCCACTGTATCTACTTATCTCAATGACTGAAGGGAACAGTGTAGCAGGATGAAAAGTATCTTGCTCAAATTCTATCCAAGTAAGGCTAGGTCCACTCTACCCGCGCGGATCGGCGGGTAGCCATCGATGTAGCGGGGATCGATCTATCGCGTCTCGTCTGGACGGGATACATCGATCCCCGAACGCGCTCACATCGACTCCGTAACTCCAGCAGGGCGAGCGGAGTTCGCGGAGTCGACGGGGGAGCCGCGGACGTCGATCCCGCGCTGTGAGGACGCGAGGTAAGCGCGCCAAATTCGAAATAAGATACTTCGACTTCAGCTACGCTATTCTCGTAGCTGAAGTCGCGTATCTTATTTCAATCCCCGCCCCTAGTGTGGACCAGCCCTAAGACTGACATGATTCTGATAAGCAGAGAGAAGCATTTTGAGTATCCAGTAGGAATTCTGATCTCACTTTATAGAGAATGCCTGCCCTTTGTTATCAAAGCAGTGCACAACCTCAGGATCCCGCTGAACTATATTGATCTCTTCTGTATTCCCAAATAGCAGCCGTGCCTGAAAGTCCTCTGTGGTCATCAAGGTGCTACAGTTAAGTTCAATAAGCAACTGCTCACTTACAGGTGAGGAAACTAATAAGAACACATCACTCAATTTCTTCATATTTCCATTGGGATCCTTGTGTAGCTCTGGTTCCGTTTTGGATTCCTTTGTCCTGATCTCTAAAGCCCTATAAGTGCTAGGGTCAAGCTCAGAGGTTCAGTAATGGAATGGCCCCAACTAGTTACTCAGAGTCAAACCACCCACGTTGGTTTGGACCTGAGGACAGAGGAGTTCTTATTCTTTGAAAGAACTAATCTCCCTAAATTTAATTAAACAGAGCCCAGATACTTTGGTAACAGCTACCTTTGAAGTCTGTGTAACTATTTCACAAGATGTTGATGAGCTGCTTCATTGGCAGTAATCTTAGCAGAATAGAGAAGGGACCATAGCATCAAATATACAGCACCAGCGAAGAAAATCAAAAGTAAGTCTTCTTTTAAGGAGAGAATCACCCATACCACATGCCTAACTGTGTGCAAGCCTTCTTGAGCAATAAAAATCACATCTCTCTATTATCACAGCTACCCACTCAGAATCCAATAGAAGCAAACTGGAGTTAAGAATAGGCATTTAAAAAAAGAATGGAAACAGCATGCTGTGGATACCAGGAAGGGGCTATCTCACATGTGCAAGAAATATCTAAATAGTGCTCCATTGAGAATCAAAGTACAATTAAAGCTGATGGTAGACACCACAACCTCCTGCTCTCAGAGTGAGGAAGCCTTGTCTGTGCCTGACAGGGTCAACTCCACAAGCTGTGGGCAATAAAAGCACTCCCCTCTCACCCTACACTGGCTCCACTGTCCTTTAACAGGTTAGCAATAAACACACTCCAACCCCCAAGCCTCTCTCTGAACTGCCCAGCCCCTGTGTCCACTGGACACTCAGAATTCACAGATTAAGCAGTACACACCAAAAAAGCAGGATTCACCAGTTTACCACTTTCTCTTCAGATTACCCCTCTATGTAACACACAGCACTTAAAGATATATTTATAGTGAAAACAAGGAAGTTTATTTAACAAAGTATAGAGATTCTAGAAGTAGCAAGTGAAAGTATTAGAAACAAATGATTAAATGTAAAATTTAATCACTAAACTGACACTAAACTGGGAGGAGTGGTTGATACGCTGGAGGGTAGGGATAGGATACAGAGGNGCTATTGGAGTTTAGCTCACCCATGCTAATACCTTGCAGCATTTTCCAGCCTCTTTCGTCTGTGCTCTGACCCTCCTCTCGTAAAAGACAGAACACACTGACTGTTCATCTTCTTGGTGAAGGATCCCGTGTATACTTCAGTACCCCCAGTTACACACCAAAAATTCATAGTCTTTATTCAAACAGGATGCCCCCCTGCTACTTTTTATTTTATTTTTTTTATTTTTTTATTTTTTTTTGCAGATTTCTCTCATGTGAATTCACAATCTCTTCATTAGTATCAGGCTCAATAATGCAAACAGATTTACACTGCAAGTCACACAACACACAATGACCAGCTAGAGAAAGAAGTGTCTACTACCCCTAGCCTAAACAGAATCTGTTTATCACCTTCTGGTGATCTATCTGAACTCCCATACCTTAAGAACATAGTTTTCAGTATAGCTACATAATTCCTTAAATATCATCTATGCATACATCCTGCGATGATTAGGATGACTGTTGCATTACTGGCTGTTGGTAGAGACCTTATATGCCACCCTTTGGCACATACTATGTAGACATCAGACCCAGGAGTGTCCCTGGGTCACAGTGGAGTTATACTAATGTAAAAAATCATTGTAAGAGCTGACTCAGGCCCAAAATATTGAACAGAAGCCTACATTTACACATAGAAATGATGCACACACGCATATACGCACTCGCTCACTCTCCAGAGTATGTCTGCAACCTTTGTGAAAGACTATAATCAAGACTGGAATAGCAGTTTTTTTCAGTTCCAATTAATTTAATTGATATTAGAAACAGACAAACTGAACATAGAAATGGCCAATCAGCAATATTAGGCCAGCTAAATAATTTTCAACAAAATTTAGAAGGCTGGAAATGCCCTGTACCATGAATGCTGACCCACCAGGGGGTTTGAGGCATACTGCTCAGAAGGAAGGATATTCCCTTCCCTTCTTGTCCTGTGATCTTTTCCTTCTTCCATCTTGGCAGGGGGAAAGAAAGCTTGCTCTGAGGTACTGAAATCTTATTGGTGTCTACTACTACATCTGTCTTGTGCAGAAGCTAAATGAGTACAGGGGGAGTTTCATGAGTAAGCCTGCAGACAGGTGTGCCGAACACTCTAGGCTTCTGTTAGGCCTGGTCTACACTACGATTTTAGTTCGAATTTAGCAGCGTTATAGCGAATTAACCTTGTACCCGTCCACACAACGAGGCCATTTAATTCGATTTAAAGTGCTCTTAAAATCGGTTTCTGTACTCCTCTCCGACGAGGGGAGTAGCGCTGAAATCGACATTGCCGGTTCGAATTAGGGTTAGTGTGGACGGAATTCGAAGGTATTGGCCTCCGGGAGCTATCCCACAGTGCACCATTGTGACCGCTCTGGACAGCAATCGAAACTCGGATGCTCTGGGCAGTTGGACAGGAAAAGCCCCGCGAACTTTTGAATTTCATTTCCTGTCTGCCCAGCCTGGTGAGCACAGGTGACCACACAGAGCTGAACAGCACAGGTAGCCATGCAGTCCGAGAACCGCAAACGAGCACCAGCATGGACCACACGCGAGATACTGGATCTGATCGCCATATGGGGAGAGGATTCAGTGCTCGCAGAACTGCGTTCCAAGAGACGGAATGCAAAGATCTTTGACAAGATCTCCAAGGGGATGATGGAGAGAGGCCACAATCGGGACTCCATTCAGTGCCGTATAAAGGTGAAGGAGCTCCGACAGGCCTATCAGAAGACGAAGGAGGCCAACGGACGGTCCGGGGCAGAGCCGCAGACATGCCGCTTTTACGATGAGCTGCATGCAATTCTCGGAGGGGCCGCCACCACTACCCCACCCCTGAGCGTGGACTCCGAGGAGGGGTTAATGTCATCGTTGCATGACGAATCTGCGGACGGGGAAGAGGAGGAGGAGGAGGAGGACGAACTTGTGGAGAGCACACAGCACTCCATTCTCCCCGACAGCCAGGAGCTGTTTCTGACCCTGACCGAAGTGCCCTCCGAACCCTCCCAAGGCGGCATCGCAGACCCCCTGGAAGGGACCTCTGGTGAGTGTACCTTTTCAAATATATCAAACATGGTTTAAAACAAGTATTTGTTTAATGATTAATTTGCCCTGGGGACTTGGGATGCATTCGCGGCCAGTACAGCTACTGGAAAAGTCTGTTAACGTGTCTGGGGATGGAGTTGAAATCCTCCAGGGACATCTCCATGAAACTCTCCTGGAGGTACTCCAAAAGCTTTTCCAGAAGGTTTCTGGGCAGGGCAGCCTTATTCCGTCCTCCATGGTAGGACACTTGACCGCGCCATGCTAGCAGCAAGTAATCCGGTATCATTGCTTGACAAAGCTTGGCAGCGTATGGTCCCGGTGTTTGCTGGCATTCAAGCAACATCCGCTCTTTATCTTGCTGTGTTATCCTCAGGAGAGTGATATCGTTCAGGGTAACCTGTTTGAGATATGGGAATGTAATTAGGGGGACAGAGGTGGCCCCGTTCCTACTGGGCTGTTTGCCTGTAGCTGAAAAGAAATCTTTCCCTGCAGTTAGCCAAGCGGGCGGGGGGGAGGGGGTGGATAATGTCGCTGAGTTTTTCGCGTTTGGCTAGCAGGGGTCTTCCCTGATACCAGCCACGTGGTGGGGGGAGGGGTAACGCGATCATCCCACAGAAGTGGATGGGGGGGCTAGTTTGCGATCTGCATGGATCTTCCATGGTACCAGCCACGTGGTGGGGGGAGGGGGTCATCCCACAGAATTGAATGGGTGGGTGGGGGGTGGTTGTTATGTTATCTGATGCTGCACGGTAACAGGGAAACCGCAGCACGTAAAGGGCTTTGCTTGCTATGGGAAAGGAGGGCGCTGATTTAATGCAGAAGCAGCAGGACAATGGCTTACCATGGCTGCATACAAGCCGAAATCTGTTGCCCGGCCCTGCGTCTGCTGTGATCTCTAACACCAAAGCCGCGGGCACTCAATATAAGATGCAAAAAGCGACCTTGTACATTGCTATGTAATGTGAAAAGTGTTCACCGTGAAAGAGTATAAGCATTGTTCTATAAAATGTATCTTTTTACATACTTCTCTCCTTTTTTTCCCTCCTACTGCAGCTGCAAATTCTTCCATCCTCCCGCCCCCAGCACGAAGGCTCTCCCAGATAAGGAGGCGAAAGAGGCGCACCCGAGACGATATGTTCTCGGAAATAATGCAGTCGACCCGGGATGAGAGAGCTAATTTTAACGATTGGAAGGAGACTGTATTGAAATTCCGTCAAGAGGCCAGTGACCGTGAGGAGAAGAGGGACCAGCGGGAGGACATGAGGGACCAACGGGAGGAGAAAAGGGATGAACGTGAGGAGAGAAGGGACGAACGCGAGGAGAGGAGGGACGCCCGAGAGGAGAAGTGGCGGGATGCAACGCTGGGGCTGCTGCGTGATCAGACAGACATGCTCCGGCGTCTGGTGGAGCTCCAGGAACGGCAGCTGCCGGATTACCGGGTGCCGCTGCAGCCCCTCTATAACCGCCCTCCCCCCTCCCCAAGTCCCGTAGCCTCCTCACCCCGACGTGTAAGAACGCGGGGGGGGAAGCTCCGTGCAACCTGCCAGTCCACCCCATTAGAGAGCCCGAGCAAAAGGCTCTCATTATTTTGAATGTTGTTCCTGCCCTGTTCCTTCACTCCTACCCTCCTCCCAAACCCCACCCGGACTACCTGGTTATTTCTCTCCCTATGTTCATTACCCCCCGTTAATAAAAAGTTCTTGATTTGTAATTTGAAAACGACACTGACTTTATTTTTTTTTAAATAAAACTGGGATCGAAGGGGGAAGGGGGAAGGGTGGGTTGCTTACAGGGAATGAGTGAATCAAGTGGGCGGGTTTTCAACAGGGACAAACAAACATAACTTTCACACAGGAGCCTGGGCAGCACTGAAACTTGTTTTCAGAGCTTCTCTGATGCGCACCGCTTCCTGGTGTGCTCTTCTAATCGCCCTGGTGTCTGGCTGCGCGTAATCAGCGGCCAGGCGGTTTGCCTCAGCCTCCCACCCCGCCATAAAGGTCTCCCCCTTGCTCTCACAGAGATTGTGGAGCACACAGCAAGCTGCAATAGCAATGGGGATGTTGGTTTGGCTGAGGTCCGAGCGAGTCAGTAACGAGCGCCAGCGACCTTTTAAACGTCCAAAGGCACACTCTACCACCATCCTGCACTTGCTCAGCCTGTAGTTGAACCGCTCCTGAGTACTGTCCAGGCTGCCTGTGTATGGCTTCATGAGCCACGGCATTAAGGGGTAGGCTGGGTCCCCAAGGATAACGATGGGCATCTCAACATCCCCAATGGTAATTTTCCGGTCTGGAAAGTAAATCCCTTGTTGCAGCCGTTTAAACAGACTAGTGTTCCTGAAGACGCGGGCGTCATGAACCCTTCCCGGCCATCCCACGTTGATGTTGGTGAAACGTCCCTTGTGATCCACCATTGCTTGCAGCACCATAGAAAAGTACCCCTTGCGGTTTATGTACTGGCTGCCCTGGTGCTCCGGTGCCAAGATCGGGATATGGGTTCCATCTATCGCCCCACCACAGTTAGGGAATCCCATTGCAGCAAAGCCATCCACAATGAGCTGCACATTTCCCAGCGTCACTACCTTTTTTAGCAGCAGCTCAACGATTGCTTTGGCTACTTGCATGACAGCAGCCCCCACGGTAGATTTTCCCACTCCGAACTGATTACCGACTGACCGGTAGCTGTCCGGTGTTGCAAGCTTCCACAGGGCTATCGCCACTCGCTTCTCAACTGTGAGGGCTGCTCTCATCTTGGTGTTCTGGCGCGTCAGGGCAGGGGAAAGCAAGTCACAAAGTTCCAGGAAAGTGCCCTTACGCATGCGAAAGTTTCGCAGCCACTGGGAATCGTCCCACACCTGCAGCACTATGCGGTCCCACCAGTCAGTGCTTGTTTCCCGGGCCCAGAATCGGCGTTCCACAGCGAGAAGCTGCCCCATTGCCAACATGATCTCCAAAGCGCCGGGGCCCGTGGCGCGAGACAATTCTGTGTCCATGTCCATGTCCGCATCAGTCTCGTCGCCGCGCTGCCGTAGCCGCCTCCTCCTCGCCTGGCTTTTCTGGTCCTGGTTGAGCATAAACTGCACTATAATGCGCGTGGTGTTTACAATGTTCATGACTGCAAACTTGAGCTGAGCGGGATCCATCCTTGCCGAGGTATGGCGTCCGCTCAGTTCAACAAGGAAAAAAGGCGCGAAATGGTTGTCTGCCGTTGTTTTCACGGAGGGAGGGGGAGGATGTTCCCAGAACCGCCCGCGACAATATTTTTTGTCCCATCAGGCATTGGGATCTCGACCCAGAATTCCAATGGGCGGGGGGGACTGCGGGAACTCTGGGATAGCTATGGGATAGCTACCCACAGTGCAACGCTCTGGAATTCGACGCTAGTCTTTGTACATGGACGCGCACCGCCGAATTAATCCGCTTACTGTGGCCGCGTACAATCGAATTTATACAATCGGTTTCATAAAATCGAATTCCATAAATTCGGACTAATCCCGTAGTGTAGACGTACCCTTAGAGTAAGAACACAACCGATCAGACCTGGATGGTGAAACCTGAGGGGGCATTCAGGATAAATTACAGAATGTTATATTGTCCCACAGAAGCCCCACATATGCCTGCAGCCTTCTAGGTTCTACGTGACTAATTGGACAAACAACTTTCTGAACAGAAAATTAATGCTCCACACTAACCAAGCCTGAGATCTAAACAGTGCTGAACTCAGCTAGAAAAAAAGAGTTAGAGGGGACAGGGTGAGGGTGATATGCTTGGTTACCATACAACAAGACATGCCAGCTAAAGAGCAAGCAACTCTGAAGAAAATGTTAGTTTTCAAATTTAAACAGTCTCCACAGATAAACTAAAACACTATAATTGTCTGTCTGCTTCTTGCAATCTGGTATGCCAGCTATAAACAGCAGTGCTCATTGCCCAATAGAGTACTGCTAGAAAACTACTACCAATATTTTACATGAAGTCTAGAATGTGTATTTGACACAAGAATATATAATTGGTTCCTATAGGACAAAATACTGAAGATACTCTTTTACTGATTTGCCTGTAGGCAAAACAAACTATAAAAGAAGACTATGCACAGTAGTTTCTCTCACTATTTTTTTTTTTATAAAGAGATTTTAATGTTTATTCTCTATCAGTTGTTAAATTGTTATTGCATTGTTAAATGCCTGAAAGTAACACTTCCTCTCCCCCCTCCACCCCACCCCTGCACGCGCACACACCCTTTTCTTTTTGGCACAGATGCATTTTTGTTCCTTCATACAGCACAGTCTGACTGTGTTTTACTTCCTTGTCTAATATTAGCAGAGTCTTGGCAATTGTGTGTGTTTGTGCTCTCTGCTAAAGCACAAAATAAAGCATTAGTAGCCGTGGCTATTTTTTAATTTCTTCACTAAAATGGGATACTAGGTATTGAGAACGTAAGAAAAAGACAACAGACTTCAAAAACCACCATTGACAAAACTCAAGTACTTTCATGACCTTCACGATGGCATAAGAAAGCCAATTACAAATACAATACATTCATTAAATATTTCCATATGTCACAGTAAATTTAACATTATTTTATCAGTGTGGATTATACATAGAGACTTTGGGGCGGAAAGGGAATAAATATCACTGGCAGATGCTAAACTGACGAGGATTAAACTATAGTAAACTTTCCTTCAAAGTCACCTTCAATTCCAGAGAAAAAAAATTGAGGTACATTAAGAAGAGGACCTATTCATCTCCATCAGCTGTTGACACCATCATCATTTGGTTAGTGAAAAAATGCTTTAATTTTCTGAGGAGAACATATATCTTCAAGAAGGAAATTTTTCTATTTACCATGAATACTAATGAAGTGAGAGCAGTTTAGTTCATTTGTAAAATCCATTTCTAGTCAGTCACCATTGCGCTCCTAACCTTACCTAAAAAGGTTTCATTTCCTCAGTTAGCTAGTTGTTTATTCAAGTCCATGCACTCCATCCATGCTCAATTAGGCCTCACTTTCCCCTCAGTTACATTGAAATTAAAAATAAAAATGCAAGGTAAAACATTGCTAATACCACTGACCAGCTTGTTTTAACAAGCCATATTTAGAACAATTGCAATTCCAAGCAGCACAGATGGTCTCTACCAAAATACTGCATTTTTTGTGAAATTCAGCCACTGACTAACAAAATTCCATTCATTAACCTACTCGCTTGGCAAGTGTAAAACATTCTTTTGGCCCAAGAAGCTTGTAATAAATAGTTTTGAGCACTGAAGTATTTCTGAATTCCACATTTATCAATTTAAAATAAGGTAAAATACCCATTACTTGCCTTGAACAGAGACAATATTTTTCTAGGTCAATCAATTATATTTTATGTAGGCCATTAAAAATACTGCATAATCCTTTTGCCCCTATGAAGCTTCCAATCCACAATCACTTTCCTTAGAAATAACATCTATCAAAGGATTCACTGAACATTATGCAAGTCAGGTACAAAGCAAAGGAAAAGAAAACCATGGTAAAACAGGCTTAGAGGAGGGGGTTCTCGGTATGTAATAAAGCTGAAGTTGATCTGTAAATCAATGCATGATGACTGAAAAGCTATTTATGTGAAGGACTTGCATAGTTACCGTATTGTCCCGAGTATAGGCCGCACTTTTTTCCGTAGGGTGCGGCCTATAATCGGGATCCCCAGCTGCGGCGGGGAGCCCAGAGCCCTTTAAATCCCAGCCGCGGCGGGGAATCAGAGGGCTCTGGGCTGCCGCTGTGGCGGGGAGCCCTTTAAATCCCAGCCGCGGCGGGGAATCAGAGGGCTCTGGGCTGCCGNAGCACGGCCCAGATCACTTGTACCTAATTTGTCCTCTTTGTTATGTTAAGGGCAATAGTGAAAAACTGTACTCAGTTTTTAAAAGCCTCCATTCATTTCACATCTTCTGGCAGCTGTCATTTGTCAATCTCAGACTACTTTAAAAGGAGTACATCTAGGTCTTGTTAACAGGAGTTGATGTTACTGAAGGGGCTTAGCAACATTATCTGGCTCAAATAACCCGTTCAAAGACTTAAAGGAGAAAAGAAGTTACAAGCAGCCAGGAGAATGTGGGAAAAGAGAAAGAATGCAGTCAGAAGGGAATCTGTACTGTACCGTTGCTGTCCCTAGTCAATTTTCCAATTCATCTGGTCTAGGCAGACTTAAACATGGCATCCCAATCCCACCTATCCCAATCACTGTAGTATCGAGGATCTGTGCTTAATATAAAAAGCACTTCATATTTTCACTCACCCTCATCCTTCTGGCTTTGTCTAGAACGTGACATACACTCAACACTCCATTATTAAAACATAATGCCATTGGTTGAAATTTAAAAAAAAATCCCTATCTTGAGGACCCTGGAGTCAAAAATTAGATCAAGAATTACACCACTGATGAGGACAGCGGCACATTGTGAATCTTACCAGAAAAATATATGAATATATACATTAATATACATCATAAATAATAAAGGGAAAGTAGTAATTGAACACACTCAGAACAAACATCCTTATAGCTGCAACCATACCTTTTGGTTAAAAAAAATTGTACAAGATCAAGATTGGAGTGCAGCACATTCTGAAGAAATCCTTCTACTGACTGAAGCAAAAAAACACACAATATATCTCCACCACAACATAAACCCCTTGCCTAAGACAGGTGATAACCTCTGAGTGGCCAAGAGCAGTTTGCAACAAACAAGACAACATGCTCAATCGTACTGGCTCAATCTGTGCAAGAAACTAGATCTCCATTCTAAAAGGACTTTGTAAGAGGTATGTTTGATGGAATCAAGCAAGCAATAGATCCTTCAGCCATGAAGGCTGCCCCACTCAAATGTCCTCATGAAGACATCACTGACAGAAGCAAATAGATGCAACACAGGGTAGAACACTACCACAAACTCTACTCACGTGAAACCACTGTTTCTGAAGCAGCTAAATGTGATCACCAAACTCCAGACTACCAAAGAGCTTAATACAAAACTATCTATAAATGAGTTTGGAAAGGCAATCATTTCTGTAGCATCAAGAAAGGCTATAGGAAAAAAGAGAATTCCAGCTGAGTTCCTGAAACACAGAAGGTAAGTTGTGCTTAAACATCTGCATGATGTTTTGGTTGCATGCTTCAGGGAAAGAGGATGAGATATGAAGGATGCCAACCTCAGAACGTTGCATAAAAAAAAAAAAAAAAAAAAGGAGATTGGAGTGATTGCAACTACTACAGAGGAATTTCTCTCCTTACTGTTGCTGACAAGGCATTTGTCTGGGTCATTCTCAAAAGACTGCAAGTTCTTGCTGAACATATATATCCAGGGAGTTAGTGCAGCTTCCATGCCAGTAGATCAACTACCAACCTGGTCTTTGCACTAAGGCAACTGCAAGGAAAAAAAGCATCAAGAACAAGGAAAACCTCTCGATATGGCCTTCATAGATCTTACAAAGACTCTTAATCTAGTTAGCAGAAAGGGTCTTTTCCAATTGCTAGAGACTTGATTACTCCCCATTCCTCCTCAGTCTGATTCAATCCTTCCACAATGGCAAAAAGGCTACAATCCAGTATGATGGTGATCAATCTGACAGCTTTGAAGTCTGCAGTGGCACCAAACAGGGATATGTTTTGGCACCAAAACTCTTTGGTATATTCTTCTGTCTGCTGCTTTGTCATGCTTTCTCATTTAGCACTGAGGTTATACATCTCCATACAAGACCAGACAGGAAAAAAAAAAAAAAAAAAACCTCTTCAACATTGCACATCCAAGAACAAAAAGGATAGTCAAACACCTGTTGATAAGAGAACTTCTTTTCACCAACAGCACAGTGCTCACTGAAGTGAAGAGGAGCACCAGCAACTTTGCAATAGTGTTGTGCTAACTTGTCATGAACTTGGACCACGTTTCTAAAGAAGTCAATGATTATGGCACAAGATGTGTTTACTGCATCAGAAGTTTTAATATCTAGCACCACCCTAGAAGTTGTGCACAAGTTCTGTTAAGTTATCAGATACATTTATTCCTAGTTATCTCTAGACGATAAGCTTAAGTTTCACACTGGAAAGGCAACTATCACATTCAGCCAACTGACCAAGCACGTGTGGGATAACAGAAAACGAACTGAACACCAAAGGATTGGTCTACCAGACATGAGTTTTGACCATATTGCTGTATGGTGGTGAGACTGGACCACCTACAGAAGGTATGAGATGGCTAAACACCTTTCACTGCTGCTGCCTTCACTGTATTCTAAATATCAAGTGGGAAACCAAAGTTCTTGACTCCAAAGTACCTGACAAAGCAAAATTACCAAGTCTAATCACTATTCTCAAACACACACATCTCTGTTGGCTTGGTCATCTGCATTGGATGGACAGATTCCAAAGATCTCCTGTATGGAGAATGTGCAGATGCTCCAAGGCCACTGGGTTAACCTAGGCTCAGGTTCAAGAATGTTTGCAGAAGGGATCTGAAAACATTCAACATCTGGGAAGGTGCAGGCCACCTTGGAGGCTGAAGAGAGGCGATTGAGAGAAAGGAAAGCACAGGAGGTCTCAAGCGGTAGGAGTACACCAGCTTCAGATTCTGTGCCTGTGCCTGATGCCTGCATTATCTGTAGCAAGGACTGTCAAGCAAGATTTTGACTTTTTAGCCACTTGCGATGCTGCAGCAGGACACACAGTAACTAGGGCTGTCAAGCGATTAAAAAAATTAAACGTAATTAATTTTTTTAATTGTGCGATTAATCACAATTAATCACGCTGTTAAACAACAATAGAATACCATTTATTTTAAATATTTTTGTACGTTTTTCTACATTTTCAAATATATTAATTTCAATTACAACACAGAATACAAAGTATACAGTGGTCACTTTATATTTATTTTTTATTACAAATATTTGCACTGTAAAAAACAAACAAAAAAATATTTTTTCAGTTCACCTCATACAAGTACTGTAGTGCAATCACTCAGACAAACCAGGTTGGTTACAATTTGCAGGAGACAATGCTGCCCGCTTCTTGTTTACAATGTCACCTGAAAGTGAGAACAGGCATTCACGTGACACTGTTGTAGCCGGGGTTTCAAGATATTTACATGCTAGATGTGCTAAAGATGTCCCTTCATGCTTCAACCACCATTCCAGAGGACATGCTTCCATGCTGATGATGGGTTCTCCTTGATAACGATCCAAAGCAGTGCAGACTGACGCATGTTCATTTTCATCCTCTGAGTCAGATGCCACCAGCAGAAGGTTGATTTTCTTTATTCGTGGTTTGGGTTCTGTAGTTTCTGCATCAGAGTGTTGCTCTTTTAAGACTTCTAAAAGCATGCTCTATACCTCGTCCCTCTTAGATTTTGGAAGGCCCTTCAGATTCTTAAACCTTGTGTCGAGTGCTGTAGCTATTTTTAGAAATCTCACATCAGTACCTTCTTTGTGTTTTGTCAAATCTGGTGTGAAAGTGTTCTTAAAACGAACATGTGCTGGGTCATCATCAGAGACTGCTATAACATGAATTCTATGCAGAATGCGGGTAAAACAGAGCAGGAGACACACAATTCTCCCCTCAATGAGTACAGTCACAAATTTAATTGATGCATTATTTTTTTAACAAGCATCATCAGCATGGGAGCATGTCTCTGGAATGGTGGCCAAAACATGAAGGGACGTACAAATGTTTAGCATATCTGTCACGTAAATACCTTGCAATGCCTGTTCTCACTTTCAGGTGACATTGTAAGTAAGAAGCAGGCAGCAGTATCTCCCGTCAATGTAAACAAACTTGATTGTCTTCGCGATTGGCAGAATAAGAAGTAGGACTGAGTGGACTTGTAGGTTCTAAAGTTTTACAGTTTTGTTTTTGAGTGCAGTTATGTAACCAAAAAAAAAAAAAAAAGTTAAGTTACATTTTCACTATAAAGAGATTGCACTTCAGTACTTGTATGAGGAGAACTGAAAAATACTATTTCTTCTGTTTATCATTTTTACAGTGCATATATTTGTAATCAAAAATAATATAATATAAAGAAAGCATAAGTGAGTACTTATTTAAGAAGAAATAGTATTACAAATAAAAGGTGAAGCTGCACAAACTATATTTTCATCTCAAGTTAACAGCAAAAAAGAGATACTGTAGTTAATTTTTAATAGAGTAGATAAGGTATGCAGGACTGCCTTAATTACAAGCTTTAGTTCTATATGAAACTACCAGCAGTTAACAATTACTTTTATATCACAATGAAAATCTCTTGAGTTTTGTTATATAGGTAAGTAATTTAAAATTATTAATTCCTACTAAAATGTATCCAAAATAAATCCTAGCAGCATTTTAGTTCTATGATGTCTGCATAGACTGACAATAACCTTCGAGTTAAAATTACATTATTTTCAGTGGTATTTTGCTAGAGTAGCCTAGTTTAATCAAAAAGTTTTAATACATGATTCTACCTTGATGTTTTATTACTACTTCGCAGAAGTTGTAAGTTAATTTCTTGATTATTTTTTATTATATTTTTAGTTACAGGTGGTAAAGGAAGAGTAATCCACTCATTCTTTAGGGCATAGCACAACTGGCTAGATGCATTGCAGGTAGCAAGTTAACCTTCCTCTTAAGGATCAAACTAGAGACAGGATGTGTTGCTGTCTGGAATATGGGTGACCATTTATGATGGTATTAATTAATACCAATGTAATAAAATTGCAATGAATCTGACCAGATATGCCATGTAAGATGTCAATGAAAATGTTATGATTTCCAAGTATGATAGTCTTGTTTATATATTTGTATCACCTTTGTGATATGTATGGTATATCTGTATTGCAAAACTCATGCTATGTTTCTGGGTGACACCCCCAGACAGATTGGCTTCAGCACTGCCTAGCTTGTTCAATGGCCCATCAACTGTATAATGAACCCATTGAAAGGAACTAGGGGATACACCTTATCAGTCAGCAAGGCATGTGGTATGCTTATGGATGGAACTCTAAGGCTTTTCCATGCCATGTGCTGTGAGCTTGTGTTTAGGATAAAGGAAGTACAAGCCACATGGCAAAAGAATACAAAAGGCAGATGCGTGTTCTCCATTTTGTCTTCATTCCTGCTTCTTACCTCTGGAGTAACTTTTCTGCAAACTGAAGCTCTGAACAAAGGACTGAATGATCCATCCAAGCAGTGGATGTGTTCCAGAGGGACTTTCAAGCCAGAAAACTCACCAATACTGCTAAGAACCTAATATATGGACTTTGAAGTTCCTGTATGTATCTGAGTGCTTTATCATTTAACAACTCTCTTCTTGTTCTCTCTTTTATTTCTTTATAATAAACCTTTAGTTTTAGATGTTAAAGGATTGTCTGGCAGCATGGTATTTGGGGTAAGATCCAACTTAATATTGATCTGGCAATGTGGCTGGCCCTTTGGGGTTCAGAAGAACAATGTGTATAGTGAGCAGAGTTTTTTAAATAACTTCTCACTGTACTGGACCCATGTTTTGATTGGGAGCCAGAGAACTGGAATGCAATAAAGGGGACTGTGTGATTTCTTTTTTTAGCTTCTTGATAACCAGTGTAGGTGATCAGGAGCACAGTTTGTGACTGGTTGGCAAGTCTAACTTCAGTATTATCCACCAGTTTGGGGAGAATCCGCTTTCCTTTTTGCAGCCTGCCCTGACCTTGACATTTTCAGTGAGGGCTGTCCCAGGAACATCAGCAAAGAATCCTGTGGCACCTTATAGACTAACAGACGTTTTGCAGCATGAGCTTTCGTGGGTGGGTATTCACCCAGGAAAGCTCATGCTGCAAAACGTCTGTTAGTCTATAACAGGGGTAGGCAACCTATGGCACGCGTGCCGAAGGCGGCACACGAGCTGATTTTCAGTGGCACTCACACTGCCCGGGTCCTGGCCACAGTCCGCGGGGCTCTGCATTTTAATTTAATTTTAAACTAAGTTTCTTAAACATTTTAAAAACCTTATTTACTTTACATACAACAATAGTTTAGTTATATATTATAAACTTCTAGAAAGAGACCTTCTAAAAACGTTAAAATGTATTACCGGCACACGAAACCTTAAATTAGAGTAAATAAATGAAGACTCGGCACACCACTTCTGAAAGGTTGCCGACCCCTGGTCTATAAGGTGCCACAGGATTCTTTGCTGCTTTTACAGATCCAGACTAACACGGCTACCCCTCTGATACCAGGAACATCGCGTCACACAGGATATTTGACTTTATGGAACAACAGTCTAGTGAAGTATGCCAAATACTATGCTGCTACAGTATTAACTGTAATGAACATGGGTTTGGGGGATTTATGATGGACAAAAATTAGTCTCGCCAATGTTCGCTAAACAAATTAACAGGGATTTAGAGCTGTAATAAACCAGCTTCCTTACTGCTAAAGAAAGCACCCAACCAAAAAGAAAGTGAGCAGAGAAACTTAGTAATTATATGTTTGCACTGCTGAAGCGGTGTGTGATGTCAATATAATTTAGAAGTATCTGCAGTAGGGCTGAGTACGATTTTTTTGTTGAGTAAGCAAGTTTTTAAAAAGGAGCGACTTGACTTCACTCCAGGCACGAAGGATAGCTTGGAAAAAGGAACAAACACAAGAGTGAGGAGGAAAGAGAAGTGACAAGGCTGGATTTGTTCAAGTGAAAGGGAATGACAGCATTAGGGTAAATGAAGGTTGTTACTTTCTCAAATGTCAAGCTTAGTTGGGTGTGACTGATCACAGGTTATATGGCTGTGTTTTGGTGCTCTAGCTGGCTGAGTCAGGAAGGTTAACAGAAATCATGGAGAGCATTCTTCCCCCAAGCAGAAAAAAACGGTTTGCCACAACAAATGTCTCCAGCAGCCTGATCTCCAGTTTTCAAAGGTCTGCTCTTGATGCTCCTCATCCATCAGCACATAGGTATGTTGAGTGGCAGGCGGAATTAAAGCTTCAAGAGATATCTGGACCAATGCCCACTCCCATTCAGTGGTGGGGAGAAATCAAAACGTTGCTGTGCTGCCTCCTCTGCAATGACTGCCTACACCATACATTCTTCTTCTATGTTGGTACAGCACCTAGCACAATGGTGTCCTGGTCCATGACTGGGGTTCCTATGGGCTACACCAATACAAATCAATCAATCATTCATCTCTGCTTATTTCAGCTAGGCCAAGCACAGAGACTGGAGGATTATGAAAATACAGATGCACATACAGAGATTTGTGTGTCTCAAGGTGGACACAGATGTGTGTTCCTGGTCTTTTGTTCTATCCCTCCCCATTTTCTCTTCACTTGCCATAATTGCCAAAAAAACAGCTGTCCATTCAACTTTCAAGCAAAATTCTGATTACATGAAATTTCAGGCTGCAAGTGGATTGTGCATACAAATCTGCAAGAAATTAGTACTCTCAATATCAGAAATTAATTTTTAGGGACTGAGATATTATGTAAAAATGAATGGGGAACAGTTACATGCAAAAATTTTGAGAGGAATATTTTTCCCGTTCATCGGCCCTAATCTTGGCATTTCTTCATTACGAAGCTAATTTATGCATGAACATGAAATATAGTGTCAAAAGTGGAGGACTTTCACATAACATTCAAAGTCTGCATAAAAATTAACAGCATAGTTGTGGTTTGCAACACCTCTCTATGCTTACACCCTGATTATGTTTATGAGAAGTACAAAACAATCAACTATGAATAGGCTTGAAAGGATTTGATTTTTACCAGTAAATGTCAATGAACAAACACAAACCAACACAAAATATTTCCATCAATAATAATTTACAAACAGGCAAAGAAAGAAAAATGCTGCTTGAGAACTCAGTTTAATTTAAGGATATTCACTTTGTATATTTTGACATGTGACGTTGACAATTTGCGATTTATTACTGTTAAAAGAAACTTTGATATCACAGTGTCTATTGTCATGAAATAATGTATCTGCCCCCCAATAATCTCACACAACTGTGAAAATTTAAAAAATAATAAACAATTTTAAAATGCTTTAAAATAGTTATCTATCAACATTTTAAAATAAAAAATGAATTCCACCAACTCTAACTAGGTAGAAGCCACCCAGATTAATGGAAAAACCAGTGCTAACAACAGAAGCTGATTAATTTAAAAAAAGTAGTGAAAAGTTTCTCAAAAAAGACATTAATTGCTACTTTACAAGGATTGATCAGGATTGTAAAACTATGTATTATATAACTGCTAACTGATCTATCAGTAACATATATGATAATTTGGATGGAAGTGATCAGGATCTGATGAATTCAAGATTCTAAGGAAAAGAGGACATGAAAACAGCAGAACAAGGACACGACTTCAAAAAGGCAGATTTCAACCAACTCAGAGAAATATTAGGGAAGGTTCCATTGAAAGACCAATTAGGAAGAAGAGTCATCAAAGGGGGCTGGCAGTTACTAAAAGATATAATACTAAAGGCTTAGCGTCAAGCTATTCCCATGCGGAGGAAAGATGAGAAGATCCACAGGAGGCCAATGTGGCTGCACAAGGAGCTTTTTAGCTCTCTAAAAACCAAAAGGAATATATACAGAGAATGGAAGGAGGGGCATGTCACCAAGGAAGTATAGATGAGAATAGCGCGAGCGTGTAGGGACCAAAAAAATCAGGAAAGCCACAGCAAAGAATGAGTTACAACAGGCAAGAAATGTTAGAGAAAACAAGAATGGATTCTTCAAATATGTGTCAGACAAAAAAGATAGATCAAGGATGGTGTGCGTCTACTGCTCAAATATAGAAGGTGAGCTGGTAATGGAAGATGATAGGAAGGCAAAGCTGCTCAATGCCTACTTTGCTTTAGTCTTATAAAAAATAAAAAAAGTGATCGGACGACTACCAAAGTTACCATAGACAATAAAGGGGAAGGGATGCAGCTCGGGATAAGTAAAGAACACATCATATCTTCTGACCAATTTGAATGAATTCAAATCAGCGGGGCCAGATGCTATTCATGTCCAAATCTGAAGAAATTAGCTGAAGAAATCTTGGAGCCACTGGCAATAATATTTGTAAACTCATGGATGACAGAAGAGGTCCCGAAAGACCTGGAGAAAAGGAGGACCTGGGGAACTACAGACTAGTCAGCCTGACTTCTATACCTGGGAAGCTACTGCAATGTACACAACATTCAATTAGTGAATATCTGGAGGATAAAGGGGTAATCACTAGCAGCCAGTATGGATTTACTAATAACAAATCATGCCAAACTAGCTTGATTTCCTTCTTTGACAGGGTAACTGATTTGGTGGACAGAGGGAATGTGGTGGACAGAATATACCTGGACTTTAACAAGGCTTTTGACACAGTCCCACATGACATTCTGATAGGTAAGCTGGAGAAATGCGGGCTCAGGAGAAATGCCATTAAGTGGATACAGAATTGGTTAAACAACAGCAAAGAAAGAATAACTATTAATGGAATAATGTCAGATTAGAACGAAGTCTGAAATGAGGTTCCACGGGGAACTGTTCTGGGTCTGGTGTTGTTACACATCTTTATAAATGACCTGGATGTAGGAATAGAGAGCATACTGAACAAATTTGCAGATGACAGGAAGCTGAGTGGGTTGCCACCACTTTGGAGGATAGAGCTAAAATTCCAAAGGATCTTGATAAATTGGAGTGCTGGGCTATAAAAACAAAATGAAATTCAACAAAGACAAATATAGGGTGCCATACTTAGGGAAGAAAAACCAAATGCACAAATACAGAATGAGGGAGTTGTGGTGGATCACAATCTCAACATGAATCAGAGGGGTAGCCGTGTTAGTCTGGATCTGTAAAAGCAGCAAAGAATCCTGTGGCACCTTATAGACTAACAGACGTTTTGCAGCATGAGCTTTCATGGGTGAATACCCACTTCTTCGGATGCAATCTCAACATGAGTCAGCAATGTGATGCTGTTGCAAAAAAAGCACATGCAATTTTAAATTGCATTAACAGAGGCATAGTATGCTAATGAGAGTGCCGCTATATTTAACGCTGGTTAGGCCTCAGCTGGACTACTGTCTCAATTTTGGTCACCAATGTATAGAAAGGATGTAGAGAAACTGGAAAGGTTCCAGATGCAAGTGACAAAGATGATCAAAGGGATAGAATGTAAGGCATATGAGCAAAGGCTGAAGGAACTGAGTATGTTTAGTTTGAAAAAGAGGAGATTGAGGGGGGACATAACAGTTTTCAAATACTTGAAAGGCTGCCATAAAAAAGATGGAGAAAAGTTGTTCTCTCTTGCTATAGAGGGGCAGGACAAAAGGCAATGGATTCAAACTACCGCAAAGCAGATTTAGATTAAATCTCAGGAAAAACTTTCCAACTGTAAGAACAGTAGGACAATGGAACAGACTGCCTCGGGAGATTGTGGAAGCGCCTTCAATGGAGATTTTCAAAAAGAGACTGTGTTGGATGGTTTAGATCCAACAAATTCTGCATCTTGGCAGGAGGTTATACTAGATGACCCTGGCGGTCCCTTCTAACCCTATGGTTCTCGGATACTATGATATCTACTTTTACCATTTATTCAGTTTGTTCTCAAAGGTAATTTTTGCTTCAAGCAGTATAACATTTTATACAGCAACAGAAGCTGTCTGGAACAATACCAAAAAGCATAAAAATCCGGAGTAGCATCTTTTGGCTCTGCCTAATTGATAAGTTACAGGTAAAAGTCATTCTGCATTAGTGGGCACAAAAATATTTGTTACAGAATTAGATTTTAAAAAACAAATGACACCCAGGAGAGATGGGTAAACACATTTGAAAGCATTTGAAATTATAAGTAAGGCTGCGAGTCTGTCACGGAGGTCATGGATTCTGTGACTTTCCGTGACCGCCGTGATTACTGCAGAGGCTGGTGCTGGCCCAGGGGTTTGGGCGTGTGGGAGGGGGCTCAGGGCTAGGAGTAGGCCGGCTAAGGACTGCAGGGACACGGAGCCGGATAGGGAGCCGCACCAATCCTCCCTCCTCGGTACCAGCGGGGGTCCTGGCTGTGTCCTCTCCAATAGCTTCCTCGGACACAAATCACCTGCACACAAAAATGTTTTGTGAGGATGATGTGAGAAGAGTACATGTCTAGAAACTACTGTGAATGAAAAGACAAAAATATTCCATGAGGCCATTTGCAAAGCAATCAGAATACCACAGCTGCTATTTGACAACTGGTAAAAAACCCTTTTCTTAAACTAAATATTGTATACACAGACCCACAAACAACTAACCCTTGAGCATATTAGATTCCAATAAGTAGAGAACATTTAAATAGTGGTTTGAGTTTTGTTTTGTTTTTTTAAACAGCACCTACACGGAATAATTTTTCGCAACCACTTTTCTATAAGTGGGTATTTGTTTTCACAACCACAGTGTTAAAATATATTTATTGGCAGCAGTCACATTAAGAAAAACGTAATAACTTTCACCCTTCACTAGCTCTGGGTGTCCCAGAAAGACAACAGCTGAGAAGCAGAAGCCGAGAGTAGGTGCCCGGGCTGGATCACTGGGGGGAATACAGGTGCGAGTTGCCCTGAACTGTGACAATAGTTTATATATGACTGACTTTTTCATCCTTATCATGGTCCACTTTTCCTCATTGTTCCATTGCTGACCCCTCTTCCCCAGCACCAGAGGGTCCCGGGTCACTTTGACCCCCTCCCCCAGCACCCGTGGCGCCCCCGGCTTTCCTCCTCCCCGGAGCACGCCCCACCCCCCCAAGTTTTAATCACGATAGGTATTTTTAGTCAAAGTCATGGACAGGTCTCGGCCCGTGAAATTTTTCTTTACAGCCCGTGACCTCTCCATGACTTTTACTAAAAATACACATGACTAAAACGTAGCCTTAACAATAAGTGGTTTTCATTCAGCTTCTTCAATTGTTGTAGCAATTTTATAGAATTACGGGTATTTTAATCATGAGGCAAACATGCTCATTTATCAGAAATTAATTTTAAAATGTAGTAGAAGTAGTTAAAGAGCACAAGACTAACTGGGACATACAAGGTGGTTTCTTAGTGACCTCCTCATTATTTCCATAGAAACTTCTTCTGAAGATTATTGGTAACAGTCAGCCTAATAAATAACAAATGGACAGAAGAACTCACAGCCACAAACACAATTTTATTTTACTTAAACAATTAATTAAGCAACTTCCTCTGACTAATGTTTACATAATGTTTTTCTTAATTAGTGGTGGTTAGTGGTTTCAAAGATCAAGATAAAGTCCATCCAGGTTGAAAATAAGACCATATTTGGTATATAGCAATGTTTTACAATATACTTCCAGCAGGGTGAACACTGGGCAGTTTAGTTTTAATGTTTAGGTTGACTTCAAACTATCAATGGACATTCAAGTTCACCAGTAATGTAATCCATAGAGATAACAAGAAGGAATCTGACAAAATGATTCTAACATACACATCTCCTTTCCCTCCCCTCCCACCCTCACTCACTCTTGTATTTACCATGCAAACTAAAAGACCACATTTTGTGGTAACCCCTCCCTCAAGCCAAGGATGCTGAACTGTGTTCCCTTGGGATCCAGTCAATGCCGCTCATCTCCACAGCCCTTGGAACTGCTTCTGCCAGCCCAAGGAGCACAGAACCCAAAATTCTTTCCTATAAAAAGTATAAACCATGCCAGCCAAAGACAGTAAGATTTAAAGCCAAGACTGGTAATTACATATGATTTTCTTTTCCCCATTTTTGAGGGAAATACAGCTTGCGTGCATGGTGAAAGTTTTATAAATGCTCATAGAAAGTAAGTGATTGGTATGTGTTTAATATTAAACTAAAAAAGTTAGCACTACAAATCAGTCAACTAGATAGAGGCAAGTATCAGAGGGGTAGCCATGTTAGTCTGGATCTGTAAAAAGCGACAAAGAGTCCTGTGGCACCTTACAGACGATCTGTAAAAAGTGACAAAGAGTCCTGTGGCACCTTATAGACTGTTTAGTAGGATCTTCAGGTGCCGAAAGAGGAAAAGCCTCTTCAAGAGAGATTTGCAAGGCTTCCCACTGGCTTCTGACCACACCTTTGCCCAACAGGATAGGTTTGTAGATTCAGCATTTGCAGAAGGATATTACAGTCAAATGATAGTGCAACCATTTTTCTTCTGGTTTGGTCTGCATTGGTTCTCATCCATCATTTTCACTTAGTTTCAGATTGAAACAAATCAAAAATCTTAAAGCACCACTCCACTAAAGAGAGCTGAATTTTGTCTACTTCCACACAGAAAAGTAATCTATATTTACATTGTTTCTGCATAAAACCTTTAAAATTGGCCCAGATTTGCCAAAGAGTTTCATGCACCTTAGGAAATCTTTGAAACAACATGGTCTGAGTTTTGAATTTACCAGGAAACCTGGTACATTTCCTACCATTTGGGAATGGGGATAAATTTGGATGGTTTTCTACACAAGGTTTAATTGCTTATCAGTTACCCTCTTGTTTGAATTCAAGTATGAATCATTGTAAAAAAAAATAAGACAAGTTGCCTTCTGATTTCATTTCAAGGAAAAGAGCAGCTCCATTACAATGTCCTTCACCCTGTTCTTCCATTATTTCTCTTGAAGCCAACAAACAGTTTTAAAGAGTAAAAGGTTGCTATGAAACTGCAAACAAATTATAATTAATGGGTTCTACTTTTCCCTGATCAAGTGTTTACAAACTCAGCTGGAGAAGTAGTTTTGAAACATTTTTCTGCTTATCCCTCACCTCTTACACAGCCAAGGGCTTTAAATTATCATTATTAAATATCTGCCACCTTCAGTTGACTTAAACTTCAAGAGCAAATAATCAAAAAATGCTAAGGCCTTATCCACATTATAAGTTTGGACAGAGGCTGGCATGGTTAACATGATTTTCAACCACATCTAACAATTACTAATTCTGAAGCCATGCCCTAAACTGCTTAGGGGTGGTATATATTCACATGCAAGCACACACCAGTATTTGAGCATGCATGGAACATTTAAATAAAAACAAAACAAAACAAAAAGCTGTTAGCAAGGGACAGGGAAGCCGCAGTTTTGAACAGTTGTTACTAGCATGATTAAGCCAACATGTGGCTGGAGAATAAATTTGGCATTGTATTTGCCATTCTATAATCTATCTAAAATCAAAAGGAAGAAGAGCCTTAGAATGAAAGTTCAGTTTAATGTACTGCACTTCTCCAGCGTTTTGATTTACTTAGTTCCATAGCTTCGATAGCGTAAAAGAAGCCATAACATGTTACCACTTTGAAATGTTTTACTTTTCATTAAGCAGAACAGTGGTACTTTATTGCAAGACATTCAGAAGGTAGCACTTATTTTCATTTTGCAACCTCACGCTTGTTGCACAATTGGAGAAAAGGGGAAGTTGCTGCTGAATTCAATTTTCACATGTACAGTTTATCATCAATATGGAGACTGTGGGGAAAGGAATTAATTAAATCAAGACAAACATGTCTGACCTATTTTGCTTTAGAGTAAATACTGAAATTTCTTCCTCTTACATTTTGAATGTAGGAAAACCAAAGGAAAGGAAGTTATATATATAGCACAATCAGTTTTGCTCATAATGTTTATTCAGCTGATAAACGTAGCCCTATATACTAACCTAAAAAAATGAGGAGTTGGTTTGACCTTTCCCAAACAAGTTCAGACTAGCTAATGAAGAGGATAGGAAGACCAGATTGTTTGTTCTGAATAAAAATTAGTGGCTCTTGATGTTGCTACCCTTTAGCGTGCTTAAAAATGACAATTAAGTACCAATAAAAAGGCAGAATCTACATTAATGAACATTTAGCTTGTTTTAAATGGTTAATTTCAAAGCAAATCTAATGCTTTGCAGACAGTGTGCAATATGCTGTTTACTGAATGGTATACCTTTACATGAAAATGGAATTTTAAATTCAAATTAAACATCAGAACCTTAAAAACTAATTAGCTAGATTCCAGAGCATTCAGGAAATTAAGACTCCTAAACACGACTAAGACTACACCTGAGTTAGGAGAAGACAACGAACAGGGGAAAAGTTAACTCTGTGCATATGAAGATGAATAGGTTAGGTTGTATTGCAGGTTCTCCATTTTGGAAGAGTTTGGAGGCTAGAAGAGCTAGAAAACGGCATAATATGGAACTCAATCACGCTGTACATTGTTCTCAGATTACTTATACTTGCACAAGTCTAAAAGTAACAGCAACTGTCAGAGTCATGTGATGGGCAACTTGTTATTTTAATGCATGTACACTAAACAGGATAGCTCTCAGTCTCTTAAATTTTATGTCATCTTGGGTGCTCAGCTGAGAAAATTCACAAATAAAACAGCTGATCGTGAGTTCCTAACTCAGGACAGAAAACTGATGCAATCAATGATCATGTCCTCCTTTTTAAAGTACTTTAATCAACCTTTATATATTTAGGAAAGAATATGTACAGATTGTCTAAATTACAACTAATAAGGGGAATATGACAACTCTCTACAAGGATTTATAGAGTGTAAAGGAATTATTTATATCTGTGAGTTGAAAGATAGAAAAGACTTAAGTCTTCTTGCCTATCCATATCGCATTTCTATGATTCTGTTGTCACACTGGAATCTGCCCCAGGACAGTCCCACAAGCCAAATAGCGTAATTGGGAAGAGTGCCAAGGAAGTTATTTTTATGGTAGTTATCTCTGGGATGTTTGACAATAGAGACCAGCACTTTCTTTGTATTTGCATTTTGATCGGGTTTAGAACATGGATCTCTCTCTTCCCTAATCTCTTTCAGCACTAGGGAAACTCTGCTCCACAGCAGCCACCAGGACAGGCAGAGAGCTTATCCAGCCTTGCAGGGAAACTTACCATCACCTTCCTCAAGGTGACCTCCTCTGTATCAGAGATGGCATGAGAGAAGACCACCACCACAGCTGCCATCACCAAGAACTCACTCTGCTCCAGAGCTTCACTAGACCAGGCAATTAGCTAAAGAGCAGAGCAGGAGGGACAGGAACTGAAGGCCCTGCTCAGCATGAATCCAGTGACCATTCAGCCTTGTGAAGCTATTCATCCTGGAGATAACCCCTCTAAGGTTGACTTTCAAGCTACATGACTCCTACAGTCATGTACTAAACTTAAAGCCCGAATGACAGAATAAGGACTGATTATACAGAGCAAAAAAATTTGTTTGAATAGAAAAAAAAAAAACCAGGCAATGCAGCTAGGGGCAATTGTATTTAAAACAGGAAATCTATCACCCACAGAAAAAATAGATAGCACCGAGATAAATGTTTTATGCTCGGGCAACAATTTTAAAATCAAATAAACTTCATCCTCATCTTTCTTATCTGAAAAATAAAAGTAACAGAAGAATTTCGTTTCCCAGACACACGTGAGATTCTGAGCGAAGGTAATAAATACAGTTAGCTGTGTATGTGTGTTAAAAAAACAGAAGTATAAATAAAATTGGTATTTAGGTCAACAATTGTACAACAGTTGGTCAGGTGGATCATTAAGACTTACTCATTGGGAAATTCGACAACGTATGCACTGAATAATTATTCACTACTATATTTTCCATTATTTGACCAGCTCTGTAGGTGGTAGAAAAGTTACTAACAATGTATGTCAACTGACATACAATTCATTACCCAAAGTGGTGCTAAACTAGACTTTAAACAGAACACTGAGCGCTGTGAAATCACCACTGCATCCAGCGTAACTTAAAAAGTCAAAGCAACAAATGAAGCCAGTTACACAGAAAGCACATGTCTTCACACAGGTGTAAAATGGTGAGCTATAACTTGCTTCTTGGTTTTGTTTGTGTTAAGCATATCAATTCAGAAAGCTTTTGGAGACCCTCCTTTTCAAAACAATGCCATTTACACGAGGCCTTTAAATACAACATTTTGCTATTGTTCGCTGAGACACTTTGTGAATATAGCTTAGTGCATAACACAGACAGCGTTACTTAGAACAGACTGATTGCTGTTTTCTGTAAAGTGATCAGATATTCTGGGCACTGTACCAAGATACAGTCTCAGTCCTACTTCAGTTATTGTGAGTCTGCTAAGGACTTCGCTTCCTGCCCCACCTTTCAAAATAAAAGATGTGTCCTCCTGCATGGATTACACCTCTACCCCAGCTTTGCTCTGATCCTATTACTCAGCCTCCTGGGAGCTCATTCTCATTTCCCATGCATGACAAGAAGTGCTGCCTCCAACAAACACTGTTGATGCAACATGGAGAAGACAGAGCCAAAGGCCATAGCAGAGAAGCAGTCAACTGCCAAACAATGGAGAAATTCACAAGAAGCAGGACAACGATTTTGAAGAATCCGCGAGGGGTGGCTTTTAAATTGGTAAATTATTATTTTAAGATCATTATGCAGGAATCACAAATTTAAGAAGTTAGAGCCAACCAAGCTTACATGCCACATGTAAGCATACATTTAATACAATTGTATTACAAATGTGTAGTAATTGGTGGTAAATGTGGACTTCTTAAATGGCTATCTTGGTTCTCTAATTAGATGCTAGTCATAAAAGCTTATTACAGTGAGAAAAGTGTACAAAATCATACCTGCATCTATCGGTTTAGTTTGGCTTATGGCTTCCCCATAGAGCATGTGTTTCTTGCTTTCCAATTCTATTATTTTTGCTGTAGCACCAGTAATTATGTACCAGGGCCTCACCTTGCTAAGCACCCTAGACACATAATTAAAAGATAATCCCTGTCCCAAATAGTTTACAATCTAAATAATCCTAAATATAAAATATTTATGCTTGTTAATTGGTGTATTACATGTTGCAAATGCAATAATTTATAATATAAAAAAGCAGGAGAAAATCTAAAGATACTAAATTCTGTTAAATTTGGGTACAAGCCAAAGAACAAATGCTAAGTTGTGGAGAGTAAAAAAACAAAACAAAAAACAATCATGAATCTATGACTGTTAGGACATTCTTTGCTAAGGAATCAGGTAGAGTGAATAAAATCAGACAGACTGAAGTATGGGGGCACAAAACAAAGATGGAGGGGAAGGTATTCAGAGACTTTTACTCTAGCTGGGCATGCCTGTTGATTAAAAAAAACAAAAAACAAAACACACACTTCTGTCAATTAAGTGACCTAGAGGATATGAGTATCAGATATTTCATAACATGACTGAAGAAAAGCAACACACTTAAAATAAAATTCAGGAAAGGTGGAGGAGGAAGAGGAGTACACAGAAAAAGAGAGGGTTGGGTTTTTTTAAAGTGAGTAAACAAGCCTGAGTTAGGGCCCGAGGCCAACATTTTTAGTTTAAAAGCCTAAAGTTATGTATTTACAGGTCTAAGTAAAAGTTCCCAAATTTTAAAAATAGACTGAGCACCTACAGTTCCCATTAATTTCATAGGATATGTGAGCGTTCAACACTTTATTTATTTGGGTGCCTAAATTTGGATTCATGTTTGAACATTTTAGCCTGATTTAAAAAAAAAAAAACCTTGCCAAATAGACTCTGCCAAAAATAAAGGTAGGGTTAAAAAATGGGGGGGGAAGACAGACAGACAATCTAATATGCTTTTCGATTAATTGCTTTTCCTTTTAAAATTTCTGTCAAAGAAATTATAAATATTTACATCTAATAAGCATTCCCCTACAGCACTAGTGCAGGAGAACCAGAAAATGACTCGACACAAAAGCCCGCCAGTTTAGCCTCATTATTCAAGCCAAATGACATGCAAATAGAAACAAATTGCTTATACTGCAAAAGTCAAGTCAATTTTAAAAATTATTTTAGCTTTGAACACCTAATATTCTATTAGCATAGGTACGGAAATTTTTAAGGATTTTTTTTTTTGTTACCTTAAATGTCTGTTTTTAGAAAAAAAAAAATTCAAGAAATTAAAATTGAACTATAAACAAACAATATGCAAGAAAGAATCCAGTAACAACTAGAGCGATTTACAAACTCAGCTGAGTTAGAAATTGCTCTGGGTCAAAGCTACCATTTGACTGAGAAAGAAATACATTTTCCAGAGAGTAAGTATATGTCTACACAGCAACTAGACACCTGCAGTTGGCCCATACCAGCTGACTCGGGCTCAGGGGCAGAAGTGACACATAACTGTTGATGGAGGGAGGGGGGCGCAACACAATTTAAAGGTTGGAGGGAGAGGCACATGACTGCCCCACGCGTCGTCTTTGGGTGCAGGAACCTTCCAGGCCCCACCTCCCTGGGCCAGGGCAACAAATCCCACCAGCTCCTGGGGGGCTGGGGCTGAAGGAGCAGGGAGCACGTGCCTCCAGGCCAGCCCTGGGCCCAGAGGGGGACTCACAGCAACAGAGTTTCTCCCCGGAGCGCCTGTGCCCTCGTGGACACCTCAGCAGGGGGAAGGGTGCAGGCAATGCCCCTAACTCAGGATGAGCACAAGGAACCTGTTCCAGACACCTTCCCCAGAGACCCTCCACCCAGTCCTGCCACGCTCTCCCCACCCCCACCAGGGTTACCTGCCACATGGGATGCTGCTGCCTCCCAAGCCAGGCTCTTGCGGGCAGCCACCACGCTGCACAAAAGCAACGACACAGAGCAGCCTCCCTCACCCAGCAGGAGAAGTAGCTCTGTCCTGCCCTCTCTACTGCCTATGCAGGCCCAGCTATGGGGGAGAGGGGCCAAGGAAGCCAGAAATGTGCCGGGGTGGGGCACAGCATGAGGAAGACAGAGCCAATCCCTCCACCCTCTGCTCCCAGCAGGCTAAGCAGAGCAAGCCCTGCAAAGGCAGCTCGGTGCTTGCAGAAATCTGTGGGGGGCACGTGACCCCACCAATGCATTGCCTCCACTCACGGGAATCAGGCTGCGGAGCTGTTTCATTACTGTGTAGACTTCTGGGCTCGGGCTGGAGCCTGAGCTCTGGATCCTAGAGTGTGGGCTCCAGCCTCAAGTTTACACAGCAACCAAACAGCCCCACAGACCGAGCCCTGCAACCCCGAGTCGGCTGGCACAGGCCAGCTGTGGATATCTAGTTGCTGTGTAGACATATCCTAAGTGGCCTAAAAGGTTCTGATCATGACAGTGCAGATATTTGGAAATTTAAACAGATTACTAAGGACCAAACTGAGATTAGGGTTGCTAACCTTCTAATCACACAAAACCAAACACCCTAGACCCGCCCATGCCCCGAGGCCCCACCCCTTACTCACTACATTTCCTCTCCCTGAGTGGCTTGCTCTCCTGCACCTTCACTCACTTTCACTGGACTAGGGCAAGAGGTTGGGGTGCAGGAGGGTGTGAGGGCTCTAACTGGGGATGTGTGCTCTGGGGTGGGGCCAGAAATGAGGGGCTCAGGTACGGGAGAGGGCTCCAGGCCAGGGCATGGAGTTGGGGTGTAGGAGGGGGGTGCGGGCTCTGGGGTGGAGCTGGGGATGAGGGGTTTGGGGTGCAGGAGGGGGCTCCAGACTGCGGGGTGGGGCCGGGATTCAAAATGTGGGAGGGGGCTGCAGGTTGAGGCAGGGGGTTGGGGTGCAGGAGGGGGTATGGTCTCTGGCTGGGGCCATGGATGAGAAGTTCAGGTTGTGGGAGGGGGCTCTGGGCTTACCTCAGGTGGCTCCTGGTCAGCAGGGCTAAGGCAGGATCCCTGCCTGTCCTGGCTCCGCACTGCACTGCGCCCCAGAAACAGCCAGCAGGTCCGGCTCCTAGGCGGGGGGCAGGAGACTCTGCACACTGCTCTTGCCCGCAGGCACTGCCCCCGCAGCTCCCATTAGCCATGGTCCCCGGGCAATGGGAGTGCGGAGCCGGTGCTCAGCGGGGGGTAGCACACGGAGCCCCATGGCCCCCCTGCTTAGGAGCTGGACCTGCTTGCTGCTTCCGGGGCGCAGCACGGTGCCCCAGGCCAGGTAAGGACTAGCCTGCCTTAGACCCGCAGCACCGTCAACTGGACTTTTAAACAGCCCAGTCAGCGGTGCTGACCAGCACCGCCAGGGTCCCTTTTCGACCGGGTGTTCCAGCCGAAAACCAGACGCCTGGCAACCCTAGCTGAGATGAATCATATTTCAGATTTTTTCATAGAAAAAGCCAGGGTAGTAGAAAGGTCACTTAAAAGTTTGTCAGTTCATGGAGAATTGGAGTGACTGGAGAATGTTTAGTAAGGCTCAGTAGGTAAAGAATGAGGACCAGATCCTCAGCTGATGTAAAGCATAAAGGCTCTAGTGAGGAGATAAACTGATTTACAACAACTGAAGATTTTTCCTTCGAGGGAAGATGCCAGGAACTATAAACAAACCCAACTTTAATTTCACTGGTGAGGAAAGTTACGGGAAGCTGACTTAACCACAATGTTTGTTTACCATTTAAGGACTGAAATTGTAGGAAGGGGAAAAAAAGCCAGAATACATTTATCAAAAGCTCTACATTATAACCTAAATGCAAAAATAAAGTTTATTTTAAATTGATCCATTTAAAAAAAGAAAAGGCAACATTCCTGAGAGAGCACCCTTTAAACATGCACACATTACAAAGAAAGCATGCACTGGGTTTTTTCTGGTCCCTGAAGGGCTTTACAGTCTTTAAGTAGACCCAGAGTACTACCATCTAATATGATAGGGTCCATCCCATCTCCACTTCCTTTCTGTCCACTGCCTACTGTCAGTTCAATTTGAGCTTTACTGTGGAATTTTAACATTAAATCCCATCCTGCAAAGCCTGGGAAGCTGGAGAGAGGGAGCCATGAGGCCCTTCTCATCACCACTGCGGTCGCCACTGATCTTGCAGCTGTGTCCATAAAGTCCAGTGGAGCTTGCAGGGCTGTTCTAGATATGAGCTGTCCCTCTGATACCAGTGCTGTAAATTGTTCTTTTTAACCTTCAGCAATAAAGTCAATAAATTCAGAAAAAACTGTGCAGTTGTTGTAATCATACTTTGCCAGCAAAGCCTCATAATTGGCTATCCGGAGATGTAGTGTAGCTGAAAAATAAACCTTGTAGCCGAAAAGGTCAAGCCTTTTCCAGTCCTCATCAAAGTGTGTTCTTGGGCTGCTGTTGTCTGCCACATCATTCATGGACTGCGTCGACCACCAGTGAATTAGGTGCTGGATGGGAGAAGAGGAACTCTGTGCCCTTCGCTGGCACATAATATTTTTTGTCAGAACTCTTGCAGGTTGGAGGAGCAGTTGCAGGAGTCTGCCAAATGGTCTTGACAGGTTCCATTATCACATTGTTCATAGGTAAAGTAATTTTGGAAGAAGAGGATGTATTCAAAATGTCCACAAGTTTGTGTTGTGTCACTTGGACCTCTTCCAGAGACATGTCCAGAGAACTCGCTACCCTTTCAAATAGGTCCTGGAATTGTTTGAAATCATCCCCCATATTAGGGGGACGGGCATGACGGTATCATCCGGGGAGGATGACGACAGGTGGGTAGGTGGTGCCCCTTCCTGGTCTGAGGGTTCTTCCTCCTCTTCATCTCCTTCCCCTGCCGGTTCTGAGGGTCCAGATACCGAAGGTGTAGGCGACTGCTGTGTGCTTAGTCTAGATGTTGTAGGCAGTCCCTGTTGTGTGGGGTATGTTGCCCACAGATTCCAGTATGCCCACTGGAGTGAAAAGGGCATGGTTGGGACCCAAGGTTAGCTGTACCACTGTGGATGTCTGGGATCACTATAATATGCCCCTTGAGGGGGTCCTGGTTTGGGTGGCTCATGGTGGGCAGGAGATGCTGGAGGAGAGTCTATTTGCCCTTCCTCCTCCTCCTCCTCACTGTTTGAAAGGGGTGGAGCAGAGCGCAATGGAGTCGCAAGGAGACTCTGCACCGAACGCGCCGGGGTCGCAATGGTGCCGAGAATGGGAGAGTCAGACGTAGATTGAACTAAGAGATCTTTGTGCCATAGGAACTGCTGTGCTGTCTGTGTGGTCTGCCCCGGAGGCTGCATGGTCATCTGTGCTTGGAGCCACGGTATAGATGTCGGTACCATGGGCTGTGCGGGTTGTGCACCGAGCGTGCAGTGGAGGTGGAAGAGTGAGCCACAGTCTGCACCCGTGCCGTACTGCTGTCTGCCGATCACAGCTTCGGCTGTGTCGGTGCCGAGGCATGGGGTTTCAACTTCCCCTTAGTGCCTGTGACCGAGCTGGCTCTTTTAGAGTCCTTAGCTCTTGCGGTACCGGACGGTTCCACTGTCTCGTTGCCTAGAATGGCCGAGGCTGTTTGCCCATTCACGGATCGGCATTTCTTGGCTGATTCCTGCGTTGGGGACGTGGTTATCTGCTTTTTGGACCCTTTCTTAGCGGGGTGACTAGAAGCCTAGGTGCTGAAGGAGGAACCCTTGTCAGAAGCCGTAGTTGGCAAAGCTTCTGCAGGTGGAGTCCGGGCTTCAGGCTTAGATGCCAGTCTGAGAGACTTCTCCATGAGATGGAGTTTTAGTTGCAAATCTCTAGCCTTTCTTGTTCGAGCACTTAACTTGTGGCAATGAGGACACTTCTCTGTTACATGTGTTTCACCTAGGTAGCAAACACACTGAGCATGTCCGTCTGAAACCGGTATGGAGATCCTACATGTGAGGCAACGTTTAAAGCATTTAAATGGCATTCCCTTCAGGAAAGGCTTTTGCCCCCAGAGAGGCTGACTATTCTAAAGGGTCAACTGAAACCTAATTTTGAACGAGAATAATAAATAATAATAATATTAAATTGAGGCGACGGGGACAAAGAAAAAAAAAACTAGCCAACTAACTATCCTAACTAAATAATGGTGGTAAATAGGCCGGAAAGAACGAAGTAGCTAACTGCTCCAACTCAAACAAAGGAGGTAGAGAAGGAACAGAGGGGGTTGGTCACACAGCGCCAGTTAACTGCTTGAAGCAGCGCAAGACGGGGACCGCGCATGTGCGACCCAACCAGGCACTGCTACCACAAATCTCCGATTATGAGCGCAGGGGCACATGAACACCTAAAGTGGAGCACTCACAGGGACAGCACTCGAAGAAGAATTTCATTTCTCACCAATATTTCTCTAGTAAAAAATATAACTTCTCCTGCAGCTCACCCCAAATCATGTTAATACTAGAGAGTGTCTGAGTGTTTTGTAAAGCACCAAGCATACTGTCAGCACTTAAACTGTTAATAATATTAACAGGTTGGTTCCCTTTGAAAAATCAATGGAAAGGGTCAGAAAAAAAACAAAACTATTCAAAAGGCCCTAGATGTGACAAGTTTCTCAATTCATATTTAAAAAATGTGAATATATTGGGAGTAAGAGAACAGGTGAGCGTTTCTGGAATTTCACATTAAAATAAAGTGAACCATAGCACAAAAAAAAAAAAAAAAAAAAAAAAAGTGAGAAGTACAGTCCCAGAGTGAGGGGATTAAAAACTCATGTTGAACACTTGAAGTGAAAATATTTACCACCATAAATGGTATTTAAAACAAAAACAAAAACTAAAACTGGCTTTGAGGCCACCACCACCTTTTATGTTTGGGCTGAAAAATGTTTACACTTAAAAAAAAAAAAAAATCCAATATTTTCCCCAAACTAACTAATCACAGTATCGTCATGCATGTTTCTGTAAACCTAATGAAAATATTCTTTAGTTAGTTTTTACAAGCTACAAAACGGAAGTATTAGAGTATTTTAGAATAAGAATACTGAACAAACGCATTATACACATTTACCATAAAGAGAGACATTATAAGCAGCATTTCTAGTGTAAGAAGGAAACAGGAACTTACTAAGTCCATTTTTCTAGAATTAAAATATAGCAATCTTTTATAGTCTAAGAAACAAAGGTTTGGGTATGAACTGGGTATTCTGACTAGAACCTGGCATAGTGAGCGGGGTAGGGAGAAGGTGCTACACATACACACAAGCTTACTTTCACAGCTCTACCAACTTACCTCAGCCATTACATGAAAGACTCTCACACTCTGCTCAGGTCTAGCAATCACATTAAATTGTTGTGATAGTGATAGTGTTTTAATATGGAAATATAGTGACTAGGAACTAGAATCAGATCACAAATAAAAATGATTTTTGAAGATCTTGGTCAAGGCTTCAACCCATTTCCCTCACAGTAAAAGGCTAGTGATGTGCCACCTAGCTCCCGATTTAAAGTTTTATCTAAAAATTAACTTGTAATTTTAAAAAGTTACATGCTCTCACTGTTTGTAATCTAACAAGTTATTTCTATTTCTTAGCTACAGGATCTGAAAATTTTGCACAAAATAATCAGTCTCTGTAATTCCAAGGCCTTGTCTAGACACTGAAGCTGCACCATTTAACCAAGTCAGTAAGGAATTGACTTTAATTAAAATCAATATAAAGCAGTCAAAACTGATTTCAAAGCATTCAAACAAAGCGACTGTTCAGATTTAGTTAAAATCAGTGCAAATTTTTGTTCACATAAGGCCAAAGAGTCTCCCAGAGGATTTTAAAGCACTACAAATATTAATGAATTAAGCATCCGTCGGGGGGTTGGCTGCGTGCTCTGGGACAGCAGTAGTGCCTAACGGCAATACTCTGGGGCATAACACCTATTGAGCAGAGTCCAAGCGTCAGTTTCCCTAGCAGGTTTCCCAGCTAGGATAATGTCGCCCACTGGTGAGAATCCAAAGGCTGCCTTGCCTAGCAACAACAGCCCAGGATAGTATCACCCACTGGCGAGTGGGAAGGAGTAGGGAAATCCAGGCCCACCATACTCCACCATGTTCCGACCCAGGGCCCTTCGAAGCAGTAGCCCTTCTACCCCCAAGTGCATTCCCTGGCTCACTTCCTACCCTTGTTCCAGTCCCTCTGGCACCAATTTGGGCTGGACTTGGCGTCCTTCCTGTGTTTCCCACTGATCTGTCTCCTGAGTCAGCAATGGTGAGTCATCATCTTCAGTTCCTGTGGTCAATGGGCTTCCATAGGCTTGGCTATGAGGCTCAATCCCAGCAGCTTGGCATCCTGGTGACTTCTCGGCAGGAGGCTGCTACACCTGACTGCTGCCCGCCAGACTGAACTGAGTCGCTCTTTTTTAAATGCTCCCTCCATTGGGAGCACGTCCAGCAGAGGCAAGGAGGTGTGGCCTCTTGGGCCCAGAGCAGCTCTTTAACGCTTACCTCACCAGTGTGGGATTGGTACATCCCCTGTACAGCATCATAGCACCCTTAGGTGGTAGTCAAGTTTTGGTGTTTTTTTCACATTCTACTGGCAGGAAAACTAAAAAAAAAGGTACTGAAGTTAATTCCCAAGGTCACACAGTAACCAGTGAACATCCACAGTGCTTTACTTAATATACATTGTGTACAACTGGTAACATCTTTTACATAAAAGGGCTTGTTTTTTATCTCTGCACCTCAAGAATTGGCCTGGAAAGTGTGTAAAAACTACGGTTTGGAAAGGATTGGGTGGGAGGTAGAACTATAGAAGTGAGTTTTATTAAGAGTTACTCTAACTTCAGCTAGCACAACCACACAATAATGGCTGAAATCTCCCTACACAAAAAGTTGAATGAGTTTAACTAAATTGGAGCAACATCATAAGTGGCACAACTTCTGCATTTATAATGGATTGGGTTGTTGTTGTTTTTTAGTAAGAGACAAACTGTCCAGCTGTATACTGAAAATAAAAACCAGTTATATATGAAACACTATATAATGCACAATATAAAAAAATCTATGATACATCAATTATACTCTGCTTAGATGTTACTTTTAACCATAGATGCTACAAAATTTTCAGGGAGAAATGGGAAATTTCAATTTGACAGTGCTAATTTAATAAGGTTAATTGATCACACAGATTTGAATTTCTCTATTTTTAGTTCTCAGAAATTCAGTGTATTAAGTAAGAACTTTATCAACCTATGTGTGTGGTTTTTTGGGGGGGGTGGAGAGGGAGGAGAGAGGAAATGAATTAATTCCACCTCTTAATTCTATTTTTTTTTTCCAATTATGCACCAACTCTTGTTATTTAATTAAATCAATACACTTAAAATATGTTCAATATGTAAGTAGATACTGCATATGAATATCCTGATCTAAATGAAGGATGGCATCGCCCACCAGTAAAACATTGTTTAAGATTGGCTTAAACCACTTATCACTGTTTCCAACATTTTGTGCACCGATGACCCAATCTAATATTCTCAGTCTGATATAAGCCCACACTTCATAGTCTGAAGCATTCAACTAAACTGGCTCTACACAAGAGGAAATGTATCATTGTGTAATTCATGCATATTGAAGTTGCTAAAACACATCTCATAATGGGTGTAACTTGATCAAAGCTACATGAGAAAGACAAGAATTTGCTAGCTCTCTGTACAAATTGTTCAGATATCTATCCGGTCAACAAATCAGGGCATGCACACCAGAAGATAGGCACATTTATAATACACATTGTGGGTGTGACGTTCAGGTTAAATGGCACATTTTATAGAAACCTTGATTATCAGTCCCCTAATAACTATTAGGTGGAAAGTAATTTTGGGGGGAGGTTGTTTTTTCAGGAGACCTCAGCACAAAATTGAGACTTTGGAAAATTTCACAAAACCCAATCAATCGGTTATCTGAACAGGAGAAGAAACAGTTTTCAGTGTCACATTTTTGTTTGGGTTCTGAACACATATTGCAAGCTGTCCTGTACAAAGACTAAAAAAAGGCAACTTGAGAAACTTAGCAGATGTGGTTTTGAAGTGAAATTCTGGCATGTTTAAAAGTACTATATTAAATGTATTCAAGGGTCAAAACTGAAAAAATGCCAGCAATTGTTTATGGTCATGAGTGGTTTCATTATGTTTATAGATAGCCATTTACCAATGTAGACACACACCACAAAAGACGCATTACAGAAAGTAGTTGTCAAAGGATTGCCTAGACTCCAGAAAGTGATAGTGAAATTGCAGAAGTACTCATTAAATGTGAAATGTCATCTTGGTGAAGAGCTTCTTATAGCCAACATTCATTTAAAAGTGTCTGCAAGGGGCTGCAGAAAGAGACATTTGAAGGACATATGGCTGCAATACTACCTCTTTCTAATAGAAAGATCAGAGATGCTCAAATGAGAAACAAGAAGACTCAAACTTACAACTGAAAAATACAGTAATTCTAAGTAGATGGCTAAACAGAAAAGCCCAGAAATCTTCAAACTTAACATCTTACTGGGACTATTGAGATAAAATTGTTGAAAGGAGTTTGCGCAAAGGACATCATGTTATACTAGCACCCAATTATTCACCATGCCCACTAGATTGTAGATTAATAATGAAGTAGACTGTAAAGAAATTAGAAGGGATGGAATGGATAAGACAGAGTCTGTCTGCACCAAAATCACTTTCTTGAAGAAAGCTACCAGAGGTTCCCCGATATAGTGCCTGGGGTATGCTACAGACCACCAGGACCCAATTTGGATATGGATAGAGATCTCTTTAATGTTTAATGAAATAAATACTACTGTGAATTGTGTGATTATGGGAGATTAACTTTCCACATATAGATTGGATGACAAGTGCTAATAATAGTAGGGCCCAGATTTTTGTGGCTGTTATAGCTGACAGATTTCTTCAACAAATAGTTGCTGAACCAACAAAGAGGTGATACCATTTTAGATTTGGTATTGGTGTGTAGTGAGGACCTCGGAGAAGAACTGGTTATAGAGGAGAACCTTGACCCGAGTGATCATGAGCTAATTCAGTTTAAACTAAATGTAAGCATAAACAAAAATAGATCTGCAACAAGAGTCCTTGATTTCAAAAGAGCTAACCTCAAAAAATTAAGGGAATTAGTTAGGGAAGTGGACTGGACTGAAGAACTAAAGGATCTGAATGTGGAAGAGGCTTGGAATTACCATATATACTCCATCATAAGCCAGTTCGTTTATAAGCTGACCCCCACAAAGATGGATAAGTAAAAATGGAAAATTTTTATGACCCATTCACAAGCCGACCCTATAATTCAGGGGTCAGCAAACTTTGGCTCCCGGGCCATCAGGATAAGCCACTGGTGGGCCGAGATGGTTTGTTTACCGCGAGCGTCCGCAGGCACGGAGGTAAACCTAAGTAAACAAAGTGTCCCGGCGCACCAGCTGCTTACCCTGACAGGCCAGGACAGCAACTGGTGGGGAAATGTTTTTTGGGGGGAGAAGCTGGGGGTAAGGGAAGTAACCCCTGTGATCACACACACACACCCCCATGACCCCACCCCTAGCCCGGAACCCCCACACTCTCATCCCATCCCTTCCCACCTTATCTGGGGAGGGCCTGGGGAGGATGTCTCTGGCCTGGCTGGAGCTGCTCCGGCAGGCTGGGCAGCGCGGCCACAGCCTGCTTCGGTGGACCAGACCGGGCGGTGCAGCCGCAGCATGTTCCAGCGGGCTGGGCCGAGCGGCACAGCTGCAGCCTGCCAGCCCCGGAGTTGCAGCTGCTTCGGAGGCTGGGTGGAGAGCAGCATGGCCAGAAGCGGAGAGACTCTGGCCCCACCTCTTCCCTTCTGGCTCTGCTGCCTCTCCTTGCTCCCTCTGTTGGGGGGTGGGGGGGAGGCTGTGTCCCACCTCTCCCTCTCTATACCCGTTCATAAGCCGACCCCCTTCTCTGGTGCTTCCCTTTTTTACTAAAAAAATTTGGCTTATGAACGAGTATATACGGTACTTTAAATCAAAGGGATAGTAGCAGGGTGGCTAATGGCAATGAGGATACGGAGGTGGAAGTCAAACTCAAACAGTTTAATGGAATTAAAATCGGGGGGACCTGGATAATCTAAATCCAAGAATATTAAAGGAACTGGTACCTGAAATTGCAAGCCCAGTAGCAAGGATTTTTAATCAATCAATCTGTAAACTCAGTGTTTGTACACTATGACGGGAGAATTGCTAATATAGTTCCTATTTTTAAGAAAGGGGGAAAGTGATCCAGGAAACTACAGGCCGGTTAGTTTGACTTTAATTGTATGCAAGGTCTTGAAAAATTTTTTGAAAGAGAAAGTAGTTAAGGACAGAGGTGAACTGTAATTGGGATAAAATACATGATTTTACAAAAGATAGATTGTGCTAGACAAACCAGATCTCTTTCTTTGAGAAGATAACTGATTTTTTAGACAAAGGAAATGCAGTAGATCTAATCTACCTGAATTTCAGTAAGGCATTTGATACAGGTCCACACTGAAAATTATTAGTCATATTGGAGAAGATGGAATTAATCTGAGAATTGATAGGTGAATAAGGAACTGGTTAAAGGGGGGGGGACTACACCAGGTCATACAGAAAGGTGAACTGTCAGGCTGGAGGGAGATTACTAGGGGAGTTCCTCTGGGATTGATTGTGGGACCAATCTTATTTAACATTTTTATTACTGACCTTGGCACAAAAATTGAGTGTGCTCTAATAAAATTTGTGGATGACACAAAGTTGGGAGGTATAGTTAATATGGAGGAGGACCAGAATATCATGCAAGAAGATCTGGATGACCTTGTAAACTGGAGTAATAGAAATGGGATGAAATGTAACAGTGCAAAGTCATGCATTTAGGGACTAACAACAAGAAGTTTTGCTATAAACTGGGGACTTATAAGTTGGGAGTGACAGAGGAGGAAAAAGACCCGGGTGAACTGGTTGATCACAGAATGACTGAGCAGTGAATGTTATGCAGTTGTGAAAAAATCTAATGCACTCCTAGGATGCATCAGGCAAAATATTTCCAGTAGAGACAGGGAAGAGTTAGTACCATTATACAAGGCACTGGTGAGACCTCATCTGGAATACTGTGTGCAATTCTGGTCTCCCATGTTGAAGAAAGATGAATTTAAACTGGAACAGGTGCAGAGAAGGGCTACTAGGATGATCCGAGGAATGGAAAACCTACCTTATGATAGGAGACTCAAAGAGCTTGGCTTGTTTAGCTTAAGCTACAGAAGGCTGAGGGGAGATATGATTGCTCTCTATAAATACATCAGAGGGATAAATACAAGGGAGATAGAGGAGTTATTTAAGTTAAGCACCAATGTGGACACAAGAACAAATGGGTATAAACTGGCCATCAACAAGTTTAGGCTGGAAATTAGGTGAAGATTTCTAACCATCAGAGGAGTGAAGTTCTGGAACAGCTTTCCAAGGGGAGCAGTGGGGGCAAAAAACCTAACTGGCTTCAAGAATGATCTTGATAAGTTTATGGAGGGGATGTTATGATGGGACTGCCTTCAGTGGCGTGTGGCCCATCGTCGACTGCAGTAGCAAAAATCCCCAAGAGCTGTAAACAGGACACTAGATGGGGAGGGCTCAGAGTTACTACAGAGAATTCTTTCCCAAGTATCTGCCTGGAGGGTCTTACCCATATGCTCATGGTCTAACTGATCGCCATATTTGGGGTCAGGAAGGAATTTTTGGTCAGATTGGCAGAGACCCTTGAAGGATGTAAATGGTGAATTATCTGTAACTTGAAGTCTTTAAACCGTGATTTGAGGACTGCAGTAACTCAACCAGAGGTTAGAGGTCTATTTCAGGAGTGGGTGGGTGAGGTTCTGTGGCCTGCATTGTGCAGGAGGTCAGACTAGATGATCATGATGGTCCCTTCTGACCTTAAAGTCTGACTATTGAGAAGTTTAAGAACAGAGCCAGAGAGATCTTATTTCAAGCATACATGCAGGTTACCAGCAAAGATATTGTTTCCAAGGGTGCAATCTGCAGGAAATACTGGAGACAATGCAAGAGTCATTTAAACCTCATAGAATTCCTGATCACACTTGGTCCAAGGTAGGTGCAGATATATTTGAATTCAAACACAAAATTACTTGTTAGTGGACAACTACTCATATTCCCTCGATTTTACACTGTTGTACAATATAACAAGTAACAGTGTCATAACACATTGTAAATTGCAGTTTGCTCACAGCTGGGTTCCAGTTAAATTAATAGTAGATAATGAGCCACAATTCACAAGTGGCTAATTTCAGCAATTCTCTGATAGAAATTCAAGCACACCATGTCAAGTGATTACTATTCAGAGTCAAATGTGTGAATAGAAAGTCAGTACAAATAGCAAAACAATTTGGATTTAAAAAGCCCTGCAGATTCAAGGCATCCATATTAGCTTTGTTAGAATATTCTAGCACACCTCACAATCAGCATCACCAATTCAGAGACCCACAGTCAAGATGACAAAAAAAATCTTAGTGCCAAGATCTGACAAGCTTCCTGGTCCAGTGACACTTAGCACTGAAGGATTTACAGAAGAGCTGTAACAGGAAACTAGGACAAATGAAATACTTTGACAAGAATCCCAGACAGACAGTTACAAACCAAAATTATATGTGTCACCCACATCCCAGCCCAGAGGAGGTACAGAAGTCATTTAAATAACACCAAGAGCAACCCTGGCTCATTTCTTTGAGAACATCCAAAACGTTACTGAACGTCCTCCTGTGGAGCAATAAGCATCGCAGCTGCTGAACACACATCACCACAGAAAGTAGTATTTTTCCAAACAGCCATACCTAACATCAAAACCAATTTTTCTCCTCACACAAGGCAAAGGAACTAGTTCTCAGTGAGAATCAGGTGTATGCCAACTTGACTTTTATATTTCCCCACTCTTCTGTAATTGGAAGAAAAAAGGAAACAGGCAAAGATCATGGAAAGTTAAGTCCAAAGGGAATGTTACAGAAGGTTGAGAAAGAACAAGGAGTTGTAATGGAAACTGTAGCTGTAGCATTTCAAACATAGACAAGCCCTTAAAAATATACACAAGCTACACACAAGATGAGTAGAACTCCACCTCTAACTTTAAAATGGAAAAAAGATATAAACTACACATTCAGACACGGTAGATTTTGGTACAACCTTGTGGCTTTCAAGGGTCATTAGAATTTTCAATTTGAAACAAAACATCAATAATCAGAACACAGATCTCCATCCACCAGCCCCCTAGCAAAGCTGTCTATTCTTCAACATATTCTAATTGAATTGATCACCCCTAAAGAGAGTAATCTCAATGTTCAGGAAAAACAGACTTCAACACACTGGGCTCAATTCACACACCCTACTGACAGAGAGGAGTGGAAATTGCACCCTTCTGTGCCAAACGAGGACCACAGTAACCTCAGTAATTCACTCCAGGGAGAGGGTAAAGCAGTATTTGCACCATCCCTATCCATCAAGCATATCTGCTAAATAAGGGCAGCTTTAAACTGCCCATCAGGAAATGTGGGGAATCAGGGCATGTCAATCATCTTTGCCTGGCCTTGACTCCCAGCCACCACTGAAGCAGAGGCACCTCCTGGTAAAGCAGAGGTTTCAGGCAACCTGAACTCTGTTATGCTTTCTATACAGTTGCTGCCATAGGCACTCTGTCCTAGGTTACACTAGCTGAACCAAACCCAATTACTGTTGAGCATTCGAAAGTTTAAGTACTCCAAAGTGAAAAAAAAATTACTATAGAAGTTGTTGCTATAAACTGTTATCCCCTAATCTGCCCCATTTTCATATCATAAAAGGAGTACCCTTATTAAAGTTATCTTCGGCACTCTACCAGTTGTGTTATACAACATTATAGGCTCCCATACAGTACACTGAAAAGTTTAAAATATGCTACTGTTGACCTAAATCATCCAACACCTGCCATCAAATGAGTGCAATATATTACGATAAACAACCTGGCCAGAAAACAAAAGCCTCACTATAATCATCATCTGACAGAACTGAAACAACTGCTCTGGACATGTTGACTAGCTACTCTTGCCCCCAATCCCAAAGTCAGTAAAAAAGTACTGTGCATTCATCTCTATATTACTGAATGTCCCAATAAGAACCAGAGAACGGTTCTCTGTGTAATTTAACTATGATATCATCTCTGTACTCCATCAACATTGCCAACTAAGTGATGTGCAAGTCATACAAGGGTAACAAGTGACTCAAATTGTCTTTTAAAAGCAATACAGTTACATTGCTTTCCTTGCACATTGTTTAGTTCACTTTTGGCATAGTATAGGTCTATTCAAGGTAAAAGAGTTGCACTATAAAGAGTTAACCAAAAGCAGCTGCACTTAGATGAAATGTGGATATGTTATATCATTTCACCAAACAAGAAAACCCTCCAAGTTTATATTTGATAAACATATTTTGATTAGTCACAGCAAAATATCAAATCAAGTCAAATCATGCCTAATACAGCATATTACTACCCACATTCATGCATTTCTATAGATTTGAGTTCTTAGTCACATTCAATACCAAATAGAACACATGTACCATACAGTGAAGAATTTTTTTTGCACTCTCTTTTCATATAATTGATAAAACTGGATAGTTTGCCACTGTTTTTGCTATGGCAATAACCAAACTCCTTCATTCAGTCTATTTATTCTTTTATAACCAAAATTGGATAAATCCTTCCCTTCCAATTTGTCTCAAATTTTCAGTTTTAGATGGTCAGTCTAATTGTACTGCCATTTTATATTTGCATATTCATTTTAAAGGTCGTGATCGTAAACGTTATATTGCCTTTTTTTTTGGCATTAAACATGCACTCCATCCAGCCTAGATGTATGTAGATTTCATTATCAGTCTTTTTTGTTTAAAACTTAAAAAATACACAATTTCAGAGGTTAAAAATATTTAATTCCTTAGTAACGGTAATTAATGGTTGGTTCTTTTTCTTTTCGCTCATTCAAAGTAAAAAAAGTATCCGGAAGAAATGACCATTTTTTAAATAATTAAACCCCCTTCCTGGGCAATTGAAGAAATAACCGATTCCCAAATATATTTAATTGAATTTACTGCTGCTTCAAATTCAATTTCTCTTTAATTGGTTACTACAGTGTGTGTGAATTATTAACTAGTAATCCTCAAGAACAGGATATAAAATAGAAAGAGAAAAGGCTTCCAATGTAGCTGCAAGATAAGAAGCTAGTATTTTCCAAGAGCAACTGTAGAATTCCTCCCCCACGTCGCTTTTATACTACTCTACCTACGAGTTCCACTGGAAGGTTTCCTCCGAGGCGCTACAGAAACTAGCTTGGGGACAGTAATATCATTATTCTCATCTGCTCTGCACTGTTATACAAAGATTTTAGAGGGACTCTCCACAACAGTTTGTGCTGCTGCTTCCACAGGCAAAAAAAACCAGGTACAGAATTACAGTACTGAGCCAGGAGGTTCTTTGTACACTGTGCAACTAGTCTATGCCTTCAAAAGACACTGCCACATTGGCAGTGAAACTGGCAAGAATCAACTGGAAATATTCTGAGAACATGAAAAATAGGAATATTTTTAATATTAAATGCTAATAGTATGAATCTTACAGAGCTATTTCTATGTATATATACACACACACACACAAAGCACAATTATTGTGAGGACTGTTTATATACCTCTTATCTTAAAAATGATTGGTGTGTTTGAAGTGGTCTTTCTAGTTTCCACCTTTACGCCAAATATTAATTTCTTCCTTGGTATGAACTTGTGTCTGTAGTTAGCAGCATTGCCAGCTCTTGCGATTGTATCATGAGTCTCATGGTATTTAGTATTTATCCTAAAACCCCAACTGATAATCAATAAGACTGCAGGAGAATCTCAGCCTTCATTTAAAATAAAAAGTTTCTAGCCTTGATGGTTGTGGAGAAAACATTAAATGAGTGCACCCTAATGGCTCAGAAACTGGAAGACCAAGACAAAGAAGCCCAAATCTATGCTTTTAAATCTCATTATTAGGCCAATCTCATGATTTTGGGACCTGACCCATAATTTTTGAATGCTTCAGGTTGGAAATACTGTGCTAAATTGTGTACAAATATTCAAAAAAGCACCTTCTGCACCCCTCTTTAAAGAATTACACTTTTGTCCAGTTGACATGGTTGCCTTTAATCCTACTCAAGCAGTAGAGGATGTAAGCAATCAAGTACACAGACAAGACCAAGTATCAAGACTCAGGGCCGGCTCTAGGTTTTTTGCTGCCCCAAGCAAAAAAAAATTTTGGCTGCCCCCCCCCTCCCCCCGTCCCCGCACTTTTTTTTGGCTTTTACACATGTTTGCACTTTGCAGTTTTGTTTTGACTGTTTAAAATTTAAAAAAAAATGAAAACAGAGAATTTGTAGTTAGTGAAATAAAACAATTTCCTACTAGTGTAATTTTAACAAAAACACAAAAACAATTTGAGTTCAACTACACACTGTAATGAAAAACTTTAGTGTCTTCCAGTTTCTCATAAATTAAAAGAATTTATATGAACTGAATTTGTCTGGTTTTTATACTTGCGTAGTCTTTTAATAAGTCAGTGAAATCTAAATTTTTTGCAAAAGTACTTTCAATTGAAATTAATGCCAGTCCTGACATACGATTTTGAGACATGGTGGACCTCAAATAATTTTTTAGTAATTTCAATTTTGAGAAACTGCGCTCACCAGAAGCCACTGATACTGGTAATGTTAAAAGAATGCGTAACGCGAAATGGAAATTAGCGCGAATGGCGCCGATAGAGCAGCACAGTACACACACGTAATAGTGATTTGAGTGACCGTGTCACAACATGACATGATATTTTTCATGTCACACTCCTATTGCACTACTGTACTTGCCGTAGATAAGGCACTAGTCATTGGTGCGAGAGAGCTCCCCACGAGCTCGGATACACACTGGACCCAGCCCTGCTGGCGTTTTCCCAGCGCTGAGGCTGCCCAGCTGGGAGCCCGAGGGGCATGCAATGGAGAGAGCTCTGTGGCTGGAGGAGCCAAGGAAGAGGTGCTGGGCTTGCTGGACAGATGCTGCCCCTCTCTGCCAGGTCGCTCGCCCCCTGCAGGAGGGGAGGCAGAAGGAGACTCCAGGCACTGGAGTGCTGTGAGGGGCTGGGGAGGGAGGCAGCAGCCTCTGGGGCTCCAGCAGGCAGAAGCTCCCCAGGGGTCCTGGGGACCCTCCCGCCTGGCCCGACTCTTACCTTGCTGCGGATCTGGCCTGAGGTGGAGTCATCTCTGGTCACCGCTGCTCCCAGGGCCAGGGGTTGGGGCTGCTGCTGGATCCCAGCCCTGCTCATCCTTGGGCTTCGCCTTGGCCCTGGCACGAGCTGGGCTCAGCCCGGGCTGCCGCTCCGCTCCCCTCTCCCCTCCCCTGGCAGGAGGCGGCGCACAGAGGAGGCAGAGGCGGGGACAAGCCGAGGAGGAGTGGACCGCCCGGGCGCCATGTTCCCCCGTCCTCTGCAGCTGGGGCAGGGCCGCGCTACCGGCTCCGCCTGGGGGGTGGGCGCTGACAGCGGGAGAGCGGCGGGAGCCGGTAGCGCGGCCCTGCCCCGGCTGCAGAGGACGGGCCGCTCCTCGGCTTGTTCACGCTGCTCTCCCGCGGGCAGCGGGAAGCGGCCACACCCCTCCCCCCCCCTCAAGGCAGGCGCCGGTAGCACGGCCCTGCCGCGGCTTCCGGGGAACGGCTGCTCCTTGGCTTGTTCGCGCCGGTCTCCTGCGGGCAGCGGCCACTTCCTCCCGAGGCGGGAGCATTTTGCCGCCCCATACATTTTGCCGCCCTAGGCACCAGCTTGTTTAGCTGGTGCCTAGAGCCGCCCCTGTCAAGACTGCAGCAGAAGATAATTTTACATAGGTGTTAACACTTGAATGACACTCTTTTTTTATCTGAACAGCAAAAAATCTGAAATCTTATTTCCTAATCTTAATAAAGAGAAGTACTATTTTGTATCAAACATTGACCAAGAGAGAGAGTAAACTCTTAATGGCCAACAACTCAAGTTTAGACAATGAAGCACGAGACAACTTTTTCAACTGCTTCATGTGCATGAGGGAGAGATTTGTTTATCCAATCAAGTGTAACATACTACCCTGAATGGTCCATTGTCAAAACAGACTGTTGTAACACTACCAGAAACTCTAAATACCCTCAGGAGAGAATTAAAAAGTTCACAGTTCCAACCCAAAAGTGAACTACATAACAGAAAATGAAGATTACAGTTGATACCTTATGTAGCAATCTGCATGGAAATTGGAAGAAGGAGCACTGAATGTGCCTTCAGTTTTCTGATCACACTTCTTCACGGAGTGTCTCCAGATAGTCCACTTCCCAGAAACTGGAGTAGTCTAGACGTGTGCACAAAGACTGAGCTCCTGGTGCCTCCACCAAACGTTTCCCTCCTGCAGCTCAGTCTGTGTGCACATGACTAGAGTACAAGATGTCTTCTCCTAGATATTCAAAAAGCAATGGGAAGGCAGAGACAGCAATAAAGGCAGCCAAGACATTGATGGCAAAGACAGGAAGGGATCCCTACCTGGCAATATTGGACCATTGCAATACACCCTCCCAAGGGCCTAGATAATAGCCCAGGACAGAGACTGATGGCCTGGAGAACCAAGACACTGTTTCCTACGAGGGGTAGTAGGCTACAGCCTGGTGGAAGGTACTGTATATAAAAGTAGTTAAGCAGGCAGGCAGCAACCTAGGCAGGCAGCCTTGCTACAACAAAGGAGCCAAGGTCCTGAGGCCACTCTACACACACATGAGTGGGTCTGGGCCCATACATCAAATAGCCACACAAAGCAATGGCAAAAGGCAAAAATCCAAGCAGAATTAGCATGAGAGAAAGCAATCACTGATGCCTCAGTATATAGCACCAATACAGTGAGTCCGTGACAGTTCTGCTGGAGGAGAACATTTAGTAAAAGGCTACTTGAGTCAAAAGCATGGTCATTTAGAGACAGATTTTCAAGGTCTTATCACCAGAGGTGTATGAATAACTGATTTTTTTGGTTCACTGGCAGATCTGAAAAAAAATTCATTTTGGGCTGACCCAAAATTTCAGTTTGCAGAAAAAAAAGTTTAAAAAATTGTTTCGGGCCATATATATATTTATTCAAATAAATTTGAATGACCATTTAAAAATAAAAATTATTTTGACTTTAAAAAAAAGTCAAAATGTTTCGTTTCTAAAGTGTTGAAACAAAAATTTTCAACTTTTTCAGAAGCTTTTTCTACTACATGAAGAATTTAGCAAAAAATACATGAATTTGGGAAATATTTTGATGTCCCCAAATCTGAAACAAGTTTTGGCTGAAAAATTTCACCCAGCTCTACTCAGCGCCACTACTGTGACATTATTTTCAATGGAGCTCAGCAACCAGCAGCACCCATCTGGACACCAAGGCCCCAGTTGTCAATGGAGCTCAGCACCTATTGTGTGCTGGGCTCTTTTGAAAATCTGGCCCCTAATAAAAGAAGCATTTTAATTAATGCTGTATTTAAAGAAGTTGGACAGGAAATTTTTTTCTAAAAGATGTACTTTAGCTCAAATAGGTATAAATTCAGGGAAGTCTTATGGTTGGCGTTATGCAGGAGGTCTAGGTGATCACAGTGGCTTTATAATCTATGTAAGTCTTTGCTCAGAATCACCCAATAATCCATATGGCATTTTTATTCAAAGAAATAAAACACCTGACTCTAATTGCTGCGAATAGGAAAGCAGGAAACTCACTTCTGGAACTGAACTGCTGGGCGAGGTACATTTTGACTGCGTTCTGAATTTTGTTTCAGGAACATAATCAAGATGAATTTTTTCCATATTAGTTTCTCTCAGCTACCAGTGTAGCTCAGAAGTAATGTACTTAGTCTCAGTGCTTATATAAAGCTTCTCAACAAATCCATGGAGTTTCAATAGCAAAAACTGTTTCTGGGATCATATGCAGCATCCCCCAAAAGAAAGGTCAACAAATGCCAGACAGCACTTCTTAACATGAAGCACACATAAAATATGCTTCTTAACTAAAAGCCAGCCATAGGGAGAAGGGCAGATTCCCTGAAAGATTCCCTGGTTGGAAATTTTCTGTCAACGTTATTTTCCCAAATTGTATTTTTGACTAAACAGAAATGTCTGCTTTCCTCAATGAAAATTTCTAGACAAACTGAATTTGACAAAAAAAAAAAAAGTGTTTTTTTCACTGAAATTTTTGACAGATTTCCGCCCCAATAGAAATTTTCCACAGAAAAAAGCCATTTTCAGACCAACTCAAGCAGAGTCACCTTTTAAAATAAATAAATAAATAAATAAATCTGTAAACTTAACTAGTTTATACCTAAGAGTACTATATCTCAAGGATATTAGAGACAAAATAAATTGTACTTGATTTTCAGTTTGATTTTATAGAGGGAAGAGTGAAACCCTGCCTTTGACAGCATTTTGGGTATCAAATAAGAAAATATCTGTGTTTGTGTGGGTCTTTCGCACAAGAACAGGAGAGGGAAAACATTTTCCCATCCGACACAAAATTGGAAAGCCACAAGAATCGGCAGGCATACAGCACCTGAAACTTATTTTTGGAAGTGACTTGATTTAAACTTTTACGAAAAAAGACCCAATTACAAACTTTAGAACCACGCTTGCCTACACTGAATTCTAATAGAAAAATTCTCATTGACTTCTGTGATAAATGAAGGGGGCGGGGGGGGAGAGCTCCCTTTTACGGACACCCAGCCAGCCAGTTAGCTATAAGTCCCTCTTGGTGGCTGTTCTCTGCTTGCTTTACCTCTAAAGGGTTAAAAAAGTCCCCCAGGAAAAGGAAAGGGAGTGGGCACCTGATCAAAAAAGCCAATGGGAAGGCTAGAACTTTTTTAAATGGGGGGAAAAAAACTTCCTCTTTGTGTCTGTTGTGGTTCTCCGGGAAAGAGGGGAACAGGGAGCGGTTATGCTATGAGAAGCTTTAAGCCAGGTATGATCATAGATTATCAGAACATACCTAGAACTACTTATTAGGAACCCCCAAATGTGTAAGTAGATCAGGAATGTTTAGAAAGACGCGATTAGATTTATTTCTGTTTATTTCTTATGGCTAGCAGACTCCTCTGTGCTAACCCCAGATGCCTTTGTTTGCTTGTAACCTTTAAGATGAACCCCCCAAGAAAGCTATTTTGGGTGCTTAATTTTTGGAATTGCTCTTTTAAAATCTAGCAAAAGCCTAAGTTCCAAATGTATTTTCTTTCTTTTTGTTTTTAATAAAATTTACCTTTTTTAAGAATAGGATTGAATTTTTGATGTCCTAAGAGGTTTGTGCATATGTTGTTTAATTAGCTGGTGGTAACAGCTAATTTCATATGTTTTCTTTCTCAGATCTTCCCCGGAGGTGGGGGTGAAAGGGCTTGAGGGTACCCCACAGGAAGGAATTCCCAAGTGTGCCTTCCTGTGTTCCAAAAAGGGGTTTTGCATTTGGGTGGCAACAGTGAATGGGATTCTTCCGTCCTAAGTGCAGGACTCTGCACTTGTCCTTGTTGAACCTCATCAGGTTTCTTTTGGCCCAATCCTCTAATTTGTCTAGGTCCCTCTGTATCCTATCCCTACCCTCCAGCGTATCTACCACTCCTCCCAGTTTAGTGTCATCTGCAAATTTGCTGAGAGTGCAGTCCACGCCATCCTCCAGATCATTAATGAAGATATTGAACAAAACCGGCCCCAGGACCGACCCTTGGGGCACTCC
>QXTE01000003.1:11500345-11747141 GCA_003942145.1 Platysternon megacephalum | reverse complement strand
CTTGAAACCGGCTGCCAACTAGACATGGAGCCGTTGATCACTACCCGTTGAGCCCGACGATCTAGCCAGCTTTCTATCCACCTTATAGTCCATTCATCCAGCCCATACTTCTTTAACTTGCCGGCAAGAATACTGTGGGAGACCGTATCAAAAGCTTTGCTAAAGTCAAGGAATAACACATCCACTGCTTTCCCCTCATCCACAGACCCAGTTATCTCCTCATAGAAGGCAATTAGGTTAGTCAGGCATGACTTGCCCTTGGTGAATCCATGCTGACTGTTCCTGATCACTTTCCTCTCCTCTAAGTGCTTCAGAATTGATTCCTTGAGGACCTGCTCCATGATTTTTCCAGGGACTGAGGTGAGGCTGACTGGCCTGTAGTTCCCCGGATCCTCCTCCTTCCCTTTTTTAAAGATGGGCACTACATTAGCCTTTTTCCAGTCATCCGGGACCTCCCCCGATCGCCATGAGTTTTCAAAGATAATGGCCAATGGCTCTGCAATCACATCCGCCAACTCCTTTAGCACCCTCGGATGCAGCGCATCCGACCCCATGGACTTGTGCTTGTCCAGTTTTTCTAAATAGTCCCGAACCACTTCTTTCTCCACAGAGGGCTGGTCACCTTCTCCCCATACTATGCTGCCTAGTGCAGCAGTCTGGGAGCTGGGTGAAAAATATATAGTTCTCTGTTTAATTCTCATTTAGCACTTCTAAAAAAGATCCTATCTTAACTTTAATTACCCCTGCAGCTGCAAAAAGTTACCCTTTACAGGATTTATATATATATATATCCTTTTTAAGCCTAAAACTTACACCTACATGGATGAATCAATATATAATTTTGTAGCATGAATCACTATTTCATAAAATTAAACATTAAAAAAAACCTACATACCAAACAAAACATTGCCTTAGTCCCAATTATCTTAAAAATCTTATAATCATTTAATATATTAAACGACATGATCTCTCAAAACCAGTAATTTAGCTAGTATTGTGGCCTCCTTGGCATTAATTATAAAGAAAAATCTCATTCTCACTGAGCAACAGATCAATCCCTTTGTGATTTCATCTTCCCAAATAAAATAATTTGTATTCTTTATTATGAGCCTTCTGCAAACTCTTAAGGATGAATTAATATTTCTGCATTTAAGATATTTTCTCACAGCCGAAAACTCAGCTGATTTGCAGTAGCAGCCACTGAGAAAAGGAATCTATTGCTAGGTAGTTTGGCATACAAATATGTGCACTTCCACTATGGACTTTTCCACCATAATTAAAGAATTTAAAAAAAAAAAGGCAATCACGAGCACTAGAGATGAACACACATTAGCAAACCCGGGTCTCTTACTGCTGTGACTGTCTGGGCCCAAGCATCATAGAATTAATGTAGAGCCAAACCGCAGTTTTAGAACTGCCAGCCACCGAACCTGAGAAAGGATTCAGAGAGGCAACTGGGCGGGGGGGGGGGGGGGGGGAAGGGAAGGGAAGGGAAGGGCAGCTGTGGAAGGATAGTAAAAGGAAAAGAATCAATACATAATGATTAAGTGGGGCAAAGACTTAGAGGGGCCTACCAGATTGATTAATATATTGATTCATTTGCTTGAGTTGACTAGTGCTCTCTTGACACAGTTCTGGATGAAATAAGATGCTTTGGGGTACACACACACACTATAGGGTTGTCAGACATCCGGTTTTTGACCGGAACGCCTGGTCCAAAAGGGACTCTGGTGGCTCTGGTCACTGGCACAGTGGGGGCCTGGGGCTAAGGCAGGCTCCCTGCATGCCCTAGTTCAGCATGGCTTCTGGAAGTAGCCACCCGGTCCTTGTGGTCCCTAGGCACATAGGCAGCCAGGGAGGCTCTGTGCACTGCCCCTGCCCCTAGTGCCAGTTCCGCAGCTCCCATTGGCCTGGAACTGCAACCAATGGGATCTATAGGGGTGCAGCCTGCGGGTGTGAGGGCAGCGGACAGGAGCCTTTCTGGCCATCCATGCGCCTAGGGACTGCAGGGACTTGGCAGACACTTCCTGGGAGCTGTGTTAAGTGCCACTGGGACCCCGCACTCCGAACCCCTCCCACGCCCTCCCAACACCCTGCCCCAGCCCTGAGCTCCCTCCTGCACCCAAAACCCCTCATCCCCAGCCCCACCCCACAGACCACACCCCCAGCCAGAGCCCTCACCCACCCCCCGCACTCCAACCCGGTGAAAGCGAGTGAGCGTGGGGGAGAGCAAGCAACAGAGGGGAAGGGGAGGGGCCTCAAGGAAGGGGCTGGGCAGGGGTGTTCAGTTTTGTGCGATTAGAAAATTGGCAACCCTAATCCATTTAAAAAAAAAAAATCACTGTTTGAGAACTTCTCTTCAATAGTACTTTATGTCAATTGTCCATTAGACAATGCCCAGTATTTTCTTACTTATGAAAAATAAAATCAAGTCATTTTAAATCTATGTTCCTATATAGAATAAATCGTTTTTGTCAAGTTCTTGTCCCACACTTAACAAGTCCTTGCGACAATCCCTCGTAAGTCTTCTTCTGTCGGACACTCACCAGGCTGCTGTGTTTGGGTCCCATCACGTTGGACTCATGTGCTTTAAGCTTCTCTGGGTCTCAACAGGCTCCAGCCTCTCTGGCACACTTCCTTGGTACAGACTTTCTGCTACCCATTCCCAGAATTGGGACCTCAACGACCTGCTGCCCTAGGCCTCCAGGACCAGTGCTGACCTCCTACATCCTCCAAGGAGCTTAACACCATCCTCTCCTAGAGCTCCAAACTGGTGGTTTACAAGATACCTCTTCAGGGAAACATGATAGCTGAAGCACATAACACACAGGCTTTGTAAAAGGGATTCTTAAACCATCACACTTTACTTTAGTAAGCACAAGAAATATACAGATCAAGACAAAAGAATAAAAACATTTTCCTGCCTCAGTTCCTCACCATTCAAGCGTTCTTTAGACTTTGGTCAGAGTTTTTTAATCTCAACATTGGCCTCAGTTTCAGATTTTAAATCTCTAATTTAATTTTCAGGTGACTCCCCCATTCAACATATACAAATGTAAGCTCATTCTAGGGCAAAGTTAATCATAAGTACTCCTTCAACTATATGAATTTTTAAGCTTGCAATAAGTTCTTTAGCAGTACAGCAGACCCTTACTGTTTAATGAAAGTTTTGTTTAAAACATTGCTTTCCTCTATTTTAGGCAGGGCTTTGGAGCTGTGCTCCGGCTCCGCTCCAGCTCCAGGCAAAAACCTGCAGCTCCACTGCTCCGGAGCTGCTCCGGGCTCCGCTCCAAAGCCCTGAAATGTCGCAAGTGTTCTGTGTTTGTACAGTACCTAGCAAAATGGAATCTGAGTCCACAGTAAGGGCCCCTAAGTATTACAGTAATAATAAAAATAATAATGTTTTAACATGACCTGCAGTCTCCAAATGCCACTTAAATACCACAATGGTGTCTGGATTCTAGGCACCTTATATAACTTCAACACAATTATTCTAAAACATACTCTGGTTAAAGTGAGAAACTTGTCCTCTTTCTTTTCAACCCAACATTGCTTTACTTCCTTTTGGGCATTTTTTGTGATGTCAGAACAACCCTAATACTAGGATTTTTGATTAGCTTGTTTTCTGTTTGCTATCTACTGCCTTTGCAGGAATAGACCTAATTGAAAAGTTGTCTCTTCACATTGAGAACTACACCGCTACCTCGATATAACGCCACCCGATATAACACACATTTGGATATAACGCGGTAAGATTTTTTTATTAAGATTGCAAAGCGAACCAAATTTCCTAACTTCTGAGGGCTTCACTTTGTAGCTCTGGCATTCTTTAAAACCTGTTTTTAATATGTAGTTTCCAACTTCTGTTTAAAAAGAAAATTGGAAAACAGAAGCTAAAGTTCCATCACGTATAACCATATTCACCTCCACATGCATCATCATTTTTTAAACACAGGATCATTAGGCTCCATAACACAGATTATTCCACACACACCCCAGCTCTCTCTCACACACACACACACACACACACACTCCTACCTAATTTATTTAGATTTAAAATAATTTAAAAAAAAAAGACACCTATGCATGGATCTAGACTTCCTAACAACACATCATTAATACAATAAAATCTCAACAACACTGCAACAGAATCTCAGCCAACCAGTCACCCTATAAAAACTCCTTTCCACCCCTTCATGAATGTCTAGCCACCAGTTCAAACTCAACATCACTAAAACAGAGCTCTTAACCTTGGTTTTTGGGCCAACACTATTCAATATTTTTATCAACAATCTAGATGCTATAAAATATTTACTAGTAAATTGTGCAGATGACAAAGATTGATGGGGTAATAAATAATGAGGACCAGTTATCATTACAAAGTGATCTGAATCACCTGGTTTTAAAAAGGTCACAATCCAACAAAATGCATTTTAATATGGCTAAATGCAAAGTAATACATCTAGGAACAAAGAACTAGAAACACTGTCTTGGAAAGCAGTGATTCACAGAAAAGGATTTAGGGGACATTACAGGTAGCCACCTCCACATGAGCTCTCAGTGCAATCCTGTGGCAAAGAGGGTTAATGTGATCCTTGGATGTATAAAAGGGAAATATCAAGTAGAAGTAGGGAAGTCATCTTGCCTCAGTACACAGCACTGGTAAAACCACTACTAGAATACTGCATCCACTTCTGGTGTGCGCACTTTAAGAAGGATGTGGAAATACTGGAGAGAGTTCAAAGGAGGGCCCCAAAAATGATCCAGGGGCTAGAAAACTAACCTTATGATGTGAGCCTTAAGGAGCTCAATTAAGATGCAATTTCCTATCAGCATGGAGGAATCAAACATCAGAAAAGCTTATAAGTGAGGTGGAAGACCCACCATCACTTGGAGACTTTGAGATGAGAGTTTCCATCTTTCTTAAAACAAAACAAAAACCACTTTAGTCCAGTTTCTGGGAAAAATTCTACACAGGAGGTCAGACTAGATGATCACAGTGGTCCCTTCTGACCTTAGAGACTATGAATGTTCAGCAACTTTAGTACCAAGTTCTACCAAGCATGTACCCCTTTTCAAAGTTTTCAGAGTTGGACAAATCTAGGTGTATTTTCACCTACCTTGACCCAAGCATTTGTCTCCTTGCCAAATTTTAAGTTCGGAATACAAACCAGGAAGGCACGAGAGCTCTTTTAAGAAACTGATGGGGGTGAGAAAAACTAAGGTTAGCAACACTACCTTTTCTTCCTCTACTTCATTCTTAGGAATAAGACTAATTTTTGCCAAAATTAAAAACAAAATTAGCCCAATCCAGAGACCAAGCATGGAAGATTTTAGCCCAAACATTAAAATTATATGGAACTGAAAACAGGAGCTTATAATGGAAAAGAGTTAGGAAACCTTAACTATGGGCGTTGCTACCAGTTCAACTATAATACAGAAGAGATTTTAATCACCAGATTACAATTCCGTTTTGGTCCAATACCTTGTGATCATGATTTTTCATCTTAAAGGCAGAACAATGTTATAACTACAATCCAGGTTACTGAATTCCCATTTGCACAAAAAAGGAAGTGCTTGAAAAAAATGCCTGAATATGTAATATTTAATTAGGCAAACACAAAGCTTCTCTAAGTACAATACTTTTTAAAAGGGAAGTAATTTCTTCACAGGCTTCATAGACTTAAAATTTTTCACTCACTACTAGAAATTGTGTGTGTCAGTCCATCCACAGTAAGGTAACTGAATACGTTCAGTACTGAAATATTAAAGCCTGCATGAGAACTCTGTGCCACCTATTTGTTATCTAAGAGGCATTCTAATTCAGTCCTGCAAGGTAATTACTGCCAAAAAGATAACTATCTCCAAGGTGTAAAAATTCCACCTGCTTGGTTTATGTAAAAAATATTTAGTTAGGCTGCATACACAGTTTTATATCTGCACGAGGATTATGAAATTTCACTGGAAGCTCAAATCTGCTTGTAACTAGAGTATTTATGGATGCTAATCTATTATTTCAAAAAAAATGGAGCCCTCTAATTATTTTACTGGCAATTTCTTTTTATAAAAAGATATTAATGCAATTTTACTATGCAGATGAAGTATTTTAGCAAGCACAAGAATATTTACTACAGTACTATTATATTGCAACGAAGAACAAAAATACACCGGCTAACATTTTTAGCCAGATGGAAAAAGGAAAAGATGCAACAGTTATGTTTTCATTTATATCAGAGTACAACATTTAAATTAACACAAGAAGTGGGTGGTAGCAGAGAGAATTACTGAAAAGATTAAATCCCTAAACACTCATCATTCAGACATAAACTTGTACCTTTGTACACCATGCATGGTTTGGTGTAACACTGCACAGCACAAATACATCTAAAATCTATTGGTACTTCTACATCCTAGCTGTTCTGGGAGATTAATGGCCTTCTCTAACTATTGCAGCAGTGTCCAACTTTTTCAGCCTTCGAGCTGAACATATTATTTCAAATAGGTCAATGTGCCACTATCAGCAATTGGGGCGGAATCTGTCCTACTCCATGCCAGTGGTGCTGAAGGAGAAAAAAAACTCTGTTAGTCCATTCCCTCAGCATGGAAGAGCCCCCAGGAGACACAAAGCCAGCACAGCCAGACTCCCCCATCTGACAGACCCTGGTGCAGAATGTATGTTGGAGAGGCTAGAGATCAAGGTCCTCTGGCTACTTCCAGCTAGCGCAAGGTCCACTAGAGAGACCTCAGCCAGCTGTTACAAGTAAGAGTAGTCTGGGGACTGGTCAAACTTGCTCCAGGAAAGAGCCAGAGAATCTAGGAGCGGTACCTGGTTGTTGGGTCCCAGTTCATCATCTTTCCTAGCCTGTCATATGGGGCTGTGGGGGGGAGAGGAGCCATCCATTGCATTGCTAAGTGCAACTCCTAGGCTCAGGCAAAACTAGCTGAGCTCCCATCCTACTGCAATAGGGCTCCCACAGTCTGGCAAGGAAGTAGACAATGGAGCAGCCAGAGCTCCAGCAGCTGCTTCTTGTGCTATTTAGCTGCCCATGCCTGTAGCCAGAAGTCATGTCAGCTGCTCAGCAGAGGAGTTAGCTGTGTTAACTTTAGCATAATTAGCAGAAGCCCATGCAGCATAACCCACTTGCAAATTGGCCTAGGACTTTTGTCTTCTCCTTACCAATAAAAGGGATCCATGGGTATATGTATGTTTGATGGATCTCAAAGGGGAGGAAGTTATCTTTCCCAACAAACTTTCAACCATAAAACATTATAAATCGACAGCTATATTTTCAAGGTTTTCTTCACAAAGGGCTGAGCATCTTCTTTCAATATGAAAGAAGAGATTAGCCTTAACACTTGCACATTCACAAATATCTGGAGCCTTTGCAAGACCTTAAGATAGTTCTGCTGCTATGTTCTGTGCACTGCTTAGCGCGCTATCAGGACTGTATAGAAAAGGGTTACTGGGCCAAAGCGTGCACTCGTCTACATACACATCAACGATTAACACAGTAAGAACAGAATTTAGACTCTCTTGTTCTTCTCTACTGAAAATTTCATTCACTTATGTCCAAACTAAAGACAAAAGAAATTGGAAAGATTCAATTAAAAAATAAGTCATTTTAAAATAAACTATCAATTGACTTTAACGTAAGAAAAACAGCTATGATGATCCAACAGCGTCCAGTTTACCAGTGTATTTACCACACAGAATTGTCCTATATTACAGAGCTCACAATAAAGACAACCCACCAAAAAAGGGGGAAAAAAAAAAATCAATCGACTGACAATGTAGGTCACTGCCATTAGCATTACAATAAGTCTTGCATATATTAACAGCCAACGTTTAAAGTTAATTTTTGCTTTGTTTATGCCAATTCCAGAACAATGACTAACATTTTTAATAAAACACAAATTCTGATAACGTATTTGGTTCATATTAGATTCCCTGATTTAAAAAAAAAAAAAAAAAAATGAAAAGCTTTCGGGCCATCTTTTTACATCATAAAGCAAGAAAAAGGACACAAAACCAAGATTAAAAAAAAGTCTTGCAACTTTAAGTTGCAGTGCACAGAAGACAAGCCATAACAGCTACACATTACAAACCCCACACCATCCAGTCTGTCACTCAGGGACACCTTGCGACAGAACACCACAAGAAATCATGGGGATACAGTAACTACCATCAAAATGAATGCATTTTATACTGTTGTGGCACATTTTTCTTCCTTCACTGATCCAAACGGCTATATACTTGTAACTACAGTATTTTGGGTGGGAGACAAGGAAATAATCATGCACACACTCAGGACAACTGTCTGATGACCTAATAGATGTTAAAGATGAGCCAGATACAGTTCTGCGATAAAATTTGGCTTTGAACAAAATCTTTTGTTCCTTTTTTTAAAATTTAAATTTAATTAAAAAAAAAAAGAAAAAGATACTTCTGTTGAAATAGTCATGTTAGTTTCTAGATCTCCATGTATGGGATCTTAGTAATAGATGGTATTCTCTCTTTAATGATAAGATCGACAGTTGTCCCTCTGCCACAGGAATAGAAAATTTTATGAGTACCCTAGATAGATAAACTGCTGATTTGGGCTGGACAAGGGAATATTAAATTAGTATTACTTCTTGCAAGCATCACCAGGAGGCAATATCGAGTCAATGACTACAGACATGAAGCATTATAAAAAAATAGATGAAGGCATGTGTTTAATCATATAAGCACTGCCATCTTTAAAAACCAACACCAGTAAGAAACATTAAAAATTATATACAGGTATCATATGTACAACATAAAATAGCATTGCTAACACACACTTAAATAAACAAGCAGGAAGAAAAATCCAGAATACTGTTTATAATGCAATCCACCCACTGGATAAGCATGACAAGAAGTTGCGTACTTTAACTGATGATGAATAATAGCTTCTGTGGAGGCACTTAGATTTTGCCCTCAAGAATGCCCAATATTTCCAGAGGTGAAAGGGAAGAAACATACCATTTAATCAGTACATAATCTCAGATATATTCAACAGTTAAACACTTCTGAGTTGCTAGTTACACAACATTTGGAATTTCCCCTCCTGTAATCTATCTTGAATAGCATGGGGTGGGTGGGAGGACTGAGATTATAAGTTTTACACCTTTAGCAAGAAGTTCACTTTAAACAGGATGAGAGGGCAGTGACATGGCAGTCTGTGTCACTGAGTGTGAGCCAGATGTAGGGCCCACATGGAAAGAAGGCACAAAGATGAGGGAAGGACAACAACACTAAAGAAGATAGCCATGGGGTTGGAGAAGACATTGCTTTCTCCACTATCTCAGACGCTTGAGAGTTTGCAGGAAAAATGCTTGATTTTTGGAGAATACGTACTAACTTGCACTAACCACTTGAAAACATACCACTAACATACTACTCTACTGAGGTTTAAGTTTCACTCATTACTTAAGTTTGAAGGTTTACTAAAATATCCTATTATTCCACAAAAATTCAATACCTGCAAAGCAGCATCAACATGTGTTATTTTAAACAAAGAAAGCCTTTGTACAAAGTCAGAATTCAAGAGCCACTTTCGAAAGCATGATCAGCCTGTAATTTACTCAAAAACTTTACCTGACTAGAACAATAAGTCAAGCATACTAAAAGCTTTTCATCTGACAATTCAAATTTTGAAAAATGGAGGCAAAAATAAACTATTTGACAAGACTTTCATTAGTGTCTCAAAATGCAGTGCAATTGTGAGACAAAAAATTCTTCTAACATTAGCCTGCATGAAATGTTAAACAATACAGCTCACCTACAACTGTACATAGTACTTCAGGCATATGCTGCTATAAATTCACTCATGTAAAGGTAAGATCAAGTTGGGCTCTGTCTACATTTTTAAAAGCCAAGATATCATAATAGGCTTATTTTGCCGTTTACACGCACAGCTTCGCACTGAGGATGGTTTGGAACCAAAAAGCACCTGGACAGCTCATAGAAAAAAAATCCATATTTCTGCTGTTATACCCCTTTACAGATTCTCCTTCAAAAATCATGACTCGTTATGTTGACCATAAGAGGTCAAGGGACAACTCTGCTTGCATGCATGCGCACACCAGAGTGCGCCCATTTAAACCCTACGTGCAATCTGGCTAAATGTAGAGAGTCTATCGGCTTACAGCCACAGGAAGGAAAATACAATTGCACGCATGGACATCAATTATATATTACCCAGACAATTTTTGTCTCCCTCTGTTGCAATCCTGTTCTTCCAGAGTTCGTTCTCTATTTTGGGAGTTTTCTAATCTGACCTCAACTAGCATTGTAATAAGTGAGCAGTAAGGAGGATTTTCTCTATTTTTGTACTATGACCATGTTTATTGGTAGGCCAATGGGTCAGAAGCATATAATTTCAAATAAACTATTAGTCTTTCAGTTATTGCTAGATTAGAAACCGGGTAAGAGTTCTCTGCTATATTTGGAGCCATCACTTGTCTGAATGCTGGAATTGTCTAAATTTAAACAGCTTTATGCTTATTACGGTGGAGCTCTGTCATCTTTAAAATTACTTGTTCAATCCTTATATATTTTCAAGTAGGTTTCTCCTACAAGAGCATTTCTCTTCACTTTTGTTGATTGTGTAATTTGTATAAAGATGTCCTGAGGAAGAGCTCAGTGAAGTTTGTCCCTTCCACCAACTGAAGCTGGTCCAATAAGAGAAATTACCTCACCTACCTTGTCTCTCTCATAATAAAACAATAACATTCCCCCAATCTTACAAAGGAGGACTATAATTCCATCAACAGGTTACAGTGACATTAAGAGAGCAAAACACTTGGTGGTTTGTCAGTTTCATCAGAATCCCTTGGATGAATTACAGCCTTATCCCCTTGCATCTATGCATAGAATTAGGAGATTAGTATCTCCTGCAGATTTGAGTAAAGTTCTGTAGAGCTGCTGCTAGCTGAATGAAGCACCTAGAAGTCTGTGGAACCACTAAGGGTTGAGGAAAGAACACAATGAAATTGCTTAAAGCCATGTAGTTTTTAAATTGCATTACTTTACAGCAGAGGTGGACAAACTACGGCCCGCAGGCCACATCCGGCCCACGGGACCGTCCTGCCCGGCCCTTGAGCTCCCAGCCTCCCCTGCTGTCCCCCCTCCCCCGCTGCCACGCGGGCAGCGCTCTGGGCAGCGGGGCTGCACGCTCCTGCAAGGCAGCGTGTCTAGCTCCGGCCAGGCAGCGCAGCTGCCAGACATGCTGCTCTGAGCGGCATGGTAAGGGGCAGGGGGTTCCGGGGGGCAGTCAAGGGACAGGGGGTGGTTGGATGGGGCAGAGGTTCTGGGGCGGGGGGCGATCGGGGAGGAAACGGGGGGGTTGTATAAGCGTGGGAGTCCTGGGGGGCCTGTCAGGGGGCCGGGGTATGGATAGGGGTCAGGGCAGTCAGGGAACTGGAAGCAGGGGGATTGGATAGGGGTGGAGTCCCGGGGGGCGGTTAGGGGCAGGGGTCCCAGGAGGGGCGGTCAGGGGACAAGGAGCAGGGGGGTTGGATGGGTCAAGGATTCTGAGGGGGCAGTCAGGGGATGGGGTTAGATAGGGGGCAGGGGCCAGGCTGTTTGGGGAGGCACAGCCTTCCCTACCCAGACCTCCATACAGTTTTGCAACCCCAATGTGGCTCTCGGGCCAAAAAGTTTGCCCACCCCTGCTTTACAGTGTCATCCTGTGTTTGATGTTGTCTGTTTTGTTACTTCCAGAACATAGAATCTAATTTTCTGGATGGGGTGGAAGGGAGCCTGAGATCTCACTTTAATATTAATGTTGTAATTATTTTGTATTTATGGTGGATCTTTCCGTAAGGTTCACCAAAACTAACAGACAACAAGCATTGTAATGGGCATTAAAAAGGTCCTTTATTTCTGAAGGCATTTTACAGGGAGCAGCTAATAATTTAAAACTTAGAAAGTACTACCCTATTCACAGATATGATGGCACACCACTTCAGTACTTGAGGGGGAAAAATCCATTACTGCAGCTTTGTTCATCCGGGTAAGCAATTTTTACAAAATGTGCAACAAAAATTAGATTAGTAATCTTCTGATTAAGTGTGACATCTATCTTCAATACTATCTTGTATCATTGTAGTTTATAACCAAGATAGAACTGTAAAAGCCTGTTAAATACAAAACTATAAACTCATTATATAAAGAAAATATGACTAATTTCTCTTTTGACATTAATCTGAAAAAGAAGGGGGACTCATTTGAGTGGTTATGCCATTCTTGAGTTATCCAGATTCTAACAAGTGAAGATAAATGTTTTAACAGAGTAAGAGACTTGAGAGATCAGACACCACTGCATGGAGAACAATGAAGTGTGAACTCCAACTGTTGGGTCAGGAAAGGAGAAACTGATTTTCAAATTTTTTATGATGTGCAAATTTTAAGTCATTAAACATAATATGTAATTACTTGCTGCTGATAGGAGTCCCAGACTTACAGCCTTTATCCGTGTAAGTAATCTATCGTGCAAGTGATCCCACTAGCTTCCATGTGACTCCATTACTTGTGAGCAATGGCTGCAAGATCAGGACAGTAGTTTTGTTTTGTTTTATTTTTTTAAGCGTTTCCTCTCCCACCAATCCTACCAACAATAAATCTTCCCTTTAAAGCAACCTACCTTCAAGTATTTAAAAGTACAAACATTTTCACCAAGTTGTTCGGTTACTTTACAGTAAGCATAACATGAATATTTTTACATTATTCTACTCTGCATTGTCAAAAAATGCTGAAGTGTTTCTTATATTTGAAAAATTCAAGTTTGAGCAGATAATTAAAGTAGTAATAGACTGGAGTCTTGCTGATGCCTGCTGTTAGGGTTTTAAAAGATATATTTCAATGCTGTCAGGCTACGTTTGTGAAGCCTACCCTGGAAACATTGCCGCTTCAAAATTATTTACTTCAAAGTGTGTGGAAATATATTCTCAACCAGTGACTCATGATCAAATAAGTTCCTCATAACCAGATCTGATTTGACAGCAGGTAAAAGAGCTTAGAATATTCAATAGCAATCTAGTTTACAACTATCTAAAACATATGAAACACCAAGAATAGCCATTTACGTAGTATTTTCTGTGGTACTACAGTTAAGTTTAGCAAGTGTTAGCAAACTATTTTTTCAGCATTTGCCAAAATACCCACCTTATAAACATTTAGTTGCCACTTATCTGTCCTCTGCTTTTTCTATAATATAATGAAATGGGGGAAGGAGAAGAAGGGATCAAGGTTGGAGTCCAAAAGAAGAGTACATGGAGGTGACAAGAGAAATACAGAGGGCTAGTAAAACAAGAGATGAATGAGGATAATATTAAGTCCCAGAAGTCCAGAAAACATTTTCATCCTCTCCTAATGTTGAATGCATACATTATTTCATACTCCAACTCCCTGTCCCTGCCAAGTACTTTTGATAAAACGATGAACAATTCTCAAGGGTACCACTTGGTAAAATCTTTTACTCTGGCCTTGACAAATGCAATTTTGCCTTGCTCATCTCCATTCAGAATGCTACTGTCAAGATCAGCTTCCTAGCCCACAGCTTTACCACATCATCCCTCTCTTTGCCTCCCTCTACTAGACAAAATGGCAACAGATGCACAGACCATTGAAGCACATAATGATATGAAGACACTGTACATCATTAGACAGTTATCAGAAAGAAAAACAAATACCATCCGACCAGGGGCACGGTCCAGGGCCGGAGCAGCGGCCAGGAGTCAGCCGCCAGGGCTGAGTCAGAGAAACATTTTTTTTAAGATGAATTTTGGGGGGCCTATGCCCCTTCCCCCCTTCTTGGGCACACCCCTGCATCCAACCAGTTCAAAACAATGAGAGCAACTTAATAATGAAGACATCAGAACAATATGTGGAAGCAACATACACTAGATAATGAATATTTTTATAAAATGATGTCAAATCTCTCCTCTGAAAAAGAGGCACACAAAGTAAAGATAGAATGTGTGGCAAAGTTCAGATTCTTTGGGAGATTCTTTGTATACCGCTATGTCTTACTGCAAATTGTCTGCATATGTCCTAAACATTTTTAGTGGCTATTCTATTTTGACATGTCACTGAATGTATGTAATACAGCAAAGATATTATAAAATGTAAATGGTGCTTTACAAAACACAACAGCTCAAATATGGCTTTTCATAGTAGAACCTGTCCTACTGAGACAAGGAACACTGACAAGTATGGAGCAAGGGTAATCACCTTTTATATGGGGCAGGAAAGGGGAAGTGCAGACCAGATGAAACAGGACAACCAAGGCTGGATCACTGAAAAAATATTCAAACAAGGACTGAACTTAATCGTGGAAAACAATACAGCTAATCATCTGACTTAAATTGATCAGACAGAAGAATTTAAGGCTTAAAATGTATTTGCTTGATGCAGAGTGTCTATTTCTCAATTCAGGTACTAGTGGTCTCTGACCAGACTCTTTTTATTTTAAAGAATTACATAATATATGTCAGGAGTAGCACATGTGTTCAGCTAAGTTTTCAGCATTATCCAGAGTGCTTTGCAGAGTAATTCAACCATGTTAAACTTATAATGGGTGATGAAATAGTAATAAAAATAATCAAGATGTAGAGAATGAAACATCAAGTCCAAAGTGAGTGGGAAAGAGGTGTTAGTTAAAAGGTATGTGATGCAGTACATTTCACAGCTTTGTGCACAGCTGAGCAAGCAGAAGGCAATGGAGGGTGACCAAGTGCACAGAGGAAAAGAAGCAGCATTATATGTATCGTTAACAGGTTCTTCCAGTGTTCAAAGCATACCGCAAAGCTCACACCTCAGAGCTGCAGCTAGGCAGGAAACAGAAAGTGCTTTGATTCAGGTGGTAGACACTACATTGTTTGACTACAGGAGATATCATTTAGAGCAGTGGTTCTCAACCAGGGGTTCGGGGCCCACTGGGGGGCCGCGAGCAGGATTCAGCCAAGCAGGGCCAGCATTAGACTTGCTTGGGTCCATGGCAGAAAACCGAAGCCCCACCACCTGGGACTGAAGCCCGGGGCTCCAAGCCCCGCCAACCAGGGCTGAAGCCGAAGCCTGAGCAACTTGGCTTCACAGGGCCCCCTGTGGCGTGGAGCTCTGGGCAATTGCCCTGCTTGCTACCCCCTAACGCTGGCCCTGGCTTTTATATGCAGAAAAACAGTTGTGGCAGAGATGGGCTGTGGAATTTTTATAGCATGTTGGGGGGGAAGGCGGGGGGCTCAGAAAGAAAAAGGTTGAGAACCTCTGATTTAGATAAATGTAATGCTAAATTCAAATATCCAGAAGACCCGCATCTTTTTTATTGTTTTTCCAACCAGTGTTTTATGCGAATCTCTGCCCTAGGAAATGAGCATTGAGACTCAAAGTACATAAGAGCTTGAAAATATTTTCCCTCACCCCACGCAGACACCCACATACTTTGTTTTTGCAGCTTGCCTGGAACAAATGTTTTAGCACATTTAAGGTGTTCCTCTAAATATTTAAAAATAAAGTCAACTACCACCTACTTCATCTTCTGTTCAGGCATCTTCATGCTTAAAAATTACAAAAAAATTCTTTCTACTTGTACTCAAGATATTAAAGAGCAACTGATGTTTCACAGAGACCTTTAACACATTGTGCCTATGCACTTAGACGACCTACACCTTTCTTCCCTCTGCCCCTATTAGTAGGAATCTGGCAATTTCTTACTTAAGAATTCCCAGCTCTTACTTTTTATAAAAAACACCTTTTGACCAAGAATCTCAAAATGCTTTAGCATTAAGCCTCACAGCACACCTGTCAAAATAGGTAAACAAGAGGTTAAATGATTTTTCTAAAGCTACACAGCAAGTCAGCGGCTTTGCTGAGACTAGAAGCTCAACCCAAGTAAGACCAAGGTGGTGATGGCTTTGGGGAAGCAAACCAAAAATATGGAGAAGACTATCTGTCCTCCTTATTGAGGGTGTCTGCAGTTTGTTACCAGAGTTGGCAATTTGGAGATGCTGTTGGATCCCCAGCTGCTTTATTAGGATTGTATAGAATCAGTGTCAAGGAATTCATCTCACCTCATTCCCCATTTCATCTGGAGTCTGTGGCCATTTCTTTCAGACACAAACCTTGCTACCACGATTCAGGCCTCCATCACTCAAGACTACATAACTGCAATGTGCTGTTCCAGACACGATGGCCTAAAACAACCCAGAAACAAGCTGGAGCAGAACACAGCAGCCCACTTATTAAGCAACATAACTTGGCACGAGCATGACACCTGTGCCACAGAATCTGCACTAGCTGTCTGCTGGTTACCAAGCGGAAACTAAGCTGTTGGTTTTGACCTATACAACTAAATGGTTTGAGACCTGCCTGTTAAGAAGCACTCTCTCCAACATGCCATAATGTCACAGTTGCTATAAGCAGGGGCACCGAAGCAAGAGAGGGGCTGGTGGCAGACTATTGTTTCAAGCCTATTCCCCATCTGTCTGAAAGGGCCAGGCTTCTACAGCTATCAGGACACAATGCAAGTTTTATTTATTTTGGCTTTTGGGGAAGTAGATTTGTTGGCAACACTCCTGATTTTATTATGACTTTTATGATATTTGATACTTTTCTGAAGTGCCAGATCTGAGGTCCTGTGATTACATGAGATTCTCAAGATTTTGTTTATTATTATTATTTAAAAGCGAGTTTCTAGCCTTCATGCTTGCAGATAAAGGCTGAAAAAACATGAACCCTAAAGACTCAAAAAAACCAGAAAGCAGATAAAACAATCTCAATTTTTTTTTTTTTTTTTTTTAAAAGTCTTATGAATTTAAAGCCACTCACGATTTTTGATCACCTGGCGTTGGCAAAAGTAGAGAAGGACTTCATGGGATCAATGTTTGTGGAAGTAGGGAACTTTGATCTTTAATTTACAATTTAGTAAAAGCTTACTCAGAAGTTAGTTATTTTGCTTTATAAAGTTAAAAGGATACTTTATGGATTACATTATTTTAAAATAAGTGTTAAAATAGCCAAGGCAAAATAACATCTTTTTGGTCCCCTACTGTTGAGGAGGTGCTTAAATGTACATGTTGTCTTGACAAGAATTAGAGTTTGTTATTACAGCACTGCTCATTGAAATGGCAATATGCAATAAAAATATTGATCTGATTTTTAGAAGTTATGTCAAGTGACTCCTATTACTTTAGCCCTGCCTTCTCTCAGTGCAAGAAAAATTATATTGCTATCAAAATGATAGACAAATGGACATTGATGAGAGAACTGTATGGATACCTGATGAAGTGGATATTAGATTAAGAAAAAAAAATCTAAGTACTAAATTCTTTCCTGAATTAAGCCTTCCAAGTTTATCAGCACAAGTATTTTATTCCCTCTGCATCTAAGATGAATGAAATCAATACTTTTACCTCTTCATTCAGCAAACCCACTTTGGAACATTATATATATGCAATGCAACAGACCTCCTCGCTATCCAAAAGGCATCAATACTGCAGTATACATTTTAATGAGTTTTCAGGGGGGATTTTTTTTTTTCTGAAAGGATAAGACAATACAAGACAAGACTTGACAACTCAAAGTAACTGAACTATATGTACACTTTGACTCTAGTTTTTCAAGTGCTGGATGCAAGAGCTCCAAAACTGAGCTGGATTATGGTTTGAATCTGCAGAGTTAGGCAACACCAGTACTACACAGCTCTGTACACAAATACAATTCTGAAAACTACTGAACAGACACAGGTTATATGGGAAACATTTTTCCAGACTAACTGACATTAATTGTTTTTTAAATCTTTCGATTGTTGGATCAAACAACTGAAGCGTCATCCTTCTCTAAAAAGTGACTTTGTCAGGTTCCATGCTCAAGGCATGTAACTAATTCTATGCAGGAACTCAGGATATGTCTACATTTAACACACTACAGTGGTTCAGCTGCAGTGCTGCTGCTCTGCTTCAGTGTAGACACTACCTACACCAATGGGAGAGGTTCTCCCATTAGCATAGGTAATCCACCTCTCTGAGAGGTGGTAGCGAGGTCAATGGAAGAATTCTTTTGCCTACCTCGCAATAACCAGGGGGTTAAGCGTCTTTTGCCTACTGTCGATAACCAGGGGGTTAAGCGGTATATCTACTTCTCTTGGGATGTGGATTTTTCACACCCCTGAGAGATACAGCTATAGCAATATAAATTCGTGGTGTAGACCAGCCCTGGCTCTGGGTTCTGACAATCAATCTAGGCTCTTTCCATCATATACACTATCACCATTACCAATGAGAAAGGCTCAGCAGGCTAAGCTCTGTCTTCTCTTACACCTGTACAACATTACTGTTTGCAGATTAAGCCCTCAGTAAAATTATCTATCTAGAAATTGGTTTGTGCGTGTTTATTGTATGTGTGTGATAAGAGCATCGTTTAAAGAAATGGAATTGCACAGATGTAGTTGAGAGCTCAATTTGTCATGCAAACCCTCTGATACTGGTGATACCACTGGAGGTGTTAAAAAAAAATCCACTTGATTGTCAAAACCCAGCACGATTTTGCAGGGCTGACTGTTAGACAAAAATCATTTCTATTTACTTGTAAACAGAGCAAATTTTATATGGAAACCAGTGATATAATGAATATGGAACTATACAATACCTTTATATACATACACATGGTTACATTGGGGGATAGAATGCCATTCCAACGTTTTTGTACTGCATACCCTTAAATTAGGGAGGTAGGAGGACTTCCAAGGTAACAAGGAATTTTAAAAAGACTCTACTAAGGACAATTGGATACATCTGTGGAACTCTACTGACTAAAGTGGGATTGCATGGGTGTATGTGGCAGAACTTGACGATGCAGAAGGAGGAGAGCACCCCAAAGAGTTAGCCAGGCTAGGAGATAGTCTACAAATAAGTATTTTTGCCTAGCAAAATGACTTGGAACTATCCAGATGGCCACGGTGCCATTTTTTAATACTCACAAAGCGTGTGGGTGGAATGCAGAGGGAAAGATAGGGACTAGACTAATCCTGCAAACTTTAAGAGATTCCATGGTCAAGCACTCAAGAGCCAAAAATACCAAAGTGAAGGTTGCACATACAGCTATAACTCTCCCATCTTGGATCTACAGAGACTGTATTTTAAGTACTCATGGTATTTCTCAAGTACAATTCAGTTTTTCCTATAGTTTCAACAGGAGTAGCACCCTGTATAAACAAGAGTACATAACACAGTATCTGAAAGTAACTGGCAGGTATGCAATAAAACACTTAAGGAACTATTACCGATGCAGTATAGTAAAACAGGGTAGTAGTAATAATATGAATAATACCTAGCACTTATATAGCACTTTCCATCAGTAGATCTCAAAGCATTTTACGAAGGAGGTAAGTATCATTGTCCCCATTTTACAGATCGGGAAACTGAGGCAAAGAGGAGAAGTGACTAGTGAATAGTGTGTCTGTTCGCATATAATCAAGATTAATATTATGAATTCTTAATAGCCAAGTGACTATCAGTCACGGGCCTAAATCATGCACTCCATACTCAAACAGATCTCCCAATGACTTCAGAAGGTATTTTGCCCAAGTAAGGACCATAGAAGTGAGTCTGCTGTGAATATACCACTCAAGAAACCCACTTGTAATTATATGGAAAAATTCAGGTTTTACTTTACCTTATTTGTGAAGATCAAAATACACAGATAAGTGCCCTGACTTTTAACTTAAGCAGGAAGAGCAAACAAAAAAGTGTATTCAAGCAACATCTGTGTGTGTGTGTGTGTGTGTCTCTATATTATTATATATATATATAGCATGCTATAAACACATTCTCCAGTAATACAGAAATCAAGAAGCCTCTGCTAAATGCTTCCAATACCTCATCAATACATAAAAACCTTACAAACTAAGGCCCCCAAATATGCAAACACCTTCATATTCGAGTAACATTACACACGAGTAGCCCCATTAGATTCAATGGGAGTACTCATGTGCATATTTCTAAAATTGGCACCTAGATTTGTAACAATGGACATATTTTTGCTTCATATGTAAATAGATAGTGATAATTTGTTGCCTGCAATGCTTATTTAAATAACTTTATTGGCTTTAGTTGGTTAGATAGCATCTAAGTACAGGTAGTTGAGTATTACAATTATCATCTAACTTCCAGCCAGTTATAGAAGCCTGCTAGCAACAGTGTCAGAGATAAATTAAAAAACAGGTCAAACCATCACACTTGCCAGAACTACCTAATAGTCTATTTCCTCACACAGTTTCATTCATGTACCATATTTCACCTGGATTTGAAACCAAATTCTAAGAGTTGTGTTCAGTCTGCTATTCCCAGTTCCACTCTTGGCTTTTATACTGACTCATCCATCACTGTGTAAATCTACATTGAGATTCATAATCTCTTTGATTTACCTTTGCGTAATTTGATTACTATGCAAAAATTCTTACCTAGTAAAGTCACACTGGGAGAGGCCAAGCTGGATTCAAATATTTTAGTTCTCTCATAGCTATAACTTGCTTGTACTCACTTGCATGAAACCAAGACGCACATAGTTGTAGACACTCTTTCCTCATCATCTAGGAGATAAGTTATCACACTTCCATTGCACAACTATACCCGTTGGTAGCATCCAAGTGAATTAAACAGAAGGGTGTAATAGCATGCCAAGCTTGCGCCGACTAGCTACTGTAAGTGGTTACAAATGTGTCAGTGTTAGAAGACTTGCCCTTACTTTACTCACCCTCAGAAAGCTAGCCCTGCATCCAGAGTAGCGTGTGGGATTTTTTTTTTTAACCACTTAAAACTTGTTACATTGACTACCGTCTTAGATTTGTACAATGCATCTTCTTTTGTTCATTTTGTTTCTAATGACTTTTCAGAAAAGTCCACTGTGCTAGCAGGGTGTCACACAGACAGACATGGAAACAAAGGCTGCAGAACATTATGGGGCTGATACTAAAATGGTGTAAGTTGTCCTAGCACCTGTCCTGGTTGCAAAGCTAGCTGCATCTTTGTCCAAGAGGAAACCCACTTCAGGTGTCAGGCCTTATGTGCTTACCTCTTCTGGAGTGGAGTTCTACAATTCTCCCACTCTGAGACCAGACTCTGGGCTACAGTAATCTGTGCATCAAACTATGCTTACCTAGCAGGTCCAACTGAGTTTGGTGCCTGTGGTCCTTTCCTTCAGGAATTTGTGATTAGTGGTGAATATAGTGATCAGATGGCCTTCTTAAATCAAAATATTGTTTAATTTTTAATAGTCAGAACACCACATTTAGAGTAAAATGATTTTAAAACAAACTGTATGTGCATGTGTGTCTGTGTCTTACCTAAAGTTCACCATCCTGCGAAGGTGTCCTAGCTTCTTCAGACACTCCAGCAGGTGCCTGTCTTAGTCTGCTTCCCCAAAGAGCTCCTCAACAACTACTTCCCCTCTGGAAATAAAGAATCTCTTTTTATCCAGAGAATGTTCCTTGGGTTGTCACTTCCTGGGTTTTGGGCCCTGCTCATCGTAAACCAGTTCAGTGAACTCTGCAAGTCATGACAGACTCCTCAGGGTTAAGGCTCTGCCACGGTCCCATAAGAACCCTAAAGCATTTGCTGTGGGGTGGTTTACCTTGAGCTGTTCTTCCTGCTTGCTTGTTTTCCATACAGCCCACTATTAAACGAAACCAATATATTCATACAGTGAACATCCCAATAGCAAGGTCAACCTACAGTATTCATAAGTTACTACAGAAGAGCTCCATATCCATTACAGCTCCAATGAAGTCAATGGAACTTTGACAATTTACATCAGCTGAAGATATACCTCTAAGTTTTCTCCAGTGTGTCATAAGCAGAAGAATGTCTGTGCTAAGTAAGGGAGAATCAAAAACTGTAAGAGATTAAGACAGACCAGTTGAGTGGAAACCACCACATACAAGTGTGACTTTTTAATAAGCCATTTTTGAGCTATGAGTTATCTGCCAAAAGATAACCTCCTTTGGTATTCCAGTATCTCTGAACAAAATATGATTACACATTTCCTCCAAAATTTTCTATACACAAAAATTAATAGACTCAGACTTTAAGGCCAGAAGGGACCATCATGACCATCTAGTCTGACCTTCCTGCACATTGCAGGCCACAGAGCCTCACCCACCCACTCCTGTAATAGACCCATAACCTCATGTCTGGTATGAAAGAGGTCTGACCGAGCCTTTTTTGTAAGGTAAAGTATGAAAAATAGAGGCTTATTCTGGAAATATCTTCTCAACCATAATTATAGCATAATTACATTCTAATAAAAGTTGCCTAAAGACAGGAAGATAACTAGCAATCTGAAGTGTTTGGGTTTTTTTTTAAATACACTGGCTGATCTGTACACCCACCCACAGCACACTATCTCCCAAGGTAGGAGTGCTATTAGACACAGTAAGATCACTCACAGAACAGGTGCAGCTAATTACACAGTTCTAGCAAAGCATCAAGGAAAGGCTCCATGAAGAAAGAATTTGCCAATCAGTATATATTAAATAAATGCTGCCCTCAAGAAATAAAAATTAAGTCACAGTGTGTTTCTACTGAGACCCATGCATGGAGTTCTCCCTAAATCTGCTGAACGAACATGATGCACAGTAATGTTTCTGTGGGACAACGGAGAATGCATCATCCCTGCTGTGGATTGTATGAGTTAACCCCACGTTCAGCTACTTCCATCTATATTTAATCATTTCTGCAAATACTTTTGTGTGTTTCTTCCTCTCTGCAAAGTCACTTCTAAATTAAAATGTGAATTAATCAGGCACACTGTGTATGCCAACTTCTGTGTAGCGCCTTTCAAGATTTAATCCTTTCTATATTCAAGACCTTCAGCCATATCTGCACTGCAAATAACTGTGCTAAGTAGTTCCTGGTTAAAACATCCTTACCATTTAAAATATGGATGAACCGTAACAGTTTTGTTACCAGGTCACAAAATCAGGCTTAGGCCTCTTGAAGACATGGGTAGGCTTTATGTAAATAGCACACAAAGTGTAACCTGGTCAAGGGTTTGTCGGGTAGATGGGAGCCTTAGTTTTATTTGGGTCTCTGTTCGAGTAGGATATCATCATTACATTCTTTCAAAGTGCAGAGGGCAGGTTTTATGGGAGAATTTCTTTCAGCTAGATATTTTAACTCCGATAGTTGGGATCAGTAGCTCAAACAAACTAAAAAACTTAAAAGTGAATGGCCTCATTTTAGATGGAGATTTTTTTCACCCATTTTTCCCTCCTCACAGTCCTGCAATTTTGGGGGATTAGTCTCACCAGTCCACTCCTCCCCATCAGCTTTTCTGACTGTATCACAAGTCACAGAACATTTAGTATATTTCCTAAAGCCCCAGCTTCTGAAGTCATGAAAATCTCCATTTATTAAAAAAATTAAAAATAAAAGGTGTAGCCTTTATGGTGGTGAGGAAGAGTTGGAAAACATGACCCTTAAATGCTCAAAATCCAGACAACTAACAAAAAGAACTCAATTTTATTTTTAAATTCATTTTGAGGACTGACTCATGATCTTTGAATAGATTCTAAAACCAGAAAAGACAACTGTAATCATATAGGCCGACTTCCTGCATAATACATACCACAGAACTTCTCTGAATTAATTCTTGTTTGACCTAGAGCATATATCTTTTAAACAAAATACAATCTTGATTTAAAAATTGCCAGTGATGGAGAATCCACCACAGCTCTTGGTAAATTGTTCCAATGATTAATTAACCTGTTAAAAACGTATGCTTTCTTTCTAGCCTGAACTTGTCTAGCTTCTACTTCCAGCCACTGGATCTTGTTATACGTTTGTCTGCTAGAAAGAAGAACCCATTATGAAATATTTCTTCCCCATGTAGGTACTTACAAATAGTGATCAAGTCAACCCTTAATCCCATAACTGAGGCACTTGACCAAACAAAAAGAAGAGATCTCGGAATATAAAAAATAAAAAGTGGCACTGCTTTTAAAACTGGACTGAATAAAGAAGTTTTTAGGTGTTGAGGCAAATATCACTAGGAAAAGTGGAAAAATTTCTTTATGGATGGACAACCCCTAAAACAGATATAGCTGAGATATTTTAAAAAATATACAATATGAATTTATACAGATTGCTTACTTTTTCAATGAACACTTTCAGATAAAAAAGGAACCAACAAAGTTATATGTATTAGTAAACTTTGTAAGCAGGCTTGAAGTTTCAGCAAACAAGATTATGTCTAGAACATATTAATCTCATGATTATGTTTTTAGAGGACAAGCCACATAAAGCTATTGAGCTATGGAGCGTAGACTGTCAATATGAATTAACAGCAAAAGAATGGAATGAGATAATATAGACGATAAATATTGGCTGAAATACTAACCAAGTAGTACAATTTCAGTACTTTTTAATTTACAGAATGTATGTTTCTCTACCTCTACATAATAAAATACATAATATTGCCCCAGATATCTTATGAAATGCAAGACAGTCAGGCTCTCTTTCATATATAGAATATGGAACTACTGGGTAGTAGAAAGGTCTGGAAAATAATCCTGAAAGAAATAAAAAATAATACTAGAGAGATTAAGTTCTGTTAAAGTTCTAAACAAGTGTATTAGTAGTTGGCCTGCTAAAAAGACTCAAACCAGGAACAAGGAAGCTACTCCTATTCTTGCTCTTCATAGCAAAAAAAGGCAAACTTTAATTTGTGGGCCCAGGAAACTATTCCTACTGTAGCTCACTGGAATAAACTATTAATAGAGTATCTTATAATGGAAGGTCTAACAACTTTTGTGAAAACAGTTCCAGACAAATTTTGTTTAAAAACGTTAAATAGTATACCTTGCACAGGAAATAAATCCAGTAGAAATACTGAAACCACTGAGATTCTTTGATATATAGACGCAGTAATCCTACACTTATAGGATAGTCAAGAAGGATATACACAGAGGATAATAATTGAATTACATCCCCTTCAGCCCACTTAGCTTTCCTTTTGTTCTATTCTCCTGAGACTCCTCCTCTCCCCATTTCACTCCCCAGAAAATGCTCCTGCGAACAAAGCCCTGTTCACACCAGCGCTTGTCAGCAAAACTTTTGTCTTTTGGGGGTGGAGGGGGAAGAGGAGGAGAAGTAGAGGGATTTAACACCTCTGAATGACAAAAGTTTTGTCTTTCACTTGCCAGTGTAGACAAAGTCTTAAGTGTAAGAATCAGTCTCTTCAGCACTCACACCACTGAGGGGACAGAAGCTCAGGTTACGTCTTTGTGTGGCATGACCAAGAGTCCTCCAAAGTTCTTGAGGAGACCCTCCAGCAAAGAAAGGGAAGTACTAAATACTTCTAATGTTAAAGACAAAATGGAAAAGAGTGGTTTACATGAATGTTGAGACAGTGCTATATACTTAAGAGAAGGTAATAACAAAGCAAAAAAATGTCATTTTTAAATAACCCCACTGAAAATATTCAAGAACCTAGTAGTAGAGCTGGCTGGGAAACAGTTTTCCCATCCTGTGAGAATTTTCACAATTTTGAAAAGTTTCCCATTTCACTTTAGGACAAAACTGAGATATTTCAAAGTTGTTGGTGTAAGAACAGAGAAAGACACCCCACCCCACAGAGCCAACCGTCCAGCGGTTATGGCACTCACCTGAGATGAAGGAGACATGGGAGAACCAGGTTCACGTCCCTGATCTCCCTGATTCGGATCAGGGACATGAACCTATGTCTCTTACATCCCACATGAGTGCCCTAACAACCAAGCTACAGAGTTAATCTCTTTCTAGCCCAATGAATATTTATACAGACTGAAACAGCTCCAAACAGAAGAGACCGACGCTCTGGAGTAGCCAATAGCCTCATGGTTAGGGTAAGATCCAGATTCACAAGTGTTCTGAACAAGGCTGAGCAGGCACATGAACTTGGCTTGCCCATGTCATCTGCATCTTGGATGAGTGCCATATCCATTGGGCTATGAGTATTATAGGGTTGATCTCCCTGGTTTTGAATAGCAATTATACCCTGGACAAGAGAAACCTTCCAAATGAAAGCTTCATTGAAAATGCCCCTTTTCCAGGAAAAGTGTTCAGGTTGATGAATCGGCATTTTCTGACACAAAACTATCTTGTTGTTAAATTCCAGCTCTACCGAGCAGTGATCATGTATATCATTGTGGCATCTCTATCTATGACTCTTAACTCAATTTTCAATAATTATGCAGTTCATCTTTGAGCAGAAGACGTGTTCAGGACGCGCTGCAATGGTGCATGCTCCATCAGTGCCAAAGACTAAAAACGTATTACTAAAACAATGCAAGGACCTGTATAATTGGTGTCTCCCACAGACACCAAACCTGTCCGTAAATAGATGGAGTTTTTATTTTTAAGGAAGTGGGGGAAGAAATAAAGGAAAGGCAAAATACCACCACTACACTTGGTTAGGGAAGAGTGGTATGCCCTGGTGTCAATCATGTAACATCTCCATTGAAAATACTTCAGAGTAGATCATTCATATTTTTTTAAAAGACTTATGTCACACTCCAGTACAGCAAAACATGTACATTATTCATATTTAAGGACACTAGGATGTTTAAGAGTAGCATAAGCTACAGCCAACAATGCTACATTAAGAGATGGCAATTTGGAATGACATAGGTATGTACCTACTAGAGTGTTATGCATGCCAGATGACTAATCTACAAAAAACAGTTTACAAACAACTCTATTTTCTGGGGGCTTTTTGCTCCACAATATCAATGGCTTCATGACAGAATCTTGGTTTTCCAGAAATCCATCTACTCTTGTTCACATTTCTCACATGAAGTCACAATGATTTTCAAAGCAACTGATTTTTATACTGGAACAGACGCAGAGGATGTTCAGACAATATTCTGTATAAATCTATTTCACCTCCGCCCCCCCTCCCCCCTTTCTTCCAGCACCTCAGCTTAACCCTTTGCTGAAGCACAGGCCAGAGCTGTCTTGCAGTGCTTTCTAAAAAGGTTACACAAAGTTCAACCTCAGGGTTGTTCAATGTAAAACCCGGATAAATGGATGTTCATAGATCCCAGTCAAAAGAGAGAGCACTGTACAGTTCTTAGTATAACAAAGATTTAATGCATACAAAACACACTGTAAATAGTATAAAATGTTGTAAATAGCATTTGGAATACTAAGAATAACTTTTAAACAAGATCTATTAGATAGAAGAATCAATTGGTGTAGCTTATACAGACTTCCCCCTTTTGTTTCTGTTTTATGTGCGTATATTTTCAAATATAAGGTTTCAGCACAGCATTTTTATACATTAGCACACACATCAAAACACATTTCCCTCTGATCCTTTCTCAGAGATGATTTCTGAGATTTTAGAGGTAACTATATTACGTAGTGTGTGTCACCTGGACTTTTTGGAGCTGAGAAATGACAGCCTCTTGGTCCTTTCAAACACTTCACCTCTTGGTCCTTTCAAACACCCTGTCCGCAAATGAACAGTCTGGGGAGCTCCACAACTAGCGGTTAGAGTTCTTCTCTCTCCCTGCTCCCTCCTCCTCAATCTCAGCTTCAGGGAAAGGAAGTGCTTGAGAGTGATAGTCTTGTTAAGTGCATCCCACTGCTAGGAAAATCTGTGAGCAGCAGGAGAGGTAGGATGGCTGTCAGCAGACCCAAGACGACAGTGCTTCCTCAGTTCACACTTTTGTAAAGTTATCTTTATAATCATCACTTGAACTTTTAAATTTAAAAATAAAAAGAACTTTTAAATTCTGTAATGTCTAGTGATTTAGATTCCTTGCTGCTTGTGAGTAGAACTGGGTGAATAATTGATTTTTTTGGTAGCTTGGCAGTTATGTGCCAAAAAAATAAAATTGTGTTCAGTTGACCCTGAACAGTAAATTCCAAAAAATTGCAGCAAATCAAAAAAGTTGACTTAAAAATACATTTCAGGTTTAAATGAAACATTCATTTAGTTTTGGGGTATTTAAAAAAAAAATAAAGCAAAGGAAATAAAAGGCTAAAATGGTTGGAGGAGGAGATAGTGCTGACTTCCTTATAACTTTTAGCTCTGTGGTTAGGAGGCTCTCTTGGGATGAATTCCCCATCTACCCAATGTGGAGCAAGGGTTGAACTTGAGTTTCCCGTTTCTCAGGTAAATGCCCAAACTACTGGGCTACAGAATGTTCTCTCAATCTCTACTCTTGAAACTGTTCTACGGTGTATGAATAATTAAGTAACAATTGGAGCAGGGACTTGAATTTGAGTTTCTCCCTTCTCAGGTGAGTGTCCAAACCGCCAGGCTGCCTAGTAACCTGGGCTGGGTGTGTGTCAGGCTGTGCTACTGAAGCTGTTCCACATTGTTTAAAACTCTTGAATAGTCATTGGACCAGAGAGAATGAGAATGATTCCACAGCCTGGAGCTTCTGTGGGGTTGAAGGGAAAGGAATGAATGTCAGAGAGGCAGTGCTTGCCCCATTTTCTTTTTCACCATGCCTCTCCATCTCCTGTGCACCCGATCTCTCTGCCAGAAAGTGGCTGGGAGAAGGGGATCATAGCTGTTTATAGTTTGTTTTGTTAAACTTATTAAAACAAATGGTACCAAACATCAACAATGAGTACTTCATTTTGTTTCTGAATACTTGTCTATCTTTCAACAAGAAAGAAGCCATGTAATAGGCGAATCAATTTTCAGACTTTGACTGAACTGCTGGAGATTGAGCTTACATACAATGTGAGATCATCGTTGAATTTGAAGCTAATTACCATTGATTCTACTACAAGTTCCTGAATCACCTGGATAACTGGGAACACTCCTGCTTGTCACAGTGCTATAGCAGCCTTTCAGCAGGAGTGCAGTACTTCACAGTAAGAATAACTATTTATAATATTTCTTTCTTTGTCTAAAATGGTTAAAAAAATGGTTTCTGAAAAATGCTAATGGTTTCTGAAAAATGCTAATGGTTTCTGAAAAAGCCACCTTCTCCCAAATATACAAACCCAGTCCTTGTTATCATGCTAAATTGAACTTTTACATGAGAAAATTGGTAAATTACCTTTGTAAAGTAAAAAATGTATTCTCTGTAACTGAGACTTGGTATTCAGATATCAGTCTGATTTGAGTTCTATTTTCAAGGTTATTAAAACCCCAAAATGACTGGGTTTCTACTGAAAACTTAAACTGACTTCTTAGAGTTGCTTATGCTCAATAAAATATATTCTTTGGAAACAGCATTTCCCCCCCTAGTTGGCATGATTCCTGTATCTTAAGTCCCTTGTTCTGTATAATTAAGGACACAGAAGAAAAACTACTGTACTAAGAAACAGCTCTATCTTCTGCTGCTTACTGGTCACCTGAAGATCCACTCCTCTGTTCATGATATTGTAACCCACATGCTTTATACTATAGCATTTGATTTAGGCCATATCTACACCTAAAAAGTTAGGTAGACCCAGCTATGTTGCTCAGGGGTGTGAAAAAATCCACACCTCGGAGCAGTGTAATGAAGCAGACCTAACCCCTGGTGTTGACAGTGCTAAGTTGATGGAAAAATTCTTCCGATGACCTAGCTACCACCTCTCGGGGAGGTGGATTAACTACAGCTATGGGAGAATCCCTCCTGTCACTGTAATGAATGTCTACGCTGAAGCATTGCAGCTGTACTGCTGTAGTGGTTTATGTGTAGACATAGCCTTAGTTTTTCCAGGAGGGGAAGAGAAGCTGTGGGGAGGAGACATGGATCTTAGTTGGATACTCTTTTTGCACAGGTGCAGAAGGCAGGGCAGGGCAACTCAGCTAGAAAGACCCAGAATAGGATATGGTAGTTATGTTCATTAAGTGTTCTGAGGCTGTACAGGAAGTTTTCATTGTGAGCAACCCACCTGCCAGGTCATACCTTAGTTATCCTCTGAGAGCTGAGACAGTCCGAGAGCCAGGGGATTGGGGAAAGGTTATAAATAGAGGAGTTAAAAATAGGCCTGTATAGATTGACACAGGACCAAGCATTGTGTTTGCTTTGAGGGCTGGGTCCCAGTCCCTGTACCACTTTGGATACAGGTGAGTTCTATTTCAGCTTTATTTACTAGGGAAACCCTCCATTAGAGTGATATTTGGTCCACCACTGTGTGTTTTATGGAACTGCCTGTGGAATTTGTTTTGTTATTAGCACTCTGCTCTAAACTGGGATTCTGTTCTAGGGAGAATGGGGTAGCACTTTGTGAATTCTTGCCTGACTTAGCCAGGCTTATGAGGAGATATGGTACCCTGCAATTGAAAGGACCAGTCAGCTATTAATTCCAGGGCTGAGTGGCCGCTAGTTGTGGAGCTCCCCAGACTGTTCATTTGCGGACAGGGTGCTGAAGTGTTTGAAAGGACCAAGAGGCTGTCATTTCTCAGCTCCAAAAAGTCCAGGTGACACACACTACGTAATATAGTTACCTCTAAAATCATCTCTGAGAAAGGATCAGAGGAAAAATGTGTTTTGATGTGTGTGCTAATGTATAAAAATGCTGTGCTGAAACCTGGCATCCTTCTCTTCCTAACCAGAGGGAAGTCCAGAAAGCTTTTCAAACTCTGACTGTATTTAAAAGTAACAAAAATAAAACTAATGGGACAAGACCAATCGGCATGACTTCCCCAACTATGCAAGCTATAATGAACATCCAGCTTTTTGAAAAGCTTCAAGTGAGCATGCAATGCTTCAGAACTCCCCTGTCTTCTCCACGTGTGGGTCCCTGCATAGAAATGAAGTCTTAACATGCCGCTTTAAGTGTTTCTTCACTTTGAAATTCAACCATGAGCAATTCTGCTGACTACAGCAAAACTGGTGGGCTAGCAAATGCAAAAGGAGAGCAGAACCAAACAGCAAGTGACCTGGCATGAATAGTGCTACATGGCTGCTAGAAGCCAGGGAGATAAAATCTTACACATGCAAAAAAGAAAACAGCCTGCGGATAAACTGGCTTTAATGCGGGTGTTTGAACATGTTTTCTATGGCTATTGCTCCACTTTGTTTATTTTGATCTGCCCTAGAATTATTTAGGGAAGACTGGAGCTTCCAGAAGGGCAGTTAGGCACTCATCTTCCACTGAATTTCAATGGAAGTTTTGTGCCTAATTCTCTTGGGGCTTGCTAACATTGTGTTAACAGCGCTAACAGCATTAGCTGAAGGTTTTAACTGGAGTGTTGCCCTTAACCAATTCTCAACCACACAAAAATCTCTAGCTTGAGTTAAGTAGTGCGTTAAACCTGAGCTCCTTAGCTCATTAGGGGTTATGGGTTGAAGCTCAAGTACTATTGATACTTCAGCTAGTAATGCAGTGGGGACCCAGCTACTCTGCAGCTCAAATGTTATTTCACAGTGTGCCTGCTCTAACTTCAGTCAGAGGATGCTGTGAAGGCCAAAAGTATAACAGGGTTCAAAAAAGAACTAGGTATGTTCATGGAGGATAGGTCCATCAATTGGTCAAGATGGTCAGAGTCCAGGGACTCGACGCTATGTTCTGGGGTATGTCTACATAGCAATTAGACACCCCTGGCTGGCCTGTTCAGCTGGATCCGGATTGCAGGGCTCAGGCTAAGGGGCTGTTTAATTGCAGCATAGAGGTTCAGGACTCAGGCTGCAGCCCAAGCTCTGGGACTCTCCCACCTCACAGGGTCCTAGAGCCTGGACTCCAGCCCAAGCCCAAACATCTACACTGCAATTCAACAACCTCTCAGCCCGAGTTACCTGGCACGGGCCAGCTGCAGGTGTCTAATCGCAGTGCAGACATACCTTAGATGTCCCTAAACCTCCATCTGCCAGAAGCTGGAACTGGACAACAGGGGATGGATCACTTGATAATTGTTTTGTTCATTCCCTCTCAGGCATCTAGCACCAGCCACGTTGATCTGACCCAGTATGACCATTCTTAAGCTCTTATGGGCTAGGCTACATCAACAGGAGTGAACCTGAGCATAGCTAACTCAAGCTAACTTTACAGCGAAGATAAACCCTTAGCCTCCCTGGTCAATCCCAGCCATAGCCATAGGAAGGTGTAGGATGAAGTCAGAGAGAAGGTAACCTGCATCGGGATGTTGTGGACAAATTCTTAACAAAAGCAGTTTGTGAGCTACCAGGCTAAGACAGAGCACAGATTGCCCAGTGACAGCATATAAAACCATACAATTCCAAATTAGGTATTATGAAGTTCTATGGAATCAAAGCATGCCAATACATATAAACACTATACAATGCATACAGGTATAGTCCCAACCCTGAAAACAGTCCAAATGCCTTTAAAATAATTAGAAAATAGGCTATCTATTAAAAAAAAACCCATGTGTATACATATATCATCCAACAGATCTGTCTTCACAAACCCACACCATAATCCACAAAGATATGGCATTAGCTCTTCCAGGCAGATTAGTGTCATTTAAGGGCTAACCCATCATTTCCATTTGACATTGAGGAGTTCATTTTATAGCAGCCTTATGGTGAGATCATACTGGATTGTTCCTGGGAGGAAAGAAAGGAGGGGGCTGGGGATCAGGAAGTTTTTCCCTTTTTAAAAAATAAACATTTAGCAAAAGGAACAAACAAGAATCCTATGTGGAACAAGTGAACCGGGGTAGGACCCCTGTGAACAACGTGCTGGGGAAAGGTTTGCTGGTGAAGCCCTGTCCTGTCTCAGCCCAAGCTCTCCTTTCAGACGCAGACAGGAGCAGAGAAGCAAGTTCAACGCCCCGCATCCATCAAAGCATGCTGCAAACACACCCCCTCCTCCCCAAGTGGTTTCCATCATATACAGGGTTTTTACAGTTTGGTTCAATGGCTCTCAGCACCCCCGCTATAAAAATTGTCCCAGCATCTCTGCAGCCAACTGACCCGGGGATGCCACGCTGCACCCGGGATCCTGCCGGGAAATCCCCGCAGGAGGAGAGAGCGCTTTTAACCTCAGGGCGACACCCCTGCCCGCCGCCACCACGCCCGGCTCGGGAGCCAGCCACGGTCACCACCCCCCTGCACCTGGCCGGGCCCCTTCCCCGGGACGAACCGCACCTCCTCCTCCTGTTCCTCCAGCGAGGCGTCGCTCTCCGGCCGAAGCTGCTGCTGCTGCCCCCCACCTGGGCTCGCCGCCTCCTCGCTCTGCCGCCACCGCCCAGCTTCCTCCCGCTCCGCCCCGCGGGGAGCCGCCGCCTGCCGCCCCGCGTCCGAGCAGCCGCCGGGGCGGTCCCGGGCCAAGCCGGCGTCCCCCTCCTCCGAGAGAGTTGAGGAGCCCGAGGAGGAGCCCGAGGAGCTGGAGCAGGACGAGACGATCCGGCCGCCGCCCCGCAGCCGCTCCGGAGCGGCCGAAACTTTCTCCCCCATCGCCGCCAAGTGTCGCGGGCAAACAGGAGCCGCCGCGGTGGGGAACCAGCTCAGTCCCCCGCCGCCGGCGCCTACATGCTCCGCCGGGAAGCAGCCACCCGCCGCCCCAGGGGCACCGCGCGCCGTCCGGGGCAGCAGCGGCTACATGGCGCTTTGGCTGAGATACCCGGGGAGTCCCTGCCCCCCGCTGCTGGGGCGCCGCCGCGGCGCGTAGGACCAAGGCTCCGAGCTGTCGGTGCCAGCGGCGGCTCCTCTCCCAAGCAGCCGGAGACGCGCCGAGCCTGCCGCAGCTCCCGCGAACCTGCCTCCGGGACAGGGGAAGGGAGAGATGGGCAGTCCGCGGAGCCAATGGTAAGGACGGCGGTGGGTGGGCCCTGCAAGGATGATTCCTGGGCCAAGAGCCCAACGTGAGCGGCAGGTAATGGGGGGAGGGAGGAGAGGGAAAAGGAGGGAGCGAGGCAGGGAAGGAGGAGGGGAGAGAAAGTGGAAACAACCAGCTAAAAAGGAGAAAAGAGGGGCGGGAGAGCCAGAAGATCTGTCTCCTTACACCTCCGCGCAGGATGCAACGTATCTGAAGACAGCAAGTTCTTTCAAACCATCGTGCCGCCACTGGGGCTCATTTGTGAACACGGGCTGGGATCTTATCAAAGGGACGCTGTCAACTAGACTATTTATAAACGCGCCACGTACAATATATTAAACTTTCTGATAGAAAGTGAGTGTTCTGATTTTTTTTAAAAATCCTTTCAAAATCCCTCTCTGTTGAAGGGCCTTTTTGGCGAGACCCAAACATTCTCAGGCCCATTCCTACAGGTCTCCTAGTATTGTTATTTTATTAATTTATTTGTGTTGTTGTTAGAGGCCTGGGTCCCAATCAATCCCTGCACCATTTTTTTTTAACAATCTCCGTGCACACTACTACCTATTGCCTCTTGGGTTTCAGCTTTGTTGATACTGGGGCCACCTGAAGACTCCTGTGCTGTGGCTGCACCAGTGTCCTGCACAAATGGGGCCTCACACTTTCTTGCAGAATCTTGCAAGGGCATACACTTTCAACTAGAACCCTGAAATTCACTACATACAAAGCAAACAGACAAAATAATAGAGAAAAAATGTCTTTAATTTCAGAGTAGTAAGTATGATTTGTAGCAATAATATGTACAAATAATTCCCATGGAAATATGATTTTTCAGGTGGATTGTTGCCCTTTAAAACAATCAAGTTAGCCACCAACAGTTTGTTGTGATTGGAATGCCAATTCAATACCACTTAAGAAGTTGCTGATAGCAATTTTATGGCAAAGTACACTATGGTGCTCATCATGCTTGTAACATTCACTAACTTTTTGGGCCAGATTTTTAAAGGTCTGATGCCTAAAGATGCTGCGTATAGGTGCCTAGTGGGATTTTCAAAAGCACCTAAACTGTTTAATTCCCAGGAGTTAGGCATCTAGGCACTTTTGAAAATCCCACTAAATTCCTATCTGCAACCTTTTGTCAATTTTTTAAATATATTTTCTCTTAGTTTATAAAGCAAAAGTTTCTATACTAAACCATCTATAACAACAATATGGACCCAATCCTATGATGAAATCATCACAGATGGACTCCTGTGCCCATTCAGAGCTGCATTTATTTCAACAGGGATCTGCATAGGCTCAGAAACCCACCCACGTAGGTCCAATTGCAAGATCAGTGCTCAATTTTTGCCAGGGCTTACCAGGGCTGAGCCCTGGCACCTTTAGGCTTGGCAGTTCATAGCCTGGCACCTCTGGGTTTGCTGCATCAGTTACAAGCACTGGAGTCATACTTAGCATTCCTGTAACAACTACCATTGGAGGCTCTCAACAAATATTATATATTGAGCAGAAATTTATTACAGGAGGAAACTTGAGCAGAGTCCAAAGTCACACAGTAAGTAGATGATGAAGTTAGAAATTCCTGATTCCCAATCCTGTACTTTACCATAAGACCCATCCTTTCCCTCAAATAGTATTGGTGGTGGTGATGATGAGTGGAGCCATTCTTTCAGTGTTATCCTGGGCTTCATGCATTGTCAGATTAGCTAATCAACAAATAAAAAAATCAGTACTTTAAAAGTCTTGATCCCAAGCTCCTTTTCCCCTCCTGCTTCAAGTCTTCCCAAAGCTTAAACCTACCTTGAGCTACTGAGTTTTGAATGGAGCTAAAACTCTGGATGTTTAACAAATGGAGTTTGCAGAACAGGCCCTAAGAAAAATGCATCCAAGAACGATGAAGAGACAATAAGCATTATACCTCAACAGTGTCTTTTTAACAGAGATACATCTCAGATTAGAATCACAGTTAAACACAGTTTAGAACTGCAGTGTCACCCCAGGATGCTGTTCGGTATATTTTCAGGTGTGGGCATTCTAGAACAGTGGTTTTCAAACTTTTTTGGCAACCCAGTTGAAGAAAATTGTTGATGCCCGCCACCCAACAGAGCTGGGATCAGTAGCGGCGCCAGCTTTGCCGGCGCCCTAGGCGGCGGCAGGTCCCGCCCCCGAAATCCCGCCCCCAACAGCGGCGGCGGAAGGTCCCGCCCCCAAATTTCTACGGGCGGCGGGGGCGCAGGCGCCCCCAAAATAGCAGTGCCCTAGGCGACCGCCTAGGTCGCCTAATGGGAGCGCCGGCCCTGGCTGGGATGAGGGGTTTGGGGTGTGGGAGGGGCTCAGGGCTGGGGCAGAGGGTTAGGGTGAGGGCTGCGGGGTGGGGCCAGGAATGAGGGGCTCTGGGTGTGGGGGGGGGCTCAGGGCTGTGGCAGGGGGTTGGGGTGCAGGAGGGGATTAGGGCTCTGGGCTGGGGGTGCAGGCTCTGGGGTGGGGCCGGGGATGAGGGGTTTGGGGTGCAGGAGGGGGCTCCGGGTTGGGGGGGCTCAGGTCTGGGGCAGGGGATTGGGGCACGGGCTTACTTCCAGTGGCTCCCGGTCAGCAGCGCAGCCAGGGTGCAGAGACAGGCTTCCCGACTGTCCTGGCACCCCGGAAGCAGCCAGCAGCAGGTCCAGCTCCTAGGTGGAGATGTACAAGCAGCTCTGCACAGCTCTCCCCCGCAGGCATTGCCCCCCCCCCCAGCTCCCATTGGCTGGTTCCCGGCCAATGGGAGTGTGGAGCTGGTGCTCAGGCCCCACCCCCCGCCACCTAGGAGCCGGACCTGTTGCTGGCAGCTTCCGGGGCACAGCACCGTGTCGGAACAGGTAGGGACTAGCCTGCCTTAGCCGGGCAGCACCGCCGACGGGACTTTTAACAGCCCAGTCAGTGGTGCTGACCAGAGCTGCCGCAACCCAGTCCCTTCCATTCTGCGAACCAGTTCTGGGTCGCGACCCACAGTTCTAGAATGTAGATCTAGGAACAGATTAAATTGTTAGCGTTCAGTTGTACTCTTATGACTCTACCCATGGAAAACTGTGTTTTGCCTTCAGTTTAGCAAGTCATTTCTAAAGAGAGAAGCCGGTAAACATCATGTCTTTTGGTTTGTATAAAGACCCAGACTCCAGTTGTGATTTGCACTCCATGAAGATGACTGTATGCTGACTCCTTTATAGCCCTTGGCTTGTACGACCTGACAAGAACTGATACAGTTCTTGGCATAAATTAGAGCAGCCTCAAGACAGTTGTAACATATGCCTAGGTGCCCACAGCCTCCAGGGGCAATTGTGGCAGCCAGTAATAGCTGAAGCATAGAAGATGCTTCAGCTATGTCCCCTATTTCTCAGCCACATCTCCTGTCGGGTGAGAAAGGATGGTGACATAGAGCTTAGACTGCAGTGCAGACTGTTCACCACCAAGGTATTCTCTTACACCAGCTACTGGAATGGCACAAAGCATCCAAGTTGTGGGACAGAATGAGAGTGAAGGCAGAACTCACCTATTTTCTCTCAAAAGCATCTAGATCACTACAGTGATACTCTAGGTTTATTATTTAGATTTTCTACAATAGAGACCCCATAGGTAGCCGAGTGGAAGTCAAAATATATCCTTTGGAATGAATGCAATGGCCAAAACAATAGAAATAATGAAGAAAGGGTTAGAATTTAGCTTCTGGTTTGACCCTCCCATATAATGGCAAAGCATCTTAGAGTAATGTATTTTATAGCATTGCTCACACTACTCTCAGCAGAAACAATAATAGGGCTCAGATTTTCCTAGACGTGATAGCTGATGAATTCCTTCATCAAGTAGTAGCTGAGCCGAAGAGGGGGGATGCCATTTTAGATTTGGTTTTGGTGAGTAGTGAGGACCTCGTTGAGGAAATGGTTGTAGGGGACAACCTTGGCTCGAGTGATCATGAGCTGATTCGGTTCAAACTAAATGGAAGGATAAACAAAGTTAAAACTGAAACTAAGGTTTACGATTTCAAAAGGGCTAACTTTAATAAATTAAGGCAACTAGTTAGAGAAGTGGATTGGACTAACGTATTTAGGGATCTAAAGGCGGACAACGCCTGGGATTATTTTAAATTAAAGTTGCAGGAGCTGTCGGAGGCCTGCATCCCTAGGAAGGGAAAACGGTTAGTAGGTAGCAGGTTTAGACCAAGCTGGATTAGCAAGCGTCTCAGAGGGGTGATTAAGAAAAAACAGAAAGCATACAAGGAGTGGAAGATGGGCGGGATCAGCAAAGAAACCTACCTTATTGAGGTCAGAGCGTGTAGGGATGGAGTGAGAAAGGCCAAAAGACGGGTAGAGTTGGACCTTCCGAAGGGAATTAAAACCAATAGTAAAAGGTTTTTTAGCCATATAAATAGGAAGAAAACCAAGAAAGAAGAAGTGGGACCCCTTAAGACCGTAGATGGTGTGGAGATTAAGGATAATCTAGGCATGGCACAATATCTAAACGAATATTTTGCCTCGGTCTTTAATGAGGCTAATGCAGGATTTAGGAATAGTGCCGGTGTGACTGATGGGAATAAGGGGGTGGGGGGGGTAGACATTACAGTATCCGAGGTAGAAGCCAAACTCGACCATCTTAATGGGAGTAGATGGGGCGGCCCGGATAATCTTCATCCGAGAATATTAAAGGAACTGGCGAGTGATATTGCTAGCCCGTTAGCGATAATTTTTAATGAGTCTGCAAACACGGGGGTTGTACCGTTTGACTGGAGATTAGCTAATGTAGTTCCTATTTTTAAGAAGGGGAAAAAAAGTGACCCGGGTAACTACAGACCTGTCAGCTTAACATCTGTAGTATGCAAAGTTATGGAAAAAATATTGAAAGAGAAAGTAGTTAAGGACCTTGAGTTCAAGGGCAATTGGGACAAATTACAACATGGTTTTACGAAAGGTAGATCGTGCCAAACCAACCTGATCTCCTTCTTTGAGAAAGTAACAGATTTTTTAGACAAAGGAAATGCGGTGGATCTGATATACCTCGATTTCAGTAAGGCGTTTGATATGGTACCGCATGAGGAATTATTGGTTAAATTGGAAAAGATGGGGATCGATATGAAAATCCAAAGGTGGATAAAGAACTGATTAAAGGGGAGACTGCAGCTGGTCGTACTGAAAGGTGAACTGTCGGGTTGGAGGGAGGTTACCAGTGGAGTTCCTCAAGGGTCCGATTTTATTTAATTTATTTATTACTGACCTCGGAACCAAAAGTAGGAGTGGGCTGATAAAGTTTGCGGATGACACAAAGTTGGGAGGTATTGCCAATTTGGAAAAGGATCAGGATATCCTGCAGGGAGATTTGGATGACCTTGTAAACTGGAGTAATAGTAATAGGATGAAGTTTAATAGCGAGAAGTGTAAGGTTATGCATTTAGGGATGACTAACAAGAATTTTAGTTATAAGCTGGGGACGCATCAGTTGGAAGTAACGGAAGAGGAGAAGGACCTCGGAGTCCTGGTTGATCGCAGGATGACTATGAGTCGGCAATGTGACGTGGCCGTGAAAAAAGCTAATGCGGTCTTGGGATGCATTAGGTGAGGTATTTCTAGTAGAGATAAGGAGGTGCTAGTCCCGTTATACAAGGCGTTGGTGAGACCTCATTTGGAGTAGTGTGTGCAGTTCTGGTCTCCCATGTTTAAGAAGGATGAATTCAAACTGGAACGGGTACAAAGAAGGGCCACTAAGATGATCTGGGGAATGGAAAGACTGTCGTATGAAAGGAGACTTGAGGAGCTCGGTTTGTTTACCTTAACCAAAAGGAGGCTGAGGGGAGATATGATTGCTCTCTTTAAATGTATCAGAGGGATAAATACCAAGGAGGGAGAGGAATTATTTCAGCTCAGTACTAATGTGGACACGAGAACAAATGGATATAAATTGGCCGTCGGGAAGTTTAGGCTTGAAATTAGGTGACGGTTTCTAACCATCAGAGGAGTGAAGTTCTGGAACAGCCTTCCGAGGGAAACAGTGGGGGCGAAAGACCTCTCGGGCTTTAAGATTAAGCTTGATAAGTTTATGGAGGGGATGGTTTGATGGGATAACGTGATCTTAGTCAATAGGTCAATAACTTGCCATCACTGGTAATTAGTACCATGGGTCAATGATGTGATATTAATATTCATTTTCCTAAGTGTCTGGCTGGAGAGTCTTGCCCACATGCTCGGGGCTCAGCTGATCGCCATATTTGGGGTCGGGAAGGAATTTTCCTCCAGGGTAGATTGGCAGAGGCCCTGGAGGTTTTTCGCCTTCCTCCGCAGCATGGGGCAGGGGTCGCTTGCTTGAGGATTCTCTGCAACTTGAAGTCTTTAAATCATGATTTGGGGACTTCCAACAGCTAAGTCAAGGGAGAGAAATCATCCACGAGTGGGTGGGTCAGCTTTTGTGGCCTGCATCATGTGGGAGGTCAGACTAGATGATCATATTGGTCCCTTCTGACCTTAAAGTCTATGAGTCTATGAGAAAGACGTAGGTGATTATTATATTATTAGCATTGATTTGTATTACTGTAGTGCGAAGTGTTCCTAATGAAGATCAGAGCCCCACTAGGCTAGACACTGCTCAGAGACGAAGTAAAAGATGGTTCTTGCCACAAAGAGCTTACCATTTAAATAAAAAATATATATATATGGAGATATACCTATCTCATAGAGTTGGAAAGGACCCTGAAGGGTCATTGAGTCCAGCCCCCTGCCTTCACTAGGCAGGACCAATTTTGCCCCAGATTCCTAAGTGGCCCCCTCAAGGATTGAACTCACAACTCTGGGTTTAGTAGGCCAATGCTCAAACCACTGAGCTATCCCTCCCCCCTATTTATGTAAGACAAGATTCAAGAAGGTGCAATGAACCAGCAGGAGAACAAAGAAAACAGTAATAAGAACATGTGCATAGTTAGGTGGTTTCACATCTGCTAAATCTAAAAAAATATATAATTAGGATACAAATAAATAAACAAATAAGGTAAATGCCAGAAGTTTCTATTGACCATCTACCTAGCTGTTATTGGTTGGCAAATGCTCACAATAGAAGTAGGGATTTGAAGGAAGACGGGGTAGTGGATTTAGAGACAAGTTTGGTGTGTGTGTGTGCCAGACATGAGGGACACTACTGAAGCATGACTGCTTTTGGGAGAAGTAGAAAAATGGCCAATGGAGGCTGGCATCATAGGTGGAGAGGAAGGGGTGGAAGGAACAACATAAGAAGATACACAAGCAGATAAGCAGGGAGGGCATAAGTTGTGATGGGCCTTAACGGTAAGGATCAGGTTTTATTTATTGTGTTGAAGAGAGTGGAGGCTCAGTGAAGAGACTCAAAGAAGGGGGTGACATGGTAAAAATGACAGGCAAAGAAAATGAATTTAGCAGCAGTGTTTTGAATGGACCAGAGCAGAACTAGGTGGGTGTCAAAAAGGTCAGAAACGAAAAGGTTACAAAAGTCAAGAAGGGAAATGACAGGGGTGTATCGGAGAGTTTTAGTGGTGTGGCAGGCTGCTGACCTAAGATCTTATGGGCCAAACTCCAAAGGTCTGTTTTCTATAACACTTATTGCAGCAGATTTATAGCACTGTATATTTTCAAAGTGCTGCCCTTTTATAGTTAGGTGATGTTTTGTCTAATGTTTCTTCTGTAGCTTAGTATTGGTTTCTTACACTTTAATAGAGCACATGTATGCAAAGGACCACCTTTGCAAAAAGCAACTTTTAAAATTTGTTTTTAAAGTGGGTTTGGTACCTAAGAAAGGTGCTGGTCTGACAGCTCAGGCAAATGAAACACTCTGTGCATAAAACAATTACAGTCTCTTGCTGTATTGTCAACGTGCAACAGTCCTGACCTGGAAGAATCGTTTTTATGGATGAATGAGTCTCTGTGCCTTTTCAGTCCTTCCTTCCCTTTTGAAACTGCCAGCAATAATGCCAATTAATGCCAATCCTGAAACCAAATTGTAATCTGAATAGACCCTTCCATTTTTTATTCTGTAACTGTTGCACTGGTGGTATATAAATGTTTCATTACTGAGCTTCTTCTGTAAGAGAGGATTCATGCAAGCCACTTCAATTTCGGCTTTACTTCTGGAAGAAATCTGCCTACTTGAAGATAAATGGAAATTGCTAGCAATAAGTAGGGCAATGGAAATGTGCAAATTCTGTATATCTTTCACAGATATTACTGTATGCTTTGCAATCTAACTTTCATTTAAAAATTATTGTTTCTAGCCCTTCTGGTTTCAAATATTGCTTTCACTTGTAAATCTTTCACTGGTGCCTTTTGTTAGGTGTGTTTCCACCAGAAATTAAGCAATGGTTGACATTCAGTTCCCTCTAGCCTTCTCTCAACCACGATTGAAGAGAGTTTGGTCAATGGTGTGGACAGAAAAGCTAAATTCAACACCCAATGCAGAAGAATGGGACAACTGCTTTCATAGAATCATAGATTATTAGGGTTGGAAGGGACCTCAGGAGGTCATCTAGTCCAACCCCCTGCTTAAAGCAGCACCAATCCCCAAATTGCCCCCTCTAGGATTGAACTCACAACCCTGGGTTTAGGAGGCCAATGCTCAAACCACTGAGCTATCCCTTCCCCCCTTTTCCTTGTCTAGCAATAACCAAATTGTGTTTGTGAAATCTGGATTCATTAACAAACAAACAAGAATAAGTTAACAAAGACCAGCTCAAATCTTCTCCCCACAATTAGCTGCCCCTAAATTTCCTCCATCTGGATTATTCAGACCACATCCTAGATTCTTTCTCCCTCAAAAATCCACTTCTTTTTTATAACCAGATGGGGCAATGAGTTTCCTGCCTCAGTGAGTCAGCATAACCAATTAAACCCTTTCCCAAGAGATTTAACACTCCTAAAAGGATGTGTTTTCAGCAAATGTTGCCAGCCTTTTTACGGGGGGACCATCTATTTTTAGTAGATAGGGCCTTTGAGACGGCTGGCATATAGACTGAAACATGGGCATTCTGACATGTTAATTCATGTCAGTCATCTCAGTGAAGAACATAAGAACAGCCATACTGGATCAGACCAAAGGTCCATCTAGCCCAGTATCCAGTCTTCTGACAGTGGCCAATGCCAGGTGCCCCAGAGTTATAATTGTGCTAGCATTTAAATGTCACATGTGGAGACTATTATACAAATAGCCTAAACATAAACACTGAGTCCTGGAAACTATTGTAATAAAAGTTGTACAGATATAAATGATAATAAATGGATTGAAATAGGTTGTTGCATTTAAGATGCCCACACCTCTATAAAGGAAAAATTAAAAAGCCAATGCGGGCCTCCTATTGCGGATGTTCTTACCAAGTCCAGATATTTTACCACATTGACATCTAGACATGCTCTGACCAGGCCTAAATCAAACAGTGATTAAAAATGCTGGCAGCTGGTGTATGCTAGCATCCCATGGAAGAGCTACACCAGAGAGCAAGAGCATATGGGGGAGCATTTCAGAAAATCTTAATATAGACAGCCTGGGCTCTCCAAGGAAACCTCTGGGAAAACATGAAATTTATAATACTTTTAAGGCAAAAACTAAGATTACCATCCACCCCTTTCAGGCCCTTAGTTATACATCATAAAACAGGGGGAAAGGACATAGCCCATTTCCTCCTCTTCCAGTCATCTTCAAGACAGGCTAATGGAGTGCTCAGGCAGGTGAACCACACTGACTCAAAGTCAGAAACTCTTGCTCCCTTTTTTCCTCAAGTCAGGCAATCAGACAGATTGGCACTCCGTGCGGGGATGATTTTGATAGTGAATACTTTGATATTCAAAGTGACACCCTGGCACATTAACCTTTAAAAGGATTTTGGTTTGAATGGGGAGGACTTAGGACACAGATGCAAACCACTGTTGCCAACATGGGCCCTGTTCATTTTTGCTCTGTGTCCCCTTTCACCAGCTAAGATGATACAAAGGGGCTGCAGGGCAGATGTAAGGCCTCTTTGGGGAATAACCCTGGTGCAGGGGGACCTTTCACCAGTTCTCCCTAATCTCCAAAACTTCTGGGTGCTGGGCATTTTCTGAGGTGCCCCCAGGGAGGGTCAGGAGGGCGTGTGTTTGGTGTGGACCTGTGTCGCTGCTCATCAGTACTCCTTAAAAACTCCATACGTGACCCTGCTTCTGTGGCCCAATTTAAGGCAGCTTTCAGAGCTGCTGTAAGCTATGCCAGGGCTCCAACAGCCACCTAAAAAGGGCAGGCATGAGTTACCTGCCTCCATCTCTTCACAGGCATGCCTGCTAGAACAGTGAGGAATCTGGTTTAGAGTTTGGGGGTAAGTAGCATTTTTCTGTGAGAGTTCAGCTGCTTTGCTGGAGCTGGGAAAATGGTGCTACGGTACATCTAAGTAAGCCTTGCTTTTACTTTTGTTAGTAGGGATGGCCTTAGACCAGGGTTTCTCAAACAGGGGTCGCCGCTTGTGTAAGGAAAGCCCCTAGCGGGCGGGGGCGGTTTGTTTACCTGCCCCGTCCGCAGGTCCGGCCGATCGCAGCTCCCACTGGCCGCGGATCACTGCTCCGGGCCAATGGGGGCTGCTGGAAGCGACGGACAGTAAGTCTCTTGGCCCGCGCCGCTTCCAGTAGCTCCGGGCATCCCGCCCGGAGCAGCGATCCGCGGCCAGTGGGAGCCACAATCGGCCGGACCTGCGGACAGGGCAGATAAACAAACCGCCCCAGCCCACCAGGGGTTTTCCCTACACAAGCGGCGACCCGTTTGAGAAACCCTGCCCTAGACCAAATGGTGCCCAAGGTGAGGTGCGTCTTCAGCGCCCTCATCCCCATTTGTTAAACTTTTGAATACCTTAATTTGTACTGCATTTGTAGTCCATTTCATGACTTTCATGCACAATTTTCATGCATGATTTATTCCTGGCATATAAGATGATAAATATCGCAGCTGGGCTCTTGCTTCACTTAAATTCATTCTTATTTCTCACTGGCTGGCGACACCCTGCCCCTTATATACACGCGAGGGCATGGCTGATAACATTCTAGGAGGTTTCAGGGAAAATGTAGTTCTCAAAAAGTCTGGATGGTTCCACAAGATTCTATAAAGGTCCAGAACATTCTAGGAGGTTAGTGAAATATGAATCCACATACGGAATACCTGAAACATGTTACTTCAAACATTCTATTTTCCCATTTGTCGCTAACAACAAAAATAGCACCCAGAGCTCTACATTCCCCCCCAAGCCCGGCACCCCAGGCAGTCGCCTGGGTAGCCTGCCCCTAAATCTGGCCCTGCTTCTTAGCCATCCTTGTTCACAGCAGTAATAGAAACTAAGCATATATTTTATATAAAAACAGATTGGGGAGGAATTTCCTGAGTTTGTGTCCACTCAGCTCTCTCCCAACAAGAAATAAGCTACCACAAGAGCCAAAACTCTTCTTCACTGTATGGAAGCCAGAATAGCATTACAGCAGGAGAACATGTAAAATCAATAGAAATAGTCCTAGTGGACTTCATGGAGTCAGTGTGTGGCATCCTCCCGTTTTGAGGCAAAAAAAATATTTAGGGGTGGGGGGGTAGTATGTTTGTTCTAGTTTTTTAAAAATTGAATTCTATTGTGGGGGACAGTCTCTGGGTAGATGACGGTGTCAGTGTTGGGAGTATTATTCTTGATATAGTGGAAAGAGCAGGTTTTGCACCTTTCCTGAAGATGGTCATATTCTGGATTCTCTAATCCCCTGTGAAAGTTTGTTCCAGAGCCAGATCCCCTTAACCAGGAATGCATTGTCTCCATTTTTCATGCACTTTGCTCTGGGCTTTATGATCTGCATTGCATCAGATGAGTGCAACTGTCTCAGTGGTTCATAGATCAAAATTTGGTGGCTAACTCTTGACCCATTAATTGCTCTAGTAGAGCTCTCCATTTGTATGTGTTTGCTGAAAAAAACTGAGCTTTTTGTTTATTTGTTTGTTTTGCCAAGAATATTTCACGAGGAAGTCCAAACATGAAGGCTTTTTCAACTTCTACTTCATATTGTGCTCTCCTGATTGTGAGCAGCAGACTAGGATAGTTAAACTTAAACAGAAATACTGTGAAGTGGAATGAGGCTGATTACTGTGAGCTAAAATTGACAATATCTATATTCCTAGACACAAACAGACATTTACCAATAAGTCCTTGTCATTATTTCAATACTATTTTTACCAGTAATTGCCAGTTTAAACTGAAAGGCCTTATTAGTAGGGATGTAGGGAATTTCAAACTCATTCAAACACTGCACACATGAAGTTTAAGGGCAGAATTGGGCCTCATTTTGAGGTTCAAAATTAGAAATGCTGGCCAAACTTTACAAACCTAGGCGCATAAAGGAAGACTTCTAAATACATATTAAGGCTCCTAAATGACCACTTGCAGGTCCTGGGAAAATCAGGTCTCTTTCATTTAGGAACCTAACTTTAGGCAACCAGGTCTGAAAACTTTGGCCATTGCTCATCAAGACTGTTCATAGAAAAAATGAAGTATAATTGACAGCCTCACTGTCAGACAGGCAGTTTGATATAGTGGGGACAATGCCAAAATGCTATACATAGAAAAGGAAGCATAACTCTCTATTCTCCAACAGAACAATGGATAAGACTCAAAATATGGTGGATAAAAAAATCAAGAGGGAATATGAAATGATGTGGGATTAATTTTTATGGGCTTGCAATTTTCTATAATTAGTTTAATAATTCAGCATTCTGATGTCAATGACACAGCAGACTTGGGCCTACGCATATATGTGCTGTTCTCTCTTTCTTCACTTCCAAACTAATGTTTCTCTCAATGTCTCTTTCTGTGTTCAAGTCCCCTCTCTTTATTTAATATCTCATGCCTTGGCTCACTTTTCTGCTATTCTGTTCTCTCTAGCCGTGTGTGCACCAGACAGAAAGGCACTGCAACAAACAGCTGGAACATCTTGTCCTTGAAATGCTTGTATAATGCTTATAATACATTATGTGAGAGAGAGTCTGGTGTAATGGGTAGGGTGTTGCACTGGGAGTCAAGAGACCTGGGCTACCCATGCCACTGACTTGCTGTGTTATCTTGGGCACAGGCCCGTCAACAGCAATTCCGGGCCCCAGGGGAGAACAGTCAATAGGCCCCCACGTACGCACAAGCGGATGCGGTCCGCCTGACATTTGGGCTGTGCTGCGCCTGCGCTGGCCGATGCCCAGAGAGCTGCTGCCTGCGTTGCTGGGCGCTCTCTTCCAGCATGGCCAGGGCTTCCACATGCCCGCCCAGTAGGGTTGCCAACTGTCTAATCGCGCAAACCCAAAGACCCTTGCCCCGCCCCCTACCCTGAAGTCCCACCCCTGCCCCACCCCTTCTCGGAGGCCTCACCCCCTACCCACTCCATCCCCCCCTCCCTCCATCGCTCACTCTTCCCCACCCTCACTCACTTTCACCAGGCTGGGGCAGGAGGGTGGGGTGGGAGAGGGGGTGCGGGGTGCAGGATCTGGGAGGGAGTTTGGGTGTGGGAGGGGGTGAGGGGTGCAGGCTCTGGGCTGGGGTAAGGGGTTGGGGTGCAGGAGGGAGTCAAGGGGTTGGCACTTACCTCAAGCGGCTCCCGAAAGCAACTGGCACACTCCTGTAGCAGTGGCTCCTAGGCGGGGGGCCCAAGGGGTCTCCGTGCGCCACTGCCCACAGGCATCACCTCCGCAGCTCCCGACCAATTCGAGGTGGGGGTAGCAGGTGGAGACCCCGTCCCCAGGGATCACAGGGATGTGCCGGCCGCTTCTGGGAGCGTTGCGGAGTAAGGGCAGGCAGGAAGCTGTGCTGCCGGCAACGGCTGGGGGCCCCCGGGCCCTTTTAAATTGCCCAGGTCCCTGTGCAATTGCCCCCTCTGCTCCCCTCTGCCGGTGGGTCTGTTTTGGCAAGTCACTTCACTTCTTGTACCCCTGTTTTCCTTTGTCTGAGTCACTTGTTTAGTGTAAGCTCTTCAGTGAAGGAGTACCAGATGCATTTGGACAATGCCTAGCGCTGTGGGGACCTGATATTGGTTGGGATCTCTAGGCACGATTGTAATTCAAATAATTGCATTAAAAAAACTGTTAGAAGAACATAAGAACAGCCATGCTGGGTCAGCCCAATGGTCCATCTAGCCCAGTATCCTGTCTTCTGACAGTGGCCAATGCCAAGTGTTTCAGAGGGAATGAACAGAATGGGGCAATTATCAAGTGATCCCCATGTCATCCACTCCTAGCTTCTGGCAGTCAGAGATTAGGAACACCCAGAGCATGGGTTTGCCTCCCTGACCATCTTGGCTAATAGCCATCCATGGACCTATCCTCCATGAACGTAGCTAATTCTTTTTTGAACCCAGTTATACTTTTGGCCTTCACAACATTCCCTGGCAATGAGTTCCACGGGTTGACTGTGCATTGTCTGAAGAAGTACTTCCTTTTGTTTGTTTTAAACCTTCTGCCTATTAATTTCATTGGGTGACTCCTGATTCTTGTATTATGTGAAGGGGTAAATAACACTTCCTTATTCACTTTCTCCACACCACTCATGATTTTATACGTCTATCATATCCCCCTTTAGTTGTCTCTTTTCCAAGATGAAAAGTCCCAGTCTTTATAATCTCTCCTCATATGAAAATTGTTTCATACCCTTATCATTTTTGTTGCCTCTCTCTGTACCTTTTCCAATTCTAATATATCCTTTTTAAGATGGGGCAACTAGAACTGCATGCAGTATTCAATGTGTGGGTGTACCATGGATTTATATAGAGGCAATATGATATTTTCTATCTTATTATCTATCCCTTTCTTAATGATCCCCAACATTCTGTTCGCTTTTTTGACTGCCGCTACACATTAAGTGGATGTTTTCAGAGAACTATCCACAATGACTCCAAGATCTCTTTCTTGAGTGGTCAAAGCTAATTTAGACCCCATCATTTTATATCTATAGTTGGGATTATGTTTTCAAATGTGCATTACTTTGCATTTAAAAACATTTGAATTTCATCCGCCATTTTGTTGCCCAGTCACCCAGTTTTGTGAGATCCCTTTGTAACTCCTCACAGTCTGCTTTGGACTTAACTATATTGAGTAATTTTGTATCATCTGCAAATTTTGCCACTTTACTGTTTACCCCTTTTTCCAGATCATTTATGAATATGTTGAATAGCACTGGTTCCAGGACAGATATGTGAGGGACACTATCATTTACCTCTGTCCATTCTGAAACCTGACCATTTATTCCTACCCTTTGTTTCCTGTCTTTTAACCAGTTACTGATTCATGAGAGGACCTTCCCCGTTAAGCAAAATGAGCAGTCATGGGGTAAGAGCTTTTGGTGAGGGACCTTGTCAAAGGCTTTCTGAAACTGTAAGTACACTATATCCACTGAATCCCCCTTGTCCACATGATTGCTTACCCCTTCAAAGAATTCTAATATATTGGTGAGGCATGATTTCCCTTTACAAAAGCTGCATTGAATCTCCCAACAAATCAGGTTCATTTATGTGTTTGGTAATTTTGTTCTTTACTATAGGTTTCAGCCAGTTTGTCTGGTACTGATGCTAGGATCACCTCTGGAGCCTTTTTAAAAAGTTGATGTCACATTAGCTATCCTCTAGTCATCTGGTACAGAAGGTGATTTAAATGATGTCACATTAGCTATCCTCTAGTCATCTGGTACAGAAGGTGATTTAACTACAGTTAGTAGTTCTATAATTTCATTTTATTGGAAAGTGATGAACTGTTTGTGCTGAAACTTTCCAAAACAATTCAGTCTGAGGTAAGCATGGAAGATTTCAGACTCAACAGAAAATATTTGGCAAAGTTATAAGCAGTTTAAAATAGGGTCTTACAATGGAAAGTGTCAGGGAACCTTATTTATTATAGGCATGGATGCCAGCTCTGCCTATAATAATAAATAACAGGGTTTTTTTTACAATATAGGTTGCTATGTTCGGACAATGTATTCAGTTTAGTCACAGCTCAACCAGAGCAATCTACAGCTGTTTCTTCCCAGACCTAACAGAAAGCTACAAGCTGAGCAGCTGTACACACACAATAACAATTACAGACGGAGACAACAATCATTAATAACTTTGCTTGATTACAGCCTATTTTCTTCTAAGAGAGCCTATGCATGAATTTCTAAGGAGATTTAACTATGGGGAAAAATTGAATGGCTGATAAGGCATATTTGAGCCAGAGGGACAAAACAATTAAACACAAATCAACATTTCAAATCAGAGTAAATTATTGAGTCATCTGTAACTGACAAAACCTTTGACCTTTTTTCTTCAAACTTTACATTTCTTATTCTTCAGAGGAAACATAGCAATTTCCAGGCCAAAGCTATTCTGTTATCTAAAATTATGAGGGAGGAGGAAAAGCTAACAATAGGGTTTATAATGCAATCTGGTCACAATCTTAACTGTGCAGAAACTGTCATCCTTCCATAATACACGTGCATGTGACTCTGCAATTTTCACACTGTCTTGGGAGAGCCTCTAGTGTTGGTTTAGAGAGAGGGGGAGAGATAATTTAAGAGCTAGACTTTCAAAAGAATCAGGCCCAGATCCTTAAAGGTATTTAAGCATCAATCCTGTTCATTTCAATAGGAGTTAGGCACCTAAAAACCGTTGAGGATCCTAAATAAAGGGGCGCCAGAGTTTTGAAAAGAGCTCAGCTTCCAGTAGCTCCAGTGAGGACAATCTTTCTCAGTGCAGAGAGAACAGTAACCAGGAAGAGTCCTGGCAGACACACACAGAGAAAGACACCAGTCCGTGATGCATGGCACAACATTCCATCCATAGCCGATCTCTTTCCAAAAACTGAGAACAACAGGAGCTGAGCCCTGTAGCAAATGTCACACTAAATAGCAGCTAGCTCATTTTTCCCATCCCCTTCATATAAAGGAATGGTGGGGGTCTTCTTAGCATATATGGAATGTGCCTCAGGTGGCACGTGACCAGGATTCACCAACTAATTTGGTCCACTGGTTGAATCATTAGCTTGCCCGGGCCAGCTACTGACGGGGAGTGTGACATGAATGCTGATCCATGTCTGCCATGGTGAGGGAAAGCACCAATGGTGGTGGAGCAGCATCCGAAAGTGGAGGAGGAAGTGCCTTGTCCTTCTGTAAAATGCACACAGAAGGAAACTAGGACTCCGAAACCTGACAGGAAGATTGTTAAGAAATCATTATCATCATCCATATCTGCGTAACAGGGGCTTTCAATAGTGCTCATCATGTCAGTGTTCAAGTATTTAGCACTTGTATGGTGCTTTCAATTTCAAAGTGCTTTATTAAAAAAAAAATCATCTCATAAATCCTGTGTGAGGTAGGTAATGTGCCACTAGTATAGCCAGTTAGTCTATAGAGAACCTGTCTCAAATGTTGATATATTCTGAGAACAGACCTGGTATAAGAACTTAAATAAGATAGACTAGAATCTCCAATTCAAATCTTGTGACAGTTTCCCTGTTTCTTATTCATGGCAACAAGTGTAATAAATGTAAAGTGCTTAAATGAGGTTCTCTCCATTTATTAATTAAGTGTATAATTTTATTGCCACTTAGAGAATATCTTTCTCCACTTTTAGTCTTTCTCTGATAGTGGAGATAGAAAAGCAATAATTTATGTAGTGAGCATTTGGGCCTCAAGGAAAAAAAGTAGCAAAATATTTAGATGTGAAAACAAAATTGTCATTTTATAGGGACAGTCCCGATTTTTTGGGTCTTTTTCTTATATCGCTCCTATTACCCCCCACCCCTGCCCCGATTTTTCACACTTGCTGTCTGGTCACCCTATGTTCATACTACTGTACAAAATACTAGTGTGAATCCCTGTGGCCCAGTACACACCCTCCCTGACACAAACCCAGAAATCTGAAACAATTTTAGGCATATATTCTCAAAATTATGAGCATTTTTGACTTTTTTGGAATACTCTCAGAGATAAAATTCATTATAAATGGAGCTGGTAGAGATGCCAGTAATTAAGGTTACTTACCACTTTCCATTATTATAAGAACCTGTTTTTAGTTGCATATAACTTTGTCAAACTTTAACCATTCAAACTGAAATTTTCCATGGTGAGTATTTGCCTGTAGCTGAGGTTGGTGGTGGTGATGGGGTGGGAACTGAGGGTATTTGCTTGTTTGGCTATGGGGAGTGTTTTGTGAAAGTTTCAGCCAAAACAGTTCAGCCACCTCCAAGAATGTAGCTACAGAAAAATACATTGCTAAAAAATTCTTACAATTGTTTCAGTGAGAAGGCACAGCACCTCCATGCTCTGGAACCTGAAATTTGGCAGGGAGGTGGCCTTGGCATGAGGGATGTGTCTTTTGCCATATATGTTAAATTCTCCCCAAATATAGCCAGGTTATAAGCCTCCGAAAATCTTAGTTACATGTGCTCAGTAGAGGCTTGTTAGAGTTAGAGCTAAATTCTCCAAAGCTTCTGTCTGTACCAAGCACGCTCCATCTTCTCACAACTCCTATGTGCTGACCTGACTGTGCATGGCTAAGGCAGTTGAATGCCACCCCGGAGAAATGGATTCTCTCTCTGCCTGCACCATAGTTCCTATCTTATGCTGGGCAAGTCTCTTAAACACGAATGTTCACTGGAGGCCACTAATGGTTTCTCATTGTGTCTAATTGTTTTCCTCATTTTCTGAGTGCCCAACAAGTAGAGTCTGATTTGCAGAAGTGCTGAGCACTCACAACTGCAAATGAGGTTAGTGGCAGATGTGTTCTGAACATACAACATGCTATATAATGCTACATACTAGAGCTGGACAGGAACTGGATTTGCCATTTTTCCAGGAAATTCTGCAAATTTTACATTTTTTTCCTAACCTGAAATAGAACAAAACCAAACATTTTCAAAATTTCCCATGAAACAAAATTCTTAAAAAAAAAAAAAAATCTGTTTGACTGAAATGTTTTGTTTTGATTAAACTGAAATATACATTTTGATTGACTTTTTTAATTTTTAGAAATTAATACAAATAAGAAATTTTGAAACAGAAAGTTGTTTCAAAACAAAATGAAACCATTCCATTCCAAAAATGGAAAAATAGAAGTTTGACCTTATCAAAATCCTTTTTTTCCCCTAATTTCCCCTCCCCCCAACACAAAATTTGCCCAAACCAACATGTTTCTGCTAAATGTTTCACTTTTGATAAATTGGCATTTTGCAATGGAAAAATATTCCATCATAATCTGTGACCAGCTCTACTAAGTACCCTGGGGAAAAAATCAGGCCCTAGGGTTCTCCAAATAAGCATCCAAAATTAGTGGATAAGCACCACAGAAAAAGCCTTCGAGAAAATTAATAATTCTATATTCAGTGCAGAATTTGGATGGTGTGCAGTAAATAAGGCCTGGGACCGCACATTGTAAAGAGGGTAGAAAGAATCATTGAATAGGTAGCCATTCAGTGAGCACTTATCATGTGATCTTGTAAAGTGATTGTGTAATTTAAGACTGTATTGTAATGCATACACCCATGGGAGGTGAATTAAGTTTACCCGGACAATCTTAATACTGTCATTTCCTGAGTGGTTGACTTTGCAGTCTTAATGTTCTTTTAACATAGTTTTTTGTGTGTGAACTAATATATATTATAGTAAATTTATCTGAATGAGATACAAAGGTGATTAAAGCTGTCTTAGCCAATCTTCTAAATGAAGATAAACAATAATTTTTAATAAAGCAATCAAGCATTTGTATGAGGTTTAGTAATAACTTGGTTAACTATTAATTTGCAGTTTAAAAGAGTCCTACCACAGTTGCGTGCTTTCCTCCTTTCATAAATGATGTGTTCAAAGGCATCCATAGTCATATTGATAAGTAATATCTTTCTGTCATTCTGGAACATTGAATGTGATAATTAGAATTGATAGCAAATATAAAGAAAGTTTTTAGGGCTGTTAAGTCATTCTAACACAGCTCTGGGTCCTGGTGAATTTAATAATGACATCTACAATGAGATCCTAGACAAATTCAGCAATTAAATGTTTGATCCAGTAGAAAAAGACTGATGTTTTCAGTGACATGAAACACTGAGGAAGTCATGGAAGGGGTGTGTGTGTATCTATAGCTATATATAAAAACTGTCTTGTTAAGCTGTTCAGTGGCAATTTTAGCCAACCCACATAAGACATTTTTTTAGTACAACTGGTCTGGGGATGTAGAGTTCCAGGTATATCAAATATCAGAGGGGTAGCCATCTTAGTCTGGATCTGTAAAAAGCAACGAAGAGTCCTGTGGCACCTTATAGACTAACAGATGTATTGGAGCATAAGCATTCGTGGGTGAATACGTTGCGTCTGACAAAGTGGGTATTCACCCACGAAAGCTTATGCTCCAATACATCTGTTAGTCTATAAGGTACCACAGGACTCTTTGTTGCTTTTTACAGGTATATCGAGTTCACAGTAATGGGCTCTCTTAGGCTATGTCTACTCTGCACACGCGGCAGTGAAAAGCAAGCTGCATCCACACTGTGGTGTGAAGCTACATGTGTCAGAGAAAGGTAGGGAGGCCACTCATCTCTGTTTGGGTGGTTTGTCCCCCATCTGGTACAGAGACAAAACTGGACATGGTTTTGTCAGTAGCGGCGCCAGCTTTGCCGGCGCCCTAGGCAGCAGAAGGTCCCGCCCCCGAAATCCCGCCCCCAACAGCGGCGGCGGAAGGTCCCGCCCCCAAATTTCTACGGGCGGCGGGGGCGCAGGCGCCCCCAAAATAGCAGCACCCTAGGCAACCGCCTAGGTCGCCTAATGGGAGTGCCGGCCCTGGGTTTTGTCCAGTATTAGATGGGGGATGCCATTCTGAGGAGCACACCATTCCACCAGCATGACCTCGCACACATTGTGCATGTGAGGTCATGCCAGCAGGGACAGGGAGGCATGCACCTCAAAATGGCATCCCCCATGCAGCATGACCTCACATGCACAGTCACACTAGCCAGGTGGGGTCTCCCCAGCAGGGGTGGACCCACGCTGTTCCCAGAAGTACCAGAATGTCCGGTATTCTGGGAGTATGTGAGTGGCCATCTTAGACAAGGAGGAGGCGTTCAGGATTATACTCAGCATTCTTCATAGCTGCAAAGAAAACTGGAGAATAAGTGCAATGTTCTATCTACAGAGGTTGAATACACTAAGTGTCACTAGTAAATCATGGAAACTTTGGGCCAAATTCAGAAGTGATGCATAAGGTGATGTAATTTAGACTCATTGCACCTAGACTTCCCCACCCAGACCTGCTTTACTCACATATAAGGGAACGTATGTTGGTATGCATTATATGTTGAGAAGCCAGAAGGTATAAGTTAAAGTAGGATGCATACTACGTAAATGTGGGGTATACACACAAGTATAAAAAAGTTTTTATGCATCCAAACGGTATGCTTCAGAAATCCGTATTTAGTCATTTTTACTTTGGGACAAGTACACACAGACCATAACACAGTAAGGGGAAGAGACAGCTGTTGGAAAAGGAAAAGGAAGAGACAAAACAAAGGGAAGAAGAATTTTCTACCTGGACCAAGATTCCCATAAGTAGAATCCTTTTCCTTGTGTGTTCTCTACCATCAGCCCTCTAACTAGAAATTGTTAGTCTATTTTCTTCACACCATCCAGAACTCCATTGACTGCATGACTCATTTGCGTATATGATGGTTATAAATCCATTTGTTTCTAGTGGGTTGGGTGGTCAAGGTAGCAGCTTTTCCCTCCTCACCAATTTTTCTGCCATTTTTCAATTGCTCACATACTTTATTTCCAGGCAACAGCTTTGTTTCCTTATATATCAAAGGCTGAACAAACTGACAACATCCTCACTCACAAAGCTACCTTTTTGTATTTTCATAAAACAGTCCAGAATACGTATATAAATCCTGGTATCGTTCAGCCTTGGCTTGGAAGGGCATAGAACCAAAACCAAGGAAATATGGCCAAACAAGATGTAATTGGGCTTAAACAGGCATCCAGGCACTAATTTCAGTAGCATAGTTTACAAGAACATAGGCAGATCCTGCCAGCATTTCAAAAATCTCAAGGCACCCTAGAGGGAGAACATTGCCAGCTAGAGGTAAACTGATTCAATTGATAAAATAACAGTAAAATAACAGCTTAAACCCCAAAGGAACCCTCAGCTAAAAACCAGGATGTTACTACAATATACTTATGTTTAAAAATTAGTAAAAATTACTTTCATCTTTAGTAGAAGTCTACCTATAACAGAAAATAGTTAAAGCTCACAGTTGTCACTTACGTCATTCCTAAAATTGCATAGCAACATCTCAATTTTAAACTGTGAATTTCTTAGCATAAAAATCTCACCACCTAATATTGATTCCAGACTCCTCCTCAGAGTGAGAAACAATTGCACAAACAATAGAGCTAAAATGTGAGAAAGAAGCCTAGTTAAGAAAGTTCCTGTGTTGTATTCAACAGAGTCAAGAGGCAACTTCACCAAAGCATCATGCTCATTTAGTGATCATGGAATTTGTCCTGATACATTAACTTTTCATCAACTTTCAGTTCTGTTAACAAGTAGAGTTTCTCTGTGGTAGAAAGCCCAACAACTGTGCCTCTGGAATACAGCAATCTAACTAATGCAAGTACTCTCCCTCTGGTCTGTATGCAACAACCATGATGTGGGAAGAAAATAAAATCTTCACATGTTGACGTGCATGTTCCCAGAAACAGATGGAAGTCACTCTTTGTCTAATTCAACAGAGGCACCATAATGATCTCCAAGTCTCCTTGTACAGAAATTCATCAATCATCAGTGAAAGAATATGCCAATTTCTTTCCTCCTCCTTTCAGTAATAATATATTTTAATTCCTAGGCTTCTGAGACAGGTTTATTTCAATCTAGACACCTGTTTGATTTTCCAGCTTACACTAACTGTTAGGAACTGGCCCTGCTCTCATTGAAGTCAATGGGAGTTTGCAGAATTAGAGCAGAATGAGACCACTAAATTGTATTGACTTGCAAGCTGCATGGCTAAACTCTGTCCAAAACTGAAATCAAACCAGATGGCACTGAATTGCACCCTGATACAGTTCTGAAAAAAATGTGTTATGTTCATGACATGCAAACAGATGTTAGATACAAACAAAAATCCTCTTGCCGGAAGGTTGCAAAGTAACACTGGTATTTGAGAATTCAGAACGATAACACACAAGCACCCAAAACAGAGTGATAAAGCAGTTTGCTCCCTAAAACAGAGAGGCGCAACTCACCCCACCTTACTCTAGACTGGCTCTTTGCAGAACTGATTCAGATGGCATGCTTCCCTACAGAGCCCCCTATCCTTGTCCCCCTTGCCATCAGGCCCTGCCCCTCTCTGTGGCCCCACCCCCTGGCCAGGGCTGCGGATGCTCCTTACACAGTCCTCAATCCACCACATAAAAAAATAACTATATATCGTAGGATGATTGTTAGTCCCATCTGCAGGGGTTGTAACACTGTCATGGACAGGTCGTGGGCAGGGTCCACAGTCACGGGATGGGAATCAAGAGTCAGCCAACTCAGGATACTTGGAGATCAGAAGCAGGAGACAAACTTGAGAGCAGATCCACAAGTCAGATGCTGGAAATCAAGCAAGAGCAGAGTGGATCCCAGTTGCATAGGCCACTTTCTATTCCTGGGAGAGGGATAGCTCAGTGGTTTGAGCATTGGCCTGCTAAACCCTGGGTTGTGAGTTCAATCTTTGAGGGGACCATTTAGGGATCTGGGGCAAAAATCTGTCTGGAGATTGGTCCTGCTTTGAGCAGGGGGTTGGACTAGATGACCTCCTGAGGTCCCTTCTAACCCTGATATTCTATGAAACCTACATATTTAGCTCTCATCAAGGTATGTATTCTTCCATGTATTGCCACAGAGTCTGTTGTGGTTAACAGATCATCATGCAAGGGGGTAAAAACACTCACAGCTCAGTGCATTCAGAACCTTAAGTCCAAAAAAACTGGACGACCACTGGAAGATTGAGAAGTGAAGATTTCTAGTTCAGAATATACAGCATGCAGAGTTTAATTTGGTTCACAATAGGCTCAGTAGAAACACAGTATTCGGTGTACCTACTGCGAGGGGAGTGAATTCTTCAATAAGTAGCACTCAACCTGTCAAAACTAGAAGCAAATATCAAGTTTTTACTGTTGCACAATCCCTCCAACAGAGGGATGTAAAGGATGAATTTGCAGTGACCAGAATTCTTGATAACTTTTTTGACATACATAGCTAGTGGTTCATATTTAATTCAAAGGTGCCATGAATATTGTGGCACTTTTGGCCTCCCATATAGTTTGTCACTTGGACTTGGATTGAATTGATACAATATACTGAATTCTACTCTGCACAATGGCACTGTAAAACTACAGAAGTGGGCAAACACGCTCCTGGAGTTAACCACCAGATATTAGAGACATTCATATCCTGATCTCTTGCAGTTTCATCATCTTTCAATGCAATGCTTCATTTTTTTCTAAAGGCAAATCCCAGCTAGGTAAAATAACACTTTTCTTATGGAGAGTGAAATACTGGCACCAAGACTGCATATCTATAATATATGTATATATCAGTCAGACAATACAACAGAAGCATTGTGATGCAGTTTATCTTGAAATGTGCATTTTTGTTTACCCAATGATTCATGCAACACAGATAGCACTGGCACAGTAGATGGTTTTTTAGTAGAAATGAAACAATCCGCATAGAAAGTAAAATCCTGACAAATACTTCATACACTGTCTATTTGAATTCTTAAGTAAAGTGTGATATGTATCAATGATTATTCATCTTCCCTACTTTATTCTTGGCAGTCTAATGTGGATATGCAGCGGGTAACAGCTATGCTTCAGGCTGATGAATCACCTATGTTACAAAACATATCAGTACTAACTCTGGGTTTTGTTGGGCAAAGTAGCATTCAGCAAAAGTCTGTTTTGTAGACTGGAACACAGTGAATGCAGGCTCTGTGAGGCTGCCATTTGATTAAGTGGCAAATTTTTATGTAGCAAGTTTGACTCAATGATGTATTCCTGAATATGTTTTTTGTTGCTGTTTTGGACAAGGTAAATAATGTGATTTGGGCTGTCAAACTATTAAAAACATTAATAGTGATTAATTGCGCAATTAAAAAAATTAATCGTGATTAATCACACTGTTAAACAATAATCGAATTTATTTAAATATTTTTGGATGTTTTCTACATTTTCAGATATATTGATTTCGGTTACAACACAGAATACAAAGTGTACAGAGCTCACTTTATATTTATTTTCGATTACAAATATTTGTGCTGTAAAAAACAAAAATAATATTTTTCAGTTCACCTCATATAAGTACTGTAATGCAATCTCTATATCATGAAAGCTGAATTTACAAATGTAGAATTATGTACAAAAAAAACTGCATTCAAAAATAAAATAATGTAAAACTTTAGAGCCTACAAGTCCACTCAGTCCTACTTCTTGTTCAGCCAGTCACTCAGACAAACAAGTTTGTTTACATTTGCAGGAGATAATGCTGCCCACTTCTTGTTTATAATGTCACCTGAAAGTGAGAACAGATGTTCTCATGGCACTTTTTTAACAGCATTGCAAGGTATTTACGTGCGAGATATGCTAAATATTTGTATGCCCCCTCATACTTCGGCCACCATTCCAGAGGACATGCTTCCATGCTGATGACAGGTTCTGCTCAATAAAAATCCAAAGCAGTGCAGACCAACGCACGTTCACTTTCATCATCTGAGTCAGATGCCACCAGCAGAAGGTTGATTTTCTTTTTTTGGTGGTTCAAGTTCTGTAGTTTCCGCATCGGAGTGTTGCTTTGAGCAGCTGAGGGCCCTGAGGTGAGGGCAAAGAGTACTGGGGCCATGGGGAAAGGGCCCAGGGAAATATAGCAGTATTGAGAGAAGTTAAAGAGGCACAGCAGGAGGCTGGCGAAGTGGCTGGACTGTTGGATAGAGATATGCAACCCCGGAAGGGGAAAAACACCTGGCGACCTAGCTGGAAGGCTAAGGCGCGAAGAGGATGTTGCAGTTCCGGAAGCGGAGAGAGGGGTCATAGGCTGAAGCAGAGATAGAGTGACAGTGTGCAGACTGCGGATGGGGGTGTTGGCCTCGACCTAATCCCCAGAGTGGCCAGGAGGAGGCGCCAGTCCAGTGGTGAGAGGTGCACCCCATGACACACCGCAAGGAGGTAAAGGCTTGAGGCCTCATACCTGATGGGTGCCCTCAGGGAGATCAGAGATGGGGCCAGAGTTACAATTAGCCCTGTAACCGTGACAAAGACGACCCCACTTCAGCTCACGTTCATAAAGTTCTCTTTTCAAGCATGGGGATTGCTACTCTGCAGCTGGGAGTGAACCTCCCAGCCTGGATTGACAGACTCGTGCTAGCTAAAAATAGCTGTATAGACATTGCAGCTTGGGCTAAAGCTTGGGCTCTCAAGCCTGGAGGGATGGGCTGGGCTTGAGAGCCCAAGATGCAATGCCGACAGAGCTATTTTTAGTGCTCTACCGCAGGCCTCACTAGCATGAGCCTGTTGAACCAGGCCAGTAGACCTAGCCCATAAGGCTAGAAATTTTCTTCATGAAAGCTTAAATTCTATAGAAAATGATGGCTTAGGGAACCCCACTCAACCCTAAATCACTAGGGAAAGTTTCCTACTCACCATTAGCCAGTTCATTTTCTTAAGTCCTGCCTTTTGAGCATCACAGTACATGTCATCTAGTGAATACATTGACCACATCAGACTTTTTTAAAAGCAGCTCTACAGCTACACTAATACATTTCACACTCTCACTTACAGTTTAACAGAACTCTTCTTTTATTCTTCCCTGGTGCTGCGTGTACACATATTTTTTGCCTCAGTAGAGTTATCTAAGAAACATGCCTGTATTAATAGCTATCATTGCAACAGATGTCTCATGGAAAACAATCTATGTAGAATGGCATAATTTAAATAGCAGGCACTTTTCTGTATTTCTCTTCATTTTATTTGTATTATTTAGGGATCCTGTATTTGCATGAACTCTGCTCCTTTCATTTATTCCTCACTTGAAATCATAAACTGACACCACAGTTAATTGCTGTGGACATGTTTGATGTCACAAACAGAATATTTCATGACTTCAAGTTAGTGATAAGTAGTGGGACTGAGCAAACTCTTAATCAGCTCTCCTGTTTTCATGCAAATATTTCTAATAAAAAATGTGGGGAGAGAAATACAGGAAATATGTTCTAGAGTATGAAAGTGGATGTGCCAAAATACCATGGGAAAGGCCATTCTTGTGAAATAGGCAGCCTAGATTTGCATACATAATAGACTTCAATAATGTATTCAGTTTCTTGAATCCACAAGGCCTAACAACTTTCCTGTTATCAGAATCACCCCCAAGGAGAAAGGATCCTTTCATGAGCTGGCCATACTGACCTTTTCTCCTCAAATTTGATTTTGTACCATTCTATGACCTTGTTATGACCATAATCACACACACAATAGCAACTTGAGTCAGTGGATACTGACCTGTCATGTGACAGGAATATTAGCCTTTTGTAACCCTGTCCCACCTCATATAAGTATGTACAGGAAATAAAGTTTAGACTTAGTTCAGGATTATGCTGGGTAATAGACTTTTCTCAGTTCAACTTGCTTAGTGTTTTCAGACTAAACATTTTATGGGCCAAATTCTGCACATATACAACCCTCACTTTCATGGGTATAACTGAAGGGAGAAAAGTTATCTTCTGTTGCTTTTTCTGTCAGGGGGACCGAGGATCTGATAACCAGAAGCTTCGTCAATTATCATTTCATTTCCTTGGTCAGTCTGTTCCTCCTAATAACTCTGTTTGGCTTGATAACATCTGTTCCATTGGGGCTGGATCTTATTTTGCTGTTGGCCAACGTAATTAACCTTCTGGTTTTCTTCATTATCTCTAATATTGTGCTCTACTCTCTTGTTAACGGTGGCAATTTTTAGGCTTGTTGTGTACAAGGACTCTGTAGAGTGTAGATTTGTTCCTGTGCTTCTCAAGAGGCTGCTAGACAACTCTGTCACCACATTCTACAGGCCATTACCCTCTGACCCCACTGAGGATTACCAAAAGAAACTACACCATCTGCTCAAGAAACTCCCTAAAGAAGCACAGGAACAAATCTACACTGACACACCCCCAGAGCCCCAACCAGGGGTATTCTACCTGCTACCCAAAATCCATAAACCTGGGAATCTTGGATGCCCCATCATCTCAGGCATTGGCACACTGACGGCAGAATTATCTGGCTATATAGACTCTCTCCTCAGGCCCTACACTACCAGCACTCCCAGCTATCTTCGAGACACCACTGACTTCTTGAGGAAGCTACAATCCTTTGATGATATTCCAGAAAACACCATCCTAGCCCCTATGGATGTAGAAGCCCTCTACACCAACATTCCACACAAAGATGGACTACAAGCCATCAGGAATAGCATCCCTGATACCATCATGGCAAACCTGGTGGCTGAACTTTGTGACTTTGTCCTCATGCACAACTATTTCAGATTTGGGGACAATTTATACCTTCAAGGCAGCGGGACTGCTATGGGTACCCGCATGGCCCCTCAATATGCCAACATTTTTATGGCTGACTTAGAACAACGCTTCCTCAGCTCTTGTCCCCTTATGCCCCTACTCTACTTGCGCTTCATTGATGACATCTTCATCATCTGGACCCATGGGAAGGAGGCCCTTGAGGAATTCCACCAAGATTTCAACAATTTCCACCCTACCATCAACCTCAGCCTGGACCAGTCCACACAAGAGGTCCACTTCCTAGACACTACAGTGCTAATAAGCGATGGTCACATAAACACCACCATATACCGGAAACCTACTGACCGCTATACTCACCTACGTGCCTCCAGCTTTCATCTAGACCAGATCACACGATCCATTGTCTACAGCCACGCTCTAAGATACAACTGCATTTGCTCCGATCCCTCAGATGGAGACAAACACCTACAGAATCTCTATCAAGCATTCTTAAAACTGTAATACCCACCTGGTGAAGTGAAGAAACAGATTGACAGAGCCAGAAGGGTGCCGAGAAGTCACCTATTACAAGACAGGCCCAACAAAGAAAGTAACAGAACGCCACTAGCCGTCACCTACAGCCCCCAACTAAAACCTCTCCAGCGCATCATCAAGGATCTACCACCTATCCTGAAGTACGATCCCTCACTGTCACAGATCAGCCAGTCCTCGCTTACAGACAGCCCCCCAACCTGAAGCAAATACTCACCAGCAACTACACACCACACAACAAAAACACCAACCCAGGAACCAAACCCTGCTACAAACCCCGGTGCCAACTCTGTCCACATATCTATTCAAGGGACACCATCATAGGACCTAACCACATCAGCCACACCATCCAGGGCTCGTTCACCTGCACATCTACCAATGTAATATATGCCATCATGTGCCAACAATGCCCCTCTGCCATGTACATTGGCCAAACCGGACAATCTCTACGCAAAAGAATAAATGGACACAAATCTGACATCAGGAATCATAACATTCAAAAACCAGTAGGAGAACACTTCAGTCTCTCTGGTCACTTAATAACAGACCTCAAAGTGGCAATTCTTCAACAAAAAAACTTCAAAAACAGACTCCAACATGAAGCTGCAGAACTGGAATTAATTTGCAAACTAGATACCATCAGATTAGGCCTGAATAAAGACTGGGAGTGGTTGGGTCATTACAAAACCTAAACTTAATTTCCCCAATACTAATTTCTCCCTACTGTTACTCACACCTTCTTGTCAACTGTCTGTAATGGGCCACTCTCTTACCACTTCAAAAGTTACTTCTCCTCCCTTGGTATCCTGCTGTTAATTGATTTATCTTGTTAGACTGACTTAACACTTGGTAAAGCAAACCACATCCTTTCGTGTATTTATACCTGCTCCTGTATCTTTTACTTCATACATCTGATGAAGTGGGTTCTAGCCCACGAAAGCTTATGCCCAAATAAATTTGTTAAGTCTCTAAGGTGCCAAAGGACTCCTCGTTTTTTTTGTTAGAAGTAGTTTTCTGAACATTGACTGTAGCTGGGGTGCAATCCTGTATTCTTCATGGAAACCTTCCAGTTGCCACTGCCTGTGCAACAGTATAGTTCCTGTACTATTTTTTAAAGACTCAGAAATAGGGAGACTTATCCTTAAGACCAGAAAGGCTACTGCCCTGAAACCTGAGTATTTTAAAAAATTGACTTACTCTCTTTCAGATGTTGCTAGGTAATGATAAGACATCTGTTCTATCCAGGAGAAGTTGATTTTTACCCAGAAGATTTTTGATAATCCTAGTGGAGCAAAGTGTCTCATTTTTCTCTGACATATGATGCAGTTCACCCTGAAATAGATAATATTCTAGTATATTTCCTCCTAGAGTTCTTTCTCACTGTACTGCAGCTTGTCTTTGATGTGCAGGCACAATTGATCTTGAGTTTCTATTGGCTCAGCTACATCTTGCTTTAAGATTCTTCTCACATGGCTCGGTTTAATTATTTACTGGTCTTTACATTTTGTCTTTGAACCAGCTTATCTAAAATTTTTCTTAGCTCACCTTAAGCTGCTTTATCTGATCTTCAGGTAGATTTTCAAGAGTACATATACAAAGTTTGCGATCAAAAATAGTAAATAGTGGCTCTTTGTTCATATTCTATTTAGTTTTGAACATTTATCATTTGGTATTTCGTATCTGCATGGATTCTTTGCAGCCTCCATGCTGTATGTGGTCATTTTTACTCACTAAATTCTATGTGTTCCGATGTAGCTTTCCTTTCAGCTGTTTTCTTGAATCTCCTTGGATTTTACTATCCCTGCTCTTTCTGGCAGTGCATCAACAGGCAGTTTAATAAAACAAAGCACAATTTTAAGAGATAGCAAGGTCCTGTAGACAGGCTACTTCACTATTGTATGCAGTGTTGTTGTAGTGGTGTTGGTCCCAGGATATTAGACAAATTGGACGAGGTAATATCTTTTGTTGGAGCAACTTCTGTTGGTGAGAGAGACAAGCTTTTGAGCTTACACAGAGCTCTTCTTCAAGAAGACAGAAGTTGGTCCAATAAAAGATCACCTCATCCACCTAGTCTCTCTAGGATACTTCTCTGGCAGTCAAGTTCTAGTCCAGGTTCTACCACTGATCTGCTGTATGACATTGGGTAAGCCATGTCGCTGCTCTGTGCCTTTGTTTCCCCTCTTGCCCTTTGTCTTTTCTGTTTGAGCTCTTCAAAGTAGGGACTATCTCTTATTATATGTTAATAGAGTGCCTTGCACAACAGCAGGCCTCTAGGCCCCTATACAATAATATATAAGGAAAAGATGGAGAGATGTACTAGCAACTTAGAGCTTTAAATGATTTTAGCTAATAGAAATCAAGTCTCTCTCTGTTGTTTCAGAAATAAACTGATGGACTATTAGCAGTAGCGGCGCCAGCTTTGCCGGCGCCCTAGGCGGGGGAAGGTCCCGCCCCCGAAATCCCCCAACAGCGGCGGCGGAAGGTCCCGCCCCCAAATTTCTATGGGCGGCGGGGGCGCAGGCGCCCCCAAAATAGCAGCGCCCTAGGCGACCGCCTAGGTCACCTAATGGGAGCGCCAGCCCTGACTATTAGCAATGGCTAGGAAACATTGCAGACCTGAAGCACTAGCAATACAGGCAACTAATTGGAATGCCTCAGTTTCAGAAACAATTGGTCTGATTTTTTTTCCTGCCCCCATCCTTAAAACCAATGATGCAGGATTTAGGAGCAATTTTGCCAGCATGGTGCATGGAGATTTAGTCATATACCTCCCATTAATATTAGTGGACATTATGCAGCTAAATGTTTACCTGCCATGATGAAAATTGTATCCCTTCAAAGAAGAGTTACAGAGTTCCTTTGTCCACACTATACAAGCAAGAGCAGCTTAAAGCAGCCCTCTGCCACTTTTTCTTTTCTTTCTTTTTTTTTTTTAGCACAACAGAGTAAGACATGATGAAAACTGGGTTGGAGTTAGACCTTGAGAGCCGTATATCACAATTGAACACTAGGGAAAGTCCATCATCAAGAAAAACAAATAGATATGCTAGAAGTGGCACCTCACACAGGTCCACCAAAAAGGCCATAACTTCTGAAAGCAGCAGGTAGGAAAATAGAACCAGCTATCTGGAGGGAAAAACCCTATAGAGGTGCCATGAAAAATCACCTGTCTACTAAAATTACAGCAAAACAGCATGCTGCTGAATTTAAGGAAGATTTTTATGCAGATGGTGATTTACTACTTCTGCACCTGCTGTCAGTAAGCATTAGACTATAAACATCAGCAAACATTGATTAAGCATATTGCCTGAGTGAAACATCAGGTAAAGAAAGGAAGGAGCTCAGCAACTCCAGAACACCAAAGACAAATTACACCTCATGCAGCAATTAAAGGCCGGGGGAATCACAGCTTCTTATGAAAAAAGCAGGTGGAGCACAATTTTGCGGAAAGTTTTTGCAAAAGCGGCTATTTCTTTAGGAAAAAATATCAGTTCTTTCATTTAAAAAACCCTCAAAGTACAACAATCTCTGACTTTGACAGAGCCACTAAGATCAAATTATTGGTTGGTTGCACAACACTAAGTTCCACATTGTGGCTTTAATAAGCACAGCTGCCTGGGGGACAGGGGTGGATTGGGGGAGAAGGGAGTGTGTAAAGGTGCACCACAGCAGTGACTGGAGGCATTCCAGCTGTGCAAGAGAGGCACACACAGGGCTCATTTGACAGTGGATTGAGCAAGCTGGGCAGCAGGTCCTCCACCTCCTTTCAAGGGGTGCAGTATTCACACCTGTCCCCTTTGGGGTGTCTAGTGGAATCTAATTATCCCTTGCGCATGTGGAGGAAAGTGTTTCTCTCTCCCTCCCCATTGCACAGTTGTCCATGAGCAGCCAGAATCTGTTCTTAAATGTTTACAGCAGCTTGGTAGAAGGAAAACTAAGTAATCCAAGAAAAGCTTGGTGGGGTCTGCATTATCTTGCTTTGCTTGCTGGTGGAGTATCTGTACCAGGAATTAGACCTGTTGTACGTAGTGTCGATTTTCTCCAGCAAGTCAATACCATGAATATTTCACAAGCCACTGTAAAATGCATTAATCATTCTGTGAATAATTTCATCCATTTCTTGCTGTTTTGATAGTGTGAGGTGCTGTATGGAAAGGTTACCTACAACATGACAAAGGGCTGGCTTCTGAATACCATGGCTTACAGCGGGCTTCTGGAGTGTAATACTGCTCAGACATGCTCAGTTGTATCTACACTTGTATAAAGACTATAGAGTCTAACATTATATAGCTGCTAAATAAAACACATAAGTAGATGGGGCCAAATTCAGCTCTCGGTTCCTATACGCTGGTGTGACTCTGGAGGAATTTTAAGTCAATGGAGTTTCTACAGTTTTACTGAGATCAGAATCTGGCCTGCCTGTCTCTTGAAGATGAATACTGCTATGGCTGTGAAGAAGTCTTTATGACAAGATGCTCCTATCAAGATGCCTGCATAAACACTGTATTAGGGTGAAAGTTTCATTACATATAGACCTTCCTTGCAACCCAGGACACGCTCATTGACTATTATGGCTACAGTTTGCTCCCACCAAAATGACATGCTTGGAAAAGCTATGCAACCTTAACATATGAGCTATCGTTAACTTCTCCATCTTTGGGCTAAATCTGTAAAAGATCTTTGTAAGTAATTGCAAAGTTGTCTTCTCACTCCTGAATGTATCACTAATGATGTAGTGGTAACACTGGAAGTTAGAAATGCTTTAGCTTATTATTACAATAGATCAGAGGTTCTCAAACTTGGGGTGTGTGGAATGTATTCTGGGGCGGAAGGCGTTAGAAGCTTGGGGGGGGGGGGAACGTACTGCACACATTTTACACACAGCAATGAATAACTAGCAAAACTGATTCCTACAGACATATCAGTCCTCAGATGGCACTGCACATTTGACTCTAGATGGCGCTGTGCATTTTGACAGATTTCTGTTTAAGCTTGCATAGCATTATACAAAGTCATTGCCATCTATACGTTAATCTGTTTGCTACGATGTGGTGTGCACATTTAATTGTAAGCATCTCAGTTTTGCTTTTTGCTTTTATAACAATGGATTGTTGGCTCTGTTTGAATCCGTGCCTTACTGTTTTTAATGTTTAGTAAGAGTTGCGTGTTGATTTTATTTTATCATTGGTATATGTACCAATAAGATGGTCAGTGTCTTAATACAATAGCTAATGAACATTCACATTAAACTGATTTACTCCTTTGTGTCAGAAGCCTCAGGCTTGTGCACTTCTACTGCACTGCCATGCTGGAGCTGCTTTCAGCATTATGCCAAAACACGAGCATTTAATACTTAGCTATGCTCTTTCTGACTCTCACCCATGGACTCCCTTGTTCCTTTGGGGGCACTCTAACCAATATGGGACTTATGTTCCTGAAAGGAGATAATGGCATTCTGGTTTAGCAGACTAAACCTTTACATGTAGACAAAGATCTTTGCCTGCTGCAAGGGCAGTGCCCATTTTGTGTTCAGTTCAAATACAATAAGTTAGATGTGAGGAAGGATGGTCCATTGGTTAAGGTGCTAGCCAGGTACTAAGGAGAGCCAGCTCTGATTCTCTGCTCCATCACAGATTTCTCATGTGACCTTGGGCATGTCACACTAGATGATCTAGGGCAGTGTTTCTCAACCTTTTCGATACCAGGGACTGGCTTGCTGCCTTCCTAAATTGTATCAGGGAGATCTCAGGAACTGGCGCTGGTCCATGGCCTGGTAGTTGAGAAACACTGATCTAGTGAAAGCAGCAAAGAATCCTGTGGCACCTTATAGACTAACAGACGTTTTGCAGCATGAGCTTTCGTGGGTGAATTTTCGTGGGAAGAAGTGGGTATTCACCCACGAAAGCTCATGCTGCAAAACGTCTGTTAGTCTATAAGGTGCCACAGGATTCTTTGCTGCTTTTACAGATCCAGACTAACACGGCTACCCCTCTGATACTGATCTAGTGCTTCCTTCTGCACAGCTTAATTTGTGCTGGGGCTTGCTGGAGTTCAGCCCCAGCCCCGCTTTTCATGCTGGTGTGCAGCCCTGGCACCTCTTCTGTTATGAAAGTTACAAATCTCATACTATTTTTTCCCCTGAACACTGTCTAAGAATTTAGCATTTTCAGTCGGGCATGTGTATAATAAGCCAACATTTGCTTAAAATTCTCAACACGGTTTATCCATTCTGCAAATTCTCATGTATGCTGAAGACAGAGATGGTTTGCTGCCAGGTATATTTATTTTTGTTACGAGGCAGCTGACATGGAAGCATCTACTCCTGCGTGCATCAGTGTTTCTACCCAGCAGCCATCAGTTTTCTATTGTTTTGCTGAAGCGATATGTATGGTCAACTGTTGTGACATCCCAAGGTCAGAAGAAAATATGGTTCTACTATTCTAAATCAGGTAGTAATGCAAATGAGCCAGTTAGTAAGCTGGAGAAGGAAGATACAAAGACTGATGAAAACCACAGAAAAGAAACAGAAGATTCACCATGTACATCTTTTGCATATGTCGCCATCAGCCCTACACAAGAGAAGTAAGCTCACAAGACTGAAAGTGGTGCGGAAAGCGCTTCTGTTGATAGTGATTCTGAAACGCAGAGCACTGATAGGAAAGACGGTGAATTAGCTCAACATGTCGCAGCTCGCAACAGATTGCCTTCCTCCAGGATGGACCCTGAACAAAAACAAATTAATATTTCCCAAACAAGAAACTGTGGTTAGTTATCAACAGATCAAATCTCTGTTGCCAGGTATATCAGCAGGTCAGTAACTCGGGTCCTGAAAAATCTGCAGGAATGAAGTTGTCTAAAGAATGGATAGAAGCTAGTGTCAGCCCCTCTGGTGCCAATATAACAAAAAGCACTCTGAAAAAAGATAGGAGAACATGAGCAAACTAAGTCACAGGTAGCAGCTTCTCATAGTTTGGAGCAGGCAAAAAAAAAGACACATTGTTGTAAATAGCTGCAAATGCCCAGTCTGCTCAAATTCCTACCACAGCCAGAAGAATCTTCAGTACTGCTTATAAAGAAGTGACACGCAGCCCTTCATATGGGTTTAAAGGGGAAAAAAATTGACTGCCAGCAGTTGAATGGACTGGACCTAGTGTGGATTTTGCATTCAAATGTGGCATGCTCTAACTTTCAACATCACATTTCCTCTGACATGGAAAAGCTGTTTGCCCAAATCAGAGTGCTTATTCCTGAAGTGAGTCTTTTACCTGATGAAACTACTGCGGTAAACAAGAGTAGTGTTTTAGTTGTGTACATGTGGATGCAGTCTCCTACTAATGTATTTGTAGACCTTGTTGAGCTAAATGATCCGTCTTCCAGAGGAATATTGAATGGTTTATTGTCCAAAAGATTAACATAACTGAAGACTTGCTCACCAAGAGCCAGGTAGCAGTGCTTGTGATGGAGCTTCAGTGATGTTGGGCGCACTACTGGTATTGTGGAGAGGTTGCGAGACTTGTTGATGTTTCCCAATATTATAGCATGGGACTGCTCTGCCCATCATTTACAGTATGCAGTCAATGATGTAATGAAAGAAGTTGGAACTACAAATCACGTAAAAGCTTCCTAGACAAGTTATATTAGTTTTATAATACATCTGGAAAAAATCCATTATAGCTAAAAGAGTGAGCTAAAGCTCCTGACATTCAGCTTTGCAAAACAGGTTGAGTGTTAGGTTAGACCAGGGGTCGGCAACCTTTCAGGAGTGGTGTGCCGAGTCTTCATTTATTCACTCTAATGTAAGGTTTCACGTGCCAGTAATTCATTTTAACGTTTTAGATGGTTTCTTTCTATAAGTCTATAACATATAATGAAACTATTGTTGTATGTAAAGTAAATAAGGTTTATAAAATGTTTAAGAAGCTTCATTTAAAATTAAATTAAAACGCAAAGACCCCCGGACCGGTGGCCAGGACCCGGGCAGTGTGAGTGCCACTGAAAATCAGCTCACGTGCCGCCTTCGGCACCCGTGCCATATGTTGCCTACCCCTGGGTTAGACAGTCAATGGGTTGCATCAAGCTTTAGAACAGAGGGGGCTACTTGGAATGTATATTCAACTCTGTATAAGCACTTCATTTTGGCAGCTGATGACATTTCTTGGGACAGCGCAACACTTACTCAGGTCTAAGAAAGTGGTTAACATTGGGTCATTCATCAGTAGTCTTGGCATTAGGTATGATGCGCTGCAGGAGTTGTCGGAGTTCTCTCTCAAATAGCAACAACACAATTGTAAAATCATTGATGCACACTGAGCTATCTGCCGCTATATACACCTCTACCCCGATATAACGCTGTCCTCGGGAGCCAAAAAATCTTACTGCGTTATAAGTGAAACCGCATTATATTGAACTTGCTTTGATCCACCGGAGTACGCAGCCCTGCCCCCCCGGAGCGCTGCTTTACCGCGTTATATCCGAATTCGTGTTATATCAGGTCAGAGGTGTATCTGTGTTCAAAGCAATGGTAGAAAAGCAAGGGAAATATTTTGCACTGCGTGAGAAAGTCATAGCAGAGAAAAATGTTTCGGGGTGTGATCTCACCTGAAAAAAAAAAAATCTTGTGACAAGAAAATTCATCCAGGACAGGCTTTTCACAGCTTAGCAGGCAATTTGTGAAATTGTATGCTGTCTACAGGAGGCAGCATGAGAAACTAATTACCAAATTGAAAGTATTATATAAGCACTACTGGCCCAATGAGCTACCTACACTGTATGGGGAAAGTGAGATTGAGTCTCTTTGCGAAAGATTTGACATTCGTTATGCCCGTGAAACCATTTAGGCATACAGGATGTTTAAGAAGTTGAGTGGGAAGGAAAATTAGAAGCTGTTTAAGGACCTGTTGATAGCAGTGAGCACTACTGCAATCTCTAACACTGAGCGTGAGCAATGCTTTTCACAAATGAATCTCACATGCACATCAACACGAGCATCCAGCTTATTGAAACTATTTCCTTGCTGTTATCCCTGAATCTAGTTGGCTCATCATTGAAGAAATTCAGTGTTCATTCTTGGCTTACCAAAGGGCACAGAGCAGCAGATGACACAAGAAGTAAGAAGAGAAAATATGAGGATAACCAGACAAATATGGAGATTTTATGGGCTTTTCTGGAGAAATACAGTAGCTCACACCCCTATTAACAATGGTATATACTCTTTCAAATATACTTATAATTTTGAATGTCAGTTCTTAGGAACAGTATTATCATTATTGCTTGAGCCACAGCCTCTCTTTCCTTACAAATTAAGCACTGCCCTTCTAGCCTTAAACTCTTTGACTCAGTGTCTCTGTGCCTAGGTTCCCCATCTGTTAATCGAATGGTGCGAGGGTGAATACATTCAAGATGTACCTTTCCCAGACAAGTGGAAGAGCTCTGGGTGGCTCAAAAGCTTGTCTCTCTCACCAACAGAAGTTGGTCCAATAAAAAGATATTACCTCACCCACCTTGTCTCTCTAATATCCTAGGACCAACATGGCTACAACTACACTGCATACATTCAAGAGTGTGAGGCACCCAGCTACTACAGTAACGGGAACCTATACATGTTCGTTAGATGGATAGGAGACATACACTGTGCTCTCTCACTAAGACTTCACTTTTGTTCTTTCCTTTAATCTTCAGTAAAAGTCATTCATGCTGAAGTGTGTGAATGGAAAAAAACATAATATTCATCATTTTGTGGTGGATGGAGATAAATTATGGCTCCACATCTGCTAGTCTTCCAAAAAAAAAAAAAAAAAAGACTAATATGAGACTGCTGAATATTTTCCTACACAAAAGGAACCACAGACTCACAAGACCCTTTCTCCCACCCCCAATATTGTTTGCACTGGTAATAGAACTTCCAACTGCTGGCTTGATAGACACTCAGGGCCTCATTCAGCATTGTCCTGCACCTTGTATAGGTGCAAAGTAGGCACAAAATAATACCAGCTCAGAATGAGAGCATTTTATATTCACTTTGCATTGGGTTAATCTGGCTCTCAGTAATTCTAAAAGGGTGAAATTACACAGGCATGAACATGAATCAGCACCATATGCTGACGAGTTTTTGTTATTTGTTCAGAGCCAGCTGCTTCTATCCTCTGCATTATATCAATAATAAATCATTTTAGTATTTTTCTGGATGCAAAATCAGCTACAACGAATAAAAAACTGGTTGTTGTTGTTTTTTGTTGTTGTTATGGCTATGGCAGAGCTCTGACAACCAACTTACTTCACTCTTTCCTTTTAGAGACACTCCCAAAGGTGTTCATTATCCTGAAACCACTAAAACTTGGTCAGGTGCTTAGAGTGAAAAAATAGAATGCAATTTGTAAAGCTGCCTTCTCTTTTTCACTGAGCTGTCCATCCTCCATTTGATGGGAAGGAGGTAACTTGAGTAAACAGGCTCTTTAGGGCAGGCAACCTGAATGCACAGAGACAGTTTTTAGCTTCATTTAAAAGAAGATTCATGTGATGGTAGAAAACTTTCCAGCCTGCAACCAAGCCACCCTGGTGTACGTCACTTTTTACACTGGTGGGTGTGTCTACACTAGGGGGTTGGACATTGATGTAGCTATACTGGTGCCAAGAACCTCATTGTAGACCAGGACTGAGTAGAATTTGGTCCTGCAGGAGCAGAAGGGATGTACGTGTACCAGAAAAAGAAATTAACAGGATGTAAGATAAAGTAGGCCCTCCCTCTAATGTTATACTGTTGTATCACCCCCGAGATGTCAGGTACCAAATTCTGCCCCTGGCATACACAGTGCAAATTTTGCCTGCATATGCCAGGAGGCAAACTTGGTCTCCATAAAATGCTAAACAAGTATAAATTACAGTCTATTTGCACATTTGGAATACCAAATTGGTTCAAGGGCATCTTGCACCAGTTTTTTTACCACCTTACAGACTTGTAGATTACAGCATAGACACTTTAGGCCAAATTTGTCAATGTGGTATGCCAAACACCCTGCAATACATCAGTGAGACAGCCTGGATTCAAACTCAGGAATTCCTGTATGCCATTCCTGCGTTCATGCAGTGTTGTTGTAGCAGTATCGGCGCCAGGATATTAGAGAGACAAGGTGGGTGAGGTAATATATTTTAGTGGACCAACTTCTGTTGGTGAGAGAGACAAGCTTTTGAGTCACACAGTGCCTGCGTAGTTCGAAAGCATGTCTCTCTCGCCAAACAAAATTTAGTCCAATAAAAGATATTACCTCATCTACCTTGTCTCATTAAATTCCTGTGTTCAGTCATCTACATCATGCTGCCTCTCTCACGTATACATTCTTAGGTAATATTCTAAGGAAGCTAGATGGTACTTGAGATACATATTTCTTGTAATAGTCCAAGAACAGACCCTACAAAATGTAATTTCACAAGTATACAAAATCTAATCATAACCAAAGAAGTTAGCCCAAAAGTAACTTGGTAGGGGGGGTTGCATAGGGGACTACACTTTCCCAACCTCAGTTTATTAAGCATTAGTAACTGCATATCCCTTCATCAGAGCTGGTTTGCTTTGTCTCAGGAATTTGTTCAGAAGCGCTGTGTCATTAACACTTTTGCTGTGTCCAAAACAAATTCTTACTCTGCATTTCTAATAATAATTTGACAAAGTAAATTTATGTTTTAATGTTAATGATCCTAAGCTTTGCCAGATACGATACAGCTAGGACCACATTCTCTTTCAGAAAAGGACTCATTTAACAGCATTGGTGCTTTCCTTTTGTTCCAAATAGGGCTACAGAATGGGAAGAAAATAATTATTACGTCTGTGTGATTTGTTTTTACCTTGCTGCCCTCAAGACTTTGTCTCTACTAATTACATTTGCTATAACTAAATTCCCGGGATCCAGGTTCTGAACTCAAGCCCGTTTCTTAAGAAAAACTCAGGCCATAATATTAAGGGCTGTAACCTGAAAGCACATGATGTGCCCAGTACAGTGAGGAGATGAGTGTGCTCTGCCAGAACTGAATGTGGCACGAGGGCTTTCAGGAATGGGCCCCAAAACAGGATACTCCTATATATATAAATATAGATATTGTCTGACTTCCAAACCCTACAGGGTTAGATCCTTCCTCTTTCCTGGAAATCTAGAAAACATTTCTGCTTCTGGACATCCCCCAGCTCAAATTTCATTTTTCATTCTTTTAAAACTTCTTCCTTTTGTGCTTTGAGGCGTAACAGTCCTAGATATTGTTTGCTCCAATTATCCCCTTGGGATTTTCCTCTCAGCGATTAGGCCCGTAGGGGAGATTCTATTTTTTCCCCACAGGTTTTAATTAACGAATTATATCTTTGTCACTGAAACAGAATAGTACATAAATAATGAGTTACAACAGATAGTAGGTTTTCTACATAAAGAAATACAGCATTTTTGACCATAAGTAACAAGTTGTGCAGATTTTTATTGAACTGAAAAACTGGCTAATAGCTTTCCCTGGAGAAAATGTGTAATTAGCACTAGAACTATTAGTTATTTAATTTTGAGTTTTAAAGAATAGGAATGACAATTATTAAAACTCCATTCTCTTTTTGTTGAAAGTGGCCTGTAGCCTCAATTTTACCCTCCAGAGATGTCTAATTCAGACTACATTACACAATTCTGATACCCTTACAGCAAGTAGTAATATTCAATGAGTTAGGGGATTAGGACCTGATCCACAGTGATTTATAGTATTTTTTTCCTGTTTGCTGATTTTATCTTCATTTATTTTTTATTTATACATTTAAATTGTATTACCTTTCGTTTTAATTGATTATTTCCATGTTCATACTTTTAGAACCTGTCACAGATCTAGTTGAGCTGTGCTCTTCCAGGCTAGCTCCCAGTCACCAGTCTCTCCCTCCTTCTGGACCCTCACCAGATTGCTGTGTGGGAACCAATTGCAGAGCCCAGGCACTGTCTTTGTCTTGTGGGTCCCTAGGCACACTCTCAAGGTGCAGATCCTCTATCTAGAAGTCTCTCCTGAGAGCTTAGACAACCCCCCGGGACCAGTGCTGTCCCCTCAGAATCCCCTGTAGCTTAAACACAGAACTCTAACTATGTGGGCACTCTCTGTCACAGATTAACTTTTCAAGGACCCATGATGGGTATAACACAACTTCACAGACAGACTTGCACAGGATTCTGAACTATCATTGATCTTCACTTTACCATATAAGAAATACACAGATCTATACAAAAATAATAAACCTTACCTCACACTTCCCTGCCTCAGTTTCCTCGCTACCCCAGCGCATGCCTTGGGCAGGGGTAATAGCCCTCTGGGGGCATCCAGGTTCATTTCCTGAAGTGCAGGGCTTGTCTTGCTAATCATGGGGCCTTCTCTCTTGCTTCCTTCTCCCCTCTGCCTTGGTTGGTCCCACAGCTAAACCTACAAAAACATGCCAGACTCTTCCCCTTCTATTGCCAAAAGCTTCTGGTCTGGCTCTCTGAATATTGCCATGCCCCACCCAGCCCCTGTGATTTATAAAGGTTAGCATCAACACCTTGTTTGGCTTTTTGTTTGTTTTATCCTGCTCACCATAGTTTTTTACTCTCCAGCCCTCAACCCTCTTTTGAGGGATTGGGGAAAACTGGTTCTCATAGCTATAACCTCTTTAGCATACCAATTGTGTGTGCTCAGAGTATGGTTATTTAGGTTAACTACTCTCCACTGCCTCTAATATGGTGGGTCTATACCACGAGCCCTGTCAGCCCATGGTATATATTCCATATTTACATAGAAGCATTGCATGATACAGCAACTTTCATAGTAACACCTTCACAATATCATCCAGAATTTATAAATTGTACAGATTCCCCAAATCGTCCAGACCCCAATCCTGCAGATAGTAGGTAAAGTTATGCTGCGTGTAACTAAGTAAATCCACTGAGCTCATGTGCTGATTGGATGTTTGCTCTAATGCCCTCCACTCTTCTCTCACACTCTCCAACTGTTCACCCAATTCCTCTGCCCTGTTCCCCTCATTCCTCCCTTCAGTGCATTTTCTCCCTTCCTTTGTCTTTTTAGCTAGTCCCCTAACAAAATAACACCCAAAACATTTTTTTTAAAACCTGAAGCACTAATATGCTTCATCACTCTGTTCACATGCCATATCCTTCCCCCTATTCTTGGTCTGTCTTGTCTGTTTAGATTGTAAGCTCAATGAGGCAGGGTCTGTCTACTACTCTGTACAGTGCCCAGCACCTTGTTCCTATATGCTACTGTAATATAAATAATTAACAATAATTTTTGCAGGATTGAGACATTTTGAGAAATTATAGGTATTGCACCCTTGGGCCCCAATTTGCAAAGCAATTAAACACATCCAAAGCAGTTTAAGTAGTGTGGCATTCAAAGCAATTTGAGAAGTGTAAACCTGACTATCCATGGCTAATTACCAAGATGGGATTTAACGTGTGCAAATGTAAACTGAGTGTACAAAAAAAACATCTGGAGTTCATTGGCTTGGGTAAATGCTGCATTAAAAAAAAAAAATCAAATAAATCCCAAAGCACTAGAGAAGCAAAGTGCTATGACTAACATGGCAGAGAAAAGGACTACATTGTTCTTAGTATTTTTGCTAGACATTTTTACTAGACCTGAATTTAAAACTGTTTACAGAAATTTTCTTGAGACTGCACACTTTACCACTGGAAGACTTGCTTTCTCCTCCTCATTGTTTGGAGGTTGCAGGAAAGGATGTTTTCATATAGATAAGTTTATTTGGCTGATTGTTAATAGTTGCAAATGTTGTAACATATTATTTTAACAAGCTAAGAGCATGTATACAAATTGCAGGTTAGAGTTAGGGCTGGCTGGAAAACAGGAATTTTGTTTTGCAAAATTTGTTTGAGATTTTGGCATCTTTTTGTTCCATATCAGAATGAAAATGCAACTGTTCACATGCATGAGAGGAGCACCCCCTTCCCAGAAATAGCATATACTGGTGGTTAGGTAACACACCAGGGATGTGGGAAACCTAGGCTAAAGTCCCTGCTTTATCTGATTCCACATTCCAGGTGTGCCCTAACTATCAGGCTAGGGAGTCAGAATCCTCTGTAGGAGGAATCCCTAGGTGACGTACAAAGTACACCTCTGGCAGAGGATATTGCTCAGAATGTTACTACACTCTATCAATACTCCGCAGTGGAAACAGCTCTTTGGGACCATGTGTAGCTGGGTGAACCTCAGAGCAGTGCCCAGCCAGCCCCAGGATTGGGGATGACAAAGGCAGGGCTTACATTCAGCCGGAGCCATCTGGAGTGGAGAGCCAGTAAATATTTTCAAACCCATGAGAGACCTGGTATCTCCTGCAGGTCAGAAGCCCTGAGCTCTGAGAAATATTCAGGGCAGGGGCAGCGGAGCCTTCCCAAAAGTGGGGGGGAGGGTCCCCCATCCCTTCCATGGTCCCACCCCTGCCCCGCCTCTTCCACCTGAGGCCCCGCCCCTGACCAAGCCAGAAGCCGGAACAGGCCAGAAGCCCTGGACCCTCCACCTGCCTGGGGGGGAGTGTGCAGGGGCCTGTGTCCCCACCCTGCAGGCCCCCTGCCCAGGGCAGGAGGGTCCGTGGCTCCCCACAGCTGCCCGTGTGGCTCTTGCCCCAACCCAGCTCCAGCTGGGGGGCCACAGCCCAGCCATGGTAAGAGTCACACGGGCAGCTGTAGGGAGCTTGAACCCTCCACCTGCCCTGGGCAGGGACATGGGCCAGGGGCTGCTCTTGGCCCCCCCCCCCGGCAGGTAGAGGGTCTGCGGTGCGGTGCCCCACCCCACAGCTGCCCGGTCTCCCCAGCTGGGCTCCTGCTGCCAGCCTGGCCAGGAGGGCAGAGCCTCAGGGGAAAAAGAAGAGGGGGTGGGGCCCATGTCAAGACAGGCCAGGCTCATCCACTTTCAAGATCCACGGAGAGGCTGCATAGGGCACCAAAATAGCTAGGGACGGCCCTGAGTGGCATCATAATACTCGCATGTCATGAGATTCACAGAGCTTTTAGCCCCCTTCTGCTCTCAACTTCTTGGCTTCAGACAAGCCCAGCCTGCTTCTGCCCAGCTGGGCTTCATCTTCATTTAGTGCTTATCAGTCAAACCTGACTCTCCCGCACATGCAGCCAATGAGGTTAATTGCCCCCTTCTGAGCCACCTTAACTAGGGTTGCCAGCCTGCCAGGATTGTCCTGGAGTCTCCAGGAATTAAAGATTATGTCATGTGATGAAACCTCCAGGAATATGTCCAACAAAACTTGGCACCCCTAACCTTAACCCTGTCATGGCTAGTGTGGGGTGAACACTCCCTCACAAGTCTCAGTATCTCTGTGAACACCTTAAATGAAGTCTTAGGTCAAAAATTTTGAACACCAGTGTCTCAAGAGAGACACCTAAATCCATACCTAGGCATTTAAATACATGACCTGATTTTCAGAGGTGTTGAACATCTCCAGCTCCCATGGCCAGCTGGTCAAATATGCAGCGGCAGGCTTAATGAAATTTTCCATTGCATTTGCTTCAGATGCAATTTCCAAACAGTCATCTAATTGTTAAATCAGAACCATTTTATTTTCAAATCTAATAAAGCATATACTCCTTTTAAGGATTTCAGTGCTTGTACATGGCAAAAACTGGCTCCTGAAAACATTTACACATGTAACTAATGTGAGTAGTCCCCTTGGACTCTAATAGGACTCTGCATGTGAGTAAAATTACTCACGTGTGTGTTTGTAAGATCAGGCCCCGTGTTTCAAACTTCATTTTTTCTTGCTGTAGCACTGTTCAAAAAATCTGGGTAGATTTATTTTTCTACAACAGCTTAAAGTGTATTTCCTCCCACTCCCTGTCTCATGACTTAAAAATAACTGTAAGGCTTTTGATCAACAGAAAAATCACTGTTGGGGAAACTTTTTCACCTTTTTCACTGCCACTGCACAGGGGAGTAAAACTGCTCTATGCTGCAATTAATCTAATTCCATGAGCTTTCCACCACTGATGCTGTAACCCCTTCCTTCATCAATCACAAGGAAACCATGATGGCCTATGTGGTGCTGAGGGATTTGTGTGGCGGTCTGTCAATGTTTGTGGATAGTGTGCTGTCAGAGTATTCTACTAAAATGTCAGCAGAGTGGCTCAGTGACTGAGCAGCATAATCCCTCAAAATTCTGGAACACAGGAAAATGTCATCAGTTCCTAGGGTGCATTGTTTAAAAAGATCCTCTGTCCCAACAAGATAGGAGGAGACCCTAACAAGACCCTGGAGACAGAGTAAGTGATAACCATGATAAAGATGTTACTTTATTCCTCCAATATCAACTCCCATTCTAAGATATGCTCCAAAGTGTGCTCGCCAATATGCATCAAGCTAAAAACTGCCTAACAGATTGTTGTTTGTCATGGAGGCAACATGTCTTCAAGCAAACATACCAAGTTATCATTGACATGGACAACGAAATTATCCATAACACACAGTCTCTTGTTCAAAAGTCTGATCCAACAGGAACTCAGTCAGATCACAGAACGAACTAGAGGAGCAGCATGCTGTTATATACCACAAGCCAGGCCTTGGTAACATAGGCAAGCTTGGGCATCTCATTTATAACAAAATTGTATATGGTAACAGGTTTCAGAGTAGCAGCCGTGTTAGTCTGTATCCATAAAAAGAGCAGGAGTACTTGTGGCACCTTAGAGACTAACAAATTTATTTGAGCATAAGCTTTCGTGGGCTACAGCCCACTTCATCGGATGCATAGAATGGAACATATAATAAGTGTATATATATACATACCGAGAAGATGCCATACCAGCTCTAAGAGGCTAATTAATTAAGATGACCTATTATCAGCAGGAAAAAAACTTTCGTAGTGATAATCAAAATGGTCAATTACAGACAGTTGACAAGAGGTGTAAGGATAGTTATCATAAGGAAATAGATTCAAGTAGTGTAATGACTCAGCCATTCCCAGTCTCTATTCAAGCCAGAGTTAATGGTATCTAATTTGCAAATCAATTCAAGCTCAGCAGTTTCTTGTTGGAGTCTGTTTTTGAAGTCTTTCTGTTGCAAAATTGCCACCTCCAGGTCTGTTACTGGAGAGGTTGAAGTGTTCTCCTACTGGTTTTTGAGTGTTATGATTCCTGATGTCAGATTTGTGTCCATTTATTCTTTTGCTTAGAGACTGTCCGGTTTGGCCAATGTACATGGCAAAGGGGCATTGCTGGCACATGATGGCATATATAACATTGGTAGATGTGCAGGTGAATGAGCTCCTGATGGCGTGGCTGATGTGATTAGGTCCAGTGATGGTGTCACTTGAATAGATATGTGGACAGAGTTGGCATCAGGCTTTGTTGCAAGGATAGGTTCCTGGGTTAGTGTTTTTGTTGTGTGGTGTGTAGTTGCTGGTGAGTATTTGCTTCAGGTTGGGGGGCTGTCTGTAAGCGAGGACAGGTCTGTCTCCCAAGATCTGTGAGAGCGAGGGATCATCTTTTAGGATAGGTTGTAAATCTTTGATGATGCGCTGGAGAGGTTTTAGTTGGGGGCTGAAGGTGACGGCTAGTGGTGTCCTGTTATTTTCTTTGTTGGGCCTGTCCTGTAGTAGGTGATTTCTGGGTACTCTTCTGGCTCTGTCAATTTGTTTTTTCACTTCAGCAGGTGGGTACTGTAGTTTTAAGAACACTTGATAGAGATCTTGTAGGTGTTTGTCTCTATCTGAGGGATTGGAGCAAATACGGTGGTATCTTAGAGCTTGGCTGTAGACAATGGATCGTGTGGTGTGTCCTGGATGGAAGCTGGAGGCATGTAGGTAAGTATAGCGGTCAGTAGGTTTTCGGTATAGGGTGGTGTTTATGTGACCATCGTTTATGAGCACAGTAGTGTCCAGGAAGTGGACCGCTTGTGTGGATTGGTCCAGGCTGAGGTTGATGGTGGGATGGAAATTGTTGAAATCATGGTGGAATTCCTCAAGGGCTTCTTTTCCATGGGTCCAGATGATGAAGATGTCATCAATGTAGCATAAGTAGAGTAGGGGCGTAAGGGGACGAGAGCTAAGAAAGCGTTGTTCTAAGTCAGCCATGAAACGTGGGGCCATGCGGGTGCCCATAGCAGTGCCGCTTACTTGAAGGTATATATTGTCTCCAAATGTGAAATAGTTGTGGTTGAGGACAAAGTCACAATGTTCAGCCACCAGGTTAGCTGTGACATTGTCGGGGATACTGTTCCTGACAACTTGTAGTCCATCTTTGTGTGGAATGTTAGTGTAGAGGGCTTCTACATCCATAGTGGCCAGGACGGTGTTTTCTGGGAGATCACCGATGGATTGTAGTTTCCTCAGGAAGTCAGTGGTGTCTAAGATAGCTGGGATTGCTGGTAGCATAGGGCCTGAGGAGAGAGAGTCCACATAGCCAGACAATCCTGCTGTTAGGGTGCCAATGCCTGAGATGATTACCAGTCTTCCTCCCAGTTTAATGGGCTCTGAAAACCTGAGCCATGGGATAGGGTCTCTGATTGGCATTCTCCTTGGTGCCTTCAGTGAGACCTCCTTTAAGAGCAGAAGAATAACAACATATGTCCCACAGCTGGTCTCTGCCTGTCTCTTACCCTTCTCAAACTTAAGGGCCATTCCCATGAGACCGCACCACCAGACTTACCATAGCTCAGAGGGCTATCCTCAGTCCTTTCCAGAAGAAATGAATTCCACCCCTTCTCAAACATCTACCTCATCTGGACAAGTCACCTTTCATCAACCCTGAACTATGACTAGACTCTTTCAATTTAAAACTTTCCTTTACACTCAGGGCCAGGAAAAAAAACATGTTCATTTCTCCTAGGTTGAAAACACAGATTCTAGATTTGACAGTGTCTTGTGAAGAAGCAGAAATATTCCCACAAAGGATGCTTAATGCTTCATGTTAATCTACTTCCAAATTATGTAATCTGCAGGATGTTTGGGCACTTAAAATTTAAAGGGTATGGGTTTTTTTAATGCTTACTTCATTTTGGAAAGGGAAACTGTCTTTCATCTGTACCAGGAAAAGCATGAACATTATAAACAACCCTTCCCTACCTCCAGAGCATCAGGCTTCTTTGATCTGTCCCACTGCCTTGATTTTAATAAAACCTGTCCTCAAGCTTCTGTTGATTCCTAATTATCAGTGCTTTACCCAGTAAGGTTGACTGACATTTTTAGTTTGCGACTGCTAGACTATGGGAGAAGCTTCCTTCACAGACAGTCACACCACTTTCCAGCTGTTTTGTTTGATTACCATTTATTCTAGTAAACATTAAAGCGTTAAACAGGGTTAGGGAAATTCTGCAGCCTTTACACAGTTTTTACTCTTACCCCTGAACTGAGGGGGTGTTTACCAGAGGAAAGACCTCAAGATTTGGTCCTAACTGAGCATTTTTACCCTTCATTTCCTGACAAAACACATGCTGTGGCTTTTTTTTTTTTTTTTTTAAATCCTCATCTGACAACTTTGACATGTAACTTAACCCTCATTTTCAGCATTAGCGGCTGACAGGAAAAGAAAAAGAAAGAGCATGTCCTATGATACCACTGGGGTATCTTTCAATTGTGCAGATTGTGGTGCTTCAGTTTTTTTCAGATTAGTCTGTGTGAAGAATTTTTCTCTGAACATACATACATTTGATAGATTTTAACTGTACATTGTTTGGCTCAGAGAAAGTATATCATTTCTTTTACTCTGGTTCAGAGAACATTGTGTTTGATGTGAGAATTTCAAAAGCTGTTAAAAATATAACACTCAGGCAATAATTATAGTCAAATGTCAAAGCTTTGATTTTACTTTATTTTATTAATAGTGGAACTGGAGAGTTTAGGTGCTTCTTTAGTAGATTATATTTTATTGTTCCATTTTACAAATGGGTAAACTGAGTCATTGACAGCCAATTCACTTACTGAAGATCACACAGCAAGTTAGTGGCAGTGCCTGAGAATATAGCTCAGGAAGCTTGATTTCAAGTTACCTGCTGTAATCAGAGATAATAGCTGATTCTCTACTTCTTGTGCAGTCATTTTCAGTGCAGTCACATTCACTTGTGCAGTCACATTCACTTCAGAATTGAAGCATTTTCCACCACTTTTTGCATGTAAATGAATGTATCTAAGTACTTACATGGCCCTCATCAGCACATTATCTGAGCAGCTACAATGGCTATGCATAGCTGACTACACAAGATGCAAGGCACTGGAGGATCAGCCCCATTGTTTCATGTGGAATGCAAAGCTGGGTTGGCTCAAGTCCTGCCAAATAGTTTTAAAGCATTCACAAATTGCTAATCCTTTCCTGCAGCTAGGGGGCCTAACCTGCCAATTCTTGCCGTCTCTCATCCGGAAGGGAAGCTGAAGACTGCAGTACTCCAAAATTTATTGAGATTGTAGTGCTATTGCTGCCTGTATGCTTCAAGGTACTTGTGGTGCTTCGGTCTTTGGCACAGGCACTGTTCAGAATATGTGATGTGTGAGGGTCTAACCTTGATTACACGTGGAGATCTAAAGCACCTGGTTCCAACACAGTTCCAGTTTGTCCTGTTGACATGACTATAACCCTGCTCATGATAAAGCCTTGGACCAGGCTGGCTAGAGAACATAGTTAAATCCACTCCTGCACAAGTCCTGGCTATGCTACAAATTAGACTTCTGTTGTAATCTGGTCCAATGACTCAATTGCAACTGAAGTTTAGTTGAAGTCTAATGGACTAACTATAGAATTGGCCAGGGAGATTTAAGCCTACCTAAATTATTTTATTTTTCATTATTTGTTTCCAGTAGCATCCACAATGTGCTAGGCACTGTCCAGACAAAAAAGGTAAAAATCACAGTCTTGAGGAGTTTACCCTCTAAAAAAGGGGAAGAGAAAAAGGTACAATACACAAGTATAATGGACAAATCGTGATTAGCCATGCTCTGGTACTATATATTTTTAATAAAGATAGACTGTCCCCAAGTATCCCACAGTCTTGCCATAATCAGCTGGTGGGTTTCTTGTAGGTATAGGTAGAAGCTGGTCTTCAGAAGGGACTTGAATCAAAAAGGGTACAGTGGCCTTGTGGACTAGCTAATGGAGGGCATTCCACATATAGGGAAGACACACTTGTGGAATAAACTGAACAAACAGGACATCAAGGGGGCATCTTTCAAAGTATGAAAAGAGACAAGGGTGGGTAAGTCGGGAGGGACAGAATTATGCAGGGCCTTAATGGCTAAGAAATTTGTAAAATAAATGGAGTGCTGTCAAAATTCAGTTTTAATGGGTAAAAATGTCACATTACAACTGATTTGCAAAATTCTGTATTTTCACTGTAACAAGCTTTTGTTTTGGTTTTTAACAGCAAAACTTGAAACTTCGCCCAGTAAAAGCAGATGGTAAGTACTGCTGTGTTTTCATACACCAGCCTTACATTGTGAACAAGGCTCTGGCTAGGCTCATCACAAGAGAAATAGTTGGGTGGTCTCACACATTCCTAGTAAACCACGGTCCATACTCAACAACCTGTTGTAATTTATGTGGTTTAGGAGAAGTCCAGAACAACAATAGCGGGGAAATTATAGACAATCAATCCTAAGCATTGCTAAAGCATGTTTGGACATGTCTTTTAGCTGAACTACCTATGGCTCTCCATAGCATCATCCCCCTCACACTTTAATGGACACTGTAATTCACTGTAGGAAGTTCTGTCCTCCAGTGGGGCTGCTGTACAGATGAAGGAGACCCTGCGTGGAAGGGCTGGGAGCGGTAGAGCCACACTGGAAGAGCTGCGGGCATTCTGCTTCTTTGGCCGCTGCAGTTCCAAAGGCGCAGCGGGAGGAAGACAGAGCCCCCCGCTCCCCAGGTAAGGGGGGTGGATCATGGGAAGGGGTGGGGTGGGGAGGAGTCACATGGAGGGTCACGTGAGGAGGTCACATGCCCCCTGTGGCCCCCCCACCCCGTACCGGTAAGAAATGGATTCCACTTGCACCACTGACCACATGGCTCATTAGCCCAGAAAGTAGAAAGGCACAGAAAGATGTGAAGGGGCGGGGAGGAGAGGGAGAGACTGGCAGGCTCTGGAGAATCAGAGCCAGGGGAGATCTCTCAGGGGGAAGACACCTTCTGTCTCTTCTCATCTTGGCTGAGTGAGCTAAGCAGTGTTTGCTGCAGGATAGACAGAGCTGCACACATTTGTAAAGGTGCGGGGAGAAGACTATAAATAAATTGCATATGGTGTTTGACCAGAAGAAGTTCTCTCCCAGCAGTTTGTGGCTAGAAAAGAGACAGGAGTGGGACGACGCCCTTTCCAGGTCCTAAATTTTCAGAAGTGACTAGTCATTTAGGTGACCAACTTGAGACACCTCAACAAGGCCTGATTTTTCAGAGGGCAGGTGCTGAGCACTTTCTGAAATTCAATCCCTCTAGAGATGTCTCAAGTTGGGCACCTAAAAATTGAGGCACCCAAAATGACTAGTCACATCTAAAGTTGGGTCTTTCTGTGGTAGCTCTGGGACACTCGTATTGCAGTACATAATGTTCAGATGAACTCATAGTAGGACTAGACACACAAAACTAAACTAAAGGCTTTTCCCAGTTACTTTAAAAATGTAGCTAGTACTGTCTGAGGCTGACCTGTGGGCAGTGAAATCCAGTGGCTCTATAGACTTGCAGGTGCTGGTATCTTACAGGCATCTTTATCTGTCCCCAAAAGGCTCCACTTACTGATCAATCAGACCAAGCTCCCTGGAACTAGTCTTTTAACCCCACAAATCAGGGTCCCAGATATCTGTCTTCTTCTGTTTTCATGACAGTGACATTTTCTGCATCTCTACCAGTGCAACCAGGAAATAATATACTTCTACTGGTGTCTGCTCCGAGTTACACTCTTAGAAGATTTCATTTTGTTACTGAAAATCTCTGCCAAAGTTCTCCCATCTCTGACACCATCTGAAGAGTTCACAATCTAGTTTTGCTTGTGATCATTCTAGTCACAATCCCATCTCAGTATTTTACCCAGTATTTAATAAAATTATACTTTTGACACCTAAAAGGTATCAAAATATTAAAGATTTGGGTCACAAAACTGGCTTCTGTATTACTGTCTCTCATAACAGAGCTTCAGGCTCCTGCATTACTAGCCACAGCAAGAATCTCCAGGCACCTGCATAAAAAAAGTTGCAAGGAACGCAGTTTTAAATCAACATCTATGCATTTTTCAACTTTCTATACAAGATCAACTCCAATTAATTACTTAGCACTGACATCAGAACCAATTCTGGCTCCAAGTGCCATTTCAAGTCTCATTGTCCTCACAGTCACAAGTGAAGGGCATAACACTTTGTTTCACTTGTAAATGCCAAGAGATGTAGCACTATCACCCATGTTACCAGTGGCACTAATAACATTGCAGACCAAACCACTTTATCTTCATCAAAGGCTATGCATCAACTGAGACACGCTGCTGCTGATAACCTGAGTCAGCTCTCAGTAAAAAGAGCTCTTTATTAGGTAGGTCACTACCAGGGTTCATGTCAGCAAACACCTGCAAATCACATTGGGCCAGGAAAAAAATCTTGTGAGAAAAACTTAAACCGAGGATAGGGAAAAACCTGAAAAATGTCTGAAGAGCTACGCAACTTTAGAACATGTACAAGAAACTCTAAATATAGAAACTGTAACATTTGTATAAAAAGCCAGCATTCTGGTTTCTCTTTCCATTGTTTTCTCAGCTTTTATCCACAACATGCTGTCACTGCACCTGTTGAGAGGCCATATAAGAAAGACAGCAGGTCAGAACATGTCAAAGAAATCACTGAGCTGCCCAAACACATTGAGGTTTAAGCAGGCAACTGGGACACAATATCACAAGTCCTTGGGCTGAAATGTAAGTGCAGATTTATTGTACATTTCCTGTACATTAGCAGAGTGTAACATACTAGTAACCCATCTGCAGTTTCACATCTGACTGAGAGACTAGATCAAGCAAATTAAAAAGTGCACTTAGAATGGAAAGGTCAATTAGTGATAAAATTATTGCTCATCTTCTGAATGGTTCCAGGCAGCTAGGCTCCCCAGCCCTTAATAGCCAAGACTTTCTTCCTGAGTGTACTGTACCAGCTAGCAGGTCAGATCTACAGTACAATTCCATCCCAGAAAGAGTCCTGTGGCACCTTATGACTAACAGACGTATTGGAGCATAAGCTTTCGTGGGTGTAGGCGTCTGAAGAAGTGGGTATTCACCCACGAAAGCTTATGCTCCAATACGTCTGTTAGTCTATAAGGTGCCACAGGACTCTTTGTCGCTTTTTACAGATCCAGACTAACACGGCTACCCCTCTGATACTTAATTCCATCCCAAATACTCTGGGGTAAAGAAGAGCCACAAAATAGTGACAAGCAGTGAAAACTGATTAGTAGATCTTGAAAATCTTACCCACCACTAGCATGTGTAAATAACACATCTCACTACTGTTCTTTAAATGCCTTGCTCTTGCAAGCAAAACTCATGGATCAGCCAACTTTAGAGCTGATATATCGTCCCCCTTCCATCTATATAGTCGGTACTCAAGGCTGTAGGATGAATCCATTTTGAGCACTTAAATGTCCAAATGCTTTCTTGTGACCTTTACCATTGACAGTTTTTAGTAAGTGGAGTCTGCACTTTTGGGAAATCTGCTAAAATGTCATGTTCCTCTTGCAGAAAAATATGTTAAGCTTACATGCACCATCTATGCAAATGACAATTAAATCCCTAGCTGGAGAGAGGGTAGGGGGCTGTTTGTTTTTTGCTTTTCTTGCCTACATTCTACACAGCTGAACAATTTTTAAAAGATAAAACAAAAACGGGGCACTCCAGCTGTAGCTACAATGCCCAGCTCCACCCCCAATCCCCAGCTATTGTAACTGACTTCTTCTGATAAAACTAGTCTATAAGCAGTGAAATTCCTAACAAAATTTGACATTCAAATTGTCATAATTAAGCATGTGTCAAACAGGCTTTCAGTGCACTCACTAAAATTCTTGGTTCCTAAAAATTAGACCAAAAAGAGTGCATTAAAAATATAGCACAGAAGGAAATGTTCTGTGCAACAAGCCATTCCCCCAAAACACAAGGGTGGACCCCTGTGTTTAGTGATCCATAGCAATAGATCAAACCATAAGAATGTGGCCTGAATCTCAATTTGGTGTTCATTCCCACAGACACAATTACTATTATTATTTATTATAGCCCCAAAAGAGATCAGGGCCTATTGTGCTAGGCACTGTGCAAATACAGGGAAAAAGACACTCCCAACCCGAAAGGCCTTATAATCAAAGGATACATCTAGAATGCAGCTGGAGATGTAATTTCTAGCTTGGGTGGACGTACACACTAGCTTTGATTGAGCTAGCACACTAAAAAGAGCAGTATAGCAGTTGTGGCACAGGCTAGCTGCCTGAGTACAATCTCATCCAAAACCTTAGGTACATTAACTCACTTTCAACCCTGCAGATCAAAGCTAGCACGTGTACATCTACCCAACAATTACACCTCCAACCTGCAGCGTAGACCTACCCTTAGGGTATGTCGATGCCGCAGTTGGGAGGTGAGATTGCAGCATGGGTAGCCATCCCTGAGTTAACTTTGATCAAGCTGTGATCAAAGCTAGCTGGGGTACACCTACACATGCTACCATCACACCTACTGTCTGCAGTATAGGCACACCCTAAACAGAGAAGACAAATGAAAGGTTGGGGGTGGTGGGGACCAGAGAGAAGTGACTTGCCCAAGGTCACATAGCAGTTATGTGGCAGAGCCAGGCATTTAATCCAGGACTCACACACCCATATCTAGTGCCCTGTACGCTGGACTACATTGCCCCATAAACAGAAAAAAAGAGCAGGTGTCTCTTACGAAGAAAAGCAGTGATTCCCCACTAAGTGACAACCACTTGTATTTGCCTAATCCTGCAGGGGATTTGTTCTTGTTTGTGCTTTGAATTTTGTGTGACAGACTCAGATCTCTGAACATTTTCCTAGCTGTCCTTAAATAAAGCAATTGCACATGAGCTTTTGACACTGTCACTTTTTCAGATGATGCCTACTGAAATTTTATATAGTGTTTTATTAATGATGGCTGCATTTTACAATCAAAAATTCAGATAAATTCTGCTTCAAATCAGAATGGTTTATCTATGATCAATCTATGATTGATCTGGCTGTACAGCTGAAACATTTGCATATCTCCTCAAACACTGAGATGAGAACATGCCGCATGGTGAAGCATCCCTGAACAGCCAGTGAGTCAGAAAAGGGTCAAGGTGAGCATCAATACTGGAGCAGCAGTGGAGCCTTCCCTTTGAATTTATTCTCAGCTGAGGGACAGCCACATTTGCTCTTGTATATAAAGAAAGAGGTGAGATGGGAAGACGTATAAAGGGCAGGAGACAAAACGAAGGGAAAGAAGAAAGAGGGAAGAAGAAATGGCAGAGGGAAAGAAGAAAAAGACCACTTCTAGAGGGGATATTTCCTGGAATAACAATGAGAATCACCCCCACTGCTGCTATGCAAGATATAAAATTGCCTTCCCTGGCTGCAGCTCTTTCAATAGAGAGTTCCCCAGACCTCACAGAACTCTTATGACCTTGCTGAGTCCTAGGGATACAACACACTCCTGTCTACTGTACCTTAAAACTGCAACAAAGATTCAAATGGGTATCAAGGCATCTTTGGTTATGTCTGAAGAATTCAAAACAGCTCCAGTAGCACACTGTGATGTAGTGTACAGACCCCAGACCTATGGCTGGCAGGGAGAGGGTTAGACCACTTACCAGCTTGAGCAGCGAGAATGGCCACAGCTGAGAGTACTCTGTGCAGGGATTGCCAAGGAACCCAGACATGAGGGAATTGTGGCCATGCTCAGCTGGAGTGAGTTAGTGAATACCACAGGAACTGTCAGAGAAGTTTGCTCTCAGGCATAACATGCGCTGATATGCGCTGTTCTCAAAGCCAGCCCCTCCCTGTGAACTAGGGGAGCCATTGGGTCAAGGGAGCACTTCTGGATTGTTTAAAATTTGACTCCCCAAATAATTCCCCCCACCCTCCAATTCTTTCCTTTTAAAGAAACCTTAAGTAGGTAGCAGCAACAGGGAAATGTAGGGACCAGCCATATCCCTCCTGCTTCTCCCACTCCTCACCGAGAGCATGAGTGGTGCCAGCAGGAGAGATAAAGAGAAGCTCTATGCCATGCTAATAGAGCTATATGAATAACTACAACTGGCAACGCAGCCATAGACTTCTTCACCCATTATCTCTAGTGGCACCAGGCCTCATAGGCAGTGCATTTTTTTTCCTACTGTGGAACAGCTTCAACAGGAGAGACTGAAGCAGCCCCACATCACAATATCCCTTACCTCAGTGTTTGCATACCATCCTGAGAGGCAGGAGATACCTGTTCAAATCTTGTCTCCCCCTTTGCCTGAGGGGGGAATTGAACCTGGGTCTCCCACATCCTGGGGAGTGCACTAACTACTGGGCTAAAAGCTAGACAAGAGGTATCACCATCACCCCCAGTTTTGTGTAGGACAAGGCAGGTGCCTAATTCATCCTTACAACAAACAGCTTAGGCACCTAAGCTGCCTGTCTCCAGGAGAGGGTTTCCCAGTTGTGGATTGCTAACTGAGGGCTTGTACACACTAGCACTTACTTCAGTAAAACTTAAGTCACTCAGGGATTTGGAAAAACCACCCCCTGCACTCAGGGATTTGGAAAAACCACCCCCTGAGCGACATAAGTTACACCGACCTAAGTGCTGGTGTGGACAGAGCTATGTCGGCGGGAGAAGCTCTCCCACCAACATAGCTACTGTTGCTCGGGGAGGTGGAGTACTAGCAGCAGGACAGCTGCACTGCTGTAGAGATTCTAGTGTAGACTAGCCCTGAATTAGGTGCCTAAATTCAGCGTGGAGACAGGCATCTATCTTCAGAAATGGGGCGGGGCTTAGGACACACACCTCTCCAGCATCTGCCAGTGACTAGCTTAGGTGGCTCCTTGCCCAGCGGGTTGAGGATTGCATTCTTAGGTGCCTATCTCTTCCCATTTGTTGTACAGGAAGCCTAACCGGGGCTTTATGGATGCCAGAGTTGTTCCTGTGATGTGCTAAGCACCTAAAAATTAGAGGTTGTGACACTCAGAACCACAGCATATAAATCCCTTTGTGGATTCAGGCTCAAGAGCCTGATTTTCAGAGATGGTGAGCACCTGTAGGATTTGGGGATACTCAGCATTTCTAAAATCAGGTCCCAAGCAGGCTTGTTTAGCAGAGAGGACTTCTAATTTTAGATAAGCATGATCTCAAATGAGCAAAGTCTGGAGTGTAAAGTAACAAAAGGCCTGTATGTGAGGGAGGGGCTAAAATGCTACCAGAAAGAGATGGTGAGGACACCAGGTGACGGGGTTGGTTGGCTGAGATAACTGTGGTATTTGTAACTTATTTCCAAGTAAGTTATTGATTTCCATCCCCACCCTCCCACTCCACTAACTTGAGGGGTTGGGGAGGAAGAAAAATAATAAAAGGACATAACCCTCAGCATCACCCTTGGATTTCAAGGGGAGGAATAAAATGTTCTCTTTATTTCAGGTTTCTATAGCACCCGTCACCATAGCATAATAATGCTAAAGGATCTTAGCAATATCGAAGAGAAAGGAGAAAACAAATCATGAAATGAATAAATATGATATATTCTTGCCTGACACCTGCTATCACGTGTCCTGTGGATAAATCTGCTACACGTTACAGTGTGCTGCAGATAGACCTGTTAAAAGTTGATGAGAAGTGCAGTGAAGGACGGGCAAATAACATATTTAAGAATGTGCCCCCCCTTCTCTTTTCCAGCTATTCAAAGCTCAGCTGGCCAATGTCAAAGACTGAAATAGCTCACACACTCACACATCAACGGGGCTGAAAATTAATGAGAGGTTGGAGGAGGTTGTGCTGGTGGGCTCCTAATAGGGGATATTAGCAGATGATTTTCTGATAGGAGGAGATATGTACTCTATGTCTTAAAAGTTCAGAGAAGTCTTATTAATAGGCTTGTTTATGGAAGGTCCTATCATAAACATCACCCTTGGTATCATAATTTGGGAAAGAGATCTGAATCATTCCTTCCCCCGCCCCAAACTGCTAACTAAAAGAAGGAGCACACAAAAAAGTGTTCAGTGTAAGAAACCCACTGTTCCTTTGGCAGAGGGGGCAAGATTGTTTGTGGCTGGTTTGGGAAATTTATTTTGTTTTAGCAAGGTTTAAATTAAAAAATAATTATGGCCATTTTTCATTTTAAGTCACAGCTGTTTAAGGAAAGAGCTGTTGAAAGAGAGGCTGATAGGAGAGTCTGACTGGTGATGAAGGAATCCTGATGAGGAAAATAAGTTGAAATAGATTCTATATGCCCGCCAAATCCTTTTCTGATTTCTTTCTCCTCATTTTGGCAAGTTTCACATAAGCTAATATTATTAGGTTTCAGGCCAGATCCTTAGTGTGGCTGTGATATGATCGATACAGCTGGGGGGAGACAAAGAGTAGATGTAAAGGAATGTTTTGTAGCTCCCAATCCTGAGGCAGCTGGGTGCCATCCCAGCCACTGGCAAAAATCTTAAGACTACTCTAAATTACACCTACTTATGTGCAGCTTGACATCTCAGTCATGCCCTCCCTCTGCCTGGGCTGGGGGACAGAACTGCAATTCTTCCTATGCTGGAGGAATTCATAGAGGGATCCCCCAGCTTTCCTATCACTTTGCACCAATAAAACAGCACAGAGCAGCTGGAACAGGGCCTTAAATTACTTTAAAATTAACCCCTCTATGGATTGATTATAACAACAAAGAAAAAAGAAGGTAAATTCTCTAAATACTATTTAATACCTCGTAATTCAAGATTCCCTAAAGGGAAAACCTAACCCTGTACTCCAGGGGTCTGTATAGCAAATGGGCATTAGTGGGCTGGGAGTAGAAAGAAAAGGAGAGGATAGGTGGGATGCTGCTACACAGATGATTCTGGATGCTTTAACTGCCACTCATGGAACAATCCCTTCTTCTGCCCAGAGCCAGTCAGCCAACAGAGCACACTAAATCTAAGAGGCAAGAAATGTGTAAAGTTTGCAAATAATTGTATACACACATACTCCAATAAAAGCCAAGCCACTGGCAACAAAATAAATGAGTATGCAGTATTGCTAGGGTGCATAAACTCACAGCGGACCAAATAGTCAGCTTAGAAGCTCCAGCGGGAGGTTTTAATTTATGTCATGTCTGAAAACAAATAAGCAAAAAGCTTTTAAAATGAAAACACTAGGCTTCAAGAAGCTCTTCCCTTTACATTTATTATTTTCAAGCTGCAGAAAACTTTGTTACATAATTATTTTTACTTCTGAACCCTGGGCGTTGATTCTTCACATGACTGAGGATTGCATGCCTTGTGTGTTTCTTATCTGATATCACAGATCATTATAAGTTTGAGGGTCGTTCATTATGAGTTTGAGGGTTCTGAATTTAAAAAAAATGCATCTTGTACTGGAATTGAGATTTCTATTCCTTTAAAAAAAAAAAAATCATTACCATTATATTCATGAAAATCTATGTCTGCCTGCCCTTTACGAGAATCTCTGTAGTCATGGAATCTCTATTAAGCCAACATAGTGCAAGAAGGTAAGTCTTATCTTATTAAGACAAAACAGAAGCCAGTAGGCAATGGCACACAAATGCACAGCTCATTGTATGAATATTTTTGCAGTGTGTCATGCAATCACTTAAATCTTGTCCCCTTATTAGAACACATTATTAAATATCCTTCAAAACTGAAATAAAATATGACCGTGGTTTGTATGCACACACTGTTCCTGTCTCTTTTCACGGGTTCTGCAAAGGAAAAATGTAAACAGTATTTGAATGCAATAGTGTTTAGTGACCCTGTGTTTGATCTAATAGATTCATTATTTTCTTTGAAGTAGGTTTTAGCTGGGAATCTTTTACTGAACACTCTGTTTTTATTCAATTTTCTGCAGGCCTTTTTGGTTGGCTCATTTATCTCTCCTTATCCCATGAAACCATCTATAGTAATTCTACTCACTACAGTGAAACCTTCTGATAGAGCCAGAACTGATCAGCTGCAGGCTCCACTGCTTCCAAAGCCAGCTAACAAGCATCTCATGATTCTAGCAGAGTTTCCTGGATGTTAGGTTACTGGGGACTTTCTGGACAGCATTTCTACCCCCTTTGTCCTGACAGAGAGCTCCTTTCTACTAAAATACAATTTGAACAGTATTACAACACTCCCTGGGTTTTAAATATTCTTGTTTCTGTTACCAGGTAATCTCTGTTTAAACATTTCCTACCAGAATGAGTTGCTTGTTCGCAGTGGTGTTGTAGCTGCCTCGGTTCCAAGATATTAGAGACTCAAGGTGGGTGAGGTAATATCACCCACCTTGTCTTTTTACTTGTTCTGCAACATTTCAGTAAATAACACTGCACTTAAAATCATTTTAAAATGTAACATACACTCATGTAAACATGAAGAACATCCATTTTCTTATAACTAGGTTAAATAAATGACTCTTAAAAACTGCACTGCAGTTTACAGCAAGTTTGTTAGGTGCCTCGAGAAACAACAATGATCTCATTTGGTTTACAGTGAATCTAGTGTTCATGAAAGTTTGCTAAGTGACAGATGTGGAAATAGAAGTCCACTGAAGACAACAGGGATAGTGGAAGTGCAATAGCCTCTCTCATCTTAATGTCCATCTGTTACTCACCAGCCTGCCTAAATGCCTGTGCATTGCGCAACACCCCACACCCCATTTCCAGTAGGGCTGCAACCTTCCCTCCCCCCAAAGCTAGCAGGGCAGAGTACCTTAGGAGGGAGTGGAGAACTTTGTCTTTCAGCTGGGGATCCCCACCAATCAAATAGCGGGGACTTACTGACTGTTTTAAGTGCCTTTTCTCTTTTAAGGAAACTACATACAAAAGCTTATGTTAAATTTTTAACACTGAGATTACAATTTCAAACATTCAACTCAGGAAATAAAAATTATCATAGTAACCTTAACTCACCCACATCACAACTAGGATATGGAATATTTTGGATTATCAACTATGCTGGTTAGTGTATCCAGTGGGCCTGAGCCTGCCTTCAGATATACACTCACAATTCCAACTGATTTCATTAGGATTTGCATACATGCACCAGCCAAAATTGATCTTATATCTGAAACATGGGATGAGTTCAAGTAACTGAGAATCGTAACATATGAAGTTCTTTACCTTTGCACATTTAACATTATAACATCAGTGTTGCATTAAGTTACATTTTTGTAATTTTAATAAAAAGAAGAGATTACATACTCTAGCTGTAATAAATCAGGGAGCTAGAGAAACAAATTATATTCCAGTCCACACCCCTCAGAGAAATGGATGTCATTTACTAGGAGCCCTCAAAAAGAGATTCCCTAATTGGAAAAACATCCTTTTCAATCACAAGTGGCTGAGCTAAAGTGTGTCCTCAGAATATCAATGTGAGCTGAAGCTATTAAAATGTCATTGTTAACCTTTTTTTAAAACCTAATTTAATTAGAAAAGAATGATTAGAACATTCTTACCAGTAGGAAATGCCCATTTCAAATGTACTTCTTGTAAACTCTCAATTGCAAAGGGTAGCACCTTGAAGGCACTATTAGAAAAGGTTTAGCATGTGGACAATGAGATTGCATTTTCAAATACTGTGATTAACTTTTAGAGTTAAATACTGTAGCATGCTTAAGGGCAGGGACAATTTACTTGCCTGATCACACCTAATAAGTTGTTTTTGCTCATACCAGCAGATCCTAGGCATAATCAAAAAAATCATCGGACCAATCAATATCCTTATACCCTGTCCTTTTTTTTTTTTCAGAACAAATGACAGCAGAGACATTTGTGAGTTGAGTGAAAAGGCAGCACTACAGATTGCAAGCAATCTTGGGCAAAAGGGGCAGTTGTTCTGCATTTAAACCTTAGAGAACAATGGCCTGATTCTGCGCTGCCTTGCACTGTTAGTCAAGGGAGTGCACAGATGATTTGGTAGCATTTTACACCTGCATTTCACTCATTTTGCCCAGATGAGAAGGAATACACAAGGTTCAAAGCCACGGAGAAAGAGCTACCTTTAACTTCTGGGGATCTGCACAAAACTGGTGTAATGAGAACTACCATATTAAACATGAACAGACCAACTGGGGACAAACCTTTCTAGGGTATAACATTGCATCCTAAACCAAGAGGCATTGGCAGGCCTACAGCCAGAATGGTGTAATGTCCTTGAGAGATCCCCACCACTTTCCAGACTCTAGAACAAGTGAAGTAAAGACAGCCCCAAAAGTATCTAACCCAAGTTTTATACAGTATGTGGTGCATACAGGGGCAGGACACTTTGAGAGTTGAATTTGTTTCAGTATAGATGATTGATGTGTATAAATCTGCTTGTACTTTGCTTTAAAACAGTCTTAGTTTAACTACTGGGCTGCCAATTATTAAAGGCAAAATGTGTATTTTGCTACCTGTGCCACTATCTTACTCAATATGGTATCCATCTAGGGTTGCCACCTCTGAGGTACAAAACCCTGGGATGATCCTGAGCCCATAAAACTGGATAGCTGCCAGTGTGTACTGGGCACCCCTATAGACTTCACAGGACAGATACCTCAAAAAAAGGATGATCCCAGAAAAACCTGGACATGATGCCTATAATCATGAGTTCTTTCCAGCTCTGCAAAAAACTAGATGAATTCGTGCTTGGGGGAAGTAACATGGCAGTACTATAAGGGCACAAACAGAGGTGCAAGGCTTTAAAAATATCCCTTTAATACCTAGAGGATTTTTATTTATTTATTTAGTTTTTGAGCCCAGGTAGGTACTTTCTAACTGCTGGATTTAACTTCTAAGGCCAGTAACATCTTTGAGAGGAAGAAAAATTTCACTTCTGTGCAATCAGTTTTCAGCAAAGTTCTTTAGAGCCATCTTTGATAGACTAGTGTCTCCTTGCCTGCCTGACACAGACACCCAAAATGTGCAATGTTAAAAAAGACTGTAACCCTTACATTAGCAACAGCTTTGCAATTTAGAGGTAGATCATTCTATGGCCCATGTTCAGCTAGGTACTTAAGCAAGTATGCACCTTTCAGCATGTGCAGGTGTAGGGTGGCCATTCACGCATTCCTGAAATAACAGACATTCTGGTATTTCAGGGGTGACGTGGGCCCGCCCCCACCAGTGTGACCTCATATGCATGGGGTGTGCAAGGTCATGCCACACAGGGGGCACCATTTTAAAGAGCACCCCACCCCTGGCAGCGTGACCTTGCACACATGGTGCATGCAAGGTCACGCTGGAGTGGCACGCTCTTAAAAATGGCATCCCACATCTGATACCGGACAAAACCATGCCTGGTTTTGTCTCAGTATCAGATAGGAGACAAACCATCCAAAAAGAGGACCAACTAGTTCAAAACCAGACAAATGGCCTCCCTAGTACAGTCCATATAAGCCTACAGGAGTACTAGTGTTTAAGGTGACGCATGAGCCTAAATTCATTAAAAAAGTTGCAAGGAACGCAGTTTTAAATCAACATCTATGCATTTTTCAACTTTCTATACAAGATCAACTCCAATTAATTACTTAGCACTCACATCAGAACCAATTCTGGTTCCAAGTGCCATCTCAAGTCTCATTGTCCTCACAGTCACAAGTGAAGGGCATAACACTTTGTTTCACTTATAAATGACAAGAGATGTAGCACTATCACCCATGTTACCAGTGGCACTAATAACATTGCAGACCAAACCACTTTATCTTCTAAATTCCTTGCTGAATTGGGGCCTGTATGTTGCTCTTTCTTGCACCCTGATCATCTTCTCCAGTCCTCTGAATGCTACACTTTCACCTTTCTTCATTGAAAATGGGTCATTATCCTGAGATGCTGTGGAGCTCATCTGTAGACTTCCTGTAACCTATCAGTATATTCCACAAATACCTACTGGTAAAGGATAATAGCAATAGAATATTGCCCAGGGGTAAAATAGTTTCTGAGACTGTGGTATATTGCCTGAAGCCAAAGGCCGATGGCAATATGCACAATCAAAGGAACAATTTTTGCCTGAGGATAATGTCTTTTACTGCCATTGCTGTGGACACAGTCACTAGTTCTGATTGGGTTGGTTTTTTTGTTTTTGTTTTTTTAATGCTCTGAAGCTCTGCACAAATCATTATGCACCGAAGTCCTTATGCACGTACAGACGGCAGCACATAACCATTTCTGTGCACTGAAGTTAACTACATTAACCCATAAAAATGGAAGCTTTGAACAGGCAACTGGCAGAAGAGGGTCAGAGATCCAGCTGCCATTTTGAGAGCGTACACATCACATGTGGATGATGCCATCACATGTAGGCTGTTGCCCTTTCTTGGGCACAGGAAGGCACAAACTGAAGCAAGCTTTGGCAAGAACAAGGAACTCAGACCAGTTTCAAAGAAAGTGGGAAAGAGCAACTGAATATTTCTGAATAAATAACATAGTTCTAGCTCTACCACATGGCTTTGTGTCCATATGATATAATAATTCTGTAGCCATGGTGCCACCCTCGGTTAGTTGTTTTATTATTATTGATAATTATTTGTATTGTGAAAGCACCTAGTGCCAGGACCCCAGTGTGCTCTGCGCCGTGCAAACACAGAACAAAAAGATGGTCCCTGCCCCTAGGCTGCTTACAATCTAAGTACCACGTAGATACGTTATTGAAAACCAAAGGAAAGAATAACATACCTGTATATTCCAGTAATATTTACAAAAAAGGAGTTTTTTAAACTCCCCAGGAGTTGAAATGCAGATTGCCTTCTATTAAAAACAAAGCAAAACTCTCTGGTGAAACAATTGCTGAAAAAAGTATCCTGCTTGTTACAGTGGGTTTATTTTTTCAGGGCTGTGTTTCATACACAAGCTATTGTTTCCCCGTGGTATGCTGTTTCATACTTCATTCTGTTTTCACAATTAACGAACATAATAAGCTCTGAGATAAAATACTAGAACATAAGATTCTCCTTCTGCAGCTAAAAACCTAAAACCATACAGAATCTGCACCAGCTCACACAGTAGGACCCAAGAGACCAGGATCTTCCACACAGAAACTCGAGCATGCTGCAGTGTTCTCTGCATCTCATCACTTAAATTGTGATTCCAAATGGGAAATCCCCTACGGCCCCGTGAAAGCATATATAATAAATTCAGCGCATTATTTATGTAAAAATCTGTCCTGTTGAATATTCTGCTCTTAGAAGAGACTGTTTTCAAAATGCAGTTTGCCAACAAAACCCCTTTCTCTGACAGAGACTTAACAGAATATCCCAATCATTACTCTCGATTTATTCATGACAACAGCATAGAAAGAGAAGTCAACTAAGCAGCATTCTCCACTCCAAAAGAACACTTAACTAATCCCATTCAAGGGAGAAAACAAAAGGGGAATTTCGCTGTCTGCACATAAATAAAGCAAACACAACTTGCACTTGGGGATTTGCTAAACAGAGTGACCATTGTTTTAAAGTTAGAGATGTCCTCCTAGTGAAATACAAGACATGCATAGGGTATCACTATGTATTGCCAAATTACCTCAAGGTATTAGTAAAAAGAAGAGGAGTACCTGTGGCACCTTAGAGACTAACAAATTTATTTGAGCATAAGCTTTCGTGGGCTACAGCCCACTTCATCAGATGCATAGAATGGAACATACAGTAAGAAGATATATATACATACAGAGAACATGAAAAAGTGGAAGTAGCCATACCAACTGTAAGAGGCTAATTAATTAGGATGAGCTATTATTAGCAGGAGAAAAAAAAACGTTTGTAGTTATAATCAAGATGGCCCATTTTAGACTGTTGACAAGAAGGTGTGAGGATACTTAACATGGGGAAATAGATTCAATATGTGTAATGACCCAGCTACTCCCAGGCTCTATTCAAACTCAAGTTAATGGGATCTAGTTTGCATATTAATTCAAGCTCAGCAGTTTCTTGTTGGAGTCTGTTTTTGAAGCTTTTCTGTTGCAAAATTGCCCCCCCAGAGAGGTTGAAGTGTTCTCCTACTGGTTTTTGAATGTTATGATTCCTGATGTCAGATTTGTGTCCATTTATTCTTTTGTGTAGAGACTGTCCGGTTTGGCCAATGTACATGGCAGAGGGGCATTGCTGGCACATGATGGCATGTATCACATTGGTAGATGTGCAGATGAACGAGCCCCGATGGTGTGGCTAATGTGATTAGGTCCTATGATGGTGTCATTTGAATAAATATGTGGACAGAGTTGGCATCGGACTTTGTTGCAACGATGGGTTCCTTGGTTAGTGTTTTTGTTGTGTGGTGGCTGGTGAGTATTTGCTTCAGGTTGGGAGAGTGTCTGTAAGCGAGGACAGGTCTGTCTCCCAAGATCTGTGAGAGTGAGGGATCGTCTTTCAGGATAGGTTCTAAATCTTTGATGATGCGCTGGAGAGGTTTTAGTTGGTGGCTGAAGGTAACGGCTAATGGCGTTCTGTTATTTTCTTTGTTGGGCCTGTCCTGTAGTAGGTGACTTCTGGGTACTCTTCTGGCTCTGTCAATCTGTTTTTTCACTTCAGCAGGTGGGTATTGTAGTTTTAAGAATGCTTGATACCCTATACCAGAAACCTACTGACCGCTATACTTACCTACATGCCTCCAGCTTCCAACTAGGACACACCACACGATCCATTGTCTACAGCCAAGCTCTAAGATACAACTGCATTTGCTCCAATCCCTCAGACAGAGACAAACACCTACAAGATCTCTATCAAGCATTCTTAAAACGCATACACACACACACACATCCCTTTGTAGAGAAAATAGAGCAAAGAATCTAGCTCTGCCTCAACCTCAAGTAGCTCCTGCACACAGATCTGACCTCTGCCAAGCAGACCCTAGCACTCTTGTTTGCAGAAAACCTACCCAGTACCTCCTTTTTCATGCTGCAGAAACCCACTGACTTTGTTGTCAGAAGGCCCCGTCTCCATGGTGTCCTAAAACCTTCACTATGAACATTTAAATTAACTGTTGATGCAAAGGATTTTTTTTTTAACACAGCCAAAAGGGCCTTCTAGAAAGGGCTGGCTCTCATGATGCATGTATGTTTTCCAGTATGTCACTAAGGGGAAGCCAACTGAAAGATGAAACTTCACTCACTGAGGGACTGACCTTAAAACAAACAAACCAAAATTGTGAAAAAGTGAAGTAACAAGGCTGAGATCGCTAGCTCGTGGGGACATTATGAAATCATTTATGTAGACCAATCTTTATTCCAAGGTTATGCATACACCATGTCAACTACAAACGTGACTATACTACAGACCAGGATATCCCACACCCTTTCGTAGCCTCCATATTGAAAAGGATACAGGTCCTGAGGTGATATAGTGGTCTGTTGCCTGTACCCCAGAGGCCAGACTTAGAAACAATGTCTGGACACTGCTCAGATCCAGTAGGTTTGGAAGCATGTGGGATCCAAAGTTTGAGTTCAATGCAGCAGCCTGGCATCCAGCCACAAGGGATAACTCAGCCAGGATGTTCATACAGATAACGAGAATATCCAGTTACAACAGTTAATGCAAAGAAGAGTTTTGGAAGGGATAAAAACCTCATGCTTCAGAGTTTAAACCAATCTCCAACTATTAGGGATTAGAATGAAACCATCATAGGGAGCAGATTATACCACAGCCTACTGTAGGATTCTTGCACCCCTTCTACAATGTTTTTGATAGAGTGAGTTATATCATGGGTGTGATCTGCTATTTGTGCATGCAGGGACACATCTTGGCATTCTTGTTTATTGTCAGTCCTAAGTCTCTTGAAGGCAGTAAGGAGAAATGTTGATGGGGCTGAGTGCTGGTCTGGAGCAGGTGTGGATGAGATGTGGGAGCAGACAGTTCAGTTATTGAAGACAGAAGAAATAAGGGAGTAAGTGAAAGCAGCAGAAGATTGGCTAAGCCAAGAGGATAACTCACTGGCAGAATCAGGAGTAGATGTCAATTTGGGACTGTTTCTCTGCTCCTTTGTATGCACATTCCCCAGTAAATATCAATGGAGGAGGCTTAGAGACATGAGATGGGTGAGGCACGATCTTTTATTGGACCAATTTCTGTTGGTGAGAGAGACCAGCTTTCCAGCTACACAGAAAATATCACTAATATCCTGGGATCGACATGGCTACAACAACACTGTCAGGCAGCCTGTTTGTGACGTTCAGTGTTGCTTCTCTTAATCATTCGATAGTGGGAGTTGGCACTTCGCTGCAGGCCATGTGAATGGAAGGAAAAGTGGTGTATTTTAAAAAACTGGTTAAAGAACAACAAATGTTGAACTTTCTTTTGAAAAACCATGTTCCCAATTTCCTTTTGAAAAATGAAGAATCCTGGTAGAAAACTACACTGTCCCTCGTTAGAGCAAACTGTGACAACGTTTTCAGACTCTAGGACCAAGTGGATGTGCAGAGCTGGTCTGCTCACTCATCCTGTCAGCCTAGGCAGGTGGCTGTCTTGAGTAAATTAAAAAGGGTGACGAGTACTAGATGGGAGAGGTGGCCCTTCTGAAAGATTTCTAGCCACCTGCCTGCAGTGAAGCACTCACTCAAGCTGTGGTTGATGGTTGTGATTTTATCTGAGGATGAAAGGGAAACCCCAGGATGAGGGAGTTTTATTAGAGTGGCCCCCATACACACATACCTGGTTACATAAACAGCAGAGCTTTCAGTTCTCTGTTGAAAAATAAGACTGCCAGACAATGGCCCTTTTACAATGAAAGATCCAGCCAAAGAACTGTAAAGTTTACTGTTAAGAAACAAACAAAAGCAGATGTATACATGGTTTGGGGCAAGGAAAGCAATTCCCTTTCAGGTTTTTTTTTTTCATACAGCTTGTCGATTTTCACAAAGACAATGAGTGATCGTTGTAGTGTTCAAACACAGTAAGGTTTGCAGAGGCTCTGACAACACCCTACTCCTATCCTAGGCCCAGTCTAGCACAGCGTTTATCATAGAATCATAGAATATCAGGGTTGGAAGGGACCTCAGAAGGTCATCTAGTCCAACCCCCTGCTCAAAGCAGGACCAACCCCACTAAATCATCCCAGCCAGGGCTTTGTCAAGCCAGGCCTTAAAAACCTCTAAGGAAGGAGATTCTGCCACCTCCCTAGGTAACCCATTCCAGTGCTTCACCACCCTCCTAGTAAAAAAGTTTTTCTTAATATCCAGCCTAAACCTCCCTCACTGCAACTTGAGACCATTACTCCTTGTTCTGTCATCTGCTACCACTGAGAACAGTCTAGATCCATCCTCTTTGGAACCCCCTTTCAGGTAGTTGAAAGCAGCTATCAAATCCCCCCTCATTCTTCTCTTCTGCAGACTAAACAATCCCAGTTCCCTCAGCCTCTCCTCATAAGTCATGTCCTCCAGCCCCCTAATCATTTTTGTTGCCCCCTGCTGGACTCTTTCCAATTTTTCCACATCCTTTTTGTAGTGTGGGGCCCAAAACTGGACACAGTACTCCAGATGAGGCCTCACCAATGCAGAATAGAGGGGAATGATCACGTCCTTCGATCTGCTGGCAATGCCACTGCTTATACAGCCCAAAATGCCGTTAGCCTTCTTGGCAACAAGGGCACACTGTTGACTCATATCCAGCTTCTCGTCCACTGTAACCCCTAGGTCCTTTTCTGCAGAACTGCTGTTTAGCCATTCGGTCCCTAGTCTGTAGCAGTGCATGGGATTCTTCCATCCTAAGTGCAGGACTCTGCACGTGTCCTTGTTGAACCTCATCAGGTTTCTTTTGGCCCAATTCTCTAATTTGTCTAGGTCCCTCTGTATCCTATCTCTACCCTTCAGCGTATTTACCACTCCTCCCAGTTTAGTGTCATCTGCAAACATGCAGTCCACGCCATCCTCCAGATCATTAATGAAGATATTGAACAAAACCGGCCCCAGGACCGACCCTTGGACAATGGGACTTCTCCCACCATGTGTTATGGTTACACATTTAACTGCTTTGCTGAATTGGGGCTCTACAGCATCTTTACCTTCTTCTCAGGAGCCTGTTGTCCCTCCTCCGTCTTCTCAGCTCCTAGCCCTCATAGAACCTGTAGCTTCCTCCCTAAAGCTGGTTGCCTCTCTGCTGAAATGAGACATATATTACCCTACTGCACCATGCAGTACATTGACTCCCCATTAATTACAAGATCAGGTTCAAGGGCGTGGTTTTACTTTTTAAATTGCTAAGTTGGAATTGGCCACAACAAATGTACTATTCAGGCACAAGGGAACTGTTGATATATACAGTGACACTCATGGCAGCAGGGAATAGAGCCTTGTTTTGTACTGTCCCTCAGCTATGGAGCTCTATACCACAAGAACTTAGAGTAAATCTGAATTCCACCCCTCTTCAGGAAGCAAAAGTTTTCATATGATTAAAAACCAAAGATGTAACCTAATGCTTGGGAGCTAGGGAGTTCCATTGGAGAGATGCAAAAAGACCTAGTTGCCTTTGTATTTTTGTTTGTTTGTAAAACATCCTGGTAGAAAGGTAGTGAGGATAGGATACTGTAGATTAGATACATATGGTTCTATTCCACATTGGTTCTTATACCATACTTCTCACTGTAATATCTGAGGTCCTTACAGTAGTTCATTGAGCAACATTAAGCAAATCTGTCATGTGTGTGTTATCTCATCCTTTCTGCACATGCATGTTGCCTTATGTTTGTCGAAAAAGCAAAGTAAAAGAAATGCTCCTAGCACTTGGAGTGGAAGGTGGTGTGAGGTTTGTGATGGTCGTTAGTTCCTGGGGGAGTTCATTACACAGTCTCTGACCAGCCCCTGAGAAAGCTCTGTCTCTTAACACAGAGGAGCTTTACCCTTACTGAAGAAAGTTCCATTGGGCCAGAGCAGCTGTTGACTACAGTCTTCATCTCAGAGCTGTTTATCTCACCCATAAGATCAGATAAATGTGTTTTCAAAATTTGTCTAAATTGATATCTGAGTCAATTTGCATGCCTTCAAAATCATCAGGTCAGTAACATTTCTCTTGTCTTTTTTAAAAGTAGTTTATTACTATTTGAAGGATCCTTCTCTTCATTAATTCATCCTGTTGTGCCTAGCTGCTATAGATGTCATACATTTTAATACGTAGGCACAACAGGATGAGTTAATGACTGTGAGAGCCAATTTCTTCCCTTCGCTGTTGTAGAGTCAAACCCTCCATGTTACCTAATTATCTTGTAAGTTCTGAGTGGTTTAATATTCCACAGGTGCAGATCTACGAATTATTACAAAGCACAAGTCCCATACATGTAACATTATTAATCTAGAAATTTCCCTTTGGTCATTTTCTCTGTCACATATAAAATTATGATTCTGTTTATTTAGATTATTAAGGTTTGGATAAAGCTAAAATTCTGAACTACAAGACATATTTACCAATGTCCTGATGATTGGTAAAGAAATGTTTAATAATTAATGATTTATCTTCCAGCAGACAGTAGCCATTTCAGTGGTGCTGATCTTTTCATCCTTTCTTCCCCTCCCCCCCCCTTTTTTTGTATGAGAAACTATTTCTTAAAATAACAGCCTTCTTTTGCAATGACTATGTTATCATTACCTCAGTAATCTCACTTTGAGATTGCGGGCCATTCATTTTAACACCGACTTCAATTTGCCTTTTGATATTTTTCTCTTCCTCTGTTCAAACAATCTTCTGATTGCCCTGGCTCATCGCTGTGGGGGCTAAGATTGAAGATGAAATCAGCTGACATCCCACAATGTCACTCAGCAGACCCCATGCTCTCTTCTTGCAGCAGCCATTGTAGGAAATGGTCAAAATGTCTCACTCTTAAAATTCTTTAAATCATTGTCCCCATGCTATTTTTTAATCTTTACATTGTGTCAAAACGAAGCCATTTCAACATCAAAAATGAAGCTGTAAATCTTAAAATATGAAACCTATGAGGTTAAGCATTGTCTGGAAATTGAATGGAATACCGGCTTCTGGCTTCCTTGTTTGTAGCTGCTTGCCAGTGCTTCTGTAGAGAAGGGCTTTACTTTTAGTATTTTAACATATGCCTCATAGTTGTGGCTTCAATGTCACATTTAGAGAGATTTGGCTTGAAAGGCAATATTGTGATTTCATAATATCCCTTCTATGCATCTTTAGGACCACTATTCAAAAGTCTCTTTTCTTTTCTTATCCCAACCTTGTTGATAGCAACGTATGTTCAAGAGCTCGAGCTCAGCTTTTAAGGATATTTTGTCTGCTTTCTAAAACTACTGCAGACCACTAGGTACATGATACTGTTGCAGTTCACTGCTTAAAGCAGGGGTGGCCAACCTGTGGCTCTGGAGCCACATGCGGCTCTTCAGAAGTTAATATGCGGCTCCTTGTATAGGCACTGACTCCGGGGCTGGAGCTACAGGCACCAACTTTCCAATGTGCCGGGGGGTGCTCACTGCTCAACCCCTGGCTCTGCCACAGGCCCTTCCCCCACTCCACCTCATCCCTCCCCGTCCCCTGAGCCTGCCGTGCCCTCGCTCCTCCCCCTTCTCCCCCAGAGCCTCTTGCATGCCACGAAACAGCTGATTGGGAGGGAGCGGGAGGCGCTGATTGGCAGGGCTGCTGGTGCGTGGGAGACGCTGGGAACAGGGCGGGGGAGGGGGAAGGTGATGAGGGGTTGTTGATGTATTACTGTGGCTCTTTGGCAATGTACATTGGTAAATTCTCACTCCTTCTCAGGCTCAAAGAAAACAATGAGGAGTCCTTGTGGCACCTTAGAGACTAACAAATTTATTTGGGCAGGCTCAGGTTGGCCACCCCTGGCTTAAAGCCATATGAGGAGGACAGTGACTTAAGGTGGTCCATAGAGCATATGAGCATTATAGATTTGCTTGTACTGTACTATTTAGTGCAGATAAATCTTTGTTCCAATTACAATTCAATCTCTGCATAAGCATTACATTCATAAAAGAATGGAGTGTTGTGGGGCTGCCACACAACTATCTCTGTATTAATATCACTGTAGGAGAGATGAGCAAATCTTTCTGCCTTTTCCTTACTCTATACAGCCTTTCATTACTCTTTTGTTTTAAGGTCTCTTAGGTATAGATTTTCACCAATGCCTCAATAATCACTACTGTAAAAACGAACGACACATTTTTGTCCATATCCACACTTCATAGCTTTCAGCGTTGAATACACCGTGCTCACTCGGAACATAGTAACAGCATGGCTGGGACTTGCACCCTTCTGCTCCAAAACCACATGAACTACAGTGGTATCGGGTTTATGATGCACAGTGGAACGGTTCTGATGCTATGCAGTAGAGAAGAGAAGTACAGACACACACAGTAATTAATTTGCTGCAATGGCAAGTTCTCATGTTCACTTTTGGCTGAAAACATTGTGGGAATAAAACTGCGGTTAGCTGAACATGTAAAGGGGTATGTTCTGCCCTGGGGTACTCACACCCACATCCATTGACTATAAAAAGAGACATGTGTGTAAGTACCAGAGAGAAGAATATGTCACATAGTACATAAGTGGTGGACTTGATTGGAGCATGGGTGAGTCACAGATCTAAAGCTAGCTTATATCTTTGTTTTACCTCATGAGATGTTTAAAACCATTCTTTCCTTCTTACACTGCTTTGCTTGCACATACAGACACTACTTACCCCATTAAAGTGACATGAGGGTTGCAAGGCTCAGGCCTGCTCATCAATGGGAATAGTCTTTACTCACACAAGTAGTCCCATTTACCTCTGTGGGTGTACGCACATGCGCGCGCGCGCACACACACACACACACACACCTTGATCACACAGTGGGAGTAAGCTGCACCCCACGGAAAGGTGGTGTCTCTACTTAGCCAGGAGCTTCAAAAGGCATTCTGCTTCCTGGTGCTTCCATTGAGGCAACAAGACTCTGCCTTGCTCATCATAACGCAGGGCTGTGCTTTCTGGGCACAACTGAGCCCTGAATGACAAGCAAAGGCAAAATAACATGAAGTAAAAATAAAGAGAGCAAAATAGGCTGGGGCAAATAACTACACACACAATACAGGAGAAAATAGGAACAGAAAGTGTTTTGCGTCCCCTTGTTTCTATCTCTTTTTGAACTGTGTTGTCGTCACTTTAGGGCCCAATTCTGCCACAGATACTCACACTCAGTACTTTAAATCAAGGAGGCCACTCATGGGTCAAATGATGTCAAAATGAGGTCATTAGCCTCTAAGCTATTTGGGCCATGCCCTGTGTTCTTACCTGCCTGCAAAATACCAGTGCACTTATGGGCATCATATAAATATCAATAAATCAGCTACACATTGCAGAGCTGCTTGGTAAATAGAGAGCATATGTAAATAAGCACCTGGGAGGTGGAAAGTGCATGCAAATGAGTTTATACTCTCTGGCCCATAATTCCCAATGCTTATTACCTTCAAAACATTTGTTTGCATCTATGCAGCACTGGGAGTTATTCCAGCTTCTTTCTCAGCCATGGGAAGGAGGACATACAGACTCTGAGGTCCATATTTAAATGATCCATTTTAAAATCAAAAGAACTGAAAGATAACTGTCAATTTTTTAAAAGTGGTTTCTATATTTGTTTGCTTAAAAATCTTTAGACTATATTTGCCCCCATACATGTGTTTTTTATGGATGTCTAGGATCAGCCAGGATTTGCTGTTTATAGGATATATTGAGATAGAATGTGATGTGTCTTTTATGCTCAAGGCACCACAAGGTATTACTTATAAATTATACAGCACTTTTCATCTTCAAAGTGCTTTATGAACAATAACTTATTAAGCCTCACAACACCCTCATGGAGCCTCAACTCCATTTTACAGATGGGGAAAACTGTGGCGGAGAGGTTATTTTTATTATTTTTTATATTATGGGAGCACACAAAGGCTCTAACTGGCGCCCCACTGTTTTAGTGTCATGTTCATGGCACACACACAGTAGTTAGATAAAAACATAAATCCTCTTGCCGGAGGGTTACAGCATCCCCCTACTTTATTTTTTAGAATTCAGAACAATAACACAGAAGAATCCAAAACCAGAGACACACAAAGCGGGCTTCCCCCTAAAACAGAGTGGCACACCCTTCTTTACTCTAAACTGGCTGAAAATTCTCTCTGATCACACTGTTCCCTACAGTGCAAACAGGACCAGCAAAACCCTGAAAATTTAAGGTGATAGATCACAAGCAGTAGCAGCGCCAGCTTTGCCGGCGCCCTAGGCGGCGGAAGGTCCCGCCCCCGAAATCCCGCCCCCAACAGCGGCGGCGGAAGGTCCCGCCCCCAAATTTCTACAGGCAGCGGGGGCGCAGGCGCCCCCAAAATAGCAGCGCCCTAGGCAACTGCCTAGGTCGCCTAATGGGAGCGCCGGCCCTGATCACAATTTAAACAGAGTTTTCAATACACCACAGTTAGGCCCTGTACAAACACATGGGAAAACATGAACCCTTCCCCAAAGAGTATTCATTCCAGACAGAGACAGCCAAAGGGTGGGGAAGAGAGAGAAACAAACAATCAAAATGATCAGAATGACGATAGACACATTTCTTGTTAGTTCCATGTCATCTGTATCATGTATCAAAGTTTATATATTATATATACACAATGTGGGTCAATGACTGGGAGGGGCATTTTTTTGGGTGGGGAGTTAATGTGTGTATAGATATCACAAAGATTATGTAAAAGAATGTTAAGGTACCGAAGGCAAACATTCAAAAGTTAAGAGATGCCAGAAGAAAGGCTGCCCATGCAATCTTAGTTCTGACCTCTTGTGCATATGCATTAGGATTCAGTCTTTAATTACAAGATCACATACTATTTTTTCCACAAAACCCTTAAATGGTTGGGCTCTTTTTATCCTTCTCATCCCAAGGGCAGCCCCTGGCCTTATTTAATGCACACCATCCAATCCAAACTGCACAAATAATTTCCTCATGGGTGTTTCTACAGTATTTTCATCACAGTATCTAATTTTAAAAATAAACTGAAAAAAAAAACAGAAATTCTATCATGTGGAACCATAATGACCCCTGACTTGGGTCATCAGTAGGGTTCAAACCTTTATATCCACAGCTCAGACCTCTAGCACTTGAGATAACCGAGCAACCTGCTAGAAGAAGCTTCTCCCTCTAAATCAATGAGCTGTAACAGAAGGATAAGACATACACTTTGGCAGTGGATGTCACAGCCCAGGCAGCCAGGTGGAAATATTGCAGGGAAAGTCCTTCTCAGCTTCGGGTTGGGCATAATCAGTTGCTGTGGGGATGATGCCTGCACAGTCTGGTCAGCCTATAGGATCTGTGAGGGGATGGACTGTGAACAGTGCAGACTACGCTGTGGTAGTGGGTTCCAAACTGCCACCGAGGGCCGGTGGGAGAGCACGGCAGTCACCCGGGGCACCAATTTCCAGAGGGCACCATACCACTGGGGCTTTTGGGGGGAAAGGGGATGGGGATGGGCTCTGCTGTTGAGCAGGAGATAACAGAAGAAGCAGGACCGCTCCTGCTCCCACCCCTTGGCTTGGGGTAGAGACCTCTCCTACCCACCTTTAGGGAGGAGGAGCTCACACAGAAATCACTCTAACACCCTTATCAGTAACAAACACTTGGCTTTACCACCAGTCCATCAGTCACAGAGTGGGGCATCACTTTCCCATGGTGTTCGGGCAGATCCTCATGTGTGCTTGCAAAGGCCCCACTTCTGTTCCCCAGCCCACAGCTGGAACTCTGAACCTGTTCGGTTCTTGGAGCAACAGCAGCAGCTGCTGCTGCCCAGCTCTCTCACTGTCCAGCACTGTGCATTCACCCCCTAATCTCATTCTCAGAAACATCTTAACAACTGTAGGAAAAATGGAAAAAAAAAAAAAGAGTCCTGCTTGAGGCAGACATCTGATGTGGAAAATTTCAATCTCAACTGTTAAACTTTAGCAAAGTTATAAACAATGGAAAACAGGCGAAGTGTTGGGCAATCTTAGGTTCAATCAGAGCAGTTTCCACTCCCATTCTCATATGTGAGATTCCCTTGGTACAATAGGAAAAACGTACTGCAAGCAAACCGGTGACAAATCTTGGCTTGATTTTAATCTTTACTAGAACAAAATGGTCCCCAGACATAAATGGACATATTTTGACATCTGCAGTTATTTTATTCTTTTGTTTGTACCTAAAATAGTGTCCTTTAACTGAAAATTAGTATGAAAGTTCAGTGCATATGTATCCAACATAAAATATATTTGCCAGATTATACAATACAGATATTACTCGCAAATAACAGAGACGGAGAGAGAGAGAAAATATTAGTGGTATGTTGGGCTTTTAGTCCTTCCTAAATTAACAATATTCAAGTACTCCTGACACTTAGTGACACCTAGTGGTGTTTCCTTTACTGGGGAATGAAAATAAAGTCCATAATTATCTTTCTTAAATGGTAGACTTTTTAAAAGGAACTAGTCCTTTTAGGATTATAAGGCATTCTTTCCTCTTCCACCTGACTCTCTGCCCCTCCTTCCCTGGCCTCCCATAGGCAGATATCAGGGGGAAATTTTAATCTATAAGAGCTACTAATAAGAACTAAGAGCAAATACCTTAGAAACCTAGAAAGAATGATTTCCCTAAAACAATTTTTTTTTTAGAAAAAAAAAGTTGCCCAACATGAGGCTTAAACTTCCTACCTCTCTGCAGAGGGACGGTGCAGAGATCCTCACTTAAGCTTTGTTAAGGGCCTGAGTGAGTCTTAAGCGGTACAGAGCCTTCTTAAATTGCACAGCTGATTAGTCCATGTCCTTAAAAAAGCTAATAAATATAAAATAATATTTTGCTCTAGAGGTCTCTCTCTTTACAGCAGTTTGTTTTATTTTCTTCTGATATTTCTAATAAATGTTAGTCTTTTGTATTATCACTCTCCATCACTATCTGTCCCAGTGTACGTCTTACTGCATTTGGTTTTTAATTGTATTATGCTGAAAATACATATTATCAAGTAAAATGAAGGATCTTTGCCAACAGGTGTCACTATAATATGATACATTCAAAATGAAACTGAGTTCTGATATGCAAGAAGTTCTGACAGAAAAAATGTTCAAAATATTCACCCCTACACATTTACACACCAGGCGAAACTCACTTTGTGCAAAGGGACAGCACAAGGCATATATATTACTTAAAGCCCATTCAGTCCCTCAGATTTGGATGTAAGTGGGTTGCACATCTCTTGTGGTGGTCCTCTTCACAAGAATGACTTTCACCCACAGGGATTTGTTGTATAGGGGTTGTAGGCAGATAGTTAAACAAAAATGTGTAGGGTTGTGTTGTGCGTTGTCAGCAACTGAGGAAAAGTGGGGGTCTGTGAAGCTATTGGCTGCCTGAATAAAAATACTATTAATACTCAAAGAAGTTGGAGTACGGCTGGTTTACACTACAACATATGGCAACAAGGTGGAGCCAAACTCACAAGAATGAAAAAGAGAAAGAAAGAAATAGGTCTGGAAGTCATCTGTAGGTAAGGCCTACACACCCCTACAAACACAAGGGAAATGGCTGCAACATTTGGGACTATTTCACAATTTAATCAGCAACACAAAACTTGGGGGAAACGCTGCAAAATATTGTCTTATTTGTTCACTGCTAATGATATTACAGATGAAGGTAAGAAGAAAGTTATCATACTCAGCAGCATAGGGGCCAAGACTTACAGTTTAACAAGACACCTGTTAACCGCTGAAAAGCCTGGAGATAAAACTTTTGATGGAGCTAGTAAATCTGGTAAAAAAAAATTTCAACCGAACACCCAGTGAAGCAGTAAGATAATTTAAGTTTAGCTCTTGGTTGAAGAAATCCAGGGACACTGTAGAAGAATTTGTGACAGAACTGAGGAAGTTCTCTTAAGATTGTAATTATCATAGAATCATAGAATATCTCTCTATAAGTCTATATTATATAATTAAACTATTGTTGTATGTAAAGTAAACAAGGTTTTTAAAATGTTTAAGAAGCTTCATTTAAAATTAAATTAAAATGCAGATCAGTTTAGTCAACTAGTTCTTAACCTGGGGTGCACGCACCCCATGGTGGTGCGAGATGCCCTTTCTGGGAGTGCGAGACATGCGAGATATTTTTAGATGGTAAATCATCGAAAACACAAATTAAGCACAGGCACATAAGTACAACTACTTTGTTTCATCAAACCTGTGTATTTATTAACATTATACATGTTTTAACGATTACTGTAATATACAAAGTTTTTAAGTTTTCAAGCTAATTGTAGTGTAATTTTTTATAAGGGCTGCAGAGCGCTGGGACCAGGCCAGGAGCAGAGCCAGTACCCCAGGCTGGCAGGAAGGCTGAGCAGGGCCGGAGGCTGGAACCCCAGACCAGCAGTGAGGTGAGCGGGGCCGGCGGCTGGTATCCCAGGCCGGCAGCAGGCTGAGCAGGGCCGATGGCCGGGATCCCAGCTGGCAAGAGGCTGGAGGCTGGAACCCCAGACCGTCAGTGGGCTGAGCGGCTCAGCCCACTGCCAGTCTGGGGTTCCGGCTGCCAGCTCCTTCCAACCGGGGTCCCAGCCGCCGGCCCCGCTCAGCCACTGCCGGACGGGGGTTCTGTTTACTCAGGCCGGCAGCAGGCTGAGCGGGGCCGGTGGCCAAGACCCCGGCTGGCAAGGGGCCGGCAGCCGGAACTCCAGACCGTCAGTGGGCTGAGTGGGGCCGGCGGCCAGAACCCCAGACCGGCGGCGGGCTGAGCGGCTCAGCCTGCTGCCAGTCTGGGGTTCCGTCCACCAGCTCCTGCCAGCCAGGGTCCTGGCCGCTGGCCCCGCTCAGCAAGCTGCCAGCTGGGGGTTCCGTTCACCCAGGCTGGCAGCGGACTGAGCGGGGCCGGCAGCTGGGACCCCAGCTGACAGCAGCATGCCAGTAAAAATTGGCTCACGTGCCGCAGGTTGCTGACCCCTGATTTAGGGTAATCTACACTGCAGTTTAAAACAACTGCAGGCCCTTGCCAGCTGACTCAGGCTCAACGACCCTGTGAGAGCTCAGACTGCAGCCCAAGCCAGAATATCTACACCTCATTTAAACAGCCACACAGCCCGAGCCCCATGAGCCTGAATCAACTGGCACCGGCCAGTCGCAGGTGTTTAATTGCAGTGTAGACATACCATTCGAGTTTCACACTTTCCTCAGTTTTCTTGAAGAACCGTAGAGCTTTTTCTCCTGGGCCTCATTTTCCTTGTATTCTTGATAGATGTTGCAAAGAAAATTTTGTTAGTTTAAGGCCTCTGAGTTTTTTATATAAATGCCTCCTTTCACAGGTACAGTCTCTGCAGTCCCAAAGGATATGCTCTGTCATTTCCTGGACTATACATGTTACACATAAACCATCTTTGTGCATATTAATTAGAAATAAATTACTATTTAATCCACAATGCCCTTTAGAATTCTAAATAAAGCCACTTTGCTTTTCCTCACTGGGCCTTAGATTATATCAACTTTGTCAACTGTTGGGCATACGTCTAAAAAAATTTTCCCCTTTGTTTTTTTGCCTCCTGCCTCCTTCTTTAGCTCATTTTGATTAGGTATTTAAATTCCAGTTTTCTTAAGGGGATTCCTAGGTCAACTTGTTCATGATTAATAGCACTTTTTGCCTGTCTGCCAAATTGTTGCCTGCTATCCCTACATGCACGGAGATCCATGCTATTACTATGGTTATATCCAATTGCACCAGTTCAGTTGTTAGCACTAAGAATATCATTTCTGTGTCTGACTTACCACTGTAAATTGCCTGCAGCCCTGATAAGGTGTCAGACAGGATGGCCACAGCAGCTGGCCACACATCTAAAGCCCAATGTAGTGCAGCATAATGCCTTGTAGCTCAGCCACAAAGATGGATACAGAGTGAACCTAATGGCTTTCTTGAGTTCAAGTGAAGGCATGCAGAAAACTTCCTGTTCTTCCCGTTCCTTCCTCTATGGAGCTCTCTGTATATATTTGGCAATAGTGTCCCACTGATCACAAATATATTGATTTGCTGTATCTTGTATATTTCTCAGTCTTCTCCTTTTATTTATTTCATTATACAATTCCATGTCTACCTCAGGGTGAATGATTTCCCAATGTTAGGATATTTTCCCATAAATAAAGATTTTGGTCTTTTTCATTAAAATCCTTTATCCACTTCTGTACCCTACTTACATGGGGAATATTATTTTTTTTGTCCTACCTGGCTTCTACTTAATTCCCAACAATCATTATATATTAGCCTTGTGTTTTCATCTTCATTATTACCTAGTACTTTAGCCCAAAAGGTTAAGTCAGAGTTTCATTCTAACAGTGATTTCACTGGCTGCTATCTGTAGTACAGATAGAGGCGTAGTAATGAAGGCACCACATGTGACAGGCAATGCCTGTGCTTCAACATAGTCTAGTTTTCTCAGATTTGTGCTCAATGCTGATCCAAAGGCCTGCCATCCATATGCAATAATTGGTCTAATTAGTGCTCTGTATAACATTGCCACCATTTTCTTCTCCATTCCTTAGGATATTCCAAAGACACTTTAAGTAAGTTAATTCTACCTTTACACTTATCTTTAATATTTTTAGTATGGTCCCTGTAAGTGAGCTTGTTATCAAACATCACACCTGAGAATTTGTAATTTTTTTGCTATATTTATCCGTTGGTCATATAGATATAACTTTACATCTTTTTGGATTTTCCTACCTGTAAAGATCATTCCCTTAGTTTTGTCTACATAGAATTTGGAGTCCCACCTGTTTCCCCATTCTGCATTTCTCTTAAGTACACCATTGATTTTTAGGTATTTCACCTTTTTGCCATATGTTATTATATAATTTTAGCATCACCCTCAAGCTTCCTTCACTTAGGTGTTTAAGCTTTTTAAAGCTTATTTTGACCTTGCCTGGTGTGGTGCTTTTGCTCCTTATTGTCACTTTTTGGAGTTTTAATATCCACATCCTCCTCCCACCTCTTCATCCTCTCATAATTATCTTTAAAGAATGTTCTTTTCCTCTCTCTAATTTCTATCCTCTGATACTCATCCTTACTGACTATTTGAAACACAGTGGCCGGAATTTTCTCTTTTTCTTTGTTGGAGCTTATTACTTTATGGCCTGCAACTGCAAGGCTTGGTATTACATGGCTCTTACTCTTTATTCCATTGATTTTCCTAATTTGTTTATATACCTCTGCTGTAATGGTATCTTCATTTGCTTTTCCGCAGTATGTTCTCCAGCTTTCTCTTTTTGCTCTATTATAGCCCTTTGTGCAACTGCCTTACTTCTTTTATATTTCATTAAGTCCTTGCTATTTAAGGAATGTTTTTGCTGTCTTGCATGTCTTATTCCTTTTCCTAATTACCATTTCATTCCTTGTTCCACCATGGAACATTTTTCCTATCTTTAAGTAGTGTTGGTATCCTAAGAATAGCTAGGCTGGCTGTCTTTATGACTCCCTTACTGCAGAATTCCCAAGTATCTTCATTTATACATTGCTCATTCACCCATTTCCTCACTTTTGTTTCTAACGAGTTTCCAATTTGCTTCTTTTAGATTCCAAGTTGGGATATTATCCTTGTCTTTGGTATTTTCTTTGCCTTGATATGTAATTAATGTTGGGAAGTGGTCACTATCCATTCCCTCCTCTCTGTAAATTTCTCAGTTGTATTTACTTTCTGTGGTACTAGAAGCTATTCCTAGATCCAGTCATGAGAAGCTTCCATCTGCTGTATTGAACCTGGTAGGTGCTCCATCATTTAATATTATTAAATTATTCTCTTAAAAGAATTGCTCTAATCACTTTCTATTTTTATCATGTCTTACATCCACACAATCTGCAGGCCCTTTCTGTCTGTCTCCCTTTTGAGCTCCAGCCGGAGCATGCTCCACAGGTGGGGTGGGACAGGACTGCTTGGGCTCAGATTTGCTCCTTAATCCCTTCAGTTCTCGTATGGAATTTATACACCCCATCACAAGGATTTACAAACACGAGCCATGGGAGCCTGGGGAGATGGAAATAGCACACATTAAACAGATGGTACTGTGCACAAAATTGCAAGGCAACCTGGGAAACAGATCCAACCAGCTAGCAAAGAGTGTATCATTGTGGAGGCAAACACACCTCAATAGTCTGTATATTTAAAAATGAAAAATGTCACATTCACGGAGCATGCTGAAACAAATCCAAGAAAGCAGACATGCAAAACCATGAAAAAAAGCGGCCTCATTGTCATGGCACCTTTAATGTACTGGAGGAGGAAAGTAGTGAAAAAGAAGAAGAAGAAATAGCTTATACTATCTATAAATGAACTGGAAAAAGTAAACAGTGATGTGGCAAAATTTGCAGATAATACAAAACTACTCAAGATAGTTAAGTCCCAGACAGACTGCAAAGAGCTACAAAAGGATCTCTCAAAACTGGGTGATGGGGCAACAAAATGGCAAATGAAATTCAATGTTTATAAATGCAAAGTAATGCACATTGGAAAACATAATCCCAACTATACATATAAAATTATGGGGTCTAAATTAGCTGTTACCACTCAAGAAAGAGATCTTGGAGTCATTGTGGATAGTTCTCTGGAGAAAGTAAATAAGGAAGCGTTATTTGCTCCTTCTCATAACACAAGAATTAGGAGTCACCAAATGAAATTAATAGGCACAGATTTAAAACAAACAAAAGAAAGTATTTTTTCATACAATGCACAGTCAGTCTGTGGAACTCCTTTCCAGAAGATGTTGTGAAGGCCAAGACTATGAAAGGGTTCAAAAAAGAACTAGATAAGTTCATGGATGATAGGTTCATAAATGGCTATTAGCCAGGATGGGCAGGGATGGTGTCCCTAGCCTCTGTTTGCCAGAAGCTGGGAATGGGCGACAGGGGATGGATCACTTGATGATTACCTGTTCTGATCATTCCCTCTGGGGCACCTGGCATTGGCCACTGTCGGAAGACAGGATACTGGGCTAGATGGACCTTTGGTCTGACCCAGTATGGCCGCTCTTACATTCTTATGCTCTCTTATAGTATAACAGAAACAAATATTTCTAACGTAGCTCCCATTCACACTGGACTGACTGTAAATGAAAAATATATACAATTTGAACTTGACATGGGATGTTGTATAAATGATTGATTCAAATATTGTGTGCAGCCCTAACCGTAAAGTATAAGAGATGCAAAAAGGAAAGTGTTTTTTAATAGGAAGATGTAGGCCTTGTTTTTCATTCTGTATACAAAGAATGTAGGCCCAGGCCCATATTTGCTGCAGTTCTAATGGTCTCACTTTCTAGTACCTAAAAGCTTGAAAGACAATATAACCCTAATCCTAATACAGCTAACTAATGAGTGATTTCCTTTACCTTTGTAGTGACAGATCTGCTGCTTTTGAATCTAAAATCTCTGGTTCAAGTCCTATCGAGGATGAATTCTTCATATATGGCCTAGGTATTGGAGCCAACCTTTTCAAATTTGGGTTTTGAAGTGTTCTTTAACATTTAAATCTGCATTTTGATATCTAAATAAGTGGCCTGGTTTTCAGAGGTGCTAAATACATTGAATACAAATGATAAATCAATTGGAGTTGTAAGTGCTCTGCAGACGTGTCTAATTTTGGATGTAAATGTTTGGTTTTAAGCAGCCATATTTGAAAATTTTGGCATAGGTAAAGCCAAACTGCTGTGTCAGCCAAGCTGCAGGAATCTCTGTGGTGGAGTTCTGATCCTTGTGTGATGAGTTATTTTAACTTCTGTAGTGGTTTTGTGTTTTTGCTTTTGTAACGTTTTGAAGTCTACATGTCTGGGAACTTAGATAATATAATGATTACGGTTTACATGACTGATTCAGTGATATATGTCAGCCACATCCTAATACTTTCATTTCAAAATCTGTCTCGATGTAGCTTCACTTCTGGTGCAAAGACATCTCATTTGAACTCCTGTAGACACTGAGCCTGCCATCTCTTTATTGCCCATGTTTCTGCACCATACAACATTGCGAGGAACATCACTATACTGTACAGTTAGGCTTTTTATCTCAGTGGCATACACTAGTCATACAACCCCTGAGACATTATTCCTGTCAAGATGAAGGCCCTCAGCTGCACCTGCTTAGCACTTCTGTTGCCCCAACAAACCAGCTAGACTGCCTAATGGACCCCCTAGCTTGATTGGCTAAGGAAGCCAGCAGGCCGGTTCTTACACTTAGCAGCAGCAGTAATTCACTGGCTGCTCAACACACCCGCCCATGGAGTCTCTGCCTCCTTTTGCTCATCTCTCCATGCCCTCCTCCTGCTCTTCTCCTCCACAGCTCCAGCCCAGATCCTGCCCTGCACCCTGCCTTGTTCCCATCCTGTTCCAGCCTTGCTCCTGCCTTCCCTGACACCTGGTTTCAACCCTTGGCTGTGACACCTGCCTCTGCCTCTGCCTCAACCCTTGGCTCTGGCATTCAGACTCAGACCACTAGGCCTGACCGCCTATGACCCGATCTGCTGACAATTCCATGCTCTTCCAGCACTCCTCAGTCTGGACTGTATCTTATCTTCAAACTCATTGTCTTCCATGACCTAGGTGCCAAGGTACTACAGTTTGATTTAGTCTCACTCCATTAATCTCTATGTCCAATTTCCCTTTGGCACAGACCCACACAGCCTCAGTCTTAGTCATGCTCATTTTCATCCCATGCCAGTTTAGCTGTCATACCACTGGTTTACTATTTCCCCTAGGTCTGCTTTTGAGGGTGCCCTTGTTGCTATGTCATCTGCATATAGAAGCTTCTCACCTTTTCCCATTGGGATCTTCCTGTTGACATAGTCCATCAGTATGATAAACAACAACGGATTTAGGGCCAAACCCTGGTGCAGTCCAACTTTCACTTCAAAGGGATTTGTCATTCATAACATATTCACATCGCTGTTTTAGGTGATGTATATAGGGCATTCACCATAGTTATTAAATCCTCAGACACTCCCTATTTCCTCAGCACTGGTGTGAGCAGGCTTTCGTCCACTATATCATGTCTTTTCTAAGTCTATAAAAGCCCAGAAGTTATGCTGTTGAGATTCTCGCTGATTTTCTATCCCTTGCCAAATTACAAACATGGCATCTGTGCTTCCTCATCTTTTCCTAAAGTCAAACTGGTCTTTCTCAAGGAGGGGTTCCACCATTCTTCTAATCCTAGCTATGTGCCACTATTTTCATCCCATGCAACAATAGCTTTATCCTTCATGGATGCTTCTCTTCTTATGTACTGGGACTGGGATAGATTTTCACCAATCTTCAGGAATTTTCTTGTCTCACCATATGGTTTTAACAACTCTGCTCATCTGCCTTACCGTCCTTAATTTCCTGGACTGCATTTCTCACCTCCTCTTCTGTTTATGTCAGGTTCAGGCACCTCATTAGGATCAAATTTTGGCAAATCCAGCCTAAAGGGGTTTATCTCATATAAGTGGCTCTCAAGTATTGTTTCTCTCTCTCCTTCAGTTCTTCAGGTGTTCCTAACAGTCTCTCCTGATCATTATTTACAAGTGGTGTTACCATCCTTCCCTTTGTCTCTCATTTTTGCAATGCTCTAGATCTTTTTGCCAGCCAGCTGTGAGTCATTTACATGCTCAGCACATAAATCATCTAGGATACTCTTTGGGCTTCTTCACTGCCCACGTGGCAACTTGCTTTGCTTCTTTCTTGTCATTTTCATTCACACTCAAAAAGAAATAAATCCATTTTTTTTAAACACAGGATTTTCTTGTTTCGTTTCGCTACTTGTATTTCATCAGTTCACAACACCTCCTCTCTTTCTCTTGCCTTTCCTCATCTGCATCATCCACAAACTTTTTCCAGTGCCACAATCTGTGTTCCTTTGAGGTGGTTCAACTCTTCTTCTGCTGATGCCAAATCTGTTTTCGGATACTTATCCTGTACTGCTTGCGCACCTCTGCGCCACATTTCCCCATAACTTTCTGTACTTACATTTTATTTTTTTAGCTTAGTTTTCCCCTTGTCCAACACCGTACCACAATCTTTGCCACAAGAGGTTTGTGTTGCACCGTTAGCATCCCACTAGGTATCACTTGCAGTCCATAACTCCACTGAGTCCATTGAGATTCCCTCATGAACATCATATCAATCTGGCTTTTGTTTCCACCATTGATGTATGTAACCAAATGAGTCACCCTCTTTTGGAACCATGTATTGGCTATCATCCATTGTTTCCAATACACATGACTAGTAGTGCTTTCCCTTCCTCATTCATAGTTGCCTAGGCTGCATTTTCCTAAAACACATTTCATACCTCCCCCCCCCACGTTCTTGCCTGTGTGCGCATTCAGATCACCCAGCACCACCAGGGGCTGCTGTGTCTGCTATTGCCTGCAAGTCTTGGTGGAGACTCTCCTCTTCTTCATCACATCCTTGTTGAGGTGCATACGCTTATATTACAGACACGAGGCACTCTTTAACTTGGACTTGTATAGACATCACTCGCTCACTTAATCTAACAACTTCAGACACCATCTTCCTCAGCTTTCTTCTCATTACCACCCAATGCCGTTATGCCCTCTTTTGTCACCTGCATAGAGAGTTTGCAATCTAAGCCCAACACCTTTGTTGCATACCTAGTCCATTGTGTTTTCTGAAGACACAGAATATCAATCACATCAGCTACTTCCATACCTTTGCCCATCAAACTGGACTCATTTCAGTGTTGCTACCTTTATGATATTGGTCTTCTTTGGCTGTGCAGGTCACTGCTTTTCATTTGACTCTTTGCTCTGACTGCTAGTTCCCCGACCCTCTACAGGACAGTTCAGAGACCCGCTGCTAGAAATCCTATAGGCCTGAGGCTGCCAGGCTTGAGGCGGGCCATCTTGTGGCATGGGGTGAAATGTCTTTCCACTATTAGCAGTAGTCCTTGGTGGAGAAGTATACAGGCCAGTCTCCCCCTTCTTATAACTGGTATCTACTACTGCCCTTTGGAAACCTGTCACAAAAAGAAGAAAATGGTTTGTACTGATGTGGGAGAGACCAGATGGGTGAGGTAATATCTTTTATTAGACCAACTGGTACAGGATGCGTCTTGTCTCTCTAATATTCTGAGACTGACACAGCTAGAACTACACTGCACTGATATAGTCACCTTGAGCCAATAAGAACTGCAGTGTATTGGTTAATTCCCTGGTATTTTATTCTATTTAAACTAATTATTTTACAACAAATGTTTCAGTGGTCAGACAATCACAAATTAGAGATGGAAAGGAATTATTACATCTATATTCTACTAATTAACTCTATTCTTGGGTGCCTTTTCTAATCTATTTAATCTGTCAAGAGCAATCAGGAGTCCAAAAGCACTGCTGCAAGGGGTGTAGAAAGAGGACTTCTATAGATAAAAGTGAATGTCTGACCAGTGTGGAGCGTTAAGAAAACAACTTGTATGTTTGAAGCAGCATTAATTCTTGCTGGGCCCTTCTGTGGCTGCTACTTTGAATTGCGAGGGGACATAACCAGTAGCAGCATGGCTCCTCTATTTAGCAGCAGTAGTTTACTTTTTAATGTAAATCCATTGTATGGATACTATATAAGAATAGAATCAAGCATTCAAAACTAACAAGCTCTGTTGCTATAATTTAGTAAAGGCTTCTATTTTCATAGCAAAAAAATACAAAAAGAAAACTCTCTCAGTATGACTAAGGCCAAATTTTAGGCTAGTGTGAAATTCAGTTCTGGCCCCAGTAAAATATTTTTATAGCAGCAATGCTGACAACCTCTTAATCATTACCCTGAGCACCTTGTTGTCCGAACTGGTGTAAAACAGGGCTGTGTACTGGCACCCACCCTTTTCTCCATTTTCTTAGCAGCTATGAAAATGTTAATCCAAGACCGTTTGCCACCGAGCATTGGCATCCAATATCGGACTGACAGCAATCTCTTCATCCTTTCTCATCTCAGTGGCAGAACTAAAGTAATATCATCAACAATAACCGAACTCCAGTACGTAGATGATTGAGCTGTAGTTGCACACTCAAAGGAGGCTCTACAAACAGCCCTTAATTGCTTCTCTGAAGCTTACAAAAGTCCAGGGCTAACTCTGAACATCAGCAAAACAAAAGTTCTCCACCAGCCAGCTCCTGGTCAATCATCAGGCCCAGCAAGGAAGATCTACATTGACAAAGAAGAACTGGAACATGTAGAATACTTTGCCTATCTTGGCAGCCATCTCTCACAGAGGGCAGACATAGATGTTGAGATTCAGCACAGAATCTGCTGTGCCAGCCTTGCCTTTGGCAGACTGTCTGGCCATGTGTTCAGCAATCACAACATCAGAACACACACTAGACTTTTAGTTTATAAAGCATTGGTAATCCCAACTCTCTTCTACGGCTGTGAGACTTGGGTGACATATAGAAAACATCTGAAAAACCTGGAGCATCAGCAACAGCACTTTCTTCGGAAGATCCTCAGCATAAACTGGGAGGATCGCCGCACTAATGCCAGTGTCCCCACAGAGGCCAATATCTTCAGTGTTGAGGTCCTGATTATCCAGCACCGGCTGAGGTGGAATGGGCACTGTGTGCACATGCCTGATGTACGCTTACCAAAACAACTGCTGTATGCCCAACTCACCAAAGGAGAAAGGAAACAGGGAGGCCAAAAGAAACACTTTAAAGACATCCTCAAGATAAACATCAAGACATGGTAATGATACCACACACTGGGAGACAGTATCCCAGGACAGGGATAACTGGCAAAAACTTGTCAGAGAGGGAACCTCCATTTCTGACGAAAATCACCTTGCCCTGGTCGCAGGGGTGAAAGTAAAATTAAGCGCTTACCGGTACGGGGCCTGGTTCCGGGCCCCGAGAAGGGGCAGGGCCTCGGGCGGAAGGGGCGGGGCTGGGAGGGTCAGCCTCCCCCAGCCAGCCCATCCGTGCTGCCTGGCCTGTGCCGCCCAGGGCTCTGGTGGTGATTTAAAGCAGCTCGGAGTGCTGGGCCCTTTTAAATAGCCGGCCCTGGGGCAGTTGCCCCTTTTGCCCCCCCTCCCCCCGACGTTGGGTCCTTTAAGGAGGGTCCTTTGCCGTGGCAGCACTTTAACATCACTGCCCCTTTTGCCCCACCCCTGTTGGCAGCCCTGCCGGTAGGGTCCCTGCCAGCAGGGACGCCGACAGAGGGGGGCAAAAGGGGCAGCGACGTTAAAGCACTGCTGCGGTAGCACTTTAACTTTGGCTGTGTAGGGGTGGGTACTGGCAGCCACTTCTTACCGGTACGCCGTACCAGCCCACATTCACCCCTGCCTGGTAGCAGAAAAAATGCCAGAAAAGAAAAGCCAGACAACTGTCAGCAGCAATTGCGGCCCAACCCTGACTTCCAACACCACCTGCAACGTCTGACAATGAGCCTGTGGCTCAAGGATCGGACTCCTCAGTCATCAAAGGACCATAAAAAATAAACACCTGTGAAAGAGACCGACACACAGCCTGTTACGAAACACTGCCATATTAGCATCAAATGTTTTAGCTTTCAGGTTTGCTTTTTGGTTTTTACAGAATGTATGACAGGTGATGTGAGATAGCACACTACTGAGTCTGGCTTTTGTCTTTTGATCTCTGAAGATAAGTTTCCTTGAGGGGAACAGAAGATAAAAAACTGTGCATCCTGTAGCAGTTACATTTCTTCTAGTGTACACTGTAATTTTCACTTGTTAAATTACTTTTTATGAAAGCAACACGTTTCCCAATAATGAGAGAATAAGATTTAAGATAGTAACTAAAATAAATGTGACCTTTCTTGGATCTTTCCCTTCACTGTCTGCTTCTCTTTCTATGTACAGTATGCACTAAAATGTGACTGAGAACTTGACCATAGAAATTCATACAAAACCTACACAGCAATACCTAGAAGCTTATCAGTGTTTCTGATCTATGACATGGGCGTCAGAAATTTTTTGTAGTTCTCTTCATGATTTAGTGGCTCAGTTAAGCAAAAAGACATGACAGGATGTGTGTCATGCTGGGACATTGCCACGTCCGTAGTGAACTTCACAAACCACAGAAAACATGCATATGGGGAGCTCTCTCTGTGACATTGGAGGAATGGAATCTACCACCCTCAACCAAGGTCCAGAAATAGCAGCTGCAGCCAACTAGTAACACTTTGTGGGGGTTTTGGACTGCTGGCTCCTTATAAGTATACATCCAGTAGTCTCCCCTTGGACCTACAGCCAACAATACCCCCATTCACAGAGCTTCCTTTGCAGCCATTCTGCTCATGCCCAAGTGGAAGGGAGAAGTGGAACTAGTGGCATGAAAAGCCATATGCAGACCATTAGCAGATGGGTGAATTGCTGAAATGACCACTAAAGTCTATGTGTGTTTGTGTAAGGATTCCAGGGTTGGGCCCAGAAAGGGGAAATAAATGAGGAAGAGGAGAGCAGAGCAGTGCAAAGATGACAGATGGCAATTAAAAAAGCACAGAAGAATTAATTGGGGGTACAGCAACCATGGTCCAGAGAAATAAGGGAGCCTAGAACAATAGTTACTAACAACAGAAAACAGACAAAGGAGGAGGAAAAGCTTAATTATTGTCTGTTTGTTTTTACATCAAAATGTGTAATTAAAAGACATTCCGTGGCATTAGGAAGTCCTACAGTTTGAATGGCCAAAAGCCATTCTTGTGCAGTGTATGTGTGATGCATTGCAGCAAGACAAAGTATTTCCAAACTGACATTATGACAAAATATCACCTTGATTACTAAATAGTCCGATGGAAGGATTTACAAGATTTCACAATAGTGCTATAAGACGTGGGGGTGTTGGGATGGGCTAATGCTGTGCATCAGGTGGGTTGTTAAGAGGCACATGCCGAATACCACAACCACTCAAAAAAAAAAAAAAGATGACATCCCAGCACAGCAGCATTGTATTGGGATTATATTCCCATGTAATTCATATTAGGGAGAAAGAAAGGAAAATGATTTGTTTGATTTTATTTTTAAATAAAAAGGTATCTGATGTCTCTAAAAATAATTCCAAAAAAGATCAGTTAAATGAAATGAAAACTGCCTTGACTTCTGTTGTTTTCTAGTGCAATGCTTTTTTTCTTTATTTTTTTCCTCTCTAAAAGAGTTTGACTAGGATGCCGTTAGCCTTTGCTTCACACCTAGGAAGCTGAATATGGGGCTGAACAGAGACTTGGCCCTTTACCCTTCACTGCTGTTGAAGTGGTGCTCCAAGCGATTTGGATCTGATGTGCCAGGCTACTGTTTCTCTCTTTTGGAACCCACTTTGTTTTGCTTTTGAGAACCAAGCCCAGTTCCATCCAATTCAGATGTGTTGTTTGTTCTCCTTTTTTGTGTTCACAGCTTTCTATAAGCACATACCCCAAACAAATCTCTAAGTATTTTTCCTCTCCTCAGAGTAAATACCTTGGGCCTGATTCTCCATTGTCCTAAAGACTTTGTCTAATAATTACACCAATGCAAAATGAGGGTAAATTGCCTGTCATTGCCATTTGGTAGCATTTTACACCCACTTTGAACTGGTATAAATGACTAGACAAGATACAGTGCAGAGCAGAATCAGGCCCCCATCTTGAATTGGTTCTATAGAGATAGCCCATACTTTTCTCTGAGATGCTCCCGTATGTTTTGTTTTAGGCCAGATCTATATGTACAGCACTGCAGCACGTCTGGTGAAGAAGCTCTATGCTGACAGGAGAGAGCTCTCCCGTTGGCATAAAAAAACACCACCATGAGCAGCAGAAGTTATGTCAGCAGGAGAAGCTCTCCTGCTGACATAGTGCTGTGCACACAAGTGTTCATGTCAGTGTAAATTATGTTGCTTAGGGGAATGGTTTATTCATCCCTCTGAGCGACATAAATTATGCTGACATAGACTATAGTGTAGACATAGCCTTAATTTCATTTTGGTTTATATTTTCTGCTAGTTCCTTTGAGCTTTCAGTGTGAACTGGAGAACCTAGGAAGGGTGGATTCATGGGCAATCAAGCTCCTCTCTTGTCCAAGTAATGACTTTGAAGATGCTTTGCCAAACAAAGTTACTACAGCCCAATGGCTGGAATGAACTGCAGGGGACCTTTAGCCTCCTTGCCGTCACCTCCACACCATAGCTGAGGGACAGGAGGATCTTTCCAGTAGCTCTTTCCAGGGCCCTGTCCACAACTCTCCTCCTACACGTCTATCTAGTACCCAGTCTGGCTACATAGCCAGAGCACTGGGGTCTAGAACTGGAGCAATGCCGTTTTGCTGCATGGGGACCCTCTGCAGCCATGGTAAAGGGGCCTGGCTTTGGCCTTTATTGTTTAAAGAGGAAGTTGAGTGTTGAGTCATTGATGTTACTTAATTATATAGATGAAACCAAGCCAAAAAGCTCGGATCCAAATTTTCTCAAGTTTAGGGCTCTTCATAACCACAAGTTTAGTTCAAGTTAATCTTTAATGATTAGCTTCAGCTTTCGCATGCCCCTTGACTCTTATACCATTAATACATTTTTGCCATGTTGCTTCTACCCACTCCATTGGCTTTTCCCCTTATATAAGGACATTACAGTGGCTTGCAGCAAGCACCCCAAACACTCCAGTATGACTACTGTAGCGTACAGAGTTCTGGGTTTCTTTGTTGTAGAGCACAGTAGTAGGTGGTGGTTGTTTTTTAAAAAAGGGCTTTCACTCCCAGGGTTTGCTCAAGTCCAATGTAAAAAAATCAGAATAAACTACCCTTAATGCAACACATTTCCTGTACCCCATCTCATGGCTTTACTTAGTTCTGATGGAGAACAATGGGGTTAACCAACATTTGGCACATCTGAACACATGTGATCGTCTCGCCTCACAAAGTAGAGAACATCAGAAAAGAAAATACCACGAATTGTTTTGAACTACTAAGGCAGGGGTCCCCAACGCGGTGCCCGCGGGTGCCATGGCGCCATTTTCGGCAGCATTTCGACGGCGACACCTCTGGATGACACTGCTTCTCGGCGGCATTTCGGCAGCGACGCCTATTGACGTTGCCGCTTGTCGGCGGCATTTCGGCGGATGCTCGTCCGCCCGCCAGACGAAACAGGTTGGGAACCACTGTACTAAGGCATTTTAACAAGATGTAATTGATAGAGATAAATGGGCTTCAAAAGCTTCATGAAGGCAAAGGGAAGTGTGCAGACAGTGAGTGTGGTGGTTTATTGAAACTATACTTGTGTTTTAGGGTAAAGCAAATAATAATGCTGGTTAATTTGGAAGTCACCACAGTTTTATTTTTTATCTGCTCTTTATACTCTTCATTTTCATTTCTGCCATTATCTTTATATCTGAGGCAAAATAGATTTTAGGCTGAAAGCTCACAGGTACTATTGGAGACAAGGAGTCAATACAAAACTCTAAGATACAATATAGACAGATAGAGACTGGATGGGGGAACCAAAAAAAAAACAAACCACACAAGGGAAGGAAACAAAGATACAGAGCTAACATTGAAATGAGTAACTAACCCTAACCCTACGAGCAGCGGAATCTGGCCTTGAGGGAACAGTGTTTCTTGTGTTTGCAGTTTACACAGCTCTGTGCCACAGAGATCCATGCCTTTGTGATCTCTGGGCTGGATGAGTGCAACACATTATTGCAAAGGCAGTAATTTAAAATCATATATTGTACATACTAGGCAGAGTATTACTTCTCAAAACTGATGCTCTACCAGGCCGGAAGCATTGATGGAACTGGACTGACATGCTGGAACTAGACTTTTCCCAGATGACATTTACAGTTAAACTTCTTGGCATCTTTTAGAGCAATTCTGAGCCCTTCCTTAATGAAATCAAAACTCAAATGAGTCAGTGTGACTTTTGCCTAAATAAGCAGTTCAGGTTCAGGCTCCTATTTTGGATAAAGTAAAATGAATATTCTGCCTGTTTTACATTTTTAAGGTGCCTCACACCATGGTATCGGAAACACCATACAACAATTAAAATAGTCTGAAGCATGCCCTAAATGGCAATATTCTTGTAGCCTATCTTGTTCCTGGTATGCCTGCTTGGCTGTGTTTTGCAGAATTTTTAAACTTTTTTTTCCCCTTCTTGCCTTCTATTCAGTGCCATCTCCCCCCAGTTATGGGATGGGACTACAAAGAAGCCATTACTGACTTACTATCAAAGAGATGGGTCCTGGAGGTCTGTGAATGAAGAGGCAACTTCAGAAGTTGCATGGACCCATTAGGAGCCTTGCAAATCCTGTGACCTTAAATTCCAGCTGGCTAGCACAGGGGTCGGCAACCTTTCAGAAGTGGTGTGCCAAGTCTTCATTTATTCACTCTAATGTAAGGTTTCACGTGCCAGTAATACAGTTTAACGTTTTTAGAAGGTCTCTTTCTATAAGTCTATAATATATAACTAAACTATTGTTGTATGTAAAGTAAATAAGGTCTTAAAAATGTTTAAGAAGCTTCATTTAAAATTAAATTAAAACGCAGAGCCCCCTGGACCGGTGGCCAGGACCCGGGCAGTGTGAGTGCCACTGAAAATTAGCTCGCGTGCCATGTTTGGCACACGTGCCATAGGTTGCCTACCCCTGGGCTAGCATGATGTTCCGTGAACTTCATCTTATTTGTGATGATCAAATTAGTCTCCAGCCAGAACAAGCTACTGGTGGTGACAAAGCTGATAAGCGTGGACTCCGCAGATTATTTTTGTCTGCTTTCAGAACCTTAACTGTGCTTAAAGTTGACTTTTAGTCTTCCATTCTAGTCATCGTACAATAGGAACTGTGGTCCAGGAAGTCAGGCATGTGACTGTTACTGCACTCACTTAGGGCCTGATCCAAAGCCTGTTGAAGTCAGAGTCTTTCCATTTACTTTAGTGAACTTTGATCAGGCTCTTACACGGGTGTGAGTGAGGAATAACTCTGCTGAAATCACTGCATCAGTGTAAAACTGGTGTTAGTGAGAGCAGACACTTGGGTTCTATTTCCCCACTCTGCCAGTGACTCATTTTGTGACCTCAGACAAATCACTTACATTTTCTATGCCTTACTTTTCCCAACTGAGGGGGTGGAGGAAAGTGAGAAGGGAGAAGCTTTCCTAGTTTTGTAAAGTGCTTTGAGCTCCATGGATGAAAAGCAGAAAGTGAGTCAGTATCCTAGTTCTACCAATGTAAATTCAAAAGTACTGAAGTTACTCTGGATTTACACTGCTGTAGATGTGATCAGAATCTGACTAAGCAACTGCCAAATATGATTAATAACAATATTAAAAAAATTAATACTGAATGCAAAGTAAAAGTGAGTTAAGGCAAGAGGAAATAAGTTATGGCCGAAAGGGTAGTGTTAGCACACAACTCTCTGTTGAGTTTCTGTTAAAATGTTGATTTATTTTAGGGCTGTCGATGAATCACAGTTAACGCATGTGATTAAATCAAAAAAATTAATCGCAATTAAATACATTAATTGTGATTAATCACAGTTTTAATCGCACTGTTAAACAATAGAATACCAATTGAAATTTATTTAATATTGAGGATTTTTTTCTACATTTTCATATCTATTGTATTCTGTGTTGTAATTGAAATCAAAGTGTTTATTATTTTTTATTACAAATATTTGCACTGTAAAAATGATAAACAAAAGAAATAGTATTTTTAAATTCACCTCATACAAGTACTGTAGTGCAATCTCTTTGTTGTGAAAGTGCAACTTACAAATGTAGATTTTTTTTGTTACATAACTGCACTCAAAAACAAAACAACGTAAAACTTCGGAGCCTACGAGTCCATTTTCTTGTTCAGCCAATCGCTAAGACAAACAAGTTTGTTTACATTTACAGGAGATAATGCTGCCCTCTTCTTATTTACAATGTCACCTGAAAGTGAGAAGAAGTGTTCACATGGCACTTATGTAGCTGGTGTTGCAAGGTATTTATGTGCCAGATATGCTAAACATTCGTATGCCCCTTCATGCTTCGGCCACCATTCCAGAGGACATGCTTCCATGTTGATGACGCTTGTTAAAAAAATAATGCATTAATTAAATATGTGACTGAACTCCTTCAGGGAGAATTGTATGTCCCCTGCTCTGTTTTACCCGCATTCTGCCATATATTTCATGTTATAGCAGTCTCGGATGATGACCCAGCACATGTTGTTCATTTTAAGAACACTTTCACTGCAAATTTCACAAAACGCAAAGAAGGTACCAATGTGAGATTTCTAAAGATAGTTACAGCACTGGACCCAAGGTTTAAGAATCTGAAGTGCCTTCCAAAATCTGAGAGGGATGAGGTGTGGGGCCTGCTTTCCAAAGTCTTAAAAGAGCAACACTCTGATGCAGAGACTACATAACCTGAACCACCAAAAAAGAAAATCAACTTTCTGGTGGTGGCATCTGACTCAGATAATTAAAATGAACATGCGTCGGTCTGCACTGCTTTGGATTGTTATTGAGCAAAACCCATCGTCAGCATGGATGCATGTCCCCTGTAATGATGGTCGAAGCATGAAGGGACTTATACTAAAGATTTATATCTGGCACATAATTATTTTGCGATGCCGGATATAACAGTGCCATGAAAATGCCTGTTCTCACTTCCAGGTGACGTAAACAAGAAGCGGGCAGCATTATCTCCTGCATATGTAAAGAAACTTGTTTGTCTGAATAATTGGCTGAACAAGAAGTAGGACTGAGTGGACTTGTAGGCTCTAAAATTTTACATGGTTTTGTTTTTGAATGCAGTTTTTTTGTACATAATTCTACATTTGTAAGTTCAACTTTAATGATAAAGAGATTGCACTACAGTACTTGTATTAGGTGAATTGAAAAATACTATTTCTTTTGTTATATTACAATGCAAATACTTCGAATCAAAACTAAATATAAAGTGAGCACTGTATACTTTGTATTCTGTGTTGTAATTGAAATCAATATCTTTGAAAATGCAGAAAACATCCAAAATTATTAAAATAAATGGTATTCTATTATTAACAGTGCAATTAATCATGCAATTAATCGTGATTAATTTTTTAAATCGCTTGACAGCCCTAATTTATTTACAAAACAGTTTAGCCACCATAACTTAGAACATCGATATTTTTCAGACTAGCAGCTGATGAATACTTTAGGATGTGTACAGCTTTATATAGTATGCCCCCAGTCTCCAAAGAGCTAATAGAAATTTCAGTAAAAGATGTCACCACAGATTGGAGGAAAAGGGACTCATTCTGATCACTCTAATAGCATTGTTTTTACCATTGTAATTCAACTGACTTTACTCCTGCTTTATATCAGTGTAACCAAGAACAGATTCAGGCCCCAAAAGTCTATTTTACATCAGATGCTTCCTTTTGAAACAAGACCCTTTAGTAAAATTTGTTTCCAATTGCTTGTTGCTTGAAGTATGTTCCCTTTTAACAACATCTGTTTTCTGCTTCTCATGGGCTGCATTTTAGTATAGCGAAAAACTTCATCACAGGATGGAAAAAATAAAACCTGTCAAAATGTACACATTTTTTTTCTGCATAGCCAATGGAGTTCCTAGTTGCATGTCCATGCAAGCTCAACACTGGGTATTGAGAACATAGGTTATTGATCCTCTTTTTCTGTACCCGATGTGTGGGATTTTCCATTTTATAGTCAGAACTGGTTATAGTGATTCAGCACATTGCAGAAGCCAGTCCTATGATTTACATTTACAAAAGTCCAAAGGAAATAGCTTATGTGGGGGAGGGAGAAGATGAAATTGTCCGTTAAGGGTTTACAGGTGACAGGGTTTATGGGGAAAGTTAAACAGAGCGTGGTCAGATCACTAGCGGTGATTTCCTGCATCCTGCATCACAAACAAATGACAAAACCAAATAAAGATATGAAACCCTTTTAAAAGAAATTAGTTTCACAGCACCCAAAATGCACAGAATATCCAGATGCTAGAAGCCTGTATAGAGCTGGGAAAACTATCCTGTTGACTCAGCTTGAAAGCCAGACCAGGTGAGTCCTATTAGCTCCGACCCAGGGTTATAAAGGATTTCAGTATCTCTCTTGTGGAACATGGATACGGAGAAGGAAAAAGAATGAGGAGTACTTGTGGCACCTTAGAGACTAACAAATTTATTTGAGCATAAGCTTTTGTGGGCTAAAACCCACTTCATTGGATGCATGCAGTGGAAAATACAGTAGGAAGATATATATACACACAGAACATGAAAAAATGGGTGTTGCCATACCAACAGAAAAGGAGAAGGAAAAGAGATCTTGCCAAGGAAAAGCCTAGGAACACCCAAACTGATGTGAAGGTGGGATTGATGGCAGCAGCAGCTTCTTAGGTTAACGTTTATAGTCATTATTATTTAATGAGCAACAAAAGCAGACTTAGGCCAGAGGCTAAGTGTGATGCTGGCAGACCAGGTGCCAGCTCAAGCCAAGGTCCCTAGGTCTCAGCTGAACACAGATAAATACGTAGTGGGAACCAGTCTGGATCATTGATGTGTTATTATTGTTAAAATAGGAATTAGAATTGTAAGAATGTGTTTAGACTTTATGAAAGGCTTGTAAATTGCTGCATGCGCTAATCTCACTTGCAGTATCGGTATCCCATGTTATAAGGTAATATATAAGGTCTTGTCTACACTTAAAATGCTTCAGCAGCACAGCTGCACAACTGCAGTGCTTCAGTGTAGACACTACTTGTGCCAACAGGAGAGATACTACCTATGCCAATCCTGCATTTAGCTTTATATTGATTGATACTTTGTTAGTGATTGTATGAGGCTGATCCTTCTCCATGAGTGTTGGTTGTTGAGGAACATAGGCCCCAGGTGTTGAGCATACATGAATGAGGAATGGGTTTATAAAAACAGTCATTACATTCACTTTCTATTTTCAGAAGCTGGTAATATCTGAAAACAGACAGGTCAAATTAACATGTAAAGTGCGCTCAGAGGCAAGCCAGGATCAAAGCACTATTGATTCAAAATAAGGTACTCACAACATGTGACCTGCATAAGGAGCTGTCAGCTTGTTTCTGTAAAATGCCATGCATCTCAAGGAGCATCTCCTCCCACTTTCTCCACAAAACAAGCCTGTATTCTAAGGGTGTATCGACACTGCAGCTGGGTAGGTAGCCAGGCCAGAGCAGGTAGACAGACAGACTCTGCTTGAGCTAGTACACTACAAATTTCAGTATCACCAGGGTAACACTAATGGCAGCTCGGGCTAGTTCTCTGAGTACAAACCTGCCTGCAATGCCAGCTGCCCATGCTACCCCAGCTACATTAGTTTTAGCACACTTGTACAGGTCTGTCTACCCACACTGGAAAGCATGCTCCCAGCCACAGAGTAGACACATCTTAACTGTGAAGCTGTAGCAAAAAAGAGACATTGCCTGTCCCTCTAAAAATATTTTCTTGTTTCTTAAAAATATTCTAGCTGACCTACTAGGTCAAACTCTGCACTTACGGACACCAATGTAAATCAGGTCACTCCTTTGTCAGTGGAGTGAGTGCATATTTACACCACTGTGAACAAAAGTTAGACTTTGCTCTCTCAAGACTTTCTTAATAAAATGAAGGAAGATTTTGGTTTCTAGTCTGTTCTTCAAAAGAAGCTTTCCCCTGAGATTGTGAATTGCTTGCTCTTCTGTAGTCTGTGTTCGCTATCTAGTATATATATTATTTGTGGTTTGTACAGGCTTCTGGGGGGATTTTTTCAACCTCTTGTTTGGAACTCAACCTTTTGACAGTCTCTGGTTAGAGAACACATTAGGGTGTACATCCTGATTCTCTTTGAGATAATATGTAAATATTTTAGCAATAAGGTATTTTATGGTGTAACTTGAAATTGACAAGGAGGAAAGTGTGTGGGGTGGAGATTTCCCTGTGGTTCCAAATTTCCCTCAAGGGGTGTGGCTAGGGCTGTGTAGGATCTCTTCTGTACAACATGTCAGAGTTAGTCTCTGAGGTCAGAAACACAATGTGTTTCTTTGGCAACTACACTCTGCAAGAATCTGTCCTACCTTTTATTATCTTGGAGTCCTGGAGGTGAACCTAGAGGAAGTGGTGTTGGGGACAGTATCCTATTGTCCGTGAGTTGATTTTTAATGAAAGCTAACCTTGGTTAGAAGGGAGATAAATCGAACTTCAGCCTTTACTAATAAAACACCCAAAATGTATTAATTTATTAAAATGTCCATAGCCCACAGAAACAATACTTATTTAAAATAACTATATTATGCAATTTCAGCAAAGGGGCCATGAAGATTTCTCAGCTACCATACTTCAAACCAGGTAGGACCTTAATTAAATATGCTATATTGCTTACCATATACAATATAACTGTATTCTATGATGTGCCTATTGGTTTCTGGGTTGATTTTAAGACATTGGCTTGATCAAGCTCTAAATGGCCTATCCTATCTGTCCAAGACCCTGATGCAACGGACTTATTCACATGGGGAGACTCCTACTGATTTCAGTGGGGCTCAGTATGAATGCAGGGGTCTATCCACAGGAGTGCAGCTGCAGGATCAGAGTCTGACCACCACAGCTAGCGATATATGGGGATGCATGAGCTGGAGCCCCATTGGTAGAAAGCTGAAAAAGCCTCGCAGGGTATTCTTCATTAAGGCCCCGACCTTTAAAACACACTTCCTCTTTGGAGTATAATAGAAAGAGATGGTTAATAGGGGAGGGTTGGAGCGAGTGAGAGATTCTATTGTGGGGGGGTTACATTAAATGTTAGGTTATTGTTATCTAGGGTAACTGATGGATTGGTGGATGTGGTTTATTTTAAGATTGTGTTTTGAAGAGCTTCAGGGTGCCCAGAACCTGCAATGGTTGTCTTATTGTAGAATAGTACACATGTAAATAAATGAGAGGAGGAGATGAAGAAATCCAATAGATCATTGACTTTATACAACAGCCTTTTTTTTCCTCTGGAAACTTGGGCTGAAAATCTGCTTTTGTCCCAAATGAAGCAAGTTTGGTGGTCTAGTCTAGTCAATACTGAACATTTTCCAACATCTCAGAGAATGACATTCAACCTGGTTTGCAGAGACCAGAAAAACTCATTTCGCTTCTGATATAAGTCCAGGCCTGCAAGGGTGAAAGGATAAGATTGACAGGTTGCAGAAAGTGGCTATTTTTAAAGTACATTTTACATAGAATAATTCAGGCTTCATTATACATAAAAAGGTTACTATAGGAACCTGGCAGTGCTGCTATAATTAAAAATGAGTTCTTATTCATTCCTATTATAAATTCCAGTTTTCAGCATTTTATCATCTCGGCTATTTTGATTCACAAGGTTCTATTATACTTGTTATATTTGGCCCAAATTCTTTATTTTTAAAATGGCATTAAAGCAATGTGGAGTTTTGGAGTGCCAATAAATATAATTTGGACTTGGTTTATGGTCCTCTCTAAGCTTCCCCATACCCTACACTTATCAAATTCAACAGATTTGCTGCTGGACTGTTTTGTTCACAGTGCAGACTCTCTTCACTGGAAACAGGCTGCCTTAAATGTGATTATCCCTCTTGTTTCAAACAAGAATTTTGTATTTAATGAAGTTGGCTCTATTGTTTTCTCCTGATTTGTTTAATCTCTTGTCTTTTATGACCTAATCCAGGGGTCTCAAACACGACCCGCGAGCTCCTCACGGCTCCCCCGTCCTCCCCCAACGTTTACTTCTTAGAGCGGCTGCCTGCCCTGCCCTGCCCCGCGCCGGGAATCGGCTGGAACCTGGGGGAGGAGGGGCGCAGGGGTGTGTGTGGCTGTTGCTTCAGGCACCGCCCCCAGCAGTTCCCATTGGCCGGGAATGGGGAACTGTGACCAATGGGAGCTGCTGGGGGCGGTGCCTGAAGCAACAGCCACACACACCCCTGCGCCCCTCCTCCCCCAGGTTCCAGCCGATTCCCGGCGCGGGGCAGGGCAGGGCAGGCAGCCGCTCTAAGAAGTAAACGTTGGGGGAGGACGGGGGAGCCGTGAGGAGCTCGCGGGTCGTGTTTGAGACCCCTGGATTAGGTCATAAAAGACAAGAGATTAAACAAATCAGGAGAAAACAATAGAGCCAACTTCATTAAATACAAAATTCTTGTTTGAAACAAGAGGGATAATCACATTTAAGGCAGCCTGTTTCCAGTGAAGAGAGTCTGCACTGTGAACAAAACAGTCCAGCAGCAAATATGTTGAATTTGATAAGTGTAGGGTATGGGGAAGCTTAGAGAGGACCATAAACCAAGTCCAAATTATATTTATTGGCACTCCAAAACTCCACATTGCTTTAATGCCATTTTAAAAATAAAGAATTTGGGCCAAATATAACAANATCTAATCTATAACTCTTTGATCCACTATTTCTGCCATCAAACTATAATTGATAAGTTGACTTTTATTTTCTTCTTTTTTGAGTTTTTCTTTAGCAATCATAACTTAACGATGGAAAAGAACAATCCCTGCCAACTATTCTTGAGTGGTTTTGAACAATCTTATTTTTGAGTGACTCAGATTACTGTAAAAAGAACAGGAGTACTTGTGGCACCTTAGAAACTAATCGGGTGCATGTAGTGATGTAGGGATGAAGTGAGCTGTAGCCCACGAAAGCTTATGCTACAATAAATGTGTTAGTCTCTAAGGTGCCACAAGTACTCCTATTCTTTTTGCGGATACAGACTAACACGGCTATTACTCTGAAACCTCAGATTACTGTATCCTTCCCCTTCCCCTCCCTTTCTCTTTGGGACAGCCTAAAAAATCTCACAACTAGCTTGTCTAGGGGGTAGTTTAAAATGGATTGATTAGACATGCATTATTTAACTTGCAGTATGTAAGCCGCACATGAGACAGCTGTTCCTCTTTCAATCTGCATTATTGTGTACACACAGTGGCAGCTTGCTGAGTACTAAGCATATGGCATTCTCGGAGAGCATCCCATGGCTATTTTTTTTTTGCTGCTGAGCAGTGTGCATGCTGGGATTTTTCTTGCCCTGCATTTTGGGATGTATAGCAGAAGCCAGGCAGGTTTCCATGGGCTTCACCCCGTGCTTCCTTTCTGGTTGAGCTAGCTCTGTTTTCGAATTGCTGTCAGCCAGCATGGACCCAACAATGCTATACTGGCAACTCAGAATAGGCAGAGGCTGCTTGGGCTGTATTTCAGCACTCAAAGCTGGATGAATTCAGAGATTTGAGCTGGCAAACGGTGTTTGGATGTAAGGGGGTTCACCAGGCAGGACAGACGTGGGGAGTGGAAAGGAAAATATGTGGACGGGCATGGTGTCCTCCATGGCCTGGGCCTAGATTTCTAGCTGGGAATTGGGCTCTGTTGCTCACATCAGGATCCTCTGTCCCAAAGAGAGCCTAGTTTTCTGGCGACAGCTCTTCACTGACCTCCTCATGCTCATCATACGATGAGTCTTACTGGTCATCCTTTGAGGGGTGGGGGAGGTTAGCAGAGTGGGCAGCAGCATCCACAACCTTCCTGGGTAATTGATCAAAATCTTGTCCAGCTCCTGAAAAAAGTGGACGGGTCACATTTCCACTGCCAGACTTTTTCTTGGCAGCCCCAGTTTGAATGTAAATCCTCCTGAGCTGCTTGCTCTTTATCCTGCACTAGTCAGCATCCCAGTTGTGGCCCCTTGCAGTCATGTCCACAGAAAGATCCTTATTCCGGTGGCTGGCCACAAGAGCTTCCCACCCCGACACCCCTCCCCACCTGGATATAACTAACAGCTGACTTTGAGTCTGGGTATCTCTTCCAATCCAGTGTATCACCAATAAGCACCATAAGAGAGTCACTGGTATTCACCTGATGTTAGTGTAGTAGGTAGTGGATTGAATGGGCAGTTTGTAGAGCTTCAGCTAGAAGTGGACTGAAGCCCATGAATACACCCATAGTAACGATTATGCTTCTTTTTAAAGGAGAAGATGAAGCGCTTCTTATTGCTTGTGTCTATGGCCTTGTTCACAACAGGTGAGTTTTCATTCACTGCATAACTCATCCATTTACAAACAGTAAAAAATGCTAATAAATTATTTAAATATGATCATCCCATGCCCAAAGAACTGTCTGTATTAACTCATGGCAGGAGAGACTATGCAAAAACTTTAAAAAGAAAGAACTTCAACACATATATTCTTTCCATATTTGTTTTACATTCTTGCTGTTAATTTTATCCTATGTTATCTTCCAGATTCTTCTAATTGCTTGGAATCTGGTCTTCCATTTTGCAAGCAAGTTCCAGGTAAATAACTCTCTTTAGGCCATAGCCAGTTAATGGCAAGGATAGGCCCCACTGCTGAAGGAAATCCCCCAGTTGAAGTGATTGGGTAATCAATTTGGGTTTGAAATATTCATTAGTGTAAAGTTTTTTGGCTGCAATCCAATCTCCATTGGATAGGGATTTCTGAAAGTAGCACCAGAAGTTTCTTCAGAGCATGAACCTTTACTCATTGGTGTCCCACTGCAATCAATGAATTAATTCAAGGGTACGGAGCAGAGGGCTTTACTTGGAAAGATTAACTTTTTATGTTTGCAGATTTAGTGAAAAGCGGAGACATTCATGCCATTGAAATGGTTGACATATAACAACTGAGCATTGCTATTGTATGGATACAACCAATCCATGCAAACATGCAGCTACTCCAGGCCATGGAGTCTATAGCAATAGGGCCAGCTAGCATGACAATGTCAAACACTGAAGATTTTAGAATATTTGACAGAGAAAGACAGTGCTTCTGCATCTACTGACAAGTGATTGATATCTCATATCACAGCGATCAAAACAGTCTAATTTAGATAAACTATTTTCACCACAGTTGTTGAAGCAACTGACATGCTGCTGTTATTAATGTTACTGTCACATCTCTAAGCCTCCATAATGGACCAGGACTCTATTGTGCTAGACACTGTACAAACACAGAACAAAAAGATTGTCCCTTTCCCAAAATGCTTATGCTATAGGTAGAAGATGAGACAACAGATGGGGAGTGCAAGGAATCAACATGAAAGGCAGTTGTCTCAGCACCCCAGCAGCTTAACCATTGTCCATTTATTTTTGGTAGGCATCGTAGCGAAGGAGAATTTTGAGGAGGATAATGTGGTAGCTGTAGGGTTGTTTACAGGGAGCTCCACCCAGCCACAAGAAGCAGTATGGGAGAAAGCACAAAAGTGCTTGTTTGAAAATAAGTGGCCAATGGAGACTGGCAACAAGGGTCAATCTGAGGCAGGAGTCAACACCTTGATAGTGAATGACACATAATAGGTAGGGTGGGCATTGACTGTGAAGGGCCTTGAAAATTAAGACAATTAGCTTATGTTTGGTTTCCCCTTCTCTGTTGCCTCAATGGAGAGATGTGACATGGTCAAAACGCCGAGCTAGGAAAATGAGCTTTGCAGCAGAATTCTGAATGGGTGTGAATGGGGGTAAAATTATATTTGTCAGGGCCAGAGAGAAGGATGTTGCAGTAATCGAGGTGCAATATGATGATGCAATAGGGAAGGGGGAGCCAGTGGATGAAAGTTTTAGCTGTGTGGATAAATAGGAATATCATAGAGATGTTATGCAAGATTTCGATGTAGCCTGGATGCAAGGCCCTAGAGAGAGGTCCAAGTTGAAGAGGACACCCAGGTTACAGGCCTGGGTGACCACCAGGATTGTGGAGTTGTCCACAGTGATTGAGAAAGGAGGTAGCAGAGAGGGTTTTGGGGCGGGAGATTAAAAGCTCTGCTGAAGCCATGTTGAGCTTGAACTGACTGCTAGACAGCCATATGGAGTTGTCTGAGACACAGGCCAAGATTTTAGTTTGGACAGAAGGAGACAGAACTGGAGTAGAGAGGTAGTTTAGTGAGTTGTCTGCATAGGATTGGCAGTTGAATTTGGATTTGTGGATAAGATTACCCACAGATAAGATGTAGAGTGAGAGGAGAAAGGGGATGAGGGACCGAGCCCTGTTGAACCCCCACAGACTGGGTCTGAGCTTTGCTAGGAAGAGGTCACTGAAGACTTTGGCAAGAGAGGTTTCAGTGAACTGCAAGGGATGGAAGCCGAATTGGAGAGAGTCTAGGTTGGAACTTGAGGAGAGAAGCTCCAGACAGTGATTTTAGAAAGCGTGTTCAATGATCTTACAGATGAAAGGGAGATGGGGCAGTAGTTAGAGGTAAGTGAGGTCAAGGGTGGGAGTTCTTTAAGATGGGAGAGACTGAAGCATGCTTGTATTGTGAGGGGAAAGAGACAGAGGAGAGCAAGAGGTTAAGGAGAAGAGGGAGGAAGGGGATGTACCAAGGAGATTTGGAAAGGGGATGGGGTCACTGGGGCATATGGAAGGGTTAGAGGAGGAGAACAGATGAGAAACTTCTGCATCTGTTACAGAAGAAAGGAGGCAGGAGTTGTAGGAAGGGAAGGAAAGGTCACACTGTATGTTGTCAGTTTTCTCTTGGCAGAAATTGGCAAGATGTGTGGAGAGAGAACTGGAAGCAGAATGATGGGAGGGGTTGAGGACAGTCAACGATGGCAAAAAGGCAGTTGGGATTGCAGGCATGAGATTCAATTAAATTGGAGAAGTGAGTTGTTATCAACGAAGAAGCAAAAGTTAAGGAGGAGAGAACAAATTGGTAGAAGAGGAAGTCAACCCTATCACAGAATTTCTGCCAGAGTTGATCTGCAAAGCAAAAGCAGAAGTGGAGAAAGAAGATGTTGGAGGTGAGCCAGGAAGGACCTTGCAATGGAAGGGAAGAGGAAAAAAAAGAATCAAGGACGGAGGAGAGTGAAGTACGGAGAAAGTCAACAACCATATCAATGGAGAAAAAAGGCAGGGAGGACAGGGCTGAAAGCAGACAGAAGTAATCAGTGCTGATGGATTAGAAGTAATGGAAAGGCCAAGTGACAGGGAATGAGGGAGGGGCTAATGGGTGATGTTGAAGGAGACCAAGTGATGATTGAAGAGCGGAACTCAGTACAGAGAGATCAGAAAGCAGTTCTTGGTGAATACCACGTCAAATCAGTTTTGACTCACTTTGGTGAGTCACTTTTTGGTGAGTGGGAGAGTTGAAACAGGGCAGCTGGTGAAATGAAGAGGTGAGGGAGAGGAAACTTGCAGCTAAGTGGCTGGATGGATCATCAACGTGGAAGTTGAAGTCACAGAGGTTGAACGGAGGAACTTGTGAGGAGAAGGAGAGAGAGTGTGTCAGGAGTTGAAATCAGAGATGAAGATTGATAAGGAGGAGTTGGGTGGATGGTGGATGACAGCAACATAGTGGGGGAGAAGAGTCAGATGCAATGCTATTGAAAAAAGGAGAGAGTGGGGAGGGGTTGGAAGTGCCAGGGAGAGAAAAAGCCCAATTCCACCACCATGGTCTGACTCAGGATGAGGAGTATGAGAGAAGGAGAGTCCTCTGTAAGAGAGGGCAGCTACAGAGGCCATGTCAGATTAAGGGATTCACGAGCTGGAGGGGAAAAGATGTGAAGAGGTCATGGATGATTGCAATCTTTTTAGAGATGGAGTGGGCATTCCAGAGACAGCAGGAGGGAGGATGGGTGTGAGATTGGGAATGGTGGCACGAAAGAGGGAGAGGTGGTGGTGGGGATGCATGTGGGTGGTGTGGAGGGGGCCAAGGTTGGGGCAAATGTCACCAGAGATGAGGAGGAGGCAGCAGAGGAGGATGTTGATGTGAGATCTCCCCCTTCTCCCACCAGCACAAATCCAGAAGTAGGTAGATCTGGTGGGAACTATAGAGGGATGGGGAAATGGATCCGGGGGAGGAAGGAGGACCAGGATATGCTATGATTCAGAAGAGGCACTTGGTGAGAGCTGTGGCAGATGGATGAGAGAAAAAGCTATTGGAAAACATTGTGAAAGTAATGCTACTGCAGCCCCCTCAAGCGCATTGCCCTTCCCAGCTGGGGATGCAAGAGTAAGCAGGCTAGGCTGCACCACTGGCAGTATTGGGATGACAGGCACAGCAGGAGTAGAGCAGCCTGCTGGAACTTTTGCAGCTGCCTTTCAGAAAGTTGGGGTGCTGAACAATTGTTTCAGCAAATAGGATTTTTCTGCCAGTAAAAACAGTCCCAGCATAGAAGATGGACTCTGAGTACACAGTGAGCGCTGGATGTGTCAGGTAGACACCAGCCATTTTTTCTGGAATCAGCCACAGACAGCTTTCCAGGCCACACATTTAATTCAGTATCTGCTGACTATAACCCTTATGAAAACATTGCTGAAAAATCTTGCTGACTAATAAAAAGAGTTGTCAAAGTGAAAAAACTAGGCATTTAGTGCCATGCCCCCACCAGCACAACCTATTTTGTCATCCCTATATATTTTATATTACTGCGTCCCATTGATTATCCTTATTACACCAAGTTTCTGTGATACCTATTATATCAATATCCTCATTTAATACCAGGCTCTCTAGTTCACCCATCTTACTATTTAGACTTCTAGCATGTGTATATATATAACACCAACAGATCCCAGTCGTCAGCGGGTGGGATCGAACCTGGGACCTCTAGTGCATGAGCCTCTACTATATGAGCTAAAAAGCCATCTGGCTCCTAGATAAGGCTGTAGAACAGACTCATTAATCTCTCTCTCAGAGGTCTCTCGGTGCCACTGTATGGGACAGAACACCATACCCAGGAGGTCAGTAGCGTAGCTGGGGGCGGGGAAGCGGCTGCTCCCCCACCGAGCACAAGTGGCGCCTTTTTAATTTTACTCACCCGGGATCGGGAAAAAAAAGGCGCCACCCGTGGCTTTTACTGACGGGGCGGCGCTCCGGGTCTTCGGCGGCACTTTGGTGACAGGACCTTCACTCGCTTCTGGTGTCTTCGGCGGCACTGAAGCTTCATCACTGAAATGCCGCCGAAGACCTGCAGAGCGAGTGAAGGTCCCGCCGCCGAGGTGCCGCCGAAGACCCGGAGTGCTGCCCTGTCAGTAAAAGCGCCACAGCGGGTGATGCCTTTTTTTCCCCCGCTCCCCTTCTTCCTGGCTATGCCACTGCAGGAGGTGTGTGGGTTACATACTTCTCCTAACTGAGGAAGCATATCCCAAGCTTCAGAGACTTCCCAGTTGAAGTCCTGGATGAGCCCGCACTTGTAACACTGACAGACCCTGGTCGTTGGCAGGATTGAACCTGGGACCTCTGAAGCTTAGTGCATGAGCCTCTACTGCATGAGCTAAAAGCCATATGGCTCTTAGCTAAAGCTGTAGAACAGACTCATTTTCTCTCTCTAAGTGATCTTGGTGCCACTAGATGGAACAGAACACCTCACCCAGGAGGTGTGTGGGTTACATACACTTGTACATTGTCAGTATTCAGTTGCTTACCTTCATGTGTTCTATTTAAGTAGGACTCTTACATTTGACTGTTGCTCAGTAGCTCCTACCTGTACTTTACCAACTTCTCTCCTATCTTCTTTACTAGGATATAGAGTTCCCCTTTTAATAAAAATTCATCCCTAAGGGATGTCTCTGCCTGAACCATGTTCTCATCTGTACCTGTTGGCTTTCTCCCACCCCTTAGTTTAAAAAATCCTGTATAACCTTTTAAATTTTACATGCCAGCAATCTGGTTCTGTTTTGGTTTAGGAAGAGCCCATCCTTCCTATAGGCTCCTCTTTTCTCCAAAGCCTCCCCAGTTCCTAATAAACCTAAATCCCTTCTCCCTACGCCATCATCTCATCCATGCATTGAGACCCTGCCGTTCTGCTGGTCTTCCTGGCCCTGTGCTTGGAACTGGAAGCATTTCAGAGAATGATACCATGGGAGTCCTGGACTTTACTCTTATCTAGCAGCTCAAATTTGGCCTCCAGGCCCTCTCTCCTACCTTTCCCTATGTGATTGGTACATATGACCGTGGGCTCCTCCCCAACAGGACACAAAAGTCTGTCTGGATATCTCATGAGATCCACAACCTTCACACCCTGCAGGCAAGTCACCAAGCAGTTCTCCCAGTCATCACAAACCCAGCTATCTATATTTCTATTAAGTAAATCCCCCACTCTGCTACCTGGCTCTTCCTAGTAACTGGGTCCTCTCCTTCAGTGGGTAGCCTCAGTGTGAGGGGATATCATGACATCATCTAGAAGGAGGTCCCAGCTATGGAATCATTTCCCTCTGTTCCAGCTTTATGTTTCCTTCCCTGAGACTTTCATCCTCCTCAGCAGTACAGATGCTGTCAGACTGGGGGTGGGACCGTTCTACTGTGTGTCTGAAAATCTCATCTACGTACCTCTCTGTCTCCCTTAGCTCTTCCAGTTCAGCCACTCTGGTCTCAAGAGCCCGTACTCAGTCTCTGAGGGCCATGAGTTGCTTGCACTGAAAATACACATATGTCACCTGCCCACAAGGCAGGTAATTGTACATGCTGCATTCAGTGCAATAAGCTGGTTAGTTCTGACTTCTGCCGGTATTATTTTTACTCTTGCAGGGTTTGTTTGTGACCTAAGTTTAGAGAATGAAGGTGTAGAAGATTGTTTTTGTTTGGTTTTTCTCCTCCTTTCTGTCTTTCTTTTCTCGAGGGTTTTCTGGTGTAGTTAGGTTAAAACCCCTTAGCCTCCTCTTCCTGCTACTGAACTGTCTCTGCTGCCAAACTCTCCTTGGTAGCTCACTCTGTCCCAGGGCACTCTCTGCTTGAGAGCTGGACCTAGAAGGAATGCCTCTCTGAACTCCCTCACATAACTCCTCTGTTTGCTGCTGGTGGTCACTTAGGAGCTGGCTTTTTAAACCCCTGTTCTCACTGAGATAGGATCCCTTGACAAGGGCATGGGGCTAAAGGATCAAAGAATAGCACACTAGAGCCTCATTAGTAAGCTCTCAGCCTAGCCTAGCTGGCTGCTTGGCTCAGCACACAGCCCCCACAACAGATCACACCATGCTCTAAAATGTACCTAGTTTGTGTTGATGTAGTTAATTTCAAACAAGTCTATGTTAACATGAACTAGGTACATTTTAGTATACACCAGCAGGGTCTAGATGGGCAGTTAGAGCACAGCACACTTGTGTGCTTTACAAATCACACCCCTCTGGTGCTCTTTGTATAGACAAGCCCTAAAGTGGTTGGGTTTTAAGTAATTCCTGATTGTAGTCCTAATTGCATAGATGTCTGTTTTGCCCAAACACTATCATTTTGACAGGAAATCCCACTGGTTAATTAAGAAGTTGTATCCCATTTCAGACTTGTTGCCTTTTTATTTTGAGAGTTGCCTTCCTCTTGTTAATGGGGCATTATAAATAGATGTCCAAGATAGGCCTTCACTATATAGTGTGATTGCTTATTTAGTTTGCTTTCATTTTGCAGATTGGCATGGCGAACTGACTTGCTACACAGAGAGAAAAATAAGTCTATTTTGCTCCTGGTTGCCTGTCCCCTGTGCTCCAAAAACTACTACTTATACAATCATTTTAAAGTGGTAAGTTAGAAAGACATTTCAGAAAGTCTGTCATTGTTGCTTGGTGTGATTCTTTCTGTCCTGACTTAAGTTCTCTCTCCTATATTAGACAAGCAATCAGATTCTGGACAGTTAAACACTGAAGGTCAAAGTCTTCCCTCAAATTTTGTACTCACATGTAATACCCACTGATTTCAGGGGGAACTGCATTTTAGAAACTGATGGGAGAAATTGGTGTGGAGGATGAAAAAGATTCAAGGCAGGTGGGCTAGTAAGCAGTGCAGAAGCATACAGGACCTCTGCATAGATGGCTCTGGCCTCCACCAGTTTATGTATCTATCTCAACATTTCCTATAGAGTCCACCACATTAGTATCTAATTTCAGTAAGTAAAGGGATTAACTGCTCTGCTAGTTCCACAGGGGAAGGTGCGGGTGACAATCTCTTCCTTGTTGGGGACAAATCAATGGAAACGCCATGAGTAGGATCTCACAGGTTTCCTGTCCCTTGCAAAGGTTCTTCCTCCTTTGGGGACAACCTGCCCATGTATTATTTTTTTTTAAGTAGTAGTAGAAAGCAGCAGTACAAGTGGGTAGTTGTACTGGGGAGGAGGAGGAAATAGTGGTCTGAACTGTGATGTGATTTTTCACCATACCGTGTGGGGTGACACGTACACCATTTGCTTGTTTACATTTACAAGAGCCGTGGTTAGGAGCACATCCTAATGCTGTGTAAATGGCTGTGCATTGAGGAATTCCCCTGGTCCCACTGAGGCCAGCGAGCAAGAGAATAATCTCTTCCAGGCCGGAATGGCAGTGGAGGTGCTTGGCAGCTGCAGTGCTCCCCACTGACTCCTGCACTCTCCCATTCTGTGAGGAATGGCTGGTGGATCCACCCTGTGGAGGATGCACTAACTCCACTCCAACTCCTCCCCTGCCCGGCTCAGTCTCCAAAGCACCTCTATTTCCTGGAGTGCTGGGAACCCCTTTGGAGCACAGACTTGTGTTGAGAACCCATTGCACTTGCCTTGACCCAGCAGAAGCACCAAATCTGTTGCACTCTGTAGCCATGCAGAGCAGGCAGGTCTTGCCTATCATTTGCCTCACTCCTTGCTGAATGTGTGTTTCTATATACGTAGTGGATGTGAGTATTCCAATGGCTCCAGAAGACCCCAGCCATCATCAGGCCCCATTATGCTAGGTGCTGTATATACACATAGCAAGAGAGAGATCCTGCCCTGAAGAGCTCACATTCAGAACAGAGAAAGCAGATGAAGGGTAGGAAGAAGAGATACAGCATACAAGCAGAAGACTGAGAACCAAGGCACAAAGAGATTGTGACTTTTCCAAAGTCACACAGAGAGACTGTGGCAGAGATAGGATTTGATCCAAGGTCTCCCAAATTCTAGTCCAGAGCTCTTAACAAGAAAATATTCTTCCTTTTTATTGGGTTTTAAAAAAGCATTTGCTTAAGCCAAGCTGAGGACATTATTGCTTTCTGCAATTAACAGCAGTTGGAAATGGGAAGAGTACTGTATATGATTTAGCGGTCATGAAGGAAGAGATTAAAGAAAAACCTCACAGAGATGCTCTAGCTGTGCACTCAAAAAATCATGCTTTGAAACATTAACCGCTGATCCACAGCTAAGCTGACTTAGAAGATGCAGGAGAAAACCTTGAAATGTTGTTCATGTATTAAATATTGCATTGTGACCACATATTGAATTCTAAAAAATCTGGTAGGTAAGTAATATCACTAGCCATAAAATAAACATTCCCTTTTAAAAACACTGTTGAGACTGCACACCTTAGCTGTACAAAGTCTCCTGTCCTCAGTGTGCAGGAAAGGATGTATAACCTTTTAGGGGATATGAGATAGGATGTTCCCACAGTGTCTATCTTTTTATCTCCCATTTTTGCTTACATGCCAGGAAATTCTATTAAAAGCTGTGTTTAAGTATCATTAAGGCTCCATGGTTAAATCACTCAGAGGTCAGGAAATGCCAAAGTAAAGGTTTGTCCATAAAGTTAATCTGCCCCCTTGTGTATATGCATTATAATGCAATTTTTAGTTACATCACATACTATTTCCCAAATAATGCCCTGTACTATTGTGACGGTGCTGCCCGTGGGAGCCTGCTGAGGTCACTCGATTAGGGTGAACTGCAAACAGAACGGGGCAGACAAACCTCAGAAGCTGGTGGATATTCCAATACTTAGATTTCCCAAGCCAGCACAAAACAGCTTCTATATTATCTCACTGGTTACTCAGACATCCAAACAACGCAGTTCCCTTAAAGTACCCAGCCTCAGGCCTCCGTCCAGACACACCTGTCAAATATGATGATTACTGAAAATCTTATCTCATCATATAAAAGAAAAGGTTCTTCCAACCCCAAAGGGTTAGCCACATACCCAGGTTCAATTATAACTTAGATCTTACCCAAAATACATGCTTAAAGCCAATTCTTATTAACTAAGCTAAAATTTATTAAAAAAGAAAAGAGAGAGAGTGTTGGTTAAAAGATCAATATAGATACAGACTAATTCAATTCTTGAGGTTCAGATACATAGCAGAGGTGAGCTTGTAGTTGCCAAAAGTCCTTTTAGAAATAGTCCATAGGTTATAGTCCAATGTCCATATTCAGGGTGGCTCCAGTCAGTGACTGGGGATCTCAATCCTTATGGCTTAAGGTTTCCCCCTCTTGAAACTCAAAGCAGATCTGAGATGAAGCAGGATTGTGTCCCAGGATTCTTATACATTTCCAGCAGCCTTTTGGCCTGAGAAAACAATAGGCTTAACTCTCCTTCTCCCAAACATCCTGGCAATTAGCAAAGGGTAATTTATCCATCAAACAGTTCAGATACAGGTTAGCACAACCTTCAAAGAGACATATAGACAATAATACGATTTCACTCAAGTATCATCATAAATGTTAATATTCCTTTTTTGCTCTTCGAATAAAAGCTATAGCAATAGACAAGACTTGTTTGCTTACATCACAAGACCTGAGCAAACACCTACCCTTCTATCTCTAACAATGCAGACTTGCATTTCAAAGCTCTATTCATTTACATATTTTCCTAACCAGTCTCTAAAGTTCAGCCATGGGTCAGGTCAGTCTGCGAGGTAATTAACTCTTTTCGGCCCTGTCACCTTTCAAAGAGATATTATATTACACTCATAACGTCACAACTATAATATACAATTATTTTCTACAGCCACGGATACACATGTAACATTTGCAGAACTTTGTCCTACACTGTGACTATCAGACAAAAAGGGACAAATCCTCAGCTGTGCTGGGGCCACTCCACCCGCTTTGATTTCCCCAGCATAGGAGAATCATTGGGTTGTTTAGAGACACCACAATGGCTCCTGCACCAATCTCCCTTCCTGGTCCCACCAATGGAGTCATGGCTACAGTAACGGGATTTGGTGGAGGCAGTTCCTGGGTGCCTCAATGGCCCATAGGAGCTATTGACAGCAAGCACAGTTTAGGGCAGTCTTCAGGCTGTTTTAATTTATGTCAGGGAACTAGCCTGGCACTTAGCTGGCACATGATACCTTTCCATTCCTCCTCCTGAAAAGCATTGAGACCATAATATATTAAAATCATTCCTATACCAGGTATGTGAAAGAGTTTGATCCTGAGGACAGTGACAGTTGAGAACCCTCTGGATCTTGCAGGTTTGATCTGTAACTAAATAAAGGTTCCTGTGGAGCCCTGCCTCTGCACCTGACAAGATTCACCTTACAAGGTTGTGGGAAAAGTGTGATATCTGAGAAACCATGTGATTCAGATGTGTGTGGGGGCAGAGTTAACCTTTGACTGTAAAGCCTCAAGTGTTTGTAAAGTTCATGTAGGGAATCTCAAAGTAAGGCTAGCATTATTTTATTTGCATTCATATTCAACAAAAATTACATGTCAAATTTGTAAAGACACTTAAATCTGGACATAAATAGAATTGCTTGGTTACCTGTGTTACATTCATTGGTCTGGTTCAAATGGATTGGACTGTAGTGATAACTGGGGCCTTCTGAGCCTAACTGAGGGAAAGTGGATAAAAGTTTATAAAGTATCACAATAAATTAACAATAAATGTGGATGGAAAAAGGTGCAAAAGGGAGTCAGATTAAATTAATCTAAACAAAAAGGCCTACTGATATAATTCAAGAACTGTGTTAAGATCATATCTGGTAATCAAGAAGAGTGTGGGACCAGAAATTAATGAACCAAAATTGGTGTGTTGGAAGTGAGGCCTAACAGAATAATGAGGGAGTGGGCTATTCTGCCCATTACTACTTTTTGGATTCCTCAAAAAGATTTTTTGGGGAAAGCTAGAAATGAGTGAAAGATGAAAAACACAGGAAGAAGCAAGCTCCTCCATCATTTCTGACCACCCATGGTCTCCTGGGACTACGAGATCCACTGTGACATGATTGGGTCTTTTTCATCCTAATCTTGAGAGATGTCCTGACCAGAGAGAGAGACCCAGATGACACTCCCACCAGTTCTGGCTAAATTCAAAACAGCATCTGGGGTGTGAAACTTTGTCACTTTTCCCATGTGTCCTTTTTCCTTCCCTACCATATTTTTGACTCTTTCCTAGCCTTCTTCCTTTGCCTTCTGTTTAATAAGAGTTAGGGTTGCCAACTTTTTAATCACACAAAACCAAACACCCTAGATCCACCCCTTCCCTGAGGCCATGCCCCCCCCCACCCCTACTCCGAGGCCCTGCCCCCCCCCAGGCACTAAATTTCCCCTCCCTCGGTGGCTCGCTCTCCCCCACCCTCACTCACTGTCACTGGCTGGGGTGTGGGAGGGGGTGAGAGCTCTGTCTGGGGGTGCAGGCTCTGGGGTGGGGCTGGGGATGAGGGGTTCAGGGTGCGGGTGGGCTGTGGGTTGAGGCAGGGGTTTGGGGTGCAGGAGGGGGCTCCAGGCTGGGGGGTGGGGCAGAGGGGTTCAGGGTCTGTGAGGGGGCTATGGACTGGGGCAGGGGGTTGAGGGCTCCATATTGGGGTGCAGGCTCTGGGGTGGGGCTGGGGATGAGGGGTTTGGGGTGCAGAAGCAGCTCCAGGCTGGCGGGTTGGGCAGACGGGTTCAGGGTGTGGGAGGGGGCTCTGGACTGGGGCAAGGGGTTGGGGTGCAGGAGAGGTGAGGGTTCCATTTCGGGGTGCAGGCTCTGGGGATGAGGGGTTTGGGATGCAGGAGGGGGCTCCGGGTTGGGAGGGGGGGGCTCAGGGCTGGGGTAGGGGCTCGGTGTTGGGGCGTGGGCTTACCTCAGGCGGCTCCCAGTTAGCTGCACAGTGGGGTGGCTAAGGCAGGCTTCGTGCCTGTCCTGACTCCACACTGCACCCCAGAAGCGGCCAGCAGGTCCGACTCCTAGGCAGAGGCATGGCAGGCGGCTCTGCGCACTGCTCTCACCCACAGGCACTGCCCCCATAGCTCCCATTGGCCGTGGTTCCCGGCCAATGGGAGTGCGGTGCCAGTGCTCGGGGCGGGGGCAGTGCATGGAGCCCCGTGGCCCCCTGCCTAGGAGCCGGACATGCTGGCCGCTTCTGGGGTGCAGCACAGAACCAGGCCAGGTAGGGACTAGCCTGCCTTAGCTCCTCAGCATCGCCAACCGGACTTTTAACAGCCCAGTCGGCAGTGCTGACCAGTCACAAGGGTCCCTTTTCGACCGGGTGTTCCAAAAACCAGACACCTGCTCACCCTAATAAGAGGCGGGGTTAGCCAGCCTAAACTGCAACAAACCCAAAGAGACAGTTAAAAGCAATGTCCTAAACAGCCCAGCACCGTACAAGTTTGCCAGGTCTTGGAGTGGCTGATAGTGTGCCTTGCCTGAATTTTTTCAGCAGTGAGATTACAAGGAAAAGTGAGCACCAAAGACAGAAGCTGCATTTTCTGTCTTTGCTGTTTTCTTCTTTCCCCGTTTGTATGCGGTTGTCTTGTTTTGTTTTCTAGGAAATGGGATTGGACATTAACAGTGACAACACCTGCTCCAGCCCATCTCAACTAAATTTCTCTTTCCCAAAAAAGGACAATTATCACCATCTTTAATACCATCTAGAAGACTGTCAAACAAGCAATTTTTCTTTATGAAAATGCTCTACAGTTAAAGGGAAAGGGAACAAAGGATATTATTAAAATATAAGCTTTATTACTTTGTTACAAATTCAAATGTTTTAACTTTTCTTTTTGTATCTTTGGTAACAGGTTTAAAAGATTTTTAAAAATCTCTTTGCCATGGTACTAAGCAGGTTGAGGTGACTGAATTCCAAGCCTGAACTTTATTTAAAATTGTTTAATATCGGACAATAACAGGGTCATGTTAACAACACTAAGTCTTTGGGCCCATATATTCCACCAAAATTAATACAAGTCTACACCTTTGAGATTGCCTTTTAAAGTTGTTGTGTGTGTTCTAACTGCCCCCCAAATTCACCAGTTATCATATTGCTGCTTTAATAAGTTATAGTTCAATAATGTTTATTTTAATGCTCTTTGCCTCAAGGGATAAAATCTCAAAACCTTTTGAAAGAACTACAGCATCAACGTCCATCACAATAGAACGAAAATTCCTTTACATGAATCGTGCTGTAATAATTTGGGTATCAGCAAATTACTCCCATGAGAGCTGTGTGAAAACAAAGAACATCTCCATTATACCCAGCAAGGCAGGTACAGTGCCTCTAATATGGTTCATTATTTGTATTACCATAGCATCTCAATAGTTTGGCTAAAACTACAGTATAATTTTATTAAAGTATGGATTTATTTGCTAAATTGTAACTCTTAGTATAAACTTCTTACCACCAAATAAAATAGTTAAACCATAATTTGGACCTCTGGGATGAAATCCCCACTCTAGTGATGTTAATGTGGGAAGGATTTCACACCTGGAGTGTTTGCGAGACTGTAAAGGAGCAATATCCAGAAACATATACATCAATACACACACACACTAGGTAGGCTCTTATTTTGTTTGCTGGCTTTCTGAAGGGGGGGCTGGTTCAGCAGCCTGTGTTTAAGGAAATTTATATAATTAGAATCTCTGCGTGTTCAGTCCTTTTCCAGGTTTTGGTCTGTTTCTTGGGCCACTAAGGGTATGTCTACACTTAAAAAAAAAGGGGTGGGGGGTGGGGGGAGGGAAGAGGTGTGCAAGCCATGGCAGTGAGTCTGAGGTCAGATCTACAGACTCTGGCTCACAGCGCTCACACTACAGTGCTTAAAAATAGCAGTGTAGACATTCTCGCTCAGGCTTAGAGACCCACCCTGCTTGCTGGGTTTCAGACCCCCAGTGGGAACATCTATACTGTTATTTGTAATGTAGTGCCTGCACAAGTCTGTAGACCCAGGTTCTGAGTCTCGCTACAGTGGCTTATTTTTTGGGGAGGGGCAGTGTAGATCTACCCTTTGGGTAAGACCAAGTCTGATTCAGGTTTGAGCTCAAGTCCCCCTTCCATCCACACACAAATCAGTCTGACTTGGATCAGCAAACACTCAGGACCTGGGTCCTACGACCCTGCTATAGGGCTCGGTCAGAGCCAGAGTCCTACTGTAACTGTAGTCCAAGCCCTGCCATTTGCAATGTGGACACAGCTCAAGCCATAGACCCAAGTCAGTCAGTCTATGTACTGCAGTATGGCCACATTAGCACAGCTGAGACCTGGGCCCAGCAATTGTAAGCCCAGGTTTACAATGCAGTGTGCATGCTCGGGTGTAGCCTTGGAAACCAAGCCTGAGTCCCACAGACCTGGGTTTACAATGCAGTGTAGACATACTTAAGTTAGTTACACAATAATTTTATATAAAAGGATACCACCTGGTTACAAATGAGATATCAAGTCCTGTTCTTCTGATTAGGTATTTATAATGAATTCACCATGGTATCCAAGTATTGCTCTAATCCTCAAGTGCTGCCCAAAGACTGAGAGTAACTTTGGTCACGGGCTCTTCTAGGAGACATGGGATTGGAGGTGGGAGGGAGAACAGAGTCCTCACTACTGCAGCACCCTACCAGAACCACTCCACAGCTGCTACTCTAGCCTCTGTTGGGGGCCTTTGGCCACTTTACATGTGTTAGGTTATGTCTACACTTTGAGCTGGAGGTGTGATTCTCAGCTCGAGGAGACACCCATGCTAGCTCTCAACGAGCTAGCACACTAAAAATAGACTGTAGCCCTGACAGTGAGAGTGGTGGGAGGTGCTGCCTGTCAGAGATGCTAGATATGTAGTCTGGGCAGCTAACCCTTCCCACCACTTGCACTACTGCAACTACATTCTATTTTTAGTGTGCTAGCTAGCTCAGGTACTTCTCCTGGAGCTGGAATCACACCCCCAGCTCCAAGTGTAGCCATAACCTTAGAGAAAAATAAATTGTACTTGAAATTACACCTCTGACATACCCATAAAATACAGAAGCAATTAGAGTTCAGGATAGCCTTTTTAAACAGCATTATTGCTGGTGCTGTAGACTTTCTGATTTGAGGATTGTGCCACTCACGCTGACTTTGAATGGTATCTGATACCACAAATTCTCATTGAAATCAACAGGACTACCTGCAGAGAAAGATCTTACCCTCACTGAGTAAATGTGGCAGAACTGGGCCTTTGTCTCATACTGCAAAATTTTACTAATGAATTCTTTCTGGATTTTGAAGATTTAAAATCAACATATTTAGTACTGAACAAACAGAAGGGAGAAAAAAAATGTATTTATCATTGGTTTCCTGCTGTGTGTGTGTGTGTTTACGGCTTCTGCATTGTTCATTTTAGAGAAGTGTGCTATACACTCCATAAGTGCTCACCAGTTATCAAACAAATTAATAATTAAGTGGGATGTACCAAAAAAGTCTATGCAATATGAACTGCAATATAAAGAAGCACGTCCAACATCCTCACAGTGGATATTGGTGAGTATATGACGATAGATATCAATTTAAAAGATTCAGCTGAATATTATTGGTTCTACGATACACAGCACTGTTCTGACAAGACAAAAAAATACTCCCTGTTAACCACCATTTAAATTCAGTTAAGATGTCCCAGGCTGTGGGACAGATCCTGAGCTAGTGTGAATCAGAATAGCTCTGTTGACATTAATGAAGCCATGGTAAATTACATCAGCTGAGGTTCTGACCCTACATTGTTAATGGCTAATTTCAGTTTGACAAAAAAGTGCCAAATGTTGCACCCTCTGCTCATGCTTAAACCCCACCTCTTAGACACACATTACATTTTTAAACTGGTGCTCAAGAAATCAGATACACAAGGCATTTTCAGTGCCAGTGCAAAAGCTAGCTTAGCATTTTGAGCATTCACAACTCTTATTAAAAATCAATCTCAAAAGTTGCACATGTGGCTTGAGGGCTTTGAATGTATTACCTCACCTCTTCCATGTGCCTCAGCTTCAACCCCAAAGAAAGTGGAAAGTCTCTAAATCTTTCCATGATTCTGTATTTTCCCCCAAATCAACTTTATTAATAGAAATATGTTACAAAACAAAATATTGTCTCCTAAAAATGCTTCTGCTCACTGTCTTAGCACTAGAGCAAGAGCTAGCCACCTAATTGCTTTTATTCATATTTATCGCAAATATTTTCATGGCAATAAAAACTATAATGGAGAGTAGTAAGGAGACTTTTAGGCCCAAATTTTCAAAAGTGCATCTCTGCCAACTATGTACATTGCCTATGTGATCACTGTAATTGTACTACTATTAACTGCATACACAAATTAGCATTGAGGCACTAAGTATGTGCATGCAGTTTTGAAAAATTTTGAGCCCAATGTGCATTGCTAATACTTCATTTTACCTCACTTTCTAGCTCTTTTGAGCTCCTAAATGAGGCCCCAACTCAGTAAAGCTCCTAAGCTTGTGCTTAAATCCATCCTTGGTCACAAAAGTACTTAAGCTTATGCTTCACCTTCAGTACATGCTTGAGTCCCACTGAAGTCAATGGGACATAAGCACGAGCTTAACTTTAAACATGTGCTTAAGTACCCTTCTTGAATCACAATACTTTCCTGAAATGGGACCATAGTACATGCCTTGAGTGTCTAATGGTTCTCAAAGTGCTTAGGTGCTTAAGTCCCAGACTTATGCTCCACTGCAATCCCCAAAACTCCCACCCAACCCCCTAGGTGTCTACACTCACTCAAGTACCCTAGGTGCCTATGTCTCTGAGCATACACAATGCTACCTCACTTGAGGTGTCTGAATGCCTATCTCCTGCCTATGCCCCAGACCGATCCGCAAACTGGGGGAAGATAGGTGCTCAGATGCTGCCTACTGGATCAGGTCCCATTCAATATCTGGCATCCTGTTGGAGCTGGGAAACTTGATCCTGGGACCTCCCAGGTGGATGACCTCACCACTGAACTATACAGTCATTCATTTTCTCTCTCTTGCCCAATGATTGTTCCACTGTGAATAAATACTTAAGTAGTCATTGGGCCAGAAAGAGAGAGAATGAATGTTTCTATAATTTAGGGTCCAGTCCCCCTGTTCCAATCACTAGTTAGTTATACACAGTAGAACACTTTCACCAGAAGAAGCACTATGTCCGAATATCCCATAGCTCAGTGGGTAGAGCATTTTCCTGAGAGGCAGGAGAACCTTGTTCAAATCCTCTGCCCCACTCAGGCAGAGGGGAAAATGGAACCGGAAATGCCCACATCCCAGGTGAGTGATTTAACCATTGGACACTACCTCCTCCAGCCATTTTGTGAGGAACAAGTCAGGCTTCTAACTCTGTCCCAGAATAAACGACTTAGACACCTAAGCCACCTGACTCCAGGAGAGGAGTTCCCATTCACAGACTATTGGCAGAGATAGGTGTCTCCCTGCAGCCTCTGAGAGAGAGATGGAGCTTAGGACACTGCCCTCTTAATGGCATCTCCCATTGGCTAGCTTAAGCGGCTCCCTGCCTTGTGTGCTGGCTTTTGTGGCTTGCATACTAAGGCACCTCTCTTCCCCATTTGTTATACAGGGAGCCCAGGTGCCTAACTCAGGCTTTTGTGGATCACAGTGTTGTTCCTGTGATTTTCTAAGTGCCTAAAAGTTAGGTGCCATGATGTTTAGCATTGCAATACCTACGTCCCTTTATGGATCTGGGCCTTAGTGACTCCTGTATATTGGTGAGTACCCTTAACTTCCATTGAAATTAAAGAACTGGGCCCTTAGAAAGGAGAGCAATGATTACAGAGTATAAAATTATTAAAAGGGAACTTTAGTTTAATGATGCCAAATATTGTTTAAAATTTGTTTGTTTGCAGGTGCCCACAGCAAACGATGCTGTCAATGTGACTGTCTCCGATTTAAACAGTACATCTTCATATGTTATTCAGCTCAGATGCTTACCCAGTGAGGATAACCACTGCGTTTGTGTTTGGAGTAAAGAGATTTTAGTCCCTCATAGTACGTGCCATTTCATTTGGTTGTTCTGGTGATTCGTATAAATCAGTTGTTGCATAAAGTTATGTAGTATTTATAGATTGGTAAATATTAAAATCAAATTATGAGATTGGGTTTCCTCATCCTTCTCTTCTCTAGAGCTGAGTGACAAGCCAACAATTTCAGCTAATGAAACCATAGAAATCTCTCCAGGAAGAATAAATGTTTTTCTTCAGTGGCAGGTAATGTATTTGTTATTATTATGGATATAGCAAAAAAGTTAATCATTTTGGGTGAAACAGGGGATTTAGTTCATTATATTGAAATGTTAGCAAATATTCTTATGCAAGCAAAAGTATATTTGAGTATTGCGATGTTGTGCACCTTTGCATCAGCAGTTCCTAGCACTATATATATAAATGTGTACAGTCATGGTAGAGAAGAGTGAGCAAAACCCCTTTGTAAACTTACAAAATGATTGACGCAGCAACATCTGAACTCTGGACATTGGCCTAAATGAAGCATCTTTCCATTCTACACTAAGTATTTGTAGGAGCTGGATTCTCAAGTCTCTCTCTCACAATCATCCTCACACTTCACCTTGAAAGATTCCCTTAGGCAGAGACACCTGAGGCCGTAGAGCTAAAAGACTCTCTTTGTCTCACATAGTCATAGGGTGTCATCTTATTCTCAAATGGGACTACAGCTTTTGAAGGAGCCCCACTCTAGGAATTCTGAAAGCAATTTCCAAGTTTATTTATTCAAAAATCTAGATACAGCATAGGTTATGAGGCTCTTGCTGACAAAAGAGTGTCTATTCTCCGTGCAGAGTGCTGCATATTCACCATAATGCCATTAAAACTTCAGAAACTGAAATCTGGAAGTGTCCCTTCTTCCACAATGGACATCATGATCATCAATTGACTGACTACTGTACATCAGCCATTTTTGCTGAATTAATGATGTGAAGGTTTCCTGACAAAGTGAGCACATAAAAAGTGTGAGGGCAGTAAATCCGACAACCTTGAGTTCACTGCCAGGGGGCTAGCAGGACATTTTGATGACCAAGGAGCTATTATAGACTTCAAGGCCTGTGGTCTTCATGTAAAGACTCTATCTAAAACCCGAGGGAAAAAGAGGGCTTCCAATTCTAAATCAAAGGGGGCTCTCATGAGTGAAGCCAAGAGTCCAAGTCAGAATCAACAGACATCTGTATGTGAAGTGATCTATCAAAGGGACATTTTGCAGCAATCTGCTGAAAAAAAAGAAACTTCTTAGGAAGTTACCCCTCTTACCAGCAGCTGATGAATCTAAACTAGAAATAAAATTATTCCTTTTACAGTAATGTCGTAAATCGTACATACTAATTCCAATATCAAACTGAAGGAAGAAATCATCTTTAGACTGAGAGCTTGAGTTAGAGCTTATGTAATTGTTTCATCTGACCCCATCTTCTATAAAATTGAAGGCCTTTCGTGCACTTTAGTCCCATTCACCTCAACTGGGATGCACTCAAGTGCATGCTTAAGTGCTTTCCTGACTTGGAGCCTAATGACTTTAAAGATACACGATAGTGTAAGAGTAGCTGGGATGTGCTTCTGAGTCTTTAATAATTATAAATAATTATACGGCTATTTACACAGCATTGGAGCAGAGACCAGTTTGTGACACAAGACTATAGTATCTAGTACTAGTATCTGGATGCTTAAGATGCATTTGCCTTGGTCAGTGCTCATCTTCTTCTTTTGAGGATTACTCTGCTCTGTTACCATACTAAACAAACTTAATATCAGTAGGCAATATCTGCTGTAGCAGTTTAATTACCAGTCCCCTCCTCCTCACAAGATAGTTCAAAATGCCCTATCGAATCTAGGGGATTAAGATTTTCAAAGGCATACATGGCAGTTAAGCACCTAACTCTCACTGACTTTCAGGCTCCTAATAATTAGGGGCACATTCTGAGTGCAGCGTACAAAGTGTTTTAGCAGCTTCATCCTCATTAGCGTTTATTGGATTTGCACAGGTAAGAACCCAATTCATCATCATCATCATCACTCCCATAACCGCATTGGTCATTGGGGCACCATCATTGATGATCAACCTACCTATTGTCTCCACCCCTGATGATTGTGTGTCAGTGCTTGAGTCTCTGCGACGTCCATTCCTGTCTACTCTTTTATGTTGTCAATCCATCTCTTCTTCTGTCTACCTCTTCTTCTCTTCCCCTCTACTGTCCCTTGGAGGATGATCTTGGCTATAGGCCAGATGATCTTGTTACATGGCCGTACCACTTCAGCTTGCGCTTCTTCATGGTTGTCAGGAGGTCTTCATATGACCCAGCGCATTGGGGTGATGATATTGCAGACCTCTTCATTAGTGACGTGGTCAAAGTACAAGATGCCCAGGATTTTATGGAAGTATCTCATCTCTACTACCTGTATTTTCCATTCAAGTTCTGCCGTAAGGGTCCATGTCTCACAGAAAACGTATACAGAAAAATGGAGATGACCAGTGCATGCAGCAGTTTCAGTTTGGACTCCAGGGAGATGTTCTTATTTCTCCAAATTGGCTTTAGCTTTCCCACTGCTGCTGCTGTTTGTGCAGTTCTTGCCAGAATTTCTGCCTTTGATCCTTCATCAGTGATGACTGCCCCCAAATACTTGAACTGTTTCACTATCTCCAGCTCTTGTCCACTGACAGTGATATGTGATCCCGTCACGTTTGTTTGTCATCAGCTTGATTTTCTCTGCACTGATTTCCATGACGTATTTTGCGGAACCCAATTAAGCAAAGCATTTAAGCACATGATTATGTGCTATATATTTAAATAATTTTAAGCAAATGCTTAAGTCCCAAGAACATGCTTAAGTGCTTTGTTGAATCAAATCCCCAATCACAGCGCTAAATTTATCTCCTTTTGACAATCAATGTGCAAAGACAGGGAAAATTTGTTTATACATAATTTCATGGGTGTTTTGTGGCTTGCAATTTTTTGTAACTGTTCTAATTTTATTAAGAAGGGGATTGATATCTGATTGTTCAGTAATAATATTTTTCTATTAGATAACACAAAGCAGGAATGTCATTGGATACTATGTTAATATTGAAAGAATACCCAACAGTTGCAATGATCGACCTGAACGCATCAACGTAACCGAGAGAAGAGTGCATCTGAATCTCTCCATGGCTTATTATCGGTTTAATATTTCTGCCTATAATGAAGCAGGAGAATCTCCACAGATCACTTATGTTGTCCCAGATTTCACCACAACAGGTACTTTATCACTTATTCCAGATAGGTGAAGAAACATTCTTTTATGGGCAATGTTGCCTTGTGATAGCAACAGTTTGGGGATGATTGTTCCTCTTTATTTTTTTCTTTAAACCTGCACCAGATTAAGGACTCATGAAAACTGGCCAAAAAGAGCAGTTTTATGGAGCTCTATCAGAACACGTTATGTCACGTGGTACTATCTATTATGAAGATTAAAGTTATTCGTATCAAATTAATGCCTGTAGGAGGTATTCAAACTGAATTCTGTGTGAGCTGATCCAAACCAAGAAATCTGAAAAATAAACTGGAAACCTGAGAGAACAGCTACATTTATTTCAGCTAGGCCATTGGATTAACTACTAGCAGACTAATTTTACTGTGCATTACAGACATTGTAGTATGAGGTGGTTATAGCTGTATATGACCTGTCAGGTGCATATTTACAATTAAAGGTCATCATGATCTACTGCTACTCCATTCAGTCTTTATTTTATGTCGTCTTCTGGCAAGTTGCATGTGCACACAAATTTCCAACATGAAACTAATACGATGGTAAGAACAAAATTAAGAGAGGATGGGGAGGTCCTTCCAAAAATTAGAAGGCTTCTAAGAAATCCAGGAAATATAACTGCCACAGTACAATTTCCATGCTTTGCTAAACACTTGCTTTTATATATCCATTCAGTGTTAAAATCAATGTTCCCATGGACTGGCACCTATAGTACATTGTATTATAAATGTAATGGGTATTGTAAAGATCAATGTTTGTCAAGTGCTTTATAGATTAAATATGTCACAAATGCTCATTGTAATTATATATTATCTCATATCATGATGACTGTAACCTCTTTCCCTCTGGCCTCCTCCCATATTGCCACTCTCCAATCCATACAAAATGCAGCTGCCAAGAATCTCTTCCTGCCCTGTTACTCTGACCATGACATCCTGTCTCATTGTCCACCAGATCATATTCAAGATTTTTGTCCTTACCTTCAAGACACTGCACAACTCTACCTCTCCCTGTCTGTATGGGTTGTCTCTTAATCCCCTCCCCACCTTCTCTTCTCCATCAACAATGCAAGCTTTGAGCACCCAGTTGCTCATTTCTCCCACAAATATCTCTGCACTGTCTTCTATGCGACCCAAACTCATAGAAGGAACACTCAAAACTTAACCTCAAGACCACTCCTCTCCCCTTCTCTCTCCTAAACATTCTCTCTTTTCTGGTGCCTATTTAAAAAACAAAACAATCAGTGGTGATTAGGTTTAGTAACATCTGGTTTATTAAAACTTTCAAATGGTCTAGAACCTTATGTTGTGCAATAGTTACCTCATGTAGCCACACCTTTGTTTTCTATTACCCTTCTTGTCCCTTCCTACCCCATCCCTCCTTTTGTTTGCCATACTCAATCATTGAATCTTATTCCAAACAAGACTTTAAGCACCTCAGGGAAAGGCCATGTCTTCCTATATTTTTGGGCAATGCTAAGTGTACAGGACCTGCTACAGCGGGACTAGCATTTTTGGACTGATCATATCAAAGTTATAATTAGTATTGTGACAAAGTCAGTCCTGAGAGGTATACCAGAGTGGTGGAGGGCAGATATATCAGCCCTAGAATAGTAGAGGCCTGTTCCCTATGAGCTTAACAAGGGTTACTTCAGGTTAACTAGACACACTTGAGGCCAGTTAAGGGCTCACAGTGACATTTAAAAAACCCCTCCTGGTGAGAGAGGGGAGGGGAGATAAAATGCTGCTTGGAAAAAGGCTTCTCCTGAGTGGAAGGCTGCGCTCCTTCCTATAGCAACCATGCTAATGGACTGTTAGGGGAAGGACTGCACCCAGAGGCCAGCATAACAATGGAACACCCCAGAGAGAGGGCAGGGAAAGATATTCCCCTTTTTGTGTTATGAACTTGTTTCTTTTAAAACAAACAGAATGAAGTATTTCTTCACATAACGCACAGACAACTTTATCAGAGGATGTTGTGAAGACCAAGACTATAACAGGGTTCAATTCTGAGTAGTTTGCTGTAAGACTTTCTAATTTGAGTGTAGTTATTGTAATATTATTATTATTGAAATATTAGGACAATATATTGTTGTAAGGTAGAATTTCCTATGGCCTGATACTGTGTGTGAGTAACAGTCAGCATCTGGGTACCTCTGTCACTCTCCAGCTGATGTGTCTGCAGTTAATGTTTCATACCTTCTCCTTTCCACCCAACACCAGAATTTTCCAATTAGTCCTGAACACAATTCTTCCCCTTCCTCCAACGTCATTGTCACCTTAGCAAATCTCTCTTCTGGTTTCTCTTATTCTTGACTTTAGTTCTCACCATAATTTTCCTCTACCTTTCCCTGCCACTGAGGAATATAGTATCCACCACTTCAATCTTTTCTGACTAATCCTACTGATAGTCAATGGTTTACCAAGTCTGCCCACTTAAGCGTCATGATTTTCCTTAGACGTTTATTTTCAACTCTAGCTGTAGTTTCATCCTTTGTTTTTCCTAATGTGCCTAAGGTCTTGCACATCAATAAAAGCATTACTGTGATTATATAGGCATTCAGTTTGTTTCCCATGAAGTTTTCTTAGACCTGGTCTACACTATGGGGTTAGGTCGAATTTAGCCACATTAGGTCAATTTAAAAATGAATGCATCCACACAACCAACCCCGTTCCGTCGACCTAAAGGGCTCTTAAAATCAACTTCTGTACTCCTCCCCGACGAGGGGAGTAGCGCTAAAATCGACTTTGCTGGGTCGAATTTGGGGTAGTGCGGACGCAAATTGATGGTATTGGCCTCCGGGAGCTATCCCAGAGTGCGCCATTGTGACCGCTCTGGACATCACTTTGAACTCCGATGCACTAGCCAGGTACATAGGAAAAGCCTCGGGAACTTTTGAATTTCATTTCCTGTTTGGTCAGCGTGGCGAACTCAGCAGCACAAGTGACCATGCAGTCCCCCCAGAATCAGAATGTTTCTCCCCCTATCATCTCGGTCCGTGAGGTTATCGCAGATTAGAAGGCGGAAAAAACACACACTCGCAATGACATGTTTTCCGAGCTCATGCAGTCCTCCCGCACTGATAGGGCACAGCTTAATGCATGGAGGCATTCAGTGGCAGAGGCCAGGAAAGAATTAAGTGAGCGCGAAGAATGGAGGCAGGACGCGATGCTGAGGCTAATGGGGGAGCAAATGGACATGATGAAGCGTCTGTTGGAGCTGCAGGAAAGCCAACAAGAGCACAGACCCCTGCTGCATCCACTGTATAACCGCCTACCCTCCTCCCCATGTTCCATAGCCTCCTCACTCAGACGCCCAAGAACGCGGTGGGGGAGGCTCCAGGCACCCCGCTACTCCACTCCAGAGGATGGCCCAAGCAACAGAAGGCTGTCATTCAAACAGTTTGATTTTTAGTGTGGCTCCAATAAGCAATGTGGCCTTGTCCTTCCCTCCTCCCCCACCCCACCCGAGCTACCTTGTCCGTTCTCTCTTTTTTTTAAATTAATAAAGAAAGAATGCATGGTTTCAAAACAATAGTTACTTTATTTCAAAGGGGGGAGGGTGGTTGGCTTACAGGGAATTAAAATCAACAAAGGGGGCAGGTTTGCATCAAGGAGAAACACACACAACTCTCACACCGAAGCCTGGCCAGTCATGAAACTGGTTTTCAAAGCCTCTCTGATGCGCAGCGCACCTTGCTGTGCTCTTCTAATCGCCCTGGTGTCTGGCGCGAAACGATTGTCTGCCGTTGCTTTCACGGAGGGAGGGGCGACTGATGACATGTCCCAAAACTACCCGCAACAATGTTTTTGCCCCATCAGGCATTGGGAGCTCAACCCAGAATTCCAATGGGCAGTGGAGACTGCGGTAACTATGGGATAGCTACCCACAGTGCACCGCTCTGTAAGTCGATGCTAGCCATGGTAGTGAGGACTCACTCTGCCAACTTAATGCGCTTAGTGTGGACATATGCAATCGACTGTATAAAATCGATTTCTAAAAATCAACTTCTATAAAATTGACCTAATTTCGTAGTGTAGACATACCCTTAGATCAAGTTCTCCTCAGCTAGTTTTGTCACTTTTTAATTCTTCCTTATAGCCACGCTCCTACTGTTTTTCAGAAAGAAGATGAAATGGAGTTCTCTATCAACCACAACATTCCCTGATGTATAAGTTGCCCGTCTTCCTTCTTAGTGTCAGCCAGTTAGTCTTGCCAATTTTGATTATTAATGACTACACTATCTAGTGTTCGTTGGGAATTTTTAGATTAAATGTTTTTTTCAGTCAGAAAATGCTGATTTGTCAAAACCAAGACTTTTAGCAGAAATGTATCAATTCAAATGAAGCTTTTGTTAGGAAAATTTCTCAAGCCCTGGATGGAATTTCTAGGAAAAACCAGGGAAAGAGAGACAGACACTCAGGTTCAGATCCCCGCTCTGCCTAATTTGGAGCAGGGGCTTGAACCGGAGGATCCCACATCCCAGGTGAGAGTGTCCTAACCACCAGAACTTTGGGTATTCTGGGGTGGAGGAGCCCAAGTCTTTCCTGTTGGAGTGATTCCAATTTGTATAGATAATTAAATATTAATTGGATGAGAGAGAGAGAGAGAGACTGACTCTAGCCTGGTAGTTAGGGCACCAAGTTAGAAGGAGCAGGGACTGGAACCCAAGTCCTTCTCATTCCAAGTGAGTGTTCTAAACACCAGGCTAGAATCAGTCTCTCTCTCTCTCATCCAATTAATATTTAATTAATTATCTATACAAATTGTTTTTTCACAGAGTTTCAAAACTTTGTCTGTTCACACAAAACTTAATGCTGAAACCCCAGCTTTTCTTGTGAAATGGAATTCTCATTTTCTAGCCAGCCCTACTATTGTCAGACTTTACATAAAGAAGAATGCCACAAAAACATCTTATTTCCCTCAATCTGAAGCCTAACATGACTGTCTCCCCCAGTCAGAAATGTCTCACATAGCAGCACTCCATTCAGTACTACGTATGACTTTCCTGGGGGGAGGATTCCTGTTAAGTAAGGTGCTCCCCCTTCCCAAGGTTTGAATGTTCTCTTTCCCCTTTGTAGTAAAGGCCATGTCCAGAAATCAAATGTGGATCTTCACTAAGGCAGTGCAAAGCACTAGACTGGCTTGAAACTTTTTTATAAACTATATTGTTACTAGTGATTAGAGTTCATTAAGCCTTACTACCCACATAGTCTCCATGACTTGCCACAGGATGCTGGCTTCACAGTGAATTTTTTTTTTAAATATTTGCTTTCCTATTTATTGATCTATAAAATATTTTGCTTTTCCCTCAGTTTTGCCTGGACAAATCACTGCCATACCACAGGGAAACAACACTGTTGTCACCTGGACTCCAGAATACATTCCAAAGTGTTTTGTGGTTGATTGGGGCACTGGTAAAGAAGATATGCACATGAAAATAATAACTAAGCCCATGGGAAATTTCACACTAGGTAACAATTCAACTTTCTTTCATGGATTGTCCAGTTATTTTATGGGAAACATGCCTCTTTCTTTCACTTGCAGTTTTAAAAACCACAAGACAGACGAAGATCCTTCCTCACACCTCTACTCTTCTTTGTTTTGTGTATATGGGGCGGGAAAAAACAATTGAAGTACATGGGAGTTTCAGTCCTCCCTGGGAAGCCTACTGGTCGTGGTCAGTGAAGAAATGCAGCTATACAAACACAGACTGTTTGTGCTATTCCCCTCCCCCAAATCCAGGATAGAGACTTATATGCTGCAGGCTAACAACATGACAAGGGTGACAACATTTTGCCCTCCTAAGTAAACTTCTCTTACATGACAGACAGCTGTGTCACAGGCTGCCCAGTAGATGACATTCCATCCCTTTCCCCATAACTTGTCCTTGGAAAGTCGCAATAACAAAACCAAGCTTGTTATGCAGCATATCTGAGTTATGTGCAAAGTGCTTCTGTTCAGGAACATTTTACAGGACTTACATTCTGCATATTGACTGAGATCATTCAAGTGACTCTGGCAAAGATCAATCAGGATTAATGTCAATGTACATTGGAGACATTTGATCTGAGGGTCACAATTGAAATGTTATCAATAATTCATCCACTGTTTTCATGGATCCTCTTATTACATGTGCACCCCCTGATTGCATCCAGTTTAAGTTCCCAGACAGAAAAAAAAAATCCATGCTTGAGCCAAGAGGCCTCAAGCTATTTTACTTTCCTGCTTTCCACCCTGTAGCTCCATCTGTGCAACAGAAGCAGACTAGAAACGAATTTGGCATACTTTACAAACAAGGTTGTATATTAATATTTGTCATTTTAATTATGAAAAAAATCCAAAATGTTGTATGAGGGCGGTCTAGAAAGCCACCTGGAGAATGTGTACATTTGGACTCTTAACACGAAGACCTGGAATTTGTTAGACTATATTTGGGGGGTTATACAGAAAATCTGAAAGTTCCCTCCCCTTACCTGTTCAGCAAATACTGATTCCAACTTGATTGTTTTCCAGACCATTTACAACCATATAAATTGTACAAAATAATGGTGCATGCATCTGACATATGTGAATGTGAAAGTTTCATGAGACATGAGGGGACATTTGGAGTGACCCACTTCTACTCAGTTCAAGGAGGTATTTCCTAGAAAATCTTTACCCTGTTTGTTCCACTCCACTTTTTCTCCTATTTCTCCACCATCAGTAATAAGGGAGCTCCACCATAACATCTTTGCTGGGATGACCTAACATAACACTACTATCCACTCAGTCATGCCCCTAACTCCAAGCTGTGATGTGCTGGCTTTGTGTGTGAGTGAATGTGATGTTGCTTGCTAGTGATGGGTCCACAGAGATGATGGGGTAACTATTACTATTCATGGACGAGATGTTAAGGCAATGGAGCAGGGGTTTTGTCCCTTCTTGCAGTGTGTGATTTGTGGCCAGATTCTGATACCCTTACCCACATTGACTAGCACCTTTCTAGGTGAGTAGCCATTCATGCCAATGTGACTATGGTGAGTAAGGGTATCCTTAGAAATTGTATCTGTAGCAGATGGATATGATGTCTCTACCTTCTTTGGTATTGTTTTAAGCAGGACTCAACCTCCCACTGTATGTAATTGTTCTCTTTCCCTTCTCTGCCATTAGTTATGTGTGTGTCAGTCTGCAAATTGGGGAGATGCTTCCCATTCAGCGGTCAATTTCTATGTATGGATTAGCATGCTGCACATTGGATTACAGACAATAGTTATCTGTATGATTTGAGTTATTTATTTTTAAATGACCTGATGCTTAAGTTCCTAGGACAGGTCCAGCTACTGTGAAAATTTCAAATATCATGAAGCATTCCGCTATTGTGAAATGGACTGAAGTACCTGCAGAAGACTGTTTGGGCTTCCTCCAGGAATACAGAATCAACTACACCGACACAATGAAGAATCTCTCTCTGGGTAGGTCACTATGTCACATCATCATAAGACAAGACCAACATTTCCCACATAGAGCAGTAGCAATCAGACATAACTGTTGCCTACAAATTACAAGTGTTGAGCTACTTAATACCTTTAATCCATACATATAACTTTATTCACCTTTGATTTCAGTGGCAGTTGAGTCTGTCAGCAGATCAACTGCCAGTGAACATTTTAATATTCTAACTGGTTTAGACTATCCAAAGACTTCTAATGATTACAGGGTATGTTCTCAGTTTATTATGAAATGTATCTTTAAAGATTAAGTATCAGCATCACCACAGGAAGCCAAAATTCAGATCAATTTAGGCCATGAAAGAAACACTCAACATATTTTGAATTCAGAAAAGTGTTCAAAGGTTCACAGAATTACTCTCCAGTTCAATACAATTTGTTTTAGTTTACAAGTGATCAAGTTGCTGTTAAAGCTTCAGCCATTTTCATGACACTAAAACACACCAGGCTCCTGCTGCTAAAAATATAGTAGCAATTTCTGTTAAACACTGAAAGGAAGGATATGCTATCAGCATGTTTACCACTTAGCTTAAGGTATTGTGACAATCCACACTATTTCTGTGTTGCATTATGACTCAGCCCATCTTGTTTCTGAAGATCTTTATTGGGGGTCAAAGATAATGCATGATTCTTATTTGCTGCTTATTAGACTAAAAATGAAATATAGTCTCAACAGTTTCCTGCTCGTATTGAAAGACAGATTAGATAAGTGATCGGTTATTACCAACTCCAAAGAATATAGTTTTAAGTTGGTTCCTAAAGGCACTATATTAATTACAAAGAAAGATTCATTGAATAGTTAGAAGCTAATGAATGGTGGGCTGATTCCATTTTACATGAGCTCATATCAGAGAAAATTTACAACAGATTCTCTTTTGATTGATATCCTCGCTCTTGTCTGCAGGGGAAAGATTCCAAGCTGCAAGTTACAACACATTGAGGTTTAGAAATTTAACTTTCATAGCTAGTGCAGTCTGCATATCAAGAGAGATGACAAATATTTACTGAAAACAATAGAAGAGCAAAATAGAAGAGCAACTGGTTTCTAGAACTCAAAAATCAGCCGATGGACATAATGGACGATCAAAAAATAAGCAAAACTTGGTGGATGAAATCCTGGCTTCATTGAAGTCAATGGCAAGAGTCCCATTGACTCAAAGGCAGATTTCACCCCAGGTGCCTGCTTAGAAAGTTTAGTATTTTGAAAAAAACAAAGCCCAGGGTTGCTTGAACTTTGTGGGCAGAAAGAGTTGAAAAACTGCTGAAGTGTAGTGACAATTCAAGTTGCTGCAATGTGAATTAACCTGACAGATGATTACTGGGTTTTCCAGAAAGGAAGGATGATAAGCTTCATTTCACAGACTCTTTGCCTCACTCAGCTCTACGGTCACACCTTTTGCTTTCAGGAAATAGGCTATTTTCTTTAACATTAAAACTTCCATATCAAGAGTATCTAAATGCTTGGCAGCATTCTACAACATAAAAGGCATTGTTGTATTGCAAGTGAAGTTATTCTGGTGACAGCAAAATCATCCACTGCACCTTCAGAAAGAAAATAGTTTTGAACTAAACCAAAGCAATACAGCTGTGGATCTGAACATACAGTCCTTTCTCACACAAATACCTACCTGAGTAGTACATCACTAAAGTCAAGTAAGGTGAGTGTTGCTTGATGAATGAGGATTGCTCATGTTAGTAAAAGTTGCGAGATTAGGCCCCATGGTATGTTCCTACTATCACCTGCTTTGACAGTTACCAGGCATCTACAAGCTCCTTTGAGTCATGCATTCTACATTAGGGGTCAAATTCAGGGCCTAGACACTTAATGCAGATGTACAAGCACACTGATTAAGCAATAACATTCAGATAAGTCCTTATTCCGACTGTCACAACAGTAGATACACAGGAAACTCACTTTCAGTGTGTTTCACACCTCTCTTCTCCCTCCCCGCACCCGGTCTACAGAGTATACGAGCCTACCACGGCTACCCTTTAAGGATAGCTCAAGTGGTAGAGGCTTATGCTTTTAGCTCTTGAGATCTTGGGTTAAATACCCAGGCAATTACCTATACTGGAAGTTTATGGCACACCATCTTCAAATAGCCATACACTGAGATTACTTGTTCCAGGACCCTAATTAATTTCAAGAAGAGAGGATACATAGTGAGTCCCAAACCCAGCATCTGCCATAGAATGCTACCTCCTTTGGCACCAAGCATCGAAGGTCTGCAGAGTATGGTTTCCTACAGGTTTGGGATGAGGGCATGAAGTTGGGCCTCTTCTCAGCTACAGCTTTATGGGCTTGTTTCTATGTACAGCTTGAATTTGGCTCTAGTGTTCTACTTTTGCTGATCCCTCACCCTCTTGTGTTGCAGCTGTTGCTGTCAATTCTTCTACCACCTGCTACCTGTTAACAGGACTTAAAGAAAAAACTGCCTATAAAGTACAAATATCAGGAGTCACCACTGCAGGAGAAGGAGCCCAAAGTCGTTCACAGTTTTTCACTACTCTGAAATATGGTACCGTGAAGTTCTTTGTGTGACTGTGCTGTGCTGCATTGATCCATACCATAAAAATGGGTCGTGGTGTTTTATTCCAAAACCTCAGCCCTGGGCAATATTAGCCATGAGTAGAACAACCTGTAAAACTGAGAGACAGAGCTAGGGAAAGGGTGACATCCCCCTACAGCTTTTTGCCTCTTTGACCTGAAGGAGGGGTAAACATGATAGACTCCCATGAACTCTCTTCAGCAGACAAGCAATGAGGGAGGCCTATAATTTCATTCTGGTCAGTTTTTGTACAGCGCAAAAACGAACAAACAAATAAACCCACATACCTAGGGCTTGAAGCAGACAGAAATGGGAAAGGAACTAAAATTCCCCTGCAAACATGAAATGGTTCATCATCAACTTAAACCAACTTTCACATGAGAATATTTGGATATAAATTGGCCATGAATAAATTTTAGGCTGGAAGTTAGAAGAAGGTTTCTATAAACCCTCAGAAGAGTGAGGTTTCAGAACAACCTCCCGACAGGAATAGTGGGGGGCAAACAACCTAACTAGTTTTAAGAATGAACTAGATACATTTTAGTGGGATTTAATGACTGGGTTGCTTGGGAAGAGGGGTAGGCTGGGCTTGGCGGCCCAAAGGGTTCCTTTCGGGTTAGTTTTATGTTCCTAAATCTCATGCAGGACTTTAGCTGGTCAGCTGTAGATGTCAGGAAGGAATTCCTTCCTTCCCACCCATTCCTGACGTAGTCAGAGTTTTTTCCCCTCCCTCTTCTGATGCTTCAGAGATGATTATGCCCAGATGGGACTCTGGAAAAGGTGGGCTAGTGCGCTGAGGCTGTGTAGAGAATTTTCTTTACTGTTCACTTGGCTGGTGGGTCTTCTTCACATGCTCCGGGTCACTGATTGCCAGATTTGGGGTCAGGAAGGAATTTCCCCCCCAGGTCACGTTGGCAGGGAACCTGGGGTAGAGGGTTGGTTTGATGTGGGTTTTTTGCCTTCCTCTGCAGCAGGGGGCACAGGTTCCTTGCTAGAATCGTCTGGATATATCTCACCAAATCTGGATATATCTCACCAAATCAATTCCCTGCCATTGCAGTGGCTTCGGACATTGGTTTGCCTCAGTCCCTTGTACTCTCTACCTGTGGCACATAATAGTTTAGTCTCCTGAGGGCTGTATTACATTAGTTTAATCTCTAGGTTATTAGGTTCAATGTAGGGATAACTGGGTGGGTTTCTGTAGCTCGTAATGTGCAGGAGATCAGAGTACAAAAGAGGAGATTCTGGGACCAAAATGGCCCCTGGTTTAATTTAGGGCTACTTTAAATTACGCGGGTTGAAGCAATCTCATAGTCTGGGGCTACAGATCTGGCCCATAGCTTAGATGGGGCCTTACAAGACAGAATACCCCCTACTCCACCCACTTTTTATATAGCTCCTTTCTATGGTCAGTGTGTGGATTTAAAGATTTATCATTCAGTCAGTCATGTGTGGAACTTGAAATTAGTTTTATATTGATTTGATTGTGACTAAGCTCACAGGGATCCCATGCTAGAACTGTGAGGTTTATGCTTTGTGCAAAGAGAATTCCATCTCTTTCCAGTCTCTCAAACCCTGGTCCCATAAGTGATTTTCTTCTCTGTTTGTCTCCCATCAGATAAAGGGGAGTTTGAAGGTATTGTTGCTGCCCTTTGTCTTGGCATCATATCCACCATGTTTTTTCTACCCATCATTTGTTCTTTGATGCTTAGAAGGTAAGAGGATAATATTAATTGGGCTATTGCACAGCATAAGTACATTTTACTGACCTTGCACATTCTGTAGTGTTGAGTCATGTCTTATTTTTGCACAATTGGTCTTTCTAATTTGAAATTAGAAATGACAAGTCCTTATGAGACAGGATGCAAAAAAGCAAGTTATACTGATAATTTACATAATTCTTGTGGTTTTGGAACAGCATTAACAAACCAAGAATGTGCGAGCTACAGATGACTAAAGAGGCTTCTTTGCCACAAACTCAGAATGTTTTAGTCTTTGATACAGCTGCCAGTCCAGTTACAATCTCAGACATCAATGAGATAAGTATGTAATACTTCCTACTGTCCCAAAAATAGATAAAAGTTCTTATGCAAGGAAAAATTGTCAAATTGATTATTATGGCCCATTTTCCTGATGGACTGGGATCACCCATTTCCTATTACAGAGGACTGTGGATTGATTGTTCAGTGCCACATACAGATTGATATAATTTAGAAAGCCCAGCTAGCCTAGTAGTGCATCAACTCCCACTAGTGCACATCTGGGACATGATCTCGTACCACCCCCAACATTATGTTAAATGAGTGAAGAGGAAACAATGAAGGGATAAAATGTTGTTCTTATTGTATGAGTAAAGGGAAGTAGCCTGTACTTAGCCTGTGCTGATTGAGGGCATGAAGAGAGAGGGTGGGGACCTGTCCCTCTCCACTGTTTAAAGACAGAGCTGATTAGGCTCCATAGATAGTCTTTTGTTCTGTTAAGTGACCACTGCAGCTGAAATCACTGATAATCAGGTCTAAGTGCTTAGTCTTGCTGGGGGGACAGTATTTCTGTGGAAGGATAGCTCAGTGGTTTGAGCATTGGCCTGCTAAACCCAGGGTTGTGAGTTCAATCCTTGAAGGGGCCACTTAGGGATTTGGGGCAAAATCAGTACTTGGTCTTGCTAGTAAAGGCAGGTGGCTGGACTCAATGACCTTTCAGGGTCCCTTCCAGTTCTATGAGATAGGTATATCTCCATTTATTATTAGTCGTCTCTTTTCTAAGCTGAAAATTCCCAGTCATTTTAATTTCTCCTCCTGTTTCATACCCCTAATCATTTTAGTTGCCCATCTCTGTACCTTTTCCAATTCCAATATATCTTTTTTGGGATGGGGTGACCAGATCTGCACACAGTATTCAAGGTGTGCACGTATCATGGATTTATATACAGGCAATATGATATTTTCTGGCTTATTATCTATCCCTTTCTTAATGATTCCCAACATTCTGTTCACTTTTTTGACTGCCGCTGCACATTGAGTGGATGTTTTCAGAGAACTATCCACCGGGACTCCAAGATCTCTTTCTTGAGTGGTAACAGCTAATTCAGACTCCATCATTTTGTATGTATAGTTGAGATTGTTTTCCAATGTGCATTACTTTGCATTTATCAACATTGAATTTCATCTGCCATTTTGTTGCCCAGTCACCCAGTTTTGTGAGATCCCTTTGTAACTCTTCGCAGTCTGCCTGGGACTTAACTATCTTGAATAGTTTTGTATCATCTGCAAATTTTACCCATTTTTCCAGATCATTTATGAATATGTTAAACAGTAATGGTCCCAGTACCGACCCCTCAGGGATATCACTATTTATCCCTCTCCATTCTGAAAACTGATCATTTATTCCTACCCTTTGTTTCCCATATTTTAACCAGTTACTGATCCATGAGAGGACTTCCCTCTTATCCCATGATGGCTTACTTTTCAAAAGTCAATTTAAATTCAATACATTTTTTTTTTAATTTATATGTTTTTTAGAAATCTAGACCTGTTATGTGTTTTGGTGTAACTTGCATTATCCTTATGTTAAATTTGCATTATCCTAACAAAACATTTACTTTATTCATCTCTCTTTTATATATCCCATCGGCCCTGACACACACACACCCTGTAAATTCGAACACCCCCCCCCTAATTTCAATTCCTGGGGAAACCACTGAGGATGACCCATATGAAGGTTGGGATGGGAGGGGTCATGACACTCTAGGATGTAATTTTTATCTACATATTGTAATAGAGACTTACCCAATCTGGCTCTGGGCTTGTCTCCTGCCTCAGTTTCCCCTTGCCTGGAGATGTTTCTTTCTGCCTTCGCCTTCTGGTCAAGTCAAAAGTCCACCCCTTCTGGAGTATAAGCCAAGTCCAAACACAAAAGTCTTCCATGCCAGACTCACCGGACACAGTCCTTCTATCAAGAGTTCATCTCTTCCACACCACACACTTTCAGCATTACCCTTCTCCTGGGCTCAGCTGTAGCCTTCCTGGGCTCTAGTCTGTCCTTTCATCCACCCATCATTCACAGAGTTCACTGCATCACCTCACCAGGTGGCAGTTTAAAAAAAAGTCACTCCTGTCTTCCCTTAATAGCAGGGGTCTCTGTAACCCCTCACAGAGTGACAGTATAGGCACACCCAGCCTTCACTACAGATGCCCAGCCTTGGGAATCCAGAACACCTGGGCTGTCTGCCCGGTTATCCCAGACTACCTGCGTTCTTTCCAGGGCCTCTTCCCACATGCTTCCAGCCTCCTATAGCTCATTCCTAGTTTTTATAGCTCACAGACCTACTTCCATGGAGTCTTCCTGTTCACTTTTCACAGAGCATCCACTTCCAGGCCCTTACTAGTGAAAGCACCCTCATCCACTCTTGATAGGATGCTCTTATACCCACAGCAGGCTTGCTATTGTCACCTAACTTCAGCATGCATTTCCACCACCTCGGGGAGGTGAATAGGGTTGCCAACTTTCTAATCACACAAAACCAAACACCCCACCCCTGAGGCCCCGCCCCTTCTCCAAGGCCCTGTACCCACTCATTCCATCCCCTCTCCCTCCATCGCTTGCTCTCCCCCACCCTCACTCACTTTCACCGGGCTGGGGCAGAGGATTGTGGTGCGGGGGGGGTGAAGGCTCTGGTTGGGGGCAGGGATGAGGGGGTTTAGGGTGCAGGAGGGGGCTCTGGGCTGGGGCCGAGGGGTTCAGAGTGTGGGAGGGGGTGCGGGCTCTGGGATGGGGCCAGGGATGAGGGGTTTGGGGTGAAGGAAGGGGCTCCAGACTGGGGCAGGAGTGCAGGGGGGGAGTGAGGCCTCCGGCTGGGGCTGGGATGAGGGGGCTGGGGTGCAGGAGGGGGCTGGGGTAGAGGTTTGGGGTGTGTGCGGGCTCCGGGAGTTTGGGTGCGGGAAGGGACTCCAGGCTGGGGCAGGGGGTTGGGGTATGGGAGGGTGTTCGGGGTCTTGGCAGCGCTTACTGTGGCTCCCGGAAGCAGCCGCCAGGTCCCTGCAGCCCCTAGATGCATGGGCGGCCAGGGAGGCTCTGTGCGCTGCCCACACACCTGCAGGCGCCATCCCCGCAGTTCCCATTGGTTGTGGTTCCTGGCCAATGGAAGCTGTGGAGCCTCCCTAGCCACCCATGCATGTAGGGGCTGCAGGGACCTGGCAGCCGCTTCCATGAGTGACACGGAGCTAGGGCAGGCAGGGAGCCTGCCTTAGCCCTGGGCCCCCACTGCACCGCCGACTGGACTTTTAATGGCCCAGTCGGCAGTTCCGACCGGAGCCGCCAGAGTCCCTTTTCGACCAGGCATTCCGGTCAAAACCAGATGCCTGGCAACCCTAGTGAGCCAAGAATGGCACAGGTGCATCTGAGCCCCAACCCTCTTAAAGGCCCAGCTCAGTCTGTGGCATGTATACTTATTTCCATTTTAGTGTAGTTTTGTACTTATATAAAATAGTATCACTTTCCCCATCTGCCCCTCAGTTTAACCATCAAATACTGTCTGATTTCTTGTAGGTCTGGAGGCTTAGTTTGAACACATACATGGTAAAGTTAGCCAGATAGCTAGTAAGGTGGATAGCTTAGTAGGGCTTTTGAAAGCTTGTTATTTCTCACCCAAGTTCAATAAGAGATTATAAACCACTTAGAGGTGGTATTCATGAAGGCCCTCAGCTGAAACTAATTTAAACAAGGCTCATTAATTTGATTTTACCTTGGAAAAGCACCACAGTTTTTCTCCCACCACTAATCCTAGTAGGATTTAAGCACAGAGGCAGACATACTATCTGAGCCCTGAAAATGCAGCTAGAATTTGGATTTTATATCAAGTCTGCATGAGGAAGTACCTATTGCTCTACAGCTAGTTCACTGAATACCATGTCTGATCCTTCAGTCAAGATAGGTGGATCTCCCATTGTGTCTGAGTCCTAAGCAAGGGGTGACGGGCTAATATGCCAAGATAGCTCTGCTGCACTCTGCCTTCTAGTCCCTAGGCCTCCACAGGTTTGTAGCATCATGAGGGAGGAGCAGATGCTTGCTCTTGGGGGATGGGCAGATTTCTAAATGGAAACCTATCTATAAGTTGCTACTGGTAAGACAAACCTAACCTACAAGGGAGGAAAGGGGGTTGGAGGAGCCATGAAACAGTGGTGGATTAAAGAAAGAGAAAGCTGATATGCAGTATAGATGGGAAGAGAGTCACATTCTGATGGCCTTCATAGCTCTTGTTAATTACACTAAATAATTGTGCATCAGAAACTCACTAACTTACTGTGAAAATATGGACTATAGTTTTGGACCTCCAATTTTTGTGTGTGTTGTTAATAGCTGCTATAAGACATGCTGGTCTGATGTGCATGAAAACACTGATAAACTATGTACATGATTTGTGATGAAAACAGAAGTATATGAAGGCTCACTTATTTAATTGGATCCTCAGTTTAATAAGCATGTCTTTCCAGGTCAAGAAAATTGTGCTGGCCGACTTTACCAAATCCAAGAGATAGCAGCGCTATCCAAGATGTGGCAAGAATCATTCCACGGGTATGAAAAGTGTTAATGAATGGGCCCTTTCAGTGAATTACAGCAGCACTGATTACTAGCATCTTCTCTTTTTAATTGTGCCTGGTAAATGTACAGCATTAAAGATCTAGATGAAGCTCTGGTAGTATTACGAATGTAGTGTCAGGCTTTTACAGGGGATTTTCCTACTCCTTTTTTAAAAGGTTTTAATTGATTTTTTCCCAAGCATTATGCAATATGCACTAAGGCAAATGTGTGAAAAACAAAGACAAAACCATGAAGTAACTCAAAAGGGAAAAAAAAAGTTACATTTTTTGACTTAAACAAAGTCCATTATGTAAGAGTCAATAATCACCAGGATTGATGGTTACTTAAGAAAACCAGAGTGTGAAAGTTCATGTGAATCTGGAATTGTTCAAATACACAATAGAATCCCCAAATATATGAAAGTTAGATAAAACATTTTGATCCAAATTCACAACTGCATCACAAAGGAGCTGGTTTCTGCTATCTGATTCTGGGACCAGTTCTTCACTGACCTCAGCTTCAGCACACTTTTGAGGGCTTTGGGGTTGCTCTAACTAGTCAGAGAGTAATCGCAGCAAGAGATTGTCTGCCAACCAAGTATTGCCAGAACTCAGTAGGGTGCTCAAGTCGTACCCTTTCTCTATCTACACATGCCTGCCACATGCCATCTGCTGGGGCAGGGGCCAGAGGAGCTGGCTACATCGGCTCTGTGTCAGCAAATTGCTAGCTGGAAAGATCCATTCTTCAGGGTTTAAGAAATCTCTAGCTTGTATAGAGTCAGGTTTCTTGCACCTTCCTGTGAAGCATCCGGTGCTGGCCAATGTCTAAGCTAGGATACTAGACTAGATGCACCACAGGTCTGATCTAGTATGGCAGTGTTTATGATCATATCCTACTGTGTTCCATAGCAGAGTGGATCTGACCCTTTCTTGTTTTGTTGTTGTTTTTAACACTTCCAGATTTTTACAAAGTACAAGTAGGTAAAGTAGTATGTTCATGGTCAGTTAGAATCATAGAAGATTAGGGTTGGAAGAGACCTCAGGAGGACATCTAGTCCAACCCCCTGCTTAAAGCAGGACCAACCCCAACTAAATCATCACAGCCAGGGCTTTGTCAAGATGGGCCTTAAAATCCTCTAAGAATCGAGATTGCACCACCTTCCTAGGTAACCCATTCCAGTGCTTCACCACTTTCCTAGTGAAATAGTTTTCCTAATATCCAACCTAGACCTCCCCCACTGCAACTTGAGACCATTGCTTCTTGTTCTGTCATCTGCCACCACTGAGAACATCCTAGCTCCATCTTCTTTGGAACCCCCTTCAGGTAGTTGAAGGCTGCTATCAAATCCCCCCTCATCTTCTCTTCTGCAGACTAAATAAGCCCAGTTCCCTCAGGCTCTCCTCATAAGTCATGTGCCCAGCCCCCTAATCATTTTTGTTGCCCTCCGCTGTTCTCTCTCCAAATTTGTCCACATCCTTTCTGTGTGTGTGGGGGGGTGGGGGGGGAGGGGGGGCGGAAACTGGAAGCAATACTCCAGATGTGGCCTCACCAGTGCTGAATAAAAGGGGAATAATCACTTCCCTCAGTCTGCTGGCAGTGCTCCCACTAATGCAGCCCAATATGCTGTTAGGCTTCTTGGCAACAAGGACACTTTGGTGACTCATATCCAGCTTCTCGTCCACTGTAATCCCCAGGTCCTTTTCTGCAGAACTGCTGCTTAGCCAGTTGGTCCCTAGCCTGTAGCAGCACATGGGATTCTTCCATCCTAAGTGCAGGACTCTGCACTTGTCCTTGTTGAACCTCATCAGATTTCTTTTGGTCCACTCCTCTAATTTGTCTAGGTCACTCTGGACCCTATCGCTACCCTTCAGCATATCTACCTCTCCCCCCAGCTTAGTGTCATCCGCGAACTTGCTGAGGGTGCAATCCATCCCATCATCCAGATCATTAATGAAGATGTTGAACAAAACCAGCCCCAGGACTGACACCTGGTGCACTCTGCTTGATACCGGCTGCCAACTAGACATCGAGCCGTTGATCACTACCCACTGAGCCCGACAATCTGCCAGCTTTCTATCCACCTTATAGTCCATTCATCCAATCCATACTTTTTTACCTTGCTGGCAAGAATACTGTGGGAGACCATATCAAAAGCTTTGCTAAAGTCAAAGTATATCACGTCCATCACTTTCCCCATATCCACAGAGACAGTTATCTCATCATAGAAGGCAATCAGGTTGGTCAGGCATAACTTGCCCTTGGTGAATCCATGTTGATTGTTCCTGATCAACTTCCTCTCCTCCAAGTGCTTCAAAATGGATTCCTTGAGGACCCACTCCATGATTTTTCCATGGACTGAGGTGAGGCTGGCCACTCTGTAGTTCCCCGGCTTCTCCTTCTTCCCTTTTTTAAAGATGGGCACTATATTTGCCTTTTTCCAATCGTCTGGGACCTCTCCTGATCACCACACGTTTTCAAAGATAATGGCCAATGGCTCTGCAATCAGATCAGCCAACTCCCTCTGCACCCTTGGATGCATTAGATCCGGACCCATGGACTTGTGCATGTTCAGCTTTTCTAAATAGTCCTTAACCTGTTCTTTTACCACTGAGGGGTGCTCACCTCCTCCCCATACTGTGATGACCAGTGCAGCAGTCTGGGGGCTGACCTTATCTGTGAAGACTGAGGCAAAAAAAGCATTGAGTACTTCAGCTTTTTCCACATCTGTCACTAGGTTGCCTCCCCCATTCATTAAAGGGTCCCACACTTTCCCTGACAGTTAGTGACATTTAGCAAAAATAAATTAAAATATTTGGATTGTTGAATTTAGAAAGAATCGTTACTTACGCTGAAGAACACCAGGTTCAGTAAGATGTTTTAGCCAACACTGGATCCCACTGTAGGTGCACATAGGCCCCATGAGCACATCATCAGATTATTTTGGCCAGCAAGATCTGCTGGGGGCCACACATTCACCCTGGATACCCTTTTGCCCCCCCCCCCCAAGGGCATAAAGGGAAGAGAGGGCACAACCATCCCTCAGGATTATGTATTAGTGAAGGCACTTGGGGTATATCTGCACTGCAAAGGAAAACCCATGGCACTGAATCTCAGAGCCCAGATCACTTGACTTGGGCTTGCAGGGCTCAGTCTGAGAGGCTAAAAATAGCAGTATAGATGTTACCACTCGGGCTGGAGCCTGGGCTCCGAGACTCACCCTACCCTTCCTCCTCCCACCCTGCCAGGTTTCAAAGCCTGGGATCCAGCCCAAGCAGGAATGTCTATACTGCTATTTTTAGCCCTGCAGCCCAAGCCCCACAAGCCCAAGTCAATTGACCCAGGATTTGAGACTTGATACCACAGGTTTTTCTTTCCAGTGTAGACACAGTTTAAGACCACAGGACTCCACAGTAGCAAAACAGGAGGACCAGTCACGGCAGCCATGTGGACAAGACATCTAAGAACCACAGTTACTGTAAGGTAAATAACCGTTCTCGCTTCTTCAAGTATTTGTTCCTGCAGATTCTGCCCTTGGTGACTGGCTAGCAGTTATTCCCCAAGGGAGGTGGGTGCCAGTAGTTCTATCTACATAAAGGCTGTAGGACCACACTGCCAAACTGGGCATCAGATCTAGAACCTGCCACTAAGGAATAAGTAAAAATATGTACTGAGTTCCAAGTTGATGCCATGAAAATCTGATATAGGGACACTCCTAAAACATATCAGGGAAGTTCCCTGAGGTCTAGTGAAGGGTGCTTTAATTTGAGAAGCAGCAGCTAATTATGTAGTTCATAGGAGACCTTAATGCAATCAGATACCCATTGTGAGAAGCTCTAGGTCAAAATAGCCAGCTCTCAAAAGCTGTCCCCAAACTCTATAAATAGCCACTGTGACTCAAAAAGATTTTGCTCTACTGAGGTAGGAGAAAGCTCTCAGAACAAATGTATGGAGCATTGCTTCCCAGGCAGATGAATAAGGTTTTAGGAAAGAATACTGGTAAGTGTTTGTATTGATTTAGATGAAAGTTTGAGACCACTTTGGATAAGAGTTTTGGGAGAGGTCCAAGAATCACCTGGGTTTTGTATATAAGGTGGTCCTGCCATTAAACAAGTGATTGAATCTGGCTCACCCTTTGAGCAGAGATACTAACCACCCAAAATGCTGTCATAATAGAAAGATGACATGATGCCATAGGCTTAAAAAGGGATGTTCCATTAGGGCTGGGATACTACATTTAGTTCCCAGGGAGGGAAAATTCTTTAACGGGTAGAAACACATGGATTGGGCCCTTCAGAAACAGTCAGGGGAAAAAACACTGTGTAAACCTGAATGACGGGACAACAGGTCAATATTGTCGAATGACTCCTAAATCCAGCTGGTTGAAAGTCCTGAATGTTTCAAGGACAATAAAATGATCCAGAACATTGACTCTGAGCAACCCAAAGCAAAAAACATTTCCACCTGACTTTATATGTTAACCTTTCTGCTCTGCTCCAAAATGCCTCGCACCTATCAAACAACTTCTGGCTGTGGAACTTAACCAGCTAGCCTCTATGCTGTCAGGTGGAGAGATGGTGAACCAGGTTTAGGAGCAGACAGCGATTCTGTGAAATAAGCATCCTGAAGATTTGAAAGAGTGAAGGGCAGTTTAATCAATAGGTGCATCTGCCAGAGTACCAAAACTGACACTCCCATGCTGGTGCTATCAATATTAACAAGGCTTTGACCCATCTTATTTTACTCAGGACTCTCGGAATTAAGGGAATTCTGTGGTAAGGCATCCAACAGGTTTCTGTCCCATTGACTCAGAAATGCAGCCGAAAGGGAGCCTGGGCTCACATGTCTCCTCAGGACAAAAAGCACGTGATGTTTCTTGTTCAAGTTGCTGGCAAAGAGTTGCTGGTCAGAAGAAGCCATTTTAAGATAAGTTGATCAGGGACTAAAGCTGCGTCAATAACTGATTTTTCAGTTCACTGGCAGTTCTGGAAAAAAAATTGTTTTGGGTCCATATAATGTGCACAGAAGATCATACAGGGCACATGTGTGGCTCCAACAGACACGGCTGTCCAAAAGAATCAGATCATGTGTGCAAGGCGCATGTGTGTGCCTACAGTGGGATCCAGGTGGACAAAAACTCAGTGTAATAATATTTGCCCATATGTAAGAAACCCAAAGTATCCAGCACACAGGTGCAAGATGTTGTGATTTCCATCTGCAAGATGGAAGACTTGTATAGAGAAGTTCTACATCCTAGAATGTCACTCCAAAATAGGTACTTGGAGGGAAAAATACATAGTTGTATGTGGCCATCATGTGACTGTACACACCGCAAAGAGAGCTGTGGAAAGAAATCAAGTCAGTTACACTGATACTGTAAGAAATATCGCTGTGCTGATAACATGGCAGAAATAGAAATAATGGTTAACAGATGAAGCATAAAGGCTTTTGGGTGAAAACAGGTCTCAGAGTGAGTAGGCAGCACAACAAGGCAGCTACTTTTGGAGACATTACCCAGTGGTAACCTGACGTTAGCAAAGGCTCATGAAATATGATAGATGCACTCACATACACCAGTGAGCATTGTGAAGTTGTTGAATAGGAGCGGATTCCCTCCGAGAATTTCACTATAGTCAGAGCGCTCACAAAATTGCTTCAGGTCAAGAACGAACACTGTCAAGTAAATCAGTAGTAAATTCCTAGAAGAAATAAAGGAGATCAAGCATAGGATTAAAAGTACCTACCGTATATACTCGTTCATAAACTGAATTTTTTTAGCGAAAAAGGGAAGCACCAGAGAAGGGGGTCGGCTTTCGAACAGGTATAGAGAGGGAGAGGTGGGACACAGCCCCCTCTCCCCAATGGAGGGAGCAAGGAGAGGCAGCACAGCCAGCAGAGACAGAAGGGAAGAGGCAGGGCCAGAGTCTTTCCACTTCTGGACACGCTGCTCTCCCCACAGCCTCCGAAGCAGCTGCAGCTCCACGGCTGGCAGGCTGCGGCTGTGCCGCCCGGCCTGCCGGAGCAGCTCCAGCCAAGCCAGCGACGTCCTCCCCAGCTAAGGTGGGAAGGGATGGGATAGGGAGAGTGTGGGGGTCCCAGGCTAGGGGTGGGGCAGGAAGAGGTTACACAGGGAGGGGTCATGTGGGGGGTGGTCACAGGGGTTACTCCCCTGACCCCCAGCTTCTCCCCCCCTAAAATTTCCCCACCAGTTGCTGTTCCGGCCCGTCAGGGTAAGCCGCTGGCAGGCCGGGACACTTAGGTTTACCTCCGTGCCTGCAGACACTCAAGGTAAACAAACCGTCTCAGCCCGCCAGCGGCTTATCCTGATGGCCTGGGAACCAAAGTTTACCAACCCCTGAATTATAGGGTCAGTTTATGAATGGGTCATAAAAATTTGCCATTTTTACTTATCCATCTTTGGGGGGTTGGCTTATAAACAAACTGGCTTATGATCGAGTATATATGATACTTCAAATTTCTACAGTAAACTCAGATGGGATACCAGATATCTTAATCTAAGAAAAAAATGTAGGAATTACTGAATTAAATCACTGCACTTTCTAATAGCTGCAGCAGTAGTAAATACCTCACCAATACAGAACATGCAAAGATTAGGAACACAGGAACTTCCATATCTGATTGGACCAGTGATCCATGAAATCCAATAGCCAATTTCCAATAGTGGCTAGACCAGATTCTTCAGATCAAGGTGCCAGAATCACTTTAAGGGACAATTATGGAGTAAACTTAACGATAGGAAAGTTTTTATTCCTAACCTCAGACTGCTAGAGGATGACTTATGCCAGGAAGCAGGCAGATTTAATACCACTTATATTTGTAAGGTTACAAAAATGATATTATATGAGATCAATAAAATATTTAATTTTTTTTATTTTGGAAGTCTCTAACTCAATGTTATCTTGTAGCAATGAGTTCCACAGATTAACTATGCATGGTGTTTAAAAAAAAAAAAAAAACGCATTTCCTTTTATCACTTTTAAGTTCGCCTTTCTATTTCACTGGATGTACCTTTGTTCTTGCATAATGAGGGAAGTCTGAAGTCTGTTCTTACTGCTTTTCAGATTCAGTTAAACAGACTCAGTCTTCATTTTCTCTTCATCTCACTCATATGTGTATTGCCATTGAAGTCAGTAGGTCTATACACTTAAGCAAGATGATCAGGATTTTGCACTAGTTCATCAACCTGCAGGCGATATATATATATATATATTATGCGCATGCTACTCCTGGGTGGATTCTGCGTGACTGCACACCTGCAGAAAACACACACACACACACACACACAGAATTCCTGTGCTTCCCTGCAGAAAACAGCAGGGAATTAAAAGGAAGCCATGCGGGGGGGGTGGAGGGAAATGACCATGGGTGCAGGTTTTTGGGGGGATTGCCCCCCCCCCCCCGAGGCAAGGCATGGAGAGGAACATAGGATTATGTGCCACTGCCCCGCCTCATTTCTGTCCAGCTGAAGGAGGCTACCTCTCAGCTTTGCTGACTCTGCAGCTGAAAGCTGCCTCCTGAGTCCTAGTGCCAGTCATGTTCCATTCCTCTTCTGTGTGCTGGGAGCCTTCCTGTTTTCTGTGCAACAGTGGGTGCCCGCGGTGGGGCTGGGTAAGGGAGGGTTGGGGGGAAGAGGCAGTGGGGAAGGAAGTGGGGTGGGAATAGGGCAGGGGGCAGAATATCTCAGTTTTCAGAGATGCAGAAATCTTGTAGATTAGGTGGGTCCGACAAAAATACACACACAATATGCAGGTCTTTATTCAAAACAAGACAGATTCTGAATGTGCTGAGGTACCTGCTGAACCCACTACCAATGCTGATAAGAAAAGCCTTGACATTTTATGTAGGACTGGTGAGGTTTCATAGAAAGCTAAGCCCTGGCTGGGTGATTGGCCCAAAGTAGCAATCATTCTTCCGCTCTTGAATGGGAGTCAGAAAGAATGAATGAAATACAATAAAGTCTTGATAATTTCTTAGGTCATCAATGCTGTAATTCACCTGCATGACATCCAGTCTGTAATTTAAGATAGATAATGGAAAAACCAAGGCAGTGTCACCAGAAAGGAAGAATGCTATTTATGGACTCTAAAAAGCCTTTCCATTCTATGTGTTTTGTGATAGTTTCTATGGCTCTAACAGGACACACACATTTCTAAGCTGGTAGTACCTGGCTTTACATCCCACACTGCTCTGCAATTCAGCCAGCCAAAATATACACAATCTTTACCTAGACCAAAGCGATAGTGAAGTGAATAGAAGGCACTGCAGATGGACGTTGATATCAAAGGGTAGTTAGGCAGAATTGCACTGTTCAATTCAACCTGTTAAATGTTGATATCAACATGCGAATCACACATATCGATAGTTATAGGGCCCTGCAAGAACATCCTGCAGTATACATTTTGTTAGTTATGTGTTACCTACTTCACCTCACGTTAACAATGAAGGGATGGAGAATATGGTCCTCTTGGGCAGAAATATTTATTTCCTTAATTAAGTTCCTCATACCGATGCACATTGTAAATGGAATTTAAAGATTAAATAAAATAGCTTGGCCAGCTTGATTAAACAAGAAAGTAATAGCTGCGGCCATGCTGCCCATTAACTGACTTTGTTTTTCTGTTGCTTAGTATTAGTAAATTATTTATTTATTTCAATATTGTAAGTTTACACTATGTGCAGAAACATGCAATTATTTTTTTCTTTCCATTTCATCTTGTTTGTAGGCTAACCAGGGACCCACTTCAAGGCTGTTGCTTCAAACACAAACAGACAATGATATTACCAGCCTTCATGTGATAGAAGAGGATTCAAAGGCTTCTTTGAAGCTGCAGCCCTTTATTGAGGACACAGAAGACAACAGTGAGTGTGATGCAGGCCAGTCTGAAAGTGCTGGTGGTAGCCCAGACATCTGTCCAAGTCTTTTGAAAATCCCTGAAAAAGCAACTGCAACCGAAAGAGACACGAGGGCACCTCTCCTGAGTGATTACACCAGCATGGAATTCAGTCAGAAAGCCATGCTAAGTCTGGCGCTGAATCTCCCTCCATGGGCTGCCCATCCTCATATGGAGGGGAAACTGAACAACAGGCCAGGAAAAGTGGAGCAACACACACTGTTTACGCCTCAAGACTATGTGAAACAGAGCCAGGTGGTGTTTACGCCAACTGGACCAACACTGATGGAAGAAACCAGTTTGAGCTGAGGTCTCTCAATGCCTCCCCGTGTCATAGGATCAAGCCCCAAAACCTTTGATGCTTGATCGGAGCGGTTACAATATTGTAGGACGGTGATTCTGTGAATGTTGATGCTTCTTTGCTTTAATAAGTTCCACAGCTAAAGTAGTTTGTGTGTAGTTACATTAGCCATTTCAGGCCCTTGCTCTTACCACAAATCATACTCAACTAACTCTTGCAGTCATGACATGGACAAAGCTCCAGTTTGGGTCCTCAAAAGATTTTCCAGCTGGATATGGCTCCTTGCTACTTCGAGTCTGATTATTTGTCAGTGTTAATGTAGTAAATGCAATGTGGTCTAGTGACTCAACTGCAGCACTGGTAGACAAGAACCCTTGATTCTAGGCCCAGCCTTGTTTTCGGTTTGCTGTAAGCAAGTCAAAATCTCCAAAAGTGGCATCTAATTTTGGGTGAGCAATTTGAGACAACTAAGATCTGCTTTTCAGAGCTGGTTAACAAACCCCATCAATCTGTTGGAAAGGAATCCAACCAACTTGTCTATCTTTTGCATTTTGGGGCATTGTGGCAACTTTCTCAACGAGATTCCTATTCATTCCTTCCAAAAGATGTTCCTGATCATTGTGTGTCATTGGTCATTGTGAAGGGTACAGAAAATCCTCAATAGTGGGAGAGCAAGCTTTCAGCCATATCACACTGGGCTCTGATAGTTTTGGCTCTCACAAGCCAGGCACAGAATTTGCTCAGTATATGGATGAGACATCTTCAATGAAAACCTAAGTGGTTACTGTAAGTGATGTTAGCGAGTCAGACTCTTTGAGTCAATGATATATCAACCCCCCAGGCAGATGTTTCGCTGGTAGAGGTGGCATCTTTAGGATGAGGAAAAAAAACAAGCCCTCATGGCCATTGGAGACCCCGTGACACTTTCTGCAAGAGTGGGAGTATTTGCTAGATAGCCTAGCCAAACTCAGGAGGAGGAAATGATTCCCCTGAGTTCAGCACTTCACATTGATAAAGCACCTTACATCCTTAAGTAGTGATGCTATTATGGGGGTGTTCCCCCTTTTGACTCAAGCAGCAAATCAAAGTTCAAGGCCCCGTGGGTTGTTTCTACTAGGAAGAGAAAATAATAGAGGCAGGTATTTCTTTGATACAATCCTGTTTATGTATTCAGAATGTACAAAATCCAGTTTCCATGAACAAAGGAGGAAACAACAACAGAAGACAGCGTCCTTTCTTTCAGCCCATAGCCCCAACCCAAAACCTCTCTCTAGCTTCTTCCAGGGCCATATCATGCTATGTCTCTATCTGTCCTGAGTTTGTACACGCACACACACACACACAGAGCACAGTCCTTCCACCTAGATTGTAAGTTCCTGAGCTGACCTGCTTGTTCCTTTGTTTTGAGCCTGTTTAACTGTCTTTTACAGTTCTCTTAAGAGAAGGGTGGCAGTTAAACCTGCAACCAGTGCTATGATTTCCAGCTTTATATAAAATGGTTACTCACCTTCTTGTAACAGTTGTTCTTAGAGATGTGTTGTTCATATCCATTCCAATCAGGTGTGCACGTGCCGTGTGCACGACAGCTGGAAGATTTTTCCCTCTAGCAGGATCCGTAGGGTCGGCCTGGGCGCCCTCTGGAGTCGCACCTTCATGGTGCCCAATATAGGGCCCTGCTGACCCGACCCCCCCTCAGTTCCTTCTTGCCGGGTACCCTGACAGAGGGGTAGGAGGGTGGATATTGGAATGGACGTGAACACCACATCTCAAAGAACAACAGTTATGAGAAGGTGAGTAACCATTTTTTCTTTTTCAAGTGCTTGTTCATGTCAATTCCAATCAGGTGAATCATAAGCCCAAATTCAGGAGGCGGGGTTGGAGTTGTCCACCGACTGGAGTACCGCTCTACCAAAGTCTGCGTCGTCTCTGGCCTGCTGGGTAATTGCATAAAGTGTATATGGAGGATCATGTCATTGCCCAGCATATTTCCTGGGTAGGAACCTGAGCCAGGAAAGCCACTGAACAGGCCTGCGCCCTGGTGGAGTGCGCAGTGATCAGAGGGCCCGGCACTCCTGCCAGGCTGTAGCACTCACGGATGCAGGACATGATCCACAACAAAATTCATTGAGAAGAGACTGGAAGACCCTTCATTCTGTCTGCCACAGCCACAAATAGTTGAATGGACTTCCAGAATGGTTTTGTTCTTTCGATGTAAAAGGCTAGCGCTCTGCGGACATCCAAAGAGTGAAGTCTTTGCTCCCTGCCGCTTGAGTGCGACATAGGATAGAACAGGGGTCGGCAACCTTTCAGAAGTGGTGTGCCGAGTCTTCATTTATTCACTCGAATTTAAGGTTTCACGTGCCGGTAATACATTTTAACAAGGTCTCTCTCTATAAGTCTATAATATATAACTAAACTATTGTATGTAAAGTAAACAAGGTTTTAAAAATGCTTAAGAAGCTTAATTTAAAATTAAATTAAAATGCAGATCTTATCAGTTTAGTCAAGTGGTTCTTAACCTGGGGTGCACGCATCCCCTGGGGGTGCGAGATGCCCTTTCTGGGGGTGCGAGACGCCCTTTCTGGGGGTGCGAGACATGCGAGATTTTTTTAGAAGGTAAATCATCGAAAACACAAATTAAGCACAGGCACATAAGTACAACTACTTTGTTTCATCAAACTTATGTATTTATTAACATTATACATGTTTTAATGATTATTGTAATAAACAAAGTTTAAGTTTTCAAGTTTTTAAGCTAATTGTAATGTAATTTTTGATAAGGGTTGCCAGTACCCCAGGCCAGCAGGAGGGCTGAGCAGGGCCAGAGGCCCGGACCCCAGCTAGCAGGGGGCCGGACGGCTGGAACCCCAGACCAGCAGCAAGGTGAGCGGGGCCAGTGGCTGGTATCCCAGGCCGGCAGCAGGCTGAGCGGGGCTGATAGCCGGGACCCCAGCTGGCAAGGGGCCGGCGGCCAGAACCCCAGACTGGCAACGGGCTGAGCGGGGCAGGGGGCCAGGACCCCGGCTGGCAAGGGGCCGGCGGCCAGAACCCCAGACCGTCAGCGGGCTGACCGGGGCCGGCAGTCAGAACCCCAGACGCGTGCCGCTGGTTGCCGACCCCTGGGATAGAACACTGGGAGGAAGATGTCCTGGTTGATGTGAAACTGGGAAACAACCTTTGGTAGGAAAGCTGGATGTGGCCTGAGCTGAACCTTGTCCTTGTAGAACACCATGTAAGGGGGCTCTGATGTTAGGGCCTTGAGCTCAGACACCCTCCTGGCTGAGGTTATTGCCACCAGAAACACCACCTTGTACGAGAGGTAGAGCAGGGAGCACGTTGCTAGTGGTTCAAAAGGCGGTGCCATCAGTCTGGAAAGGACCAGGTTGAGGTCCCAGGCCAGGACCAGCTGCCTGACTTGTAGGTATAGTCTGTCGAGACCTTTGAGGAAACGGCTGACCATAGGGTTAGCAAAGACTGACCGGCCCTCTGAGCCTTGATGGAATGCAGAGATGGCAGCCAAGTGAACCCTTATTGATGACATGGACAACCCCTGCTGCTTGAGATGGAGGAGCTAGTCTAACGTAAGTGGCACAGAGGCAAGGATCTGCCTTAGCCAGCCAAGACTGCATCTTTTGTAATATTACTGTGAGCCCTGTGACCAGAAAGCCAGCCAAAAGCCTTAGCCTGACATACCAGTGTCAGGTTTGCCAGGTCTCAGAGTGCAAAAGGATGTGCTGACCCATGTGTCTTTAGCAGCAAGGTTGCAAGTAAAAATCAGCACCAGAGACAGAAACTATACTTTTTCTGTATCTTTAATAAAAGGTTAAAAAAATAATGGTGTGTTTGCAATACAACTAAGCAGGTCAAAGCCTTTGTACTCAACCCCCCAAACCATGTTTAACTGTTTAGTGTTGTACAGTGACAGGGTCATGTTAACACCTTTGACTCTATTGGCCCACTTATTCCATTTAAATTAACACAACAGCATGCTCTGGGAAGAACAGTTGCCAAACTCTCACTCTCTGAAAGGGAGAAGCAAAATATATATGAAGCCAGAAAAGTTAACTAATAGTTTCATTTACTAAAATATTATCACTATGCTGATTACTCATCTCTATATCAGGTTTGAATAGGACTGTGTTTTCTTGCTTAACAAGCTCCTTGTAGGGGAGAGTGTCCTAGATGGACTCTAGCTAGTGGAGGTGATCTAGAGGCTAACATTTAGAGGAATTGGCAATTAGTGATCACATGCACTTTCAAGTGAGGGCATTTGGCTGCAGATTGTCAAAGTGATTTACAGTCTCAGGTCATTTATGGACTAATCTTTGTCACAAAAACACATTTTTTCCATCTTCGAGATTGCACACCTTTCCTTCATGCGCAGACCTAGCTACATTTATCCATGTTTTCATTTTACTTTAAGGCCAGACTACAACAGCTCTCTATCTGGGCTCCCTCAAAGGCCATGTGGCATTCAGTGAGTGAGAAACATGGCTGCTCAGCTTTGGTATATGGTAGATTGGCAAGATGTTAACACACCAAGTTTTTGTACTCTGTGCTGGCTACCAGTTCACATCTGGCTACCAGTTCACACTAATTCAAGATATTAGTTACAGTCTATAAATCCTGGAATGGTCTAGGCTTTGTTTATCTCAAAGACCACCTCTTGCTCAGCTCTACCATGGCATCTGTACTTGAAAAAACACTTCAGCTGTCTTCATAAAGGAGGCATGGGGACTGGAATTAAGGTGCACTCTGTATTGGTCCCTCAGCTCTGGTACATGGGCCTATTGGATGTCACTCTGAACCCAAACCAGGTCATAGCTAGAAAGCGCTTTGAAATGCACTTCCTTGTTTAAGCCTTCTACAAGTGACAGGCATTGATTTCCAAGCTTGTGTTACCCTATTTTATGCAGTTGGTTTGCCTAGCTTGGGCTTAGTGGCATTGACATTGGCATCGGCATCCTACTTTGGGGGAGTACATTTCTTTTGTCTAAATTATGTTAACTGTGCTCTAGTACTGTGGTGATGAGCACATTAGGAAGGCATGTAACAACTATATTCTGGACTGTTCATGGCAGGGTTTCAGAATACAGTTTGTTTGAGGAAGCCTTCCCCTGAAGCAAGTCATATTATTCATACCAAGAGACCAGCCTTGTATCTGGGGAGCTATATCAATCATCCCCATCCCCATTTCTATAACCAAGTGCAGGTCTAAGGAATAATATATGTTGGGGGTGCGAGACTGGGAAGGGGGGGGGGGGAACTCTGGGTTCATTAAATGGAGCCCAAGTCACATGCATGAAAGAGCCCTGCTTGCCCCCAACTATGCGTGAACTCCTGGTTCCCTACCATACCTTGGGGAGGCAGGAATTAAACCCAGAAATAAATACTGCACTCAGCTATAAAACACTTTTAGCAGGGCAGAAACAATGACTCAATTAGACACCTCCCCCCAAGCAGTAACACAACGTACGTCCCCACTGCCTCAATATACTGACGAATGTTCTCTAAGACAATTAAAGTCCAAACAATCCCCCAACACCAGTCTTCTTGTTCCCAACAGTTTGAACCAGTCTATACCATCTCCTCAGGAGGCTTGTATCTCCCTGTGGGGTTTACAACCTGAGTGATTCACCTTAATCACCCTGCACTGCTCTTAGTCCCCCCATCCCGCAACTGGAGTTGCATACAGTCCCTGGCTCAGTAATGCATAAACCATTTATAAACTTGGTTACAATATGGTTCCCAAAGACATTGCATGCAGTTGCAATAGTTGTGACAGAGATAGGTAACTCTAATTTACTAAACAACAACGTGCTTAACTCTGCATAAGACACAAAAATTCAGCCAATTATCCCAATGAGCTAAAAAAAAATGAACAAGATCGTTTAAGTTAATATAGAGAAATGTAGGTTGAAAAGTTGAACAGATTGCGTTTTCATAGCGGTCAGTTCCCACACAACCTGGACAAGTGCATTGTGCGGTTGTTCACTTAATTCGTTTGCCAGAGCAGTTCCCTGCCATAATTTTGTGGTACATTTGCCTGGTTTTTATTTTAAACGGTGATTCCTGCTGCCTCAAAATGGAGGCTTTTCACTGAGTAGCTTTTAATGAAAGCACCCCTTTTTGGCAGGTCTACTGAATCTTATACTACATACCTTTCTACCTGCCCTAATGACCCAAACTTCTGCAAAAGACCTGGTATTGGATGTACACGTGCAGATACTGCCAAGAAAGGAAAGCTTTCCGAAGTGCCAGTCCAGCTGTATGAAACGCAGCTGCCAGCAACTACAATATTAACCAAGGATTTGAGCCTCCCAAACTTGCCCTTTGGGAAAGTTTGGAGCTGAACTTTCCAGCTCAGGCCTAGCTTTATTATGAATATAATTCCATAATTAAGAGGACATGTTTAAATGATCAAGGTTGAAGATGTAAGCTCAGGCAAAATTCCTCTATGAACTTTGACCAACATTCCTCTATGAGCAAGAGTTTTTAAAATAGCTACAGCGTCTGTAACTAAAGGGAAACTGAACATTCTGAGTAATCATCATTAGGAATATAAAATCATCTTGTGGAAAATTACCTGCAGGCTATAAAGGTTATGGGCAAAGTTGTTATTGCCATTATGTTGTAATGTATTTAACTTTCAACTCCCTTTCAGAGCATTTCAATTTCATGTGTTTAATCCAGTCTTTAGTTAGAACTTATTCTGCTATAAAGTCCCCAAAGTAATCGCTATTCCTATGAAACTTCCACACTTGTTTGAGCCTTGTAAATTTCCTCTTAATTCAAACACTACGAAATACTTAGATGTTAAATAAGCCTCTGAAAGCTTCACAGCCTTAATTTATACCAACTTGATAATTACTTCACTTTTTGGCCCTGCCATGCGTCTAAATTTGCATAGCTGTAATGGCGAGACGATGGCATAATGTTTTGTTGAAAATGGCAAATGCAAAACTAATTTTGAAAGCTTCCCTCCTTCCCCCCCACGCTCTTTTGTTGTGTTATGTTGAAAATGCTTGGAAAGATCACTTCTTAAGATTAGTGCCAACTTGGCCCTAGTATTCCACAATAAGAATACTACCTAACTCTTATACAGTGCTTTTCATATATAAATTTTCAATAAAGAATTGTAAGTCTTCTTCATGCTAGGTGAGAAAGTGTAAAACTGACATTGATGTAGGGCTTTGAGTGTTCAGCATGGAAAAGAAAATGCCTTAGTTTAAAATGTGTATGAAGTTCAACTTGCCAGAGATGAGGCCTAGACTAGACAATCTGCTCCACTGTGGCAGTTGCTATGTTACTAACTGTATGTGGTGGTCTTTTTAACAAGGTCATGCATCTTTAGTAGAGGTAACTAAAGCTACACAAGTGATATCGATGAACAAAAATCATTCTGCAAGGGGACAGGCAAGGGAATAAAAGTGAACAATCTAGATACTGAGGGCTTGTAATCAGCCCCCAGTACCTCTGAACACATTTTACAAATACTTTGTTATGGAAGGTGGCTCTTCAAAGCCAGAAGGTGGTTTCCATTTAATGTTTAACTTCTATTAGTGCAAAATGGCAATTCTAAGGAGTGGACTGCATATTGCTGGTGCGATGTGAGGAAGATAGCAGTGTTAGTGGTTCTCCTCTTCCTGTTCTGAGTAACTAAAGGACTGTGGTTTCCACAGCTGTCATTCCTGTGAATTTCACACTCATCTGACATAGATGAAAATGAGTAAATTCCAGCTTTAAATTATCCTGATTCTCTCCACCAAAACCAGATTTGAAATAAGACATTGTAAAGCTCATGTAACTCCAGTCCTCAGCTTCACATCCCCTCATAATAGGCCAAAATAACCCTTTCTACATAACCTCTTCTCTCGCTCTCTCTTTTTGGCTTTTTCTTCCCCCACTCTCTTTTTGGCCACATTGTTGTCTTGAGCCAGTTACTGCCATGCCCACATATTCACAACACAGAGCCTCACTCACCTCAAAATAGAGCCTGACATCAACTGTAAATACCACACAGTCTAAAACAGAACCTGGTCGAGAGTGAAACTGACAGTTTTATTAGCCTGTCAGATGTGCTCCTTCTTAACTGGAAAATGGAAACCCTGCCTTGCTCTTTTGAGAAACTTGGAGCAGCAAAGAGGAAAGGAATTTAACAGTTTTTCAAACATAGGTTGGAAACCTTAGGAAAAAAACCAAAACAAATGCTAAGTCTGACTTATTGTTGGCCAGGCTGTTCTGTGGTGATGGATGAGTAGACACTGTTGGGGGATTCAAGACAATTACACACATACAGCAGTCAGGTTTTTCTTTTTGACTCAGCAAACCATCTGTCTAATCACTTTTTTCCCCTCTCATGAAAACTTGGTTCCAAGCCATTTGCAATTGAGGCCATTGGTGCTGCACCTCTGGCTTGAAGTGGTTTCCATCATATACAAGGTTTGCAGTTTTGTTAAATAGCTCTAAGCAAACCCACTATACAGATTGTTCCAGCAACCCTGACTGAGGTGGAGAGTAGGCTGAAAAGAAGTGTTAGAGGGATATTTTTTAAATTATTAAATAAAATTAATAATAGGTACCTTACCAGGACACACAGAAATGGATATGCAAAATGAAAAGGCTAAAAGGATCACCCTGCCACCAACTGGCAGTACTGAAGCAACTGCAAACAATCAAGCAACATATTCCTAGTATTTTAAGCTTACCATTTTCTATAATCATATATATCATAGAAACATATTAAAATGACAGCAAACTACAGCAGATAATTTCAATAGCCCCTTACTACCTTTAGCCTGGTGTGTAAACAGTCTATTGCAATGTTAGCAAAACCACAGCAACAGGCCACCAGGTCAGTAATATATATGAAAATAATAGTGTGTTATTAACATACTGTTCCAAACCTCAGTTTTTGCTATGAGGTGTTGAACGAAGTGTGCCTGGCAGTACCCATAAAACATACAGAGTTGAATTATTTACCCTTGCACAGTATTCACTGTAGTCATAAAAGTGTGTGTAACTAAGTACCTTGTTGCTAAATGCAGAAGCAGGTATTTAATTACAAGGTCCATCTTGTCACGTCCAGTTGCACTGGGTCTCACACACTCTCCAATTGTAACACTGAGATTGCCTCAAGATTATGTTGAAACTAATGTGACACATGATGCGTGTATTGGATGAAAACTAGTAAGATTTAGCAACAAGTCCATTGTTTGTAGAAAAATAACTATTTCCACCAATCATGCATAAACTGTTTAGATGCTGAGAATAAGAGTAAGGTCAGGAAATAGCTCAAACTCTGAGTTGGCTATTTGTGCTTCTATCAGTCTAATTTTTTAAAAATTGTGCTTATAGCCATATTAACTGAGCACCTTTTGGTCATTTTACATTTGGTTGCTTTCCCCCCACCCGCCCCATATTCTTTTTTACGTCTCCTCAAAGGCCTAGTGTTGTTGTGACCTTCGCTCTGACCATAGCGCTCTCTATAGTCCACCAGAAGTTTTACTAGCCACTACCATTGTTTATTTTGTATGTAGCAGTATAGGGGACACATTGTGACTAGTTTAATTTGGACCAAAATATGAACTGGAATCCTGGTATATAGGGATGGGGGGTGAGTGGAAAAAAAACAACAGGCAAAAGGTAGAGAATGTTGCTTTGGTGGGGTAGCATTTATTTCTATAGAAAGTGAATTGTATAGGCCTCAGATGGTGATAGTTAAAGTTTTATTTTTTATTTTTTTTAATAGTGGTAGGTATCATTGGAAGGTTTCAAAGAACAAGTGTATCTGAAGGCAGGATTTGAAAGATGAGAAAGCATTGACTGGCGCGCAGGCAGTGGAAGGCTGCTCCAACCACTCCAATCATAAGGAGAAGCATGGAAGACAGAAACACAAAGCTCTCTTTTCCATCTGTCCTCTGGCTTAAACATGCTGCCTTTACAATGCACCCAACATCTGGCAGCTTTGGAACTAGTTCTGATGCCTGTGTGCCAGAGCATTGCTTATTATCACAGAGTACACAGTATGGCACAATGTCTAGTGTTGCTCAGCTGGAATAAAATCTTACAGTCCTTATTTAATCCTTACTCAGGCAAAACTCCCATTGCACTCAAGGGCTGAGTAAGGCCTACATGATTTACAAGAGTACATTTTTTTTGTTTGTTTAAATTTAGAACAACAAAAAGCATCTAACTATACCCAGGCGCTGAGTGTAATGGCAGCCATTTAAAAACAAAACCGCAGTTCAATCAACCATGTGTTCTATCAAGCAGCAGCTCATAATCAAATATTAATCCTTGTGTGACTGGGTGCTCCACTCACCGCTAGTTTGACGCCTCCTTCTACCCGCTCTGCAGATTAGCTCATCAGGTTGACACCCCATCTTGGGGTTACATGCCATGACTCCATCTCTCTCTTTGTTCCGCAGTCCCTCTCTCATTCCAGAAACCACATCATCCTCTTCATGACTCAGCCCTCTGGCCAGGTCACTCCCACTTTCTCTGGCTGTACCAGCTCCAAACCCTCTTCCCTCTCCTCAGGGGGTAACTACAGGCTACCTCCCCAAAGCCTCCTTCCTCTCTCAGTTCCCTGGCTTTATAGAAGCCCTGCCTATCTCTGCACAGGTGAGCTTCCCCTAATTAGGGCTTTCCTCTCAGCCTTCAGTCTAATAGGCTAATTGGCCTATCTGGCCTCCATTAACCCCTTCAGGACAAGTGTGTGGTGGACACCATATCATACTCTGCCACAGCCAATGCCTCAATCCTAAAGGCCCAGTGAAACAAATGGACCTTACAGAATGTCCTGAAAATCAAAAGGCTATTTCAGATCAATCTGGGAGGGCACTGTAGAGACCTACAGCCCTTGTGGAAAATGCCTCCTGTTTTATAGTGAGGGGGATCTACCATCAGTGCCTTTACTGGTCACAGCTGTGGTAGTCTATAAAGGGGAGAGAGGCAGTCTTTCTAGAAGGCTAGTCACAGGCTATTATGAGCTTTATCAGTCTAAATATTAAAGTGTTTCTAATGCTACTTTCATAATTATCTAAGCATAAGATTTCACACTATCACAAGCCAGCAATATGTTGGTCACTAACCCTGTCCATCTTGGATTGGTGCATGCACCTGGGAGTCAGAAAAATCTGAATTCTAATTGCATCACTGACACTGGCTTGCTGTATGGCCTTGAGCAAGTCAATTACAGACCCTTCTGTACCTCGCCTTCTCCACCTGTAAAACAGATCTAATGATACTTACCCACCTTTGTAAGCACTGAGATCTACAGCTGAAAATTGCTATTTAAGTGCAAAATTATTTTAAAAAAGATAATGAATGCAGTAACCAGAAAATAAACTAGTTGAAGAACAGTGTGCTAGTCTTCCCAGGATGCTGTTGGGAGCATGCTGTTGTAATTCTTTGCAGAGAGGTACACCATTTGAGGAAGACGGATAAGAAAGGTCCTGAAACAAACAAGTAGGATTTCCAACATTTATCCATGAACCACTCAGTTTAATTAATTCCCTAGCTACAATTAAAATGTATACCATATAAGAACAATCAAGGGAGAATCTTGAGTCAGCACGAATTTGAACCTCTGCAACATTTGACTGCAATATTTTATTCCAAGCGTAATAGTGAGGCACAGGTGTCTGCTTCTAATATTTTATATGCATTTCACAGACTTGCTATAGCACCTTCCATCTAAACATCTCAAAGCAATTTTCAAACATTAATAAATTAAGCCTTGCAACACCCCTACGTAAAAAGGTAAGTACTGTATTGTATCCTTGTTATGCGGATGAGAAAAATGAGGCACTGAGCATTTAAATGACTTACTGAAGGTCACACAGCAAGTCTGTGAGAAATGAAAGTACACCCAGTCTCCTGCAACCCTTAAGTATATGGCCATCCTACCATCCCTGAGCATGTTTAAGTTATTGTCTTAAGCAGCCAAATGACCACAGCATATCTTCAGGAGTGGGGTCACTTTCTGATCATAAGAGCCTCAAGGCTGAGGCGAAATGAAATTTGGCTAAAAGGAATAGTAGTCTAATACATATCAAGCCCTTAGGCTTTTAGTGGGGTTAACCAAAAAGAAGGGATACTCCATCTTCCTTGTCACCCTAACAGACCAGTTAAAAAACAACAACAGCCTTCCCAAGACAAACTTAATCAATGGGATCTAGACTGAGCATCTTAAAACACTAACAACAAAAGTGGCTCTGGGCTTCACATCTGTTCCTGCTCACACAAAGCACATCTTACCACCTCTCTTCTCAATGTTATTCCTTGTGATGAGTTCTAGTGATATACAAGGCAGCTAATTTAATCTCAGACCTCAGAGTTCAGCTGGATGTATTTTAACAGCATGGTTTATGGAGACGCTTATTGCTGAACTGCTTTAGCTGTGGGAGTATGATGCTCCATAGCTAAACACAACTAGGAAAAAAATGTTAACATAGCAGAAAGGCAAGTTTCCTGGATTTTACAAGAGCAAAAAACTTTTAAAGGAATCTTGGTAAAATAATGTTCTCCTTTAAAAATCTATGAAAAATTGCTAGTCTAGACAGCTAGCACAGTAAAATAGAAGTGTAATGAAAGTATTAGATTAAACACTTCAGTGGGCATGTTCTACATGGAATACTAGATTCGCTCTGAATTTCTGACCATGATGCTGTTAAAAACACCAGGAAAGTGCAAGTATCAAGGAGTCTGGATCAACCCTTTAAAATATTGATCCAATTTGATTTAAACCTACAATCTTTTCTTCCAGACTCTCTCAAAAAATGAAATACTTCTATCATTTATACTTGACTACAGTCTTATAAACAAAGTTAAATACAGGAGGCATATCTTATTTTTAAAACACTCCCTGTCCACTTGCCATTCCCCTACTTGAATATAAATATTTATCGTCCTTGATTTAAAAATATCTTTGCTTAAATTAACCTTATTTAATGAAGCCATAAGGCATTGTTCAGACAAGCAGGACATGATCCGGGCCCCTTGCTGAGGCATCACTTTATTTCTCACATGAACAAGATTTTTTCCCCCTTCACTCTTCAGAGGAGAGCAATGCAGTCTCCTCACAATATCAGAGGGGTAGCCGTGTTAGTCTGGATCTGTAAAAGCAGCAAAGAATCCTGTGGCACCTTATAGACTAACAGATGTTTTGCAATGAAGCACAAGCACCCAGAGTAGAAGACAGTGGTCAGCTGGAACGGGAAGAGTTGGAGTCAAACCAGCCAGAAAATGTACCATAAATAGGGCAACTTTCAAAACCAATATGGCAAGATTCTTATTGACACAGGGCAGGATTTTCAAGAGTGCCTAAGTGACATAGGAAAACAAATTGGATTTGTGCTCCGAAGCCACTCAGAGCCAGATTTCCAAAGATATTTAGCCCCTGGAAGATGCAGATAGGTGCCTGATGGGATTTACAAAGTGCCTACACAAGTGACGTGCCTAACTCCCATAGACTCTTGATACTTTTGAAAAATCACACTCTCAATGAATTGATATTATTTATTGTTAGCACTAAAGAACTTGGGTGAAATTCTGACCCTATTTAAGTAAATGGGAGTACTGCCATTGACTTTAATGGAACCAAGTTTTCACCTCTTTTGTTTAAAAGGAAAAGAATCCTTGGTGGAACTATTGGAGACAAGTAACCTCCCAACCAGCCTCTCGGGATCGCTTAGCACTCTGAGGCCTTGTCTACGCTAGAGAATGTTGTGCTAAACACTGTTTAAGCCTCCCACCCCCATTCCTGTAATACACTCTCCGGTTCAAGCCCTCAAGTTCAGTTACCAGCCATTCAATTCTCTGGTGTAGATGCAGCCTGAAGGCACAAAAAGGAGCGCTTCAGAAAGCTGAGCAATCTGCCATGCTAGCCAGCCAGCAAGAAGGTAACATTTTTTTCACTAAAATCAGACAGGGTTAGGCGAGAGAGTTTCCAAGACACGTATAAATAAAAAAAACCTTAGGACTTATTTATTTACAAAAATAGCAACATAATAGTAGCAGCATTTGACAGTTCTTTACTCATACTATTTAATAATTGCTTTATTAACACACAAGTATACATAACCCACACAGAACAATTTTACTTCTTTATTATCAGAAACATCTAGTATTAGGAGAAGGGAAATTATTAGTAACAATTTTTATTATAGTAGTGCCGAGTCCCCAGTCAGATCAGGGAGCTTTTTGTGCTAGATATTGTGCAAAAAGTAAAACATGGGCTCTGCACCTTAGAGATCTAGAGAAGAGGCAAAGGATCCGCTAATGATTAATGAAATGAACTGTGCATAACTACCTCCCTATCTCCAGTGCTCCACCACCAGGTTGTTTTGTTTAAATAATAGTGGAGTTATGAATCTGTTAACTGGCAATTTTTCAGCAGTTCATGAAAAATAGTTGTTTGGATCACAGAATTGATGTACATGTATGAACCTTTTACCTTAACTCACCAGTTCAAAGCCAAATTCATTAGTCACTGACTGAAAGCCCAGTGACCTGAGAGTTATGAATTAGTTGTCCGAAATCTAGTTTGTAGTGGACAGTTCTCCATATCCTGAAAACCACTCTCAATTGGCACCATTGAGCTGGAAGTCTCATTAGTGACTCTAAGGGCTGAATGGATGGTAAGACTAAGCTATGCTCTTACTGCTGCCAATGGCAGTCCTTTCAGGTCAGGTGTGAGACACATCAACCAATCCGTGTGAGAAAGATTGTACTACTACTGCCAGGGTGATACTTATTTTGTGATCAAGACTTCAGTATCCATGTCTGTCAAAACGTGGCACTAAATTCTAAAACAATATACAATCAAAACAGGCCAAATATTCTCAGAAATAATCGTAGGATAAAGATTCCTAAAGCAGAAAACAAGCAAACAGCTAGAGTCCATTTTTACAAGGCACTATCATCCTGCAGTAGGCCCAATAGTCACAAAATAGTCAAACTTTATTGGGACAAAGCTCTTTTTCATCTTCTTAGATTGTAGAATCGATCATTTCAAAACCATCTGTGAGAAATAGTTGATAACATTTCTGAATTGTAGAATACCATTACAAATACAACTGATAAAGTATAAAGGGGTAAAATGGTTTCCCTCTCAGACCAGGCCAGTGTCTTACTGGGTCGTGCTTTATACCGAATGTAAAAAATGCACTGGGGCAAAGGTAGCCGACAGATCTCAAGACCAGCGTATTCAATTGTTGAATATGGAATGCAGTAAAGGAAACCCCCCCCCATACATTGATGTGCTCAGATACCCTGCAGGTGAGAGCCATCTAAGTATGATAGATAGATGCCTAGAGCAGCACGAGCCATGCAGAAAATGTGATGACAAGCCTCCTTGTTGTTGGATTTGAAATATGATATAAATACTGTATGCAAAGGAGCTCTTGATAAGTTTGGAATGAAATGTTTGTGGCTGAGAGGATGCCTATCTCACACAAAACTATATTTAAATGCTTTACTTTTCATTTTCAATATACACCTCTACCCCAATATAACGCTGTTCTCAGGAGCCAAAAAATCTTACCGCATTATAGGTGAAACCGCGTTATATCCAACTTTGTGTTATATCGGGTCGCGTTATATCAGGGTAGAGGTGTATAATAAACATTAGATGGAGATTGACTCAGCTTTTTTCATGATTACACAATAATCAAATCGCCATCTGAAGATAAGTTGACTGTAAGACTAAGGCCTGGTCTACACTAGATATTAAGTTGGCATAACTAAATTGCTCAGAGGTGTGAAAAACCATACCGCTGAATGGCATAGGTCAGCTGACCTAAGTCTCCATCTCACAGCGCTAGGTCTACGGAAGAATTCTTCCATTAACCTAGCTACTGCCTCTCAGGGAGGTGGATTACCTATGCCGATGGGAGAATTCCTCCCATCCGTGGAAGTAGTTTCTACACTGAAGCATTACAGCAGCGCAGCTTCAGTGGCGCACTTGTGCTGCTGAAGAGTTAAGTGTAGACAAGCCTTTAATGTAAAACAAACGACATACGTCTATGAATTTCACCTATCCATTCTCCTTTTTTGGGGGGAGGAACACTACATCTTTCTCAAATAAGCACCTGCTGATTTTAATGGGAGTTTTACCGGAGTGAAGATTGGAGGATCAGACCCACCAGGTCCAATTCATCACTGTTACTTTTGTGTCACTCCCATTTTAACCTGGTTGAAAACGCAATGAAATCAATAGTCGCACTAAAGTAAAGCTGGAGGAGCAACATGTGGTGGACCTGATTCATCATATACCCAGACTTGCTTGTAATAGTGCAGATATTTAAAAATGGTTCATAGTTTATACCGCTGAAACCCAATTTTCAGGCTAACAGCTACAAGAGACACCTACGATTTCATCATCTTTTTTAAAGAAAGTCTAGCAAAATAAGAATGGGTTAGCTATAATCCTATTTCATTATAAGATGAACAAACAAAAACAAACCAGATATTTCAGTTCTAAAACCCAAGTAGAAGATAGCTTCTCCAAGAGGCAAGAACTACCTGCTTTTAATTATTATTTAGATGAATGGAAAAAATGAAGGCATTCTGAAGAGAACATATATGTGAGCAATTTTTTTTACCAACCAAAATTGCCTTTGCTTATTATTTTCTGCTTAGGTAAAAAGTACTGAAATTCAAACCTTTAAGTTCTACAATGGATAAACACAACACATTTTTGCACAAAAGATGAAATTTTGAATTTATGAGTTCTACCCTGAAAAGTGACTATAACCATGGAATTGTGGGATCTAGGATCTTCTTTCCCCTTCCCCAATAAAGGTTTTGCAGGGGAAATTATTTCCTTTGCAACATCTGTGTAACCCTATTTACCGCAATTGATTTACACAGAGTTAAATGCGGAGCCCTGTAATTAGAACTTCAAAAAAAAAAAAAACCTTGAAAAAGAATCCAGCTCACTTTTTCTTAGCTGTGTCACCCCTACAAGAATAAGTTGCAAAAATAATGTTAGTCACTACTGTTTGCAGATAATTCTGACCAAACATTCAGATTTGTTGGATAAAAAGATGCCATTTTTACCGTCTCTTTTCAGAGTGGAAAAAGCCCAAAAGTTAAATTATGATTCGCCAACACTTTCAGCTCCGGCAAATGTTGATTCAGATGAAACCGTATTTAAAATATTTATCTAACCATTATTAAATATGTTGTTCTTGAAAATATATACTTCACTCACTTTCAGCTAGTTTACCTAGACTGATGATAAAAAATGCAATGTGACATGGCAGCTCAGCATGCAACCCTGCTATGAAGGAGACACTGGTCATCTAGTGGAGGCTGTGCATGTTGAATAGTTGATGCACACGATCCTTGGGGAGCAGGGCATGAACTGTATTACTAAGCAGCAGCCTTATAAATACAATCTACATACTGCAGAGGCACTGTTCTTGGATGAGGCTAATTCCCTGGTGATGGGCTTTTGGGGAAGGGAAAATGGAGTAATAAAATATAAAAATTCTTTTAAAGAAAAACTGAAAATAGAAATGAAAAATATTTACAAAGCAAACCGAAAAACTAGGGTTTGTAAGAAAACAGCAATTTCTATTTTTTCAGAGAAAGAAAACTATCATGCTTTCTAGGAAAAATCCCGCAGTACAAGAGAATATGCTGAATTATGGAACACATACTCCAACTAGCTAGTAAAACTGCTAGTCTGCTGTTATATTGTTCTTAGACAACCATAGGTAATCTTTTATGAATTTCTGCCATATTACAGAGCTGTGCAATTTCAGAATACTACAAGGAAAAACAACCAATAGGAATCAAAATAAATGTTGACATCTGAAACATGAAGCCATGTGTGAAAACCATTTGACTCCTCACAAGGAAAGATATCGTATAAAAGCTAATTTTCTAAATGCTATGTATATTACTGGCATGCACTTTCCAAATCAAAGCAACCCCCTGAGAAAAAGTAGATGAATAATCAACTAAGAATGTTCCTTTCAAATATATATATATATATTTTAGAGGGAAGCAAAAACTTCCCTCTAAAATACTTAATTTTATTAGTGAAATGGTACCAAAGATAACAAGTATACAAACAATCTTTGCTCTATGCTACTTACACATAAATAAGACAGCTGTTGTTGCAAGACCTGATCCTTCAGTCTTTCTATAAGCATACAGATTTGTCATTCTTTTATTGGAATAAGCTGTTCACCAGCCAACTGCATGTGGCTTAAACATCACAAAAATGACCATCTATACTTTACACGGTAAAGCATTTTCTATAGTTTTAATGGTACAGTGGCGAGATACTTCAAATCCTAACAAAAATAAAGAGTGACTAAGCAGCTGCACAAACTGGGTTTCATTACCTTATAATGTGGGCAACTTTTCATTCCCCATAAAACACTTAGGCTTCTGTAAGTATTAACTTTAAAAAGGAAAATCAAATTGAAAGTAACTAACTAATATGCTACTTAGCTTTTAAAATTGATAGAAATAACTCTTCCCATGAGGTAAGGCAATTAAGTCTTTTGATTGTATTACATTGTATTAAAAATAAGTCTACTTGATTTTAGTATTAAACAAGTTTTAAAGGTCTGACTTTTAAGAAATCTTACAATGATGAGATTACTTCAGAGCACAAGTCACATTTTTACTTGACGAAATATTTGCAGTGTGTCATTCTCTCAAGTTACATGCTTTCTCCCCAAAGAATGGATCCAAGAAGGACATAGAATCTCTACCATATAACTCTAATGTAAATTCAACTACTATTCTTTTCAAACAAACTTTGCACACAATTCCTTTCACATCACACAACCAACATTAGAGAAGATGATTGAGAGGTAATGATTAAGGCCATCCAATGTACAGAAAAAGTTTAAAGAGCTCCCTTTGATTTTGGTGAAATTAGAGCATGCTCTGTATTCAGTTACCATACTTCATAGTACAATGGTCCCCAAACTGCACTTTTGCATTCATTTATAAATCTCTTCTTAAAAATGGAGCTTCAATCTTGTACCAAGTGAACCCAGAACAGCTTTTCTGACAAACCACTCACATTCTTGTCTACTGGTGTGGTGTTGGTAGAACAGCCATCGAGATTATGTAAGATGTAATTGAAAATTAATAGCATATATAAAGTTCCAGAAAATATACCACATTTTAAGAAGGCACTAAAGCTTTAGCTTGTGCTCCCATATACTATTTTGAAAACAGGGGTATTGATTTTCATAATGACACCCGTACCATATGCAGCTGAACAGACCCACTGCAATATGGCTCAAAACAAAACCAGAAGTTCTTATACCACTATACAGATGTGCTCACTTTTGAGGTTAGGAGAGGGGGAAGAAACCCAGTAAGCTAAACTATTATCTACAATATGGTGGTTGTTCCTTCTATAAACAGGACAGTAGCATGCCTTGTTCAACTACTATTAAAAGAAATATTCATTTTAGGGATAGTAATAAGAAAATGACTTTAAATTAGAAAAAATGAATCCAAGCTGTGAGCAAATGAAAACTTAATAGTCAGTGGGCGTTTAACGCAATAACGGCAAAACTATGTACTAAAGTAAAAACCCTTTTTTCCATAGCTGTCATTTACAAGGGAAAGTGTGTATTTTTGCACCATTTCCAAGCACATTATCAAAACAGTACACATTGAAATTTAAAAAAAACACAAGGAAAAACAATACAAAATTCATTAACTAGCAATATTTTAACAACTTCCAATGCATACCTTCAGCTTATACAGGTCTACATCTTTCAACTTCCACTTATTTGAAACAGTTCTTGGCAAAAGTTAACATAAATCATTTTACAAATAAGTACAGCCATCATGGAAATGCATGGATTCTCACAGATGAATAGTTCTGATGGCATTTGCCTTTATCATGGCATATATTACTGGTCCATGGTCTTTCTTGCTTTCCAGCAAGAAGACAACAAAGCTATCACAAGGATTGGAAGAGCTACTAGTACATATCAACCTGCTCAGTAGATTGCTTTGATGTTTTCTTCCTCTTTCAGGGAAATAAAAAGCTTTGGATTCACCCCACAGTTGAGTCAGAGGTCCATTCATTACTTTATACCTCTTCCATTTTAACTGAGAGGTTTTCTTCATTTGGTTGACAGTTCCCATTCTGTTGTAGTTTGACTTCATCTGTCCTTTGTGTATCTTTGTTGTCTACTGCCTTGTTAATTTCTGAATTTGGATCCTCTTTAGTGTGATCTTTGTCCTACCAAGAATGTTAAAAAGTTATATTTTTATAACAACAATATTCCTTATTATGCCAAGATTTCCAGAAGTAACTGTAAAAGCAGCAAAGAATCCTGTGGCACCTTATAGACTAACAGAGGTTTTGCAGCATGAGCTTTCGTGGGTGAATACCCACTTCTTCGGATGCAAGTAAGTGGAAATCTCCAGGGGCAGGTATATATATGCAAGCAAGAAGTAACTGGTGATTTTGGATGTTTACATTTCGTGATACTCAACGTGAGACAGCTTAAAGAGGCCCAGTTTTAGGAGCATGTATGCTCAACACCCTCTGAAAATCTGTCCCATTTAAGGATGTCTGAAGTTGGGCACCCAAAAAACACCAATCACTTCTGGAAATATTTGCCTTAAAGAATTATATTTTGCTATAGACAATTATTGAAAAGTGAAATAAAACAGAACAACAATACTAGGGAGATATTACTAACAACTCCATAGTTAAGACTTTGCAGAGTTTCCATTTAAATGAGGACTAGATCTCTCTATTTCTAGTTTTAATGGTTAAATATTTTACCAAAATTTCTGTTCAGATGTCCACTACAGTTTTATGATAGCTCTTGGATAAAATAATTATTGAAGTCTGTAGAGGAAGCAATTAAAAGTCAGTCACTTTTTAAATTGGACACTTGCAGTCTCACTTTTTCACTTCCATAGTTAAATAGCCACAATTACAACTCTCTCAAGGACAGGCTACTTTTGAAATGTTAAAATCAAAAGATCACAAGGTAATCAGTCTGAACACTTGATTTTTGCTAATAATATCCGTATACCTCTGTTCCCTGACCCACCTACTGAGCCTGCTCCTCCAGCTTTGCTCCTTGTAGAGTTCTCTAGCCAGCCTTTGACCCTGGGGAACCAGGAGGCAGCACTGTGGAAGGGAAGTACAAGGTAGACACATAGTTCTGCAACTGAGCTGCCTTTTTTGGATGGCTACAGGCAGCCAATCCACTCCTCACCCTGTTTCTTTATTCCATCCCACTCATTTCTCTCTACCTACCCACTCAAGCACCTGAAGAGCTGGGAAGGTTCAAGTAGGGAGACCTAATCTAATGGATCTGCCAAAGTCACTTTCTTTTGGAGTACCTGTCTCTTGCTGGTAGGAACTATACTTAAGTGTCCAAACTAGCAAAGAATGAAGACAGAAAGGACAAATTTTGCCAAGAATCAATCAAACTCTACTGCTTAGTCACTTTCCTGTTCATCACTTGTTCACAAGTGCTTACCTTCAGTGTAGTAGTGGTTTTGTCAGACTTCTCTTTCCCATCTTTTTCTTTGCTACTTTTTTTCTTGGATGTGGATTGCTCTCTCTCTTTTCTTTCATTATTTGAATCCCTTTCTTTCTCTCTCTTTTTGTCCTTCTTATTTCTGCTTAAGAAAGTTTTTAGACATTCAGTAATCGAGTAAACCAATTGAATTCGAAGAAGTTATCTTTAGAAAGCTGTAATTCTTAGAATCAACCCTTCATTTTCAGTACTGAACTGTAACACTAATGTGTTTCAACTGGAGGCTCCTATGCAAGAGACTGTGTAATTCCGCAGCTTATTTTTAAAAGCATATTTTCTGAATCATCCGGGTAGCATACTTCTAAGAGACCCTGAAGATGTACAGGTGGCGGAATTTACTGAAAAGACAAATCTCTTCATTCCAAATAACAGTGATCAGAAGTATTTCTAATTGAATACATATATGACTTAGCTAACGATGCTAAAAAAAATCCAAAGTCCATATGTACCGTATGTGCAAACACGCAAAACGTATTAAGTACAGTAACTCCTCGCTTAACGTTGTAGTTATATTCCTGAAAAATGCTACTTTAAGGGAAACGATGTTAAGCGAATCCAATTTCCCCATAAGAATTAATGTAAATAGGGGTGGGGGTGGGTTAGGTTCCAGGGAATTTTTTGTCGCCAGACAAAAGACTATACACACACACACACAGAGTATAAGTTTTAAACAAACAAGTTAATACTGTACACAGCAATGATGATTGTGAAGCTTGGTTGAGGTGGTGAAGTCAAGAGGGTGGAACACCTTACTGCTAAATGATGAACTAGCACTCGGCTGAGCCCTCAAGGGTTAACACAATTGATAGCCTGCTGGGCAGCTGCTGCACAGGGAACTTAAGGGAGTGGGGAGTTGATAGGGGGGCTGCCGGTCCATCCTGGTTCTAAGCCCCCACCAGCTAGCTCCAACGGCTGCTTTTCCTGCAAGCAGTAGACAAAGCAGGTGGCTGCCAAATAACGTTATAAGGGAGAATTGCGCAACTTTAAACGAGCATGTTCTCTAATTGATCAGCAACGAAACGACGTTAACCGGGACGTTAAGTGAGAAGTTACTGTGCTGTATTGTATACTTATATCCATTAAATAAAAAAAAAAAAAAGGTAATTTATCTTACACTCCCAAGTCACTTGCATTGATCTGGAAATAACTGCTCACACATATAAGGTTTTTCATCATTTGCTCTTTTGTTTAATAGCTATCAGACTTTGGGAAAGTAAATTCACAATCTTTTTCTTATGAACAACTGACTGAAGCAGTTCAATGGTTTGCAGATCAGTAACTGCAGTTTGATTCCTTTAATCTCCAATTAGATCTAGAATTACTATAAAAACATTAAATTGCAAACCAGACCCGCATCTGTGAGACTTTCCAAAACAATGGGTAAAAGAGAGAAGAGATTAAATATTTGTAAAAATGCCAAACACTGTCAATTTTCTTACTCAAAAGAGCTGAAGAATTTAATTTTCAAAAATATACAAAGAGGGGAGCAAATTGAAAAAGGACAGCTATACAGAGCAATAAGGATCTGATTGGTTTGTAGGTAGAGAATGTAAAGAGCTCCAAAATAATAAATCAATGCAAGATTGAACTGAGACTTGAATCACTTTGACCAAATGAAATTATCTGCAGTGATGGAAGTGTAATAAAAGAGACTCAGGCAGAGGTGATAAACTGATGAGAACAGTGTTTTCAAACAAGTTTTTTCCATATTCCCAGATTCTCCATCTAAGATTCTGTTTTGGAGAAAGAGGGCTGATCTTGTCATTGTCATTTACATACAAGACAGGTAGAAAGCTTCTTACATATACTGGGGGGAAAAAAAAAAAAAAAAAAAAAAACCTGCCCAGAAGGAATCCAGATCTCAACAATTGTTTTGCACGATATTGGTACTGATACTGGGAAGCTGATGAAATTTCAGTATGGGAGAAAGATCATTAAAGATTTTCCTTTTTAGCTGCCCATTTTAGTTCTAATATGTATATAAATCCCACCTCCTTGGTGATGGAGACCGAGAGGACTTTCTCTTTGATGTTTTGGATGTTTTTGGAGATTTAGAAGGACTTCTACTCTTCCTCTTACGCCTTTCTCTGTAAGACCAAGAAGTTCAAAATTAGGCAATGAAGATGCACAATAAATTAGACAATGGCATAAGAAAATAAATGGTTCTTAACATTATTCTTTGGCATGACAACTGGTTGACACTGTTAATGTCCTGCAACATGTTGGCCACTACTAAGTGTATGCCTCACTGATTGTACGTACATTACACAAGTAAAGAAATTTAAAGCTTTGTGTAAGTGAGAGTTTTGTGGGAGGAGGAATGGCAGAGGGAAGTAGCAGAGGGAGATTATGCTTCTTCAGATTTCTGCTATATCACATTTTGGAAGGGAATAAATTTACCTTCTCAGCCCAAACACCTCTATCAGGTGATAATGGGAACCTGATAAGAGTTAAATTTATTATTACCTATTGTCATTACAGTAAAGCCCAGGATGAGGACCTCATTGTACTAGAAGCTATTGACCTCAGTGGGGCCAGGTCCCTCCTCTGAAGAGTTTGCAATATAAGAAATGTTCCTCCTTCAACATAAGAGCCAAGAATTATCATTATTAAACATGAATCTTTAAATTATCAGCTGAGTTGATGAGTAATGACAGAAACTATTACTAGAACACATACCTTAAGAATTACAAATACATACATTTTAAAGGGGAAATGAAAGAAAGCTTTTAACTGTCTTGTCTTGAGTTTGGAGATCTAAATTTCCTCTACAGGAGCTGATGAAACCACTAACATTTACCTTGTATGGAGCTGCATGCCTTACAGTGATCTGAAGCTCAATTGTAAAATATGATGATTCCTGTGGCCCTGATCAAAGGAAGCACTTAGGTATGTGCACAAATTTTAAGCATGTGAGTAGTCCCGCTTCAATAGACTAATGTATTTAAACTTGAACATGAGCTGAAATGCTTTGTGGGATCAGAACCAGAGGACCCAGTTCCACAGGTGTTTGTTGTAAATCATGACAGGGAACATTTTAATATGGATTAAAACATTTCTATTATTATTACTTCTCAAAAGATGACATGCTATCGTTAACAAACAATGCTGTGTAAAAAAAATAGGACACAATAGTTGTATGGGAAGGTTGAAGCCCAACAAAATCCAACAGACACAGGAAATTCAGATTAAGTCAGATTCTTAACATTTTATTTAAATAGGAGTTTGGTAGGGTTTTTTTACTAGTTACCGAAGGTTGCTATTCTAGGATCTAATCCAGGGTTGTTGCTGAGTTCTCATAACTCCCTCTGACTGCACGTACAATGAACCAGGCATAAAACAAAAATAAATTAACTAGATCTAAAGATAGTTTTATATAAAACTAGAGTAGAAGTTATATAAAAATGGATGCCCCCTTCCTGTTGGCATTTTTCAGAACAGAAAATTGTTTCATGGTTTATTTCAGAAATTTGACCAAGCAGGACAAAAAGAGTTCAGGAGAGCTGTGAGTTTCTCAAAGAGACAATATTAAAGGCACAACAGAAAACTATCCTTATACAAAGGAAAGATTGAAAGAATAGTAAGAAGCCAATATAGCTCCATCAGGCGCTCTTTAATGACCTAAAAATCAAAAAGGAAGCCTACAAAAAGAGGAAACAAGGACAAATTGCTAAGAAAGATTACAAAAGAATACCACAAGACTGTAGGACAAAATCAATAAGGCTAAGGCTTTGTCTACACTGCCAATTGAACGACAAAACTTTTGTCATTCACAGGTGCTTAAANCTGAGGGTGGGAGGGGGGATCGGGGCTGGGGTGCGGACTCTGGGGTGGGGCTGAGGATGAGGGGTTCGGAGGGCGGGAGGGGGATCAGGGCTGGGATCCAGGGGTTTGGAGGGCGGGAGGGGGATCGGGGCTGGGGCAGGGGTGCAGGCTCTGGGGTGGGGCTGAGGATGAGGGGTTCGGAGGGCGGGAGGGGGATCAGGGCTGGGGCAGGGGCTTGGGGAGAGGCTCAGGGGTGCAGGCTCTGGGCGATGCTTACCTCAAGTGGCTCCCGGAAGCAGCAGCATGTCTCTTCTCCGGCTCCTATGCGGAGGTGCGGCCAGGAGGCTCTGAACACTGTGCCGTCCACAGGCACAGCCCCTGCAGCGCCCACTGGCTGCAGTTCCTGGCCAATGGGAACTGCGGAGGTGGTGCTTGGGCGGGAGCAGCATGCAGAGCAGAGCCCCCTGGCTGCCCCTATGCATAGGAGCCGGGGGTGTCATGCCGCTGCTTCCAGGAGCCGTGTGGAGCGGCCCCCGACCCTGCTCCCCGGCTGGAGCATCGGAGCGGGGCAAGCCCCAGACCCTCCCTCCCCAGTGGGAGTTCGAGGGCCAGATTAAAATGGCTGGTGGGCTAGATCTGGCCCGCAGGCCGTAGTTTGCCCACCCCTGACCTAGGGGATAATACGGTGATAAGGAATAGCCAACACAGATTTGTCAAGAACAAATCATGCCAAACCAATATAATTAATTACGTTCTTTAGGGTTATTGACCTACTGGATATAGGGGAAGCTGTATAAGTGACAAATCTTGATTTTAGTAAGTCTTTTGGCACAGTGCTGCATGGCATTCTCATAGGCCAACTACAGAATGCAGTCTAGATGAAATTACTAGAAGGTGCATGCATAATTGGTTGAAAGCCCATACTCATGAAAGTTATCAATGACATGCTGTCAAACTGGGAATATGTATCTAGTGGGGTCTCACAGGGGTCTGTCCTAGATCCAGTACTACTCAATATTTTCATTGGTGACTTAGATAATGGAGTAAACAGTATACATGTAAAATTTGTGGAGGACATCAAGCTGGGAGGGCTTGCAAGCACTTTGGAGGACAGGGTTAGAATTCAAAATGATGATTTTAGATCAGTTCTCCAATTTAACAAGATGAAACTCAATAAAGACAAGTATTACACTTAGGAAGGAAAAAATCAAGTGCACAAATACAACATTGGAAGAACTGGCTAGGCAGTAGCACTACAGAAAAGGATTGGGGGGTATCATGGATCACAAACTGAACATGAGCCAAAAATGTGATGCAACTGCAAAAAAGGCTAATATCATTCTGGGGAGTATTGACAGGAGTGTTATACATAACACACAAGAGGTAATTTTCCTGCTCTATTCAGCACTGGTGAGGGCTCAGCTAGAATAGCATGTCCAGGTTTGGGCACCAAACTTCAAGGAAGATGTGGAAAATATGAGAGATCCAGAAGTCAGCAACAAAAATGATAAAAGGTTTAGAAAACATGACATATGAAGATTAAAAACATGGAAATGTTTATCTTAGGGGGGGAAAATGACTGAGGGGAGGACCTGATAATCTTCAAGTACATTAAGGGCTTTTATAAAGAGGACGGTGTTTGATTACATCTTGCCCTACCCTCAGTGGACATAAAGAACAATTGGCTTAAATCACCAGCAAGGGAGATTTATGTTAGATATTAGGAAAAACTTTCTAACTATAATGCTAGTTAAGCCCTGAAATAGGTTGTAGAATCCCATCATTGAAGGTTTTTAAGAACAGATTAGACAAATAGCTGTCAGGGATAGTCGAGGCATATGTATTCATGCCGCAGCACAGGGGGATGGATAAAATAACCTCTCAAGGTCCCTTCCAGCCCTACATTTCTATGATTCTACACGAAGACTTGGTCTACACTTGAAAGTTATAGAATCATAGCTACATCGGTAAGGGGGATCAAAGTAGATATGCCAACATAACCCTCAGTGCAGATGCAGCTAGGTTGACAGAATAACACTTCAGTTGACGTAGCTAATGCCATTCCTCTGCTGACAGAAAAACTCCTTATGTTGGGGTAGGCTGCATCTTCACTATAGAGCTATGCCAACACTATGGAAACTAACACTATATTCCCTCTTTCTGAAAACGGAAGGGTGATCAAACCTTTATCCAAATTTTTCATTAAGCACCACAAAACACAAATAAATAGACCTATAAAAAATAGGATAGCCTGCCTGAACCTTCAGTCTTGTATCAGGGATTTATTCTGACTTTTTAGGACTAATTCTTTGACATTCTTGGATTCTAAGGATTTGTTGGGTCTTTATTTGATCTCATTTCTGAAACCCTGAATACAAAACTGTCTTTATTTCCTGTTTACACAGGCTCTTATCTCCTTACTCTCAGCTCCCTAGTGGCCATCCTGAATAGTAGGTCTTAACACGACAGTGCAAAGAACAAGAAGATTAGGTGATAGTCTGAAATGGATCCTTCACTGAGTGAAAAGGGTCAAGTGAAGCCCAGTCTGGATCCTGATGCAGTAGTCTACACCAAATTTGACAGAAACAAGGGAGCAAGTGGGACATCCTCATGGAAATGAGAACTCCCACAAGATCCTCAGTCTCCCTCCAAGATTGCAGTCCACAGAACTGTTCCAAAGAGGAATTTCTGCACATTCATAATTGGTTCCCTGCTTATTTGAATACAGAAGTATGGGGAAGTATCTTAGATTTGCCTCAAACCAGCAGCATCCTCAGCATCACCAGAACCTTTCAAGTACTGAGACAGAGGAGGATGCGTTTTTTTTTTTTTGCACAAAGAAATATCTCAATACTGATGGCCTCTTTCAGTGCGTCCAATTTACAGAATTCAGAAGAAGAGTGACATTTCTTTCCCTTTTTGACTCTTCTTAGTCCCTGAACTGACTGGTCTCTTTTTGCACTTTGGAATCCATATTCAACTTGGCCTTCCATCAAAAAAAGAAGGGCCTGCTTCTGACATGGATGGAGAGTCCTGCTGAGCTAGGCTATCAGAAATTACCAGAAATTGGACTATCAATCCCTCTGAGCTCTTCAGGTGAAAGTGGCACTATAGAGAACCTCCCAGATAGGCAAGTTTCACTAAAGTATAGGAGGCATTGTGTCAGTGAGTCTGCCATGTACATCTTGGCTTTACGCAAAGGGCACCATTGAAGCCAGATGTATCGGTCCTCAGTTCCAAAGGAAGATCCCCTTGGCACAAATACAAAAATAAAACAACAGGATTAAACTGCACAATGCAAATTCACACTAACTTTACTAAACTACAATAAAAGCTAAGTAGAACAAGATAAATAGGTAATATTTCTCTGCTCTCTCTTGGTTGTTTTTAGCATGTAGGGAACAATGCAACGAGGCTCTAGTGGCTAGAAGTAACTGAGGAACTATATAACCTGGAGCCCAAATGGTTGGTGGGACAAGGGAGCATGCACGCTGCCTCACAGACAAAGCTTTCTAAAGTAATCCAGTGTACAATATAGGTGCATCCCAAGAGTGTGTCTCAAAGCAGGCAACCACCTCAAAAAAGAGTTAACTATCACACTGAGAGAGGATACTGCACAATTATCTGAAGGACCAGAGTTGGAGGCTAAATCTGAAACAAACTTTTGTCAGTCCTGTTCTATGTTAATCTCATATGTGACATAACAAACCCAAACTTCCTGCTTATTATTTATGTCATAAAGCTAAATGCAATAAATGTTGCTTTCCCTGGAGTTGAAATAAAACGTGTAATAATTTCTGAACAGAAACAAAGCTTCAAGGTTTCCTCCCCATAATCAATTTAGAGAGAATAATATCACAGAAAATTAAATTCTATCTTATTAATAAATGACATTGCAATACTGATGCATAGTACACCTCTACCCCAATATAACGTGACCCGATATAACACGAATTCGGATACAACACAGTAAAGCAGCTCTCCAGGGGGGCGGGGCTGCGCGCTCCGGCGGATCAAAGCAAGTTTGATATAACGCAGTTTCACCTATAACGCGGTAAGATTTTTTGGCTCCCAAGGACTGCATTATATCGGGGTAGAGGTGTATTCAGGTTTTGTGTTATCTCATTGTACTGACAGGTTAAGAAATAGCATAGCAAAATTATCAAAACAGAATCAAACCTGCTGGAACTACGAGATCTTCTTAGAGAACTGTAGCTTCTGGGAGGTGTTCTGGATCTCTTCTCTTTCTTCTTTTTATCATCGCTCTCTTTGGACCTCTCTTTTTCTCTTTCCCGTTCCTTCTCTTTGTCCCCTTCCTTGTCTTTGTCCTTCTCCTTGTCACCCTCCTTCTTCTCTCTGTCTTTCTCCCTGTCCTTCTCCTTAACCTTCTCCCTTTCCCCCCCTTTTTCCCGATCCTTTTCCTTGTCCCTGTCCCCCCCTTTCTCCAGGTCCGTTTCCTTCTTGTCCCGGACTACCTCCTTCTCCTTGTCCCTGTCCTTCTCCCTATCCTTCTCTTTGTCCCTGTCCTTCTCCCTATCCTTGACCCTCTCCCGGTCTTTGTTCCTCTCCTTTTCTTTGTCTCTGTCCCTCTCTCGGTCCTTGTCCCTGTCTTTTTCTTTATCTCTGTCCCTATTTCTCTCTTTGTCTCTGTCCCGCTCCCTCTCTTTTTCTTTATCTCTGTCTCTCTCCTTCTCCCTGTCTCGGTCCTTGTCCTTCTCTTTGACTTTTTCTTTTTCCTTGACCTTTTCTTTGTTTTCTTTGTCTTTTTTCTTGTCCCTATGAAAAAGAAAAATTCATCCATCATTGAAATGACCCTAATAAAAAGCTGAATTCACTCCTTTACCCTACTAATAAATGCTCAACAAAACTCATAATTCTCGCCTTCCAAAATAATCACAACTATGCAAAATGTAAATTTCCCACCCACCTCATTCCTAACAATCTAGCTTTTTTTCCCCCTGCAGCAGCTGAAGGCAGAGGTATAAAAAAGAAAGAAAAAAACAATTAATCTTTAGACTGATGACATTATAGCATAGGAACAGACTATGAATAAGTGCAGTATATAGCCTATGGACATTTGTAGGAACCTGATTGCTGAAGTAGACTTTCCAGCATTTTGTGGGAAATCAGATTTTTTTTTAACTTGGCTTTTAAATATTTCTTCTCATAACAATGAGGAGTCCAGTGGCACCTTAAAGACTAGCAGATTTATTTGGGCATAAGCCATGCATCTGAAGAAGTGGTTTTTTTTACCCACGAAAGGTTATGCCCAAATAAATCTGTTAGTCTTTAAGGTGCCACCGGACTCCTCATTGTTTTTGTGGATACAGACTAACATGGCTAGCCCTCTGATACTTCTCATAACAGGGAATCCATCACCCTAAAATGGACTATAGGACAGTGTTTCTATTTGTGGTTAGGTCCAGTAAAGAATAGACACAACTGTACATTATTTTTATTGAGTCTGCAAAAAAGAAACCCTACACAAATAAAGTACAATGATTTGGATGTATATATGTGCATATTTATTTTTCCCCTCTCAAGTTAATTAAGTATTTTAGGAAAAATTGTAAGGGCTACCAGCAGCAAGAGTTGGTGGCTACACTCTAAAGCCACCAAAAATTTTGTTGTGAGAACCCCTGCTACAGGATAACCACATCCTCAGGAACTCACAAAAGAAGCTCAAATTATAAGTTTTAGTCCTAAACTGCTCCACCACACATCCGTCCTGAACTGTGCCACAAATCCAGGATATATGGAAGGGAACAAGGGAACTTAACGTACATATTAACAAAGGAGGGAAAAATATACAGACCGATGGATTCCCTGTTATAAAAAGGCAAATTTACAGGCAAAGGCAACATTGTCTTATTCTCATATAGAGGCAAATCATCAGTCTGGATTAGACTATTAGGAGTTGGCAAGCTACCCAAAACGCAGAAAGGGAGGAAGAAAACAGAAACATATGGCTCACGGAAGGATGGCAGACTGTACAACCTGATGACTAAATGCTGTACCTGAGGAAAATGGGATATCCACATTGCAATATTTTGTGTGAGAGTGGACAGATGCCCAGGGTGCTGCTTTGCACATTCCTTTGTAACAAACAATTTCAATATGCATGAGAAGTGGATACAGATTTTGTAGAATGGGCTCTTATAATAGATGGAAGGATTTTACCATATTTTGTATAAGACATCTATTACTTGTAGCCACCAGCAGATGGTTTCTTTTGCAGCTGGAGATGGTTACTTTTGGAGCTATGAGGCCAGTTTTGAGCTATGAGGCCACTTTTGCCAGAACGATCTTTTTCCTGAACGAGTTTGTTCTGTCCAACTAATATTTAATGGATTGACATTGAGGTGCATTGCTCTCTGACATGCTGGAGAAGGAGTGTGTGTCATGGGGAGAGAAGAGGCCAAATTACCTACAAAAGCAAGTCTGAAGCCCCCCCCCTAAGGTAGAGGAGCAGTTCTCAAACTTCATTGCATCGTGACCCCCTTCTGACAACAAAAATTACTACACAATCCCAGGAGGGGGGACCGAAGACTGAGCCCACCCAAGCCCCACCGCCCCGGGGGTGGGGTGGGGGGAAGCTGAAGCCCAAGGGCTTCTGCCCTGGGTGGGGGCAGAACCTTAGGCCAACACCAGCCTTGGTGACCCCATTAAAATGGGGTCTTGACCCACTTTGGGGTCCCAACCCACAGTTTGGAAACCCCTGAGATAGAGTATACAGAGATGCTTCTGCCAGATGGAGGCAGGACACTGAAGACCATTTTGGCTCCAAAACTTCTATCCAGTAAGCTGCGTTAATGAGTACCTGTTGATGTGGATATTCAATAGTCCATCCCAGAGTGATGGATTGCCTGTGTATGAGAATTATGCTACTGTTCAAGAAGATGAAGAATTAGCTTGATGGAATCCTGTAGTTGGCCAAGCCAGATAGTCAAAGGGACTGAACATGAATAACTGGATTTGGATTAGGCTGGTAACAAGTAAATATTTCATAACACAAAGATGTATAGTTTTATTTATAGGAGGGAAAACAACCACCCCGAAATAACTAGAAAATTGGCACACACATACGGTGGATACACACACACACACGGTGGATGTCTGTTTTGTGAATACTTGCTGATTTGCGCCCAAATTCAACCCTAGTCTAAGCCAGTGCAACAACTTTGGAGTTATAGTTCGTGCCCACTTACACCACGGTTGAATTTGTCATGTAGAGTAAAATTTTCAAACTTGGTTGCCCAAGGTCTGAACAACTGTAGTGACCACTGACTTCAGTGGAAGTTGAGGAAGCTCAGTACCTAAAAGTTTAGGGACCCCAGTTTGAAAATTTTAACCATAGTATTTATTTTGCATAGTTTTATTCTTGGGGAAATAAACATTATTTCAAACATCATGGAAATCTCCACATTTCTACAGCCATGAAACTGATATCACAAAGGTATAAAATAGAAATAATTTGAAAATTCAGGACAGAATAGCTTAGAGATGAACTTAGAGATTTCATTTTTCACCTGCAGTCTAAATTTTTTAAGGTTTTTCCAGAAGCTATGAACTAGATAATAACACCAACTGTTGTTAGCAAAGAAAGCTCACCGGGAACGAGAACGACTTCTTGACTTCCGCCTTTCCTTAGACTTGGAACGTTTTTTGGGAGGACTTTTGGATCTATGCCTATCCTTCTGACTAGAGAGTGATCTATTGTGTGATCTACTCCTGCAGCAAACAACATCAGAGAATAAATACTACATTTAACCTTGAGACTTCAGAAAAGAAACAACTGAAAAAATACATAAACCATGAAAAATAAATACATGGTATTTCATCTAATTATTATGCCTAGCCCGCAGTGAACTTTTTCACAGTTCTCCAAATTTAAAATTTGATCAGGCTGTCCCACCTCTTTCAAAACAATATACCATTTAAAAAACTCTGTTAATTCTTTGCTATGACATTGCAGTAACACACAGAAATATCAGGAAAAGCAGAGTTATGAATCATATAGCAATTGAACCTCCTTGAATATACTGTAAAATATTAATGCATCATATTTTCATCCCGAGGGTGTGAAGTTTAATACAAAATTAAATTTGCACTAATCAGTCCATGTTGCTGGCATGCAATATAGAAACTACGCCTACTAAGTTAACATATTCTTACAACAGGAGTAATTATGATTGTGCTATTTGAATTTTACTGTAAGGACAGTTTTATAACAATTTAATTTTACAATATACTGCTTTTAAATCTATATCTTTGTATGTATACACAATATGGCTTAGTTACAATATTACAGGAACCAAGATTTTGGATCACCCTATTCCTGTGTGTTTAAATGATTAAATGTAACATATTAATGTTTTCTCTTGCATTTCTTCAATCATTCAATGTGTGGACAGGCAATCTTAATTTTTGCATTTTCTACACCCAGAAAGAATCAACCTCCTATGTAACACAGGCCACAAAATTTCATCTAGCAATTCTTGCATCAAAGTTCCTAACTTCTGGTTCAGTTAGGGCATATCTTTTAGAAAAAATATCCAATCTTGATTTAAAACACATCAAGCAATTGAGAATCCACTATATCCTTAAGTAAGTAGTTCCAATTAAAGGTACCATGATCAATCACCTCTTAACCTTCTCTTGAATAAGCGAACTAGATTGAGCTTTTTAAGTCTCCTAATGTAATGCAGGTTTTCCAGACCTCAAACCATTTTTCTAGCTCTTTTCCAAAGCCTTTCCAATTTGTCAATTATTTTTTTTAAATAGAGAGATCAGAACATAGTTTTCCAGTACTGGTCTCAGTCTGCATAGGTATAACCATAGAAAAAAAAAATGGGGTGCAGAAATACAATAGGAAGAATGTTATTCAACATAAAGATCAGTAGAGAGAAAAGACAGTCAGGTAGGGTTGATTCTAGGTGAATTTCTATCCCCACCCATTTCACACTCCCATCCCTTTTAACACAACTGTATCATTTTGCATGAACAGTATCTATTAGGTAGAATTTTTTCTCCTTTGTATTTGTTCTTTTCTTTTTTAACTTTCTTAACTTTATTTTTCCCTTTCTACCACCATGATTCTTATCTTTTGTCTTTTTCAATATGACACTTCTATGTTGGGTAAATATTTATCTTCTTTTCCCTCTCCATTCTCTGTCTTTTTTTCCCTATGTTATTTTGTCTTCTTCCTTCCCTCCTCTTCTTCTATCATTCCTTTCTTCTCTTGTGTTCGACGTTCCCAACCTTTCTATACTTTCTCCACCTTCATCATATTCTGGGACTACTGAACACTTCAAATCTTGGAGTGGGTTCCCCCCCTCCCTTTTTCTTTTTTAAATCTGCACCCTTTCCTTTCCCTTCAAAGTTATCCCAGTATGAGATACAGGATAGGCAATATTCACTCTGGACCAGTAACAAATTCAAGGTCCTACATCTGGCACCATCAGGACTAGAAAAAAGTGCAGTATACACATAGTGATGGACACAGCACTTAATTTTTACAATCCTCTAAACATTAATTACATTTTCCCCTCCCTCCAAGTCCTGTTCAGTTGGCTCATGGTAATTAAAGCAATTTGGCTTTACAGGTTTAATCTAGCTTGGCTTTCCAGCCTTAGTACTAACATACTTTTAAAAGCTCTCTGAAACCTCTCAAGTGGTTTCTCTGTAAAAGGTGGCAGATCTAAAACATATGATGGTGTGATATAAAGTTTTAATAGTCCTCATTTTGGATTATCTGCCCAACCTATCTGTGGCTTTGCACTTGGGTATAATATGGCCATCTCAAATCCATGCTAATAAATCCTTTATACCATATCATCATATGCCAAATATTCTCTCTTAGTCTGTATATATGACATTCCAATATAGTGTATGCATTTATTGAATGCCAAATCATAGAAATAAATGCAAATAGATTTATTCCAATGTGCAGACACTCAAGTAGAAACATGCTTGACTTATTTCTGTATAAACATACTCAGTATGCACTCAGATTGGTGTAGAAAATGACATGCTGTGATATTCTCCACATTATTTTCAATAAATTATAACTTACTGATTTGAACCTTTTTTCTTCTAACTCTGAAAAAAAGCACACCCCGCTCAGAAAACTTTGTACTAGAGCTGGGCAGGAAATGTTTGTTTTCGTCCCACAAGAATTTTCAAGATTTCGAAAGTTTCCTGTCCTAAATCAGGATGAAAATCTTGAAAATGTTCACAAACCAAAAATCTGGGAGGTTAGGGGAGAAGGATTGGACCAGACAAATTCAATGAATGAATTTTAAAATGCTTTGTTTCAATTTCAAACTTTCACTTTTCCTTTTTTTTTTAAACCTATAAATTAACTTCAATTTAAAAATTAAATGTTGTGTCAACCCAAAAAAAGGGAACTTTTGTTTAGAAAATGTCAAAATTTCAAGCCTTTCTTTCAAAAAATTTTCAAAACAAAAAATTCATCAACACCTTTCCCATGAACAGTTTAGGATTTGAGAAATCAGCATTATCTGACAAAAAAGAAGTTTCATCAAAAAATTCCAGATCAGTTCTACTGAGTTTGATATTTTAGGGACCAATCTTAAGTTGCCTTGCCCTATCTAAACTTACCAAGGAAAGTGGAAGTTGACAGGAAGCACTCATGTTTATTACTGTCTAAATCCTGAGGAATAAAAAGATGCACAAAATGCCAGCACTGCCTGTGTTCTGCAATTCAAGATGCATACTCAAAAGAGGGTATACCAGAGGAAAGGTTAGGGTTGTTTTGCCTACAGCTGTGCGTCACATATTAATGTGGAATAGTCTGTCAACTAATTCCAGCTCACTTAGAATAAGGCCTCTGTGATTGATGAATTTGAGATGCAAGTAACTTGGGGATGACAAGCCACCAAGAAACAGGGAATGACTGAGGGAGGTTTATTCTGAAAATGCTGTTGACTCTCTGCCAGGATCAGAATGATCTTTAGTTCAATAAGTCCCCAGAACTGACTGCAAAATAAATCCATCATACTACTATGCAAAGCACTGGATTCAGACATTTATTTACCTGTATCTAATTTTGAAGTAGGCAAGTGAGAATTTGGCTGTTAAAGCTCTGAGTTATCCATAGACAAAAGAATCTGAAAATTGTAGTGAGAGACATGTAAAGCTTTCCTAAAAAGAAAAAGTTGTCTAGTTATGTGCTGACTGTCCCAAATAGGCATTCAGCAAGTAATTGATTGTAAAAAAATAATTCTTCAATCTTCTAACATCATAGAACACAATCTCTGGTTACACCTACTGGAACAAGCCATAAAACTAAAGCCAACCCTTCAGCAGTTGACAAATCACTTCTCTTTGGTAGTATATGGATGTGGTGAGTCCCTATGGGTCACCTACATTGCCCACCATGGAGTTCTGGTAGTTGCCACGTCAAAGGACAATGCATTCAGGGGCATAACACAACTGCTGATGCAATATTGAGGAAACAACTTAAAAAAAGAAGAAGTTACTTTACATTCACTTCTATGCTAAATTTCTCTCACTCTTTTGCTATCTGAGGTAGTGGGTACATAACTGATTATTCAAATGGCTATGGGGATATTTCTAAGTTTCAGAGAACAGGAATTCTGATTTCAGGAGACATTTCCAAAATTGAGATAACAAGAGTTTACCCGTGTCTCATTTATGGGTAAAAAAGTTTGCAGGTAATTTTTTAAGAGTATACAGACAAGTTTTCTTCCACATTTAGATAACTTGGAATTTAGAACCTTGGCAATTTTTAAACATTAAAAATCAAAACAAATTCTCAGACCAAAATAGCGGGGGGGGGGGGGGGGGGGGGGGGGGGGAAGAGTACGAAAAAATTTAGCCAGAATTGGTGGGGGTTTTTTGTGTCAGAAGCATTTTCAGACTGAGTCCATTAAATAACATTTATAATTTTGGGATGCTAGGAGTATCATACCAATAAAAGCTACCAAATCATCGAACAATCCAGGCCATCAATAGAAAAAAAAATCTGACTACATTGTCCACCAGCAAAGCAATTAATTGTATCACATTCTGAAATCCAGACCTTTCAAAATTTAACAAAATATCAAGCTACTAAAATGTGAGCACATTTTATCTTCGTCTGCTCTAACTGAAATCAGTCCTGTATCTTTTCAAACACTATCCCAAAATAGCTTTTCCATGATGGTTATCTGGTTTTGGGGAATGAAAATCTGCCCAAACACAGAACGTTCTTATTTTGGTCCAGTCAACAGTATCAGGTAGTTCAAAAAATCTCTCCCAGCAATTCTTGGCTCAGAATTCAAAGACAATCTCAAAAGCTACTGCCATCAAGAAACACAGTGTAATCTCTTAGTGTAAAATGGAAAGCATTCTCACCTGCGTTTTGAGTGTGATCTTTTCCTTCTAGATCGGGATTTTGAACTAGATCTGGACTCTGAACGAGAATGGGAACGAGATCGACCGCCTTTTCTTTCACTGCTCTTTCCAGACTCTGAGAGGAAAAAACCACTTTGCAGTGTAAGCTCAGAACATTTAAAGATCCCAGTTAACAATCTGGCACAAGTGGAATGTACCACATATAGTGCAATGGGCCTACTCTCTGCACATCTTCCTTCTTTGCAAAAATCCTTCAGAAACATCCAAGAAAGTCATTGCATATACTCGTTGAGTGCAGCCATCCTGCAGCAGTACACATAAACCAGATAATTATAAACAGCTAGCTGAGTAAGGAATGGGATTTATGTTGCTGCCACAATGCACAAGATTACAACATATTCTCTTCTTGGCTTATTCAATTATATAAATTACTTTTTCTGAAAAAAATTAACTTCTGAGAATAGACAAAATTCAGAGAGTAGTAATTTTGAAAACGTGCACAAAAATTTAAATGACACTCAGCACTTAAAGCACTGTATAAATATTAACTACATAATCCTCACAACCCTCTGGAGAAGTAAGTAAAGGTATGATCCAAAAGCCCTGTAGTAAATGGAAAGTTTCCCATTGACTTTGATGGGCAGTGAATCAGGTCCCATCTGATGATACTATGAGTAGTATTAAAGCATTAAAGAAATAACTAGGAAATTTTAGAGTGTTGTGTCTTCCAGTTTTGTCCAAGGCAGATAATTATGCAGCGTCTAGATTTGTTAATGATAATGAAACATCTCAAAGGTCTATGAAAAATCTTATCTTAATTACAATTTTTTTTAAAAAGAAACAAATTCATATTCTTTAATGACAAGCAGAGGACAACAAAGAATTGATAGAGTGAAAAATGTAATGTCTGTAAAGCACTTTGAACATAAAAAAGCACTAGCATTAAGCATTATTACGTATTATAATATTGACTTCACAGTTTTAAGCTATTGACAGCATTAATTGAACAAATCTTTGAAAATAAAATATGTCAAAACAAATTTGAAAAGAAACCTGGAATCCACTGGCTTGTCACATAAGAAAATAATTTTGATTATTCAACTTTACCAAAGACAAATACTGCTCATCTTGGGGGAGTCCTTTTCTCTGTCTGAAAATGCTCTATAAATGTATGTCAAGATACACAGATTGAGATATACTTGTTTCATCCTAACTAGCAAACATAATGGATTTACCTGGCTCAATAGCTGCCGATATGAAAGACTGGGCTTCCCTTACTCTCTTCATCACTTCTTCCAGCTCCTTGGCAGCAGCTTGTGGAGTCATTTCAGGAGGTTTCACTATTGCATTATTGGAGTGATTTATTCTAAAGTAAGGAACAAACCTAGCTTTAAATTTATGCTCGTGCACCCTTTTTTTAAAACTTGATTAAAAAAAAATAAAACCAAGATAAATATACACTGCACCCTATCCAAAATTAGCGTGTCTATAGATTTTTTCCTTATAATCACCAATACAATCCAAGTATTTACACCTAATACCTGGTTTTTATTGCCTAAAACCTTTTTTACCTTGAATAAATGCATTAATACACATGGTGATGCCCATATTTTCAAACAATACAAGAGTAAGAAATTTAACTTTTTTTAAATTAAAAGGTGAAATTTATATCCTGAAACCTATTCACCACATAAGCACCATATTTAGGGTTTAATTAGAGCCTAGCGTGGGTTATCTACACGGTGATGGATTTCACCCGCAGAGATTAAATATTAGTATAGGCTGCTCTGTTCTACACTATACCCTTATCCAGAGGAAGTCACATTTCACTCTTGAAAATGTAAAACAACAGGTATCAAAGGCTACAGAAAGCAGTACCCTGCTAATACAGGCCTTGCAAACTGCTTTGTATGGCAGACCTCCACAGATGAGAGCCATAATTACAGACATATTTATAAAGATACTGAGAAATCTTTCGTTCAGAATTCATTTGGATATTTTCTGTTTAATTTCTTACTTCAGTGGCCTGTCTCCAAACATAACTCCATTAAAGGCAAGAGCACGAGGTACAGAATTTTGGTCTGCGAATTCCACAAAAGCAAACCGTGTTGGTTGTGTCTCATCACCTGCCATTCGCACAAACTTCACTTCTCCAACTTGTTTAAAAAATTCAAGCAGCTGATCTGCTGTTGTAGTCTAGAAAAAGTCAAAAAGCTCAGATGAAGTAAAATATGTAATGAAAAACACTTATCCAACATACCAGGTAACCTAAGAACTTCAGAGATTAGAAAAAAGATTTCATTAGTCAAAGGCAACGTGAACTAAAACTTTTACATTTCTTTCCTTCCCCATATAAGTTATTTGGAAACTAGCCAATTTAGAAAAGGGAGGATCACATTTTTTTCTCCACCCATCTAAGAAGTCTGCTTCTATTTAAAATGGTGCCACTAATACAAAGATATTTTGAAAGGGTGATGTTTGGAAATTACATTATTGGGAACAAAAAAAAAAAAGATGTTTCTGGATCAACCATTTTAACAGAGGTATGTTAATCCAACAAATTAAAATAATCAAGGAAAGGAAAGGTGAAAATGCTTATCCTCTCCTCTCCTCCCCTCCCCCTCCAACTGCCTGTAGAAATGAAGGAAAGGATCATTGCAAGCCCTGAACTCATCATACCTGTGAATAATTAATGTATTTCCATACGGATCTGCTTTTTTCAGGGTAGTTCATTTGAAATCATCAATTAAAAAGGAATTTCTTTATATTTCAAATTGAATAATTTCATTTGTGTTACATATACTGATTGAAAGTGCATCAAAATAATATTTTTTTAAAATGTTGTTTCTATCTATTCACCCATCCAGGTTTTAAGAATGGCACTCATCACAGTAGTGACTTTCTACTTAGGTATATTGTTAGGCAAACAAAACAAAAGCCACATTTACTCTTGACTGAGTGGCATTTTCATATTTAAATAACCCTCTGATAAATAATTGGCCATTTAAGGAAGAGGACTTCATTTCCATGTTATGGATACAGAGGACTTTTCATACTAGATTATACAAGTCCACCAAGACGAGCCTCCTGTGATGGCCAATTATTCATACTTGAGAAAAAGGTAAATTCCTTCCCCACAATGCACCTGCCCTACAGAGCAATGCTGCACAGGGGGATGACACGAATTCCTTCATAATCCCTGAAGTGATCAGTTTATTATATTTTGATGCAGATCATTATTTCAGCATTCACAGTGATAAAACCATCAAAATCTGTAGTATTTGTTTCTTTGCAGCAGTGAATTCTACAGGCTGTCTTCTCCCTATCACCCCCCGCCATTTCCCAAGCAGCATTCACAACTAATAACCACAAAAGCATCTTCTTTTATTTGTTTGAATTATCTTCTATTTTTATCTTCTATTATCTTCTATTTTTACCATTATGCACATATGGGTCTTTTCAAAACTGTTTAAGATTATAAATCACAATGATATGGGCTAAAAACTACATTTAACATTTCAAATTTGACAAAAAGGACGGTACCTGAGAATTCAGATTTCCAACATAGACTGTTCTCCTAATTTCATCAATTTTGGAAGGATCCACATTTCCCATAATTGGTGGCTGTGGTATTTCTCCAAGTGCTGTAATATTAGGGTCCAGTGCTGCTGCTGGTATAGCTCCCAACGTGCCAAGTGAAACACTAAGCTAAAAAAAAGAACATGATTTATAAACAAATGGGAGATTGTGTGTCCCAGCAAGGCTTTTATCCCAAGTACATCTGAGTAATAAGCAAAATACAAATTCAGTACAGAGACAATATTTTTACAGTTAAACCCTCACCTTACAAAAATTATATCCCCCAAATCTAGCCTCTCATATATTAAATGTTCCAAAATTCGGCCACATTCACCATCTTATTTGAGCTTTTTGGCCAGTGATGCTATAGCATAATCAAACAGAAAGATAATGGCAGAATTCCCCTGCAGAACATAAAACACGAACATTTATGCCCATGATATTAATTAACATAGAATTAGCATCTAGGGAAAAGGCAACTTTCTACTTTGTGTCTATTGTACCTTCCTAGCATGAGACAATAAACAAGAATTCCATAGCTATCTTGTCAAGAATGACATAATTCCCTCCCAAGTCTTATGTTGTAGAGAAAGAGACTAGTCTACATTTTCTTTTGTGAAACACGTGCTTATATTTGAGTTTTTTCACTAGATTAATATAAAAATTGACAAATTGGAGGAGGAAAGACTAATATTGCTCAACAAAGGAGTTTCTTATGATTAATGCTTTGGCTGCAATGTTTACAGGCGCCATGGAGAGCCCAATGGGAATAATTGGACACACAGTTCTCCTTAATTTTAAAGGAAAATGAGCATCCAAATCCCCTACATGGCTTTGAAATCTCAGCCTAAAGCTTTTCTAGCTTGGACCCACTGCTAATGTGAAAGCTCAGAGGGGGACCTAAACTGGCTGAGGTCTAAATATTCTTATTCAGTCCTGGTCCAGAACTACAGAAGCAGCATTAGTCTTGGGGATCAGCGATAGATCTTGTGCAACACCAGAGAGGTAAATGTACACCGTGTACCACTGGAAAATAGAATTCCATAGCTAGTATTTAGCAGTTGTTTCTATCCCTGGTAGATTGAGAGAGATTAGGTTTTAAAAATCCAACAAGTCAAATACCTATCACGCTTTTCGTTACGTACATACACACAATTGAATTCCAAAGTGATTTTAACAAGTATCTTGACAATTGCTAGATTTTCGTATTCCTTATGCTGATGGAAAACCTGGAATTCTAGCGTTCAAACAGCATAATGCAGCAATTCTGTGGACTGTAAAGCACTAGCTGGTAGGCAACAGAGAGGTGGTAAGTAACATGGTACCATTTCCTCCTTATTTCCAATTGCTTCTACATGAGTTCAGGTGTCTAAAAACAAAGACATGCCAGTCTAGCTACATCCACCAGGGGTTATTGCAACATAAGAAAAAGTGGAGGAGGAAAGTAAAGAGTAATTGCTCTCAGGGAATGGAACTGCCATGCACTAGCACGAGAGGTGCAGGGAGCCCTTCACCAGGTGAAAAATGTTCAGGGAACAAAGAAAACAGGCAGGTGGGGAGGAGGACCACCAGGCAGCGTACTTCTGGAAATGGAGGACAAGCCTGCAGGGGAGCAGAGAAATGAACCAAAAGGCCAAACAGCATATGCCCGTAACAAAGAGGAACAGGCAGCAACAAAGCACATGTAGGGAGAGAAGATGATCAGGCAAAAGAGAAACACATGTAACTGACTGGGAGAAAGAGTGGGAAACAGGACAGATGACAGAAAGAAATGAAACAAAGAGCAGGAGATTATTACTTATTTTTTCCAAAGCAGACAAAACACTAATTGCTTTAAAAAAACAATTAAAGTACCTAAGACTTTCCTAATACTAGCATTCCATGTAAGCATGCTGCACAATTGTATATAGGATTATGACTGGAGAGATGGGAGGAGTTGGTCTACCAGACACACTCTCCATTAAGATGTAATGTATGCTATGAAAAAGTTTAGAATTTCCTAGTATAAAGCATTTACTCTTATTTCTAGCAGCTCTTCAAGATATCAGCTGCAAAAATCATGCCACAACTGAAGAGGAATAAGTGAGATAGTAATCAGAATAATGTGACTTTTAAAATCTTCTGTATTCTGAGCTGCCAGGACTAAATATCTGTTGTTGAAGTACAAAGAATACTGTCATGATTTCCCAACTACTGCTCCTGAACCAGAGATAAGAAAAAATGTACGTCAATCTCTGGTTCAGACTTCTAGAATTATTTCCAAATCTTCATACGGTATAAACTTTCTTTTTAAGTAACACAGAAATACTAGTTGATAACTGAAGTTACAAACACAAGTACTTAAGATCTACTCCTTTTTCAAAATGCAGGAATGAGGTATTTTCTAAGATCATGAATAAATCACTATTTTCCTAATTCCAGAATGGAAATCATGAGCGTTAGTTTAAATTTAATGGCACCAAATTTCACCCTCTTTCCTCTTCTGCCATTGGCGAACAGCAGCTCACTTTGGCTTGTATTCACTCCTTTCACCTTCTGAAGAATCCATAAAGAATACAGAACTAGGATTTTTCTAAACAAACATCAAATATCGTCAAATGCTTTACACAAGCACAACTGTCAGTCCTTTACCCGGCATTTAAAAGGTCAATATTTTGTGGTTGTACTATATGCAAGGAGCTCAGATCAAGTGTAAATAGTCTCTCGGCCTATTAAAGGCTATTATCAAGTGTCTTGATGTGTTTGGTCTTTTGGCCCCGAGATGAAAGCCTTGTCTGGGTCTCTTGGACCATGAAGTACAAACATTATCTTTTGATCTAATCTGAACATGCAATGGAAAAATAAATACACTTTTGGAGACTGGAAACCCTTTTCATTTTAGTCTGTAAACTATCAGAGATAAAAATGCTAAGAGTAATGGTCTTCTCTCGTACATGAGTCTGAAAATACCTGAGCGCTATTTACAGCAAATCTGGTTTCCCAAACATACATTGACAGTATTAAAAACAAATCTTTAAAACTGAAATAACACAACCACCACATTGGTGTTGATGAGAAATTTTCTTAAAATATGTTAAAACATCCACATTTACATCCATCCACCTATAGGGGAATTAAAGTGGATCCAAACCTATTACCGTAATTAATATGCCAGATAGCTCTAAGGCAGGGGTAGCCAAATCCGGACCGCCAGATGTTCTTGAACACACCCCAAAATCTTTTTATTTACTTATTATCATCATTATTGTTATTATTTTTCTCTGGATTCTGGACCTTGACTATACCTTGACCAAGAAATTTGGACCCTGACAAAAAATAATTGACTACCCCTGCTCTAAGGGTCTGATCCTGCAAAGTGCTGATCACCCTCAACTCCAATTGGTTCTGGAGGGAAGACAAGAGCCCCTGCACCAGAAGAGGGCACTCATCACACTACAAAATCATGACCTAGTGCAACACATTACATCCTTGTCACCAGGAACTCACTATATACTGGAGAAGGCTATTTCCCAGTGACAGAAACATTAGATGTCTTTGAAGAGAGTTGCAATTCACCACGAAATGCTGTACCTCATTTTTTCACCTTATGTCCCTTATTAACATGCAACAGAATGACTGAAACACAGATTTCACAGATGGTTGCCTACTTGGCCTTTATAAGAATTTGTAAGCTGGGGGAAAAAAAAATCTCTGACTGAGAAATATTTGCCTTGCTTAGACTGAATGACAAGGGAAGATGCTGAATCAAGTTGGAATCTGCAAAGCCTGAAGCAAGGGGTTAGAAGTTTCCTGGTTTTGATAGGTGTGATTACTTTCCTAATCTGCATGTTTTCTAAACAAACTACATCCATCCACCCAAAGGAAAGGTTAGATAAGCTTTTAATTGAATGAGGGAAGTGGAAAAGGCATACAACAGGTTATGCAAGCCAATATCCCCTGGACAAAATTTCTTTACCATCTCACTATCTTCAACTATAAAATTAAATTATAAATGATTTTCCTTACAAAAAATAGTCAGTCATTTCCTGCAGCATCAAAGTGGAATAATGCCTTCACTTTCCAAAATATGGAAGTGATCTCTCATGACAGATGCCATAACATTATGTGGTTAGTAAAATCAGTTGACCAGTTGAGTCCAAGTCTAAGCATTACCGTCTCCACAAAGAACAAAGCAAGTTCCTTGCTATTGAAGAAGTATTTATAACAAATGTCATAACTTCTGATCAGTCTAAGCACTAGGTCTATTCTATCGTTCTCAGTGCTATAAAAATTAGTACCTGAAGTTATTTTAGGCTGCAACAGAGTACTGCTCAATGTGTCTTTAAATTCTTAAATTACTTTAATAACAGAAAATTCTGAGAGTAGAATTGGGCAGAGATTCTAAAAAACTATTTAAAATGCTGAAGGTTGAATATTTTCTCTTGGCTAACATCCTAGAGCGCAGATAAACTGAGTAGTTAACTTCTGGAAGATGATTTATAATAAACAGGGGTAATTTGTGCTAGGTGATTAGATTAATCTGGTTCAAAATCCAAACAGTGGATTATTTATGGCTGGAGCAGGGGCATTTATGGGCACAAGGCGTTAAAGTGTCAGTAACAACATTTTTGACCAATGAATTTCCCTGGCATGTCCACGAGGATGGGTACTGTTTACAGGAAATTTAAAAAGGACTGAACTATTAATAATTTTGCAGGAATTTTGTCTTTTCATTTTAGAAGGAAAATTTTTAAAATACTGCCGTGTCCCTTATACAACTAGGGTGAGCTGGTGTCATTCTGTGCATATTAGTTTGCAGAAGGTCCGTAGGAATCTATCATGTGTGTCTAACTAGTGGCTTGATGACTACTGCTTCTTTATGAATATTCGCATTGTCTACAAGGACTAATAGGGCAGAAATCATCATATTCTAAAAAGGAATAATGCTTACCAGAAGGAAGAAAAGAGTCCTTTCCAAAGTTTCTGAAACTATTGCCTGAGCCCTTAGCCAAGCCTGCTTTTCTTATGCCATTTTGTATATGAGGAAGAGACCTTAGAATGTTCATTTCTTCTAGAGGTTTGATCAATATCAAACCAAGAAGTTGAAGGTGTTGGTAATGATGCCAGTAACAGAGTTTGGTGAGGAGCCATTCAAGGGCACACTATTGTTGCCAGTGTCTGTAGTGGTGCTGTCAAATGCACAATGCAGAAATCTAGGATGGTACCAATAACGGTTCTGGTGAATGCAGAGCTGCAGCAAGGTCAGTAGCTCAAGGCCCCATTTCCTCAAATAACGTGGGGCTGATGACAGGGGGACAGAGGGAAGACTCATTAAGCCCAGTTTTGTTGAAGAAAGGTCTGCTTATTCCTCCGTTCCTGGTGGAGAGGGAAGGGGGATGGTAGCCTGTTGCTGCCAGAAAGGGTTAGCAGAAACAGAAGGGAAGTTGAATATGCAATAAGTAGAAGCTAGAGAATATAAAAGCCTCCGTTCTTTTTGCAGTGATAGCATTTTGAGGCAAACATGCAACAGCCCCAGTCACTGGAGGGAGTGTGCTTGAGCATCCTAATGTGGCATTCTAGCCTTCCAAAGGATTGAATGTGTTTAATTCTAGTATTTTAAACTTTATTATTATTTGGGGAAGGGGAATGGTTGGTAGTATACGCATTGGGTCAGATTTTGCTCCTGTCTATACCCATTCAACTAAGATGGATGTAATCAAAGACAGAATCTAGCCCAATACTTTGCAGAATAGGAATTTGGAAATAAAGAAAAACAGAGTGAATGTGCTGGCCATACTCTAGCCTGACCTCTTGAGAAAAATCAAGACAGAGGGATTTAGTGTCTTCACTGACTTACTAGGTAGGATGTGGTGTCATGGAACTGGGCTATTCCAACTTAGTAGGTAGGATGTGGTGTCATGGAACCGGGCTATTCCTTTTCTCTCAACCCAGAAGGGGAGAATTCTTGGTTGGGCTGAAGGAGGGAGCTAGAAGAAACAGAACAGCTTATTAACTCCAAGTCAAAGAGATTAAATTTTACTTACTGTAGTCAGAGGAGTTGGTGTGGGTATAGGAAGCAACCCTGCACCAGGCATCAGGCTTGTCATAGTAGGAGCAGGAGCCAATAAAGAGAGGGCTTTGGCTTCATCTGGGATTTTACCTGGAGAAGCAAATGGAAGTGTTAGAGAGAGTTTGAACACCAAACCAATGTTATTCTTTTTATGATTTTACAATTTACCCTTGCACTTAAAAACAATAGTAAAGAAAAATGAATCTATCTACCAGATCCTTACAAAAAACAAATAAGAACTTAAGTTTTTCCTTTTACCCTGCTCTACTAGGAAAAACAAAAGTGAGCAAAACTTCAAAGACTAGCAATCTCATTAATGGATTATTATTTTAAAAACTGAATAATGTAGACAATTATTTAACACTTTGAGCTATGGGTCACCTGTACTGGAAACTTAATGTTCATGAACCAAACGATATCAAGCATGGACGCTTTCCCAGGGCGGTGTTTTCGCGGTGATCGAAAGTTGTGTTACACATGACAACCGTTCGTGTAGGCTGCATCACTAATAGCACACAGAACATCAGATACAGAAAAGAAGAACATTTTTTAAAGTTTAATCCCCAGAAATGGCAAATAACCAAATTAGTTAAAAAAAAAAAAAAAAAAAAAAAAAGTATGTGCTAATTGAAATCTGTCCCTTTTCTTTTACAGCTGCTACCTGCTTTTGATAAATAAATAAATATAAAAATTACCAATGACCCCATACAAACTCTGTACTGCAGGTAGAGTCAATAGGAAAAAAAAAAAAAAAAGACCTGCACTGTTTCTCTTTCTAGGTTGTCTCAATGTAACTGGGACTACAAGAGACTTAAGTCTCTTGTCGTCTAATTCTAAATTTACTGAGATAGTTGCTCAATTACGTTTCCCTTCTAAATGACCTATACTTTCATAAAAAATATATATTGCAACTGTGACTAACAAACTCCCCCTGTTGTCATGCCAATAGTTTATTAAAATAATTTCTCATCTGAATAAAATGAATGATGGTTATATGTATAGTTATAACAAAAATGCTGGGCTAAGAAATCTTCAGAGTGTTAAATTCTATAATATTTAAACAATTTGCTAAATGCAAATACCGATTTCCAATTTAAGGGAATTAAATTACCACAAAACCTAAATAGTGAACTGAAAAACTGTCAGAGAATTCCTAATCACACTAAATAATTAAGGATTTCCTAATCTGCACCAAATTGCCAAAGTAACCATAAAACAGCCCTCATACATTACCTCATGCAATTTAGAGGTGTTAATGGCTTTCTACAATAATGAACTTTATAAGTACTATAACAGTACTCTTCTGGTAGTACTTCAATTTGCACATACATTTTCATTACAGATCTCTAACTTCAGGAGTTTATAATGAATACATACAAAAGGACTCCTGATTTAAAAGTAAAATATGGGGTAAATTTTCAAAGCACTATGCAAAGTTTTGGCAGTGCAATTCCCATTAAAGCCCACGGGAGTTATTTGACTAAAAGAATGTTTTGAAAATATGCACCACAATTTGCAGGTCTAGAATGTATTTGAGTTGCTCTGTCCAAAAGAAAATAAATGTAAATAAACTCAATTTTAATGTGAATAGCTGTTGAATGAAAGAAATAAAAAACACAATTTCATCTAGAATTTATATTGCACTCCTGTTAATCAAACACAGCTATTTAACTTTAAGATACATTCTGTGAAACTTTGGTCCACAATATACAACAGACCAAGCCACATTGCTATCTTAAAGAGAAAAATCAAATCAAATTATTAGTGTCTGAAAATTACCTTCAGAGTAACTTCTTCCATAACTTTTTAAAAACATATCTGATCTAAAGCCAAAATTGTATTTAGCATGAATGTAGCGCTTTACAGGCCTTGTTTTAAAATTAGACATGCGATAGCATGTGAGGTTATAATGCCTGATTTGCATGACTGCTCATGAAAAAGCAGGTATTTGCTTGCACAAATTGTCAGTTATGCAGCTGAACAGATATTTAGCTACATAACCATAGTAACTGTGCATGCAAATTAGGCATACATTTACACAGCTGATTTTGGGGAAATCATTTCTGTTTTTAAAATTGCTGTTGAAACATGAACTAACCATGAAAGTCGATATTACAGAGCAATGAGGCCCTAATCCTGCAGAGATATCCTCCTGTCTTTATACTTGGCACCTATATAAAATCCCACAAAGTCAATGGGACTTTACATGGGTGGATCCACCTACAGGAAGCTAGTAGTAATGCTGCATTCTAACGTAGTCCCCACAATGCACTTAAGCACATGCCTAATTTAAGCATGCACTTAAATCTATCCCTATTCTGCAAGCACTTAAACATATGCTTAACTTTAAGTAGATGCTTAACATGCTTAAGTGCTTTGTTAAATAGGGACTGAATTTAGAACATGCTTAAATATTTAGTTGAATGAGGGTCATCAGTTCAGAAAGGTACTTAAGCATGTGCCTAGACTTCAAGTGTAAGAACAATGCCACTGAAGTCAATGGGACTATTCATACATTTACAATTAGGTACATGCTAAAGTAAATTGCTGACTCATGACCACATAAGGTAAACTATTATAGCAGTCTGCCAGGTGGATAACATGCATTTTAAATTGAAATTTTTATTGAAATTTCCCTAATACTTTTGGTTTCTCACCAAAGTAGAGCTGGTCAAAGTTTTTCCATACAGTTTTACTTAAAAAAAAAAAAAAAGTGGCTTTTTCTCAAAGAAGATCTTTTCATAAAAAATTATCAACATCTCGGTTCTGCAGATGTTTCTTCAATATTTTCATTGATTTTTTAAAAAAATCAAACTCATGCTCAAAAATATTCACAAAAATTTCACAAAATACTGTGGAAACTGTCCCCAAAAATGAATCAATTTAGAACCTGAAAAATGGAAACAGTTTAGAAATTTCCCACAAAAAAACCCACCTGTTTTCCTTTTTTTCTCCCCAACGGAACTCTAGTAAAGCTGATCAGATTATTTAACATTAATAATCAATTTAAGAGCTCCAAAGGAACCTGTTATGTTCTTGAGTAAATATATATTTTATTACCTTCCATAATCTTTTTTATAAAAAAGGAATACAAACCCAGAAAAAATATAAACAACATTTAGGCTATTGCACAATCTGATATCTGTTAAGACATTTAAGTTTAAGGCTTGCATGTTTTTCTTAATGCATATTGCTATGGGATGGGTGAAGTCAAACCTTAAAAGTTGAACTGAAATGCTTTCCCCAAATATATGTATTTATTTAAAAAGTATATCATTTCAACTTCATAGATCAATTTCTTGACTTATTTCAATTTATGCCGGTGTCTTAAAATAGTTTTAATGACCTTTGGGTGGTTCAGTAATAAATGACACATCTGATTCTCATTTGCAATAAGGCCCCTTTACACTGTTCTAGCATTACAAAGGGACCTCTTAAGTGGGGTGTAAATTACTTTTACATCCATTTTAAGACACTTCAGTGGATCAGCGGCGTGATCTACATTTCAAATTTATACTGGTATAGTTATATGGGTCAGAAGTGTGAAAAATCCACATCCCCTAGTGACATAGGTATGCTGTCAAAAGCCCCAGTGTAGATACAACTATGCTGACAGAAAAATGCTTTTGTTAGAATGTTGTTCAGGGAGGTGGTGCTCTTACACATGGAGAAAACTCCTTCTATCGGTGTGCACTGCAAGTTCACTGAAGAGCTATGCCAGCATAGCTATGATAGCATTGGCTCTGTAGGGTAGACATGGCTTGCCAGAGCAATGTAAAGTGGCCTTAGTGTAAATGACAATTAGGCCTGATATCAGTAAAATTATAGTGTATTAGTCACAAGATTCCATCCTCATTCAAGTGTTCAGAAGGGATCAGTTTCCTTGTGTTTTGTACTATAAACTGCTGGATGATTTAAAAAAAAAAAAAAACCAGCTTCAGTGATGAACAAGTATCTTCAATCAAAGACACTTTATGCTCATATCTAATCTGGAGATTACAAGAATAAATTATTGTCCTAATATGTTTAATCACTGGGAAATACAAACTTATGGATGAAACCATTTCTTAGAAAATCCCTTTCTGTTGCATCTAAATGAAAATGCCATTCTAATGTGTAAAGGTTAAAAAACAAACAACCCCCACCCCCGCAAAAAAAAAAAAAAAAAACCCCAAAAGTTGTTTCCATCTTCCCACAGATAGCAATGTTAAAAAGACAACATATCTGACAAAACACTCTCCCATCAAAGCCTCAGAATCCATTTACACTAACATGTGGTAAAGGTTTTTCTTAAACAAAAGTAATACATGAAATCCCAAGCCCACTGAAGTCAACGGCTAAACCTCCGTTAACCTCAATGGAGTCAGAATTTCACCCACAGCGAATAAAAATTCTAGAATGTTCAGAATTTTCTCAAGAGTCATTCCAAAATAGATATCTTAACTTCTTCATATTAAAAATTAATACAAAACCTTATGCTGTGCTGGTTATACAGCTTAAAATAAAACTGACTTTCCGATCATGGGAAAGAGACTGATTAAGATCCACGACTTTGTTTGGAAAAGCTAGATTCTTAAGAAAGAAGTAATAAGAAAGAAAGTTTCAGCTGGCTTTTTCAGAGACGTACTTTTGAAAATATGGTCTAAGGAGGAACACACAGATCTGAGAGCTGATATATCTTTATCACTATTTTAGTCTTCAGACATCAAATACTGATCTGCCTGTCATAGTTGAATTAAGATGCTTAAACATATCTCTAAGGCAGTGTTTATCCCTAGTTTACAACAGAGAATTTAGCTGACCTAATTCAACACTTGGTGTATATACCATCCACCACCCTCATAAACAGCTTCAGAAAGTCAACTTTAAAATGAAACATCATGAACCCTTTACGAAACACCATTTTTACAGAACTGAAGAACCAGTTCACAAGTAGAAGTGAAAGAGATTCAGCAAAAACAAAAAACAAAACAAAAAAAGGGACAAAATAAAAAAAAAGAAAGGAAAGCAAAAAATAAAATAAAAACAGAGACAGGGCGTCCATCTTCAGCGGGCCAGACTTCGATCTCATTTCCCCCATGAAGGTTTCACTTGACGGCAGGTTTAGTGGCATGGCAAACAATGCCTAACTCAGGCAAGTGTAACAGGTCTGCCTTGGCCAGTCTAGTCATCTAATAATGCACAAATATCACACAGAGAAAACATACAAAACCAAATTAATAGTCAAAATCCATCTACCAGAAAATGTGGACATAAAGTTTAGAATGTTGGTTAGGGCAACATCTTTGTTATGTTTCAACCTTTGCTTTCTAAAGGTATAACATTTAAAAAACAAACAAACAAAACAAAAAACCCAGAAAACCTGTGATGCACAAACAAAGAAAAGGGTAACATTTTGACAGTGCAATGAAATTTTACTTCATTTAAAATATCGTTTTTGGTTAATAAAGTAGCAATGGTGAAGTACATATATGAACGTTATAAAATGATTATTTTCAATGCTTAGGGGTTCCCTCTTCACACACTACTGAGCTCACACTGTTGAAAGGCATTCCAAATTTGTTTATTTTTTTTAAACCAAGCTTTCTGTATCCTTTTCTCTTTTCTATCCATCCCATCAAGCTTCGTTTCTGTACACCAAGCCTTTCAGAAATGGCACTTTTGGCAAACGGCAGAATTTAAACTTTTCAGTAGAATACGGCTATTACTGCTTCAGCAGCCCATAGTATCAATCACGTTTACAGCTCTATCACCAAATATTGCACTGTGTTCTCCAGAGCCATATATATCAGCACACATCTCCTTGGAAAGTTAAACTATCGTCAATACAGATAGTATTTACAAACTAACATGAATGGTTCTGTAATAAAGTTGCATAGAAACAGCATATTTATAGTGTGAAATTTTCAAGGGGGTTTGTCCCACAACCCAATCATATGTTCAGTTAGTTGTACACAAGCTCTGTATTTTTCTGTAGAGTCCATAGTGACTTGTAAACAAACTGCTATACAAATCCTGCTTTCAGATTGCCTCTGTCAGCTATGAAATGGCTTGAACATGATTGGGGAGGTAAAAAATATGTTCTCATAACTTCTGTTGTATTCTTCCTCTATTATTATCTATCACCAAGAGACACAGAAAAATTCACCTTTACCTGCCTGCTGCCATGCCACCTCAGACTGTGACCCCATCACAAGGAAAACCCAAGAAGTGGTGTTGATTCATTAGGAAGCAATCTTCCCTCTCTGGCAGTACTGAACCAGTGTTTGAGTTTTCTAGATGAGACATAAAAACTAAAATTGTTCCCGATCATCCTCATGAATGATCTTGTGGGACCTTTTCAAGTGTATCAATGCTCATCAGGTATCTTCTGCCTACCTGGATTCCTTTTGCAGTTTCAATTGGATACAGTATTATTCTTTTCTCCCTGACTTAAAGGTAAATGTAAAAAATCAAAACCTATACTCCATGAAGCTCAGAAATATGTGCTGTATGCCCAAATTAACATGGTTGTGGGCGTAGTAGCACATAAATAAGATTTAAATAACCTTTAAAAAAAATACTTTCAAGGATCCATGAAAGTCTGCTTGCTCTGCTGAGTTTGCTACAGACATCCCAGTACGGATCATTCTGTAGGCCAGAGATGGGCAAATTACAGCCTGCGGGCCACATCCGGCCTGCGTGACCGTCCTGCCTCGCCCTTGAGCTCCTGGCCGAGGAGGCTAGCCCCCAGCCCTTCCCCTGCTGTCCCTCCTCCCCCACAGCCTCAGCTCGCCGTGCCGCCAGCGCTCTGGGCGGTGGGGCTGCAAGCTCCTGCTGGGCAGTGCGGTGGCGTGACTTCCTGGTACTCTGAGCGGCATGATAAGGGGGCGGGGAGCAGGGGGGTTGGATAAGGGGCAGAGGGTCCTGGGGGGCAGTCAGGAGACAGGGGGCAGTTGGATAGGTGTGGGAGTCCCCGGGGGACCTGTCAGGGGGCGGGGGTTGGATAGGGGGTGGGGCCCCAGGGGGGCAGTTAGGGGCGAGGGGTCCCAGGGGGGATGGTGGCGGTCAGGGGACAAGGAGCAGGGGGGGTTAGATGGGTCAGGGGTTCTGAGGGGGGCAGTCAGGGGCGAGAAGTGGGAGGGGGCGGGGCCAGGTTGTTTGGGGAGGCACAGCCTTCCCTACCCAGCCCTCCATACAGTTCTGGAATCCCGATGTGGCCCTCAGGTTTGCCCACCCCTGCTGTAGGCACAGAACTCAAGCAACAACTCTTGGTATGTTTGCTGTGCCAAAATAAGGCTTTCTGGGGGGTACTGTTAACAAACCCAAAGAAGCCAAAAATAGACTTTGTGGAGCCAAACAGTATTTTTTTTAAAAGATCAATTAAGACTTATTAACTAACTGACTATTTGGTTAGTGGTGGCATTCAACAGATGTATTAGCTTTGCAGATTACCATTAGCTCACTCTGATTTCCTGTGCAAGGTAAGACAGCTGGTATGTACACCTAAAGATGGCTGCATTCCACTGGTTTAAGAAAGTGATTTCTATGGACTTATGGCCCAGATCCTACAATCTGATCTATGTGGACAGACACTTAGGGCTTGCCTATACTACAGTCACTAAAGCAGCATAGCTATAGCACTATACCTACGCTGCTGTAGTGCCATAATGTAGACACTTCCTACAGCGATGGAATGGGTTTTACCTGTCACTGTAGGTAATCCACGTCCCTGAGTGGCAGTCGCTAGATTGATGGAACCTAACTGCATTGTCAGAGCGGGTTAGGTCAGCATAGCTATGGTGCTTAGGAGTGTGGATTTTTCAAACCTCTGAGCAACGTAGCTATGTTGATCTAAATTTTAAGTGAAGACCTGGCTTAAATGCCATATGGCATCCCAATGAAGTCAATGGGGCTCTGCATATGTGCAGGGATCTGTCTATGTGCAGTATCAAGACCACAATTTGCAAAGTGCTTAATTAGTAACTCAAACATTTTATATTCAAGTAGTAAATGGAACCATAAACATTGAAAATATTTCTATTGGAGAAACCCAAATTGACAAAATACTTAGTCATGTCTGTACTTAACATTAGAACTGGAATTCCTGATGACAGTCCAGTTCTGAAGTTTTATTTAAAGATTTGATTAAATAATTTATCTAAAAATTAGCTGAAGGCTCAGATTTTAAAATGCATAGAGGCATTGCTGCACTCAGCACTACAATGCCTAACTCATTTAGACGTCTCAGTCTCATTTTCTGAAGGATTTAGGCTCCACAGTGCCTAAATCTCACTAGAAAAAGAGACTGATTTCTAAATTAGTTAGGTATTGCAATGCTGAGTGCAGCAATTCCTATATACGCCTTTACAAATCTAGTCCCAAATGAAGTTGTAGCTTAATTGATGTTATAATTTAAGAGGTATACTAAAAGGAGTACTAAACTTTTTAAAAACAATAAACCAAAGCATAGTTAGGCCCTGAACTGCAATCTGATCTGTGCAGGGAGACTCCCTCACCTTTGCAGGAGCACACTGATGTGAATGAAGACTCTGGATAGGCATGAGGGTCTGCTCATGTGGATCAGACTGGAGGATAGCAGTCTTATTTCATAAAGTTTTTTCAAGTATTTCCATATACAAGTATGGAAAACCAGAATAAAACTACTAATTTAAATTAACTTATTAATTTTGCTTATGCACAGTTACAGCTAAATGTATACAAAAGATGTTTAGAAGTGTATCCAACATATTTTACTACTACTTCTTTTAACAGTTTATTCTTTTTACCTTTTTCAAATTTAAAATTTTGCTTACAAAAAGATGAGGGGGAAAAATATAAAGAAGAGCATCGGTTACTTGCCAGTTTCTGGGAAAGCTAAAGGCAATTAACATACAGGACAAAGACCAACATTACAGAAGAATGTCTGAAATACCAACCTTCTGCACAGGGTACGACTATCAGAGCTCTATCAATAAAAACGGTGTTAGTTAGATGCTGGGCCACACCAACACTCGATGCTTCACGAAACTTAATATAACATACTTTGGAGGAAAAAGCAAGAGGAGCGTTGCTGCAAAATAAAAAGGAAAAATCAATTAGTGTCATGAAAACACAGATTTTAGTTTTCCTCAAAAGTCTTTTTTAGTTTACTTATATACATTCACAGGAAGACATCTGTAGCAAAAATTAACTGAATCACTCATTTCTCATCCACACACACAAACATGGTACTATCTTCCTCTTAGAAAGGATTTAGTAGTGGCAGAGTGTAGCTATGAGGTCTTCTATTAATAAGGCACTAGTGCCTTTAGAAAACCTGCAATAGAACATTTATCAGTATAATCCAAAAATCATAATGTAAATTGAACTATAGCACACTTGTAAATAAATGGAGAACATTTAATCTTTCTTTTCCCAAATACCCTTTGTTCACTTACTGTAGAGCACAAAATTGAGTCATTTGTAGTGGGTCCTCCAGACATCAGCACATATTAATTGACTTTCGTGTCTATGCCCTTAATTAGACCCTGTTCATTCTTGTTAATAAAAAAAATGTTCTCCAATAGCAGGAAAATTGGTCTTAGAGCCCTTCTTTCCACCAGTAAGCTATCTGCTACTTTAGCATGGTGCATTAAAGTATGTAATAACCTTGTCATGAAAAAACTCACAGATCAGATTAAGGTGAAACACAGAAGACAAAAAACAAGAAATAACTGTCAGCATATTCATTAGACACCCTATTAATCAAGGTTTTAGCCTTATTTCTTCTAAATGCCATGGTCTTGACCAGTCAAGTTCATATCTGTGTACCATATACTATGCATAGGCTTGGCAGAAGTTAATGTTTTAAAAAAAACAATTTTGAGGGATAATATTGATGTTAATTTTTAAGCTTTTTTTATTTTAATCTATTAAAATTTTTGCAATTGGGGGAAATTATAGGGTGGTTGGACAATACTTATTTAATTTTAGTAGATGCTAATATTCAAAAAGATAAAAGTTTATAGTAATAAAAAACCAAATTGTATATTTTAACATGTGATATTGACAAAGTAAAAATTCTTAAATCAAACTCTAGTACAGGGGTAGGCAACCTGCGCCACGCGAGCTGATTTTCAGTGGCACTCACACTACCTGGGTCCTGGACACTGGTCTGGGGGACTCAGCATTTTAATTTAATTTTAAATGAAGCTTCTTAAACATTTTAAAAACCTTATTTACTTTACATACAACAATAGTTTAGTTATATATTATAGACTTATAGAAAGAGACCTTCTAAAGACGTTAAAATGTATTACTGGCACGCGAAACCTTAAATTCGAGTGAATAAATGAAGACTCGGCACAACACTTCTGAAAGGTTGCCGACCCCTGCTCTAGTAAGTTCTCAAGCAGCATTTTTCTAACTTTGCTTATCTGTAAATTTTAATTGTTATTGAGGAAAATATTTGCATGCCTAGGGTGAAATCGACATTTGCCGACATGTACGGATAAAAAAAATATAATCCTTTAAGCCTAACTATGCACAATGAAATCAGTTAAAATAATTTTAAAATAAATCTTTCAGAAGTGTTCTCTAAACAGGGTTTGTATCCATTGTACAAATATTTACTTTGTATTCCTCACGTCAAAAGTAGATTAGTGGTATGTCGGAGGTCTTAAAAGACTAAGAACAGGCACAAAATGGGATATTATTGGGATTTGCGAATTGCATTCAGCAAGACCCAGAAGAAGCTCATGTGATAATGTCTTTTAATAAAGCAGCCAACAATGGAAAATTTGCTATTTGATTATTTCCTTTCTGAGACTGGCCTCTACCCCTGTCAGATATATTTAAACAGTGGGTCTCTTCCTGCAAATACTGAAAACAGTTCAGACCTTCCATGAGGCACTTGAGGTTGCTTACACCCCTTAAGTCCTCACTCCAGTTGAGTACTTCCAGAACTGTGTGCAATTACTAAATCCTAATTAGCATAACAAACTTCTCAACCGAAATGCCTTATTTCACCATATTAACTATGTAAATGAACCTGAAGAATCATTGCATAGCAACCCAGGGGCACTTAAATTTCAGAGCATGAGTAGATTGGAGTGGAGGGGTCATTTCCAGAAAGATAATCATTAGGTAAAAAGTTTGCCATTCTGGATCTGACCTCTCCCCCAGTCAGAGGCATTTGGGACACAGCAAGAGGGAAGAAAAAATAAATAGGTGAGTGAGAGATTAGGAGAACAGAAAAAAGCATGTTTCCCCTTCTTCCCTAAAATTAGCAGCATTACGCTACTTTGGAACCACTTCTTGGATTCACCTTCCTACAAAAGAATGCTCCTGCGGAGCAATGTAGGCCTGATCTACACTAGATAATTAGGTCAGCATAACTATGCTGCTCAGAGTGTGAAAAATGCACACCCCTAAGCAGAATGGTATACACAGAGAAACATGTGGAGTGGGCTCTGAGCTCTGTTGGAACTGGTTTATCTGCAGCTGAGTAAGCTTCTGCGACACAATATGTATCCACCTGGCTATGGAGGATTTGGGTGGCCCAGGCATTTAAGGAAGGAATGAAATTGATAAGAAATCAATTTATTCTTGCTTCACATTTAAAAGGCTAACTTTGAATCCCTAAGGACTAGAGATTTACTGGGTTGGGGGGGGGGGGGGGGGTGGG
>QXTE01000003.1:11476295-11499977 GCA_003942145.1 Platysternon megacephalum | reverse complement strand
GGGGGCGGGTGTTGGGTCTCCACCCCAAAATGCTTTAGATTCAGTAGACTCTGACAGGTTTCAGAGTAGCAGCTGTGTTAGTCTGTATCCGCAAAAAGAACAGGAGTACTTGTGGCACCTTAGAGACTAACACATTTATCTGAGCATAAGCTTTCGATGAAGTGGGCTGTAGCCCACGAAAGCTTATGCTCAAATAAATGTGTTAGTCTCTAAGGTGCCACAAGTACTCCTGTTCTTTTTTTAGTAGACTCTGAATATGCCATGTTGCTAAATAAATAAATCAAGCAGGTCAGATCTGGCCTATAGGCCAGATGTTTGACATTTTTGCTATGAAAAAATCCAGATGATCTTGAACTCCTTTGTTTTCAAAGATTGATCTTTCTATCTTGACACCAGTTGCAGAATTCTGTCTAAACACTTGCATAGCTTAAGAGAGTGGAAAACTTGCATGAATATAAGAGTCTTTACTACTCTAGAGGACTCTCTTATTTTGTTTAGGGTTTGCTGCTAACACCAAGCTGTTAGGTTCATGTAGTTTTGACTGGAATGCATAAGCAGGCCTCTAGGAAAGATGATATCCCAGAAATCTCCATGCAATCTTCCACTAGGTCTGAGTACAATCGACTATTTGACCCATGACCACTGCCACCTCCCTTTTTATCTTCTGAATCACTCTTATTAGAAGAGTAGTGGAAAGCTGATAGAGAAGCCAATTCAGTCATTTAGACATTTTAAAGTCTTGCATCCAAGAGTTTTAAAAGAGCAGGCTGAGGAGCTTGCTGAGGAGCGTTCAATAAGCCTTGGAACACTGGAAAAGTTCCAAAAGATCAGAAGAAAGTTAACATTATGCTGATTTTTAAAAAGGGTAAAAGGATGACCCAGGTAATTATAGAACTGTCAGCCTGACATCGATCCTGAACAAGATAATGGAGCGGTTGATATGGAACCTGATTAATAAAGAACTAAAGGAAGACAGTGTAATTAATGCAAATCAACATGGGTTTATGGAAAATATTCCTGAGAGAATTCTGTGCTAAAAAATTAGAAGTTCTGCACACAATATTTTAAAATTCTGCAAATTTTGTCAATAAATAAATGTGGTTCCAGCATGGCAGTAGGGAGCACAGGCCACTGACTGCATTGAGGTGGGAGATCACCCTGAAGCCCTCACCTACCCGGTGCAGGGACTCGGCAGTGAGGCTGCACCTGACACAGACACACTGCAGGCTGGGCCTGCCCCTCTGCGCCAGGTGCACGAGGTGTGGGTGGGCAAGCTCAGCCCAGCAGGATCCAAGTGTGGGGGGATCCAGGTGTGGGTTGAGAGGCTTCTGTGTGGGGCAATCTGGGTGCATGTGGCTCAGTGGGAGATCTGGATGCACAAGGCTTTGTTGGGGTGGTTCCAGGTGCAGGGGCAATGGGACTCTGCAGGGGATCCAGGTGAAGATGATTGGGGCTCAGCAGGGGGTGGGAGGAGCTCCGTGGGGGGGGGGGGGGGTCCAGGTGCTGGGGGAGTGGAGCTTGATGGGGTGGGGGTCCAGGTGCAGCTGCTTGGGGATCAGTGGGGTGGGGGTCTGGGTGTAGGGAGGCTCAGAGGAGTCCAAGTGTAGAGGGTTCAATGGGCCTGCTTAACAGGTGAGCCCCAGTTGCTACCGAGGGGACGCTGCATGATGGGCTCCCGCTTTCCTCCCACAATTCCCCTATCCCTTTCTCCATCCCCCTCCCCCCCATTCCACTCCCCTTCCTTCTCCACTGCCTCTTCTCCCCACCCTCTCTTCCCTCATTTCCCCCACCACCACCCCTTACCCAGCCCCACCATGGACACTCACTGTTGCACAGAAAACAGGAAGGCTCCCAGCACACAGAAGGAGGGCACGACTGGCACTAGGACCCAGGAGGCGTCGTTCAGCTGCAGAGGTGGCATAGAGCTGCAGAGTCAGCGGAGTCGAGAGGAAGCCTCCTTCAGATGGGCAGCTCTGCACTTGCAGAAATTAGGAGGGGGGGGGGGAAGTGGTACATAAACCTGTGTGCCTCCCCATGCCTTGCCTTTGCTTGGGGGGACAACCCCCCCCCCCCGCCCCCAAACTGCACCCATGGTCATCCCCTTCCCCTGGTGCAGCTTCCCTTTGCTTCCCTGTCGTTTTCAGCAGGGAAGCACAGGAATTCTGTGGGGTGGAGTGGGGGGAGCACGTGAAAGCTGAAGCTAGAAAAATTCAGACAGGAAATAAGGCATAAATTTTTAACGGTGAGAGTAAATTACCAAGATTCTCCATCCGAGAATTTTTAAAACAACAGTGGATATTTTTCTAAAAGATATGCTCTAGGAAGTATTTTGGGAAGTTCTATGGCCTGTGTTATACAGGAAGTCAGACTAGATGATCACAATAGTCTCTTCTGGCCTTACGATGTATGAATCTATTAATTGTATTTGTCATGGTTCTGAGGGTTGAAACTGTTTAAGATATCCCACCTGAAAATTGTGGATCTGACACGGTTGCCAGTGAGGCTTTAAGAGTTAATGAAGAAGTTTCAAAATTCTTTCTACGGGTTTCTTCTATCACCCAGTCCGTTGAAGAGCGGTTAGGAAGAAATTCCCCTTAGCAGGAGTTACCACAATCTTTGCTAGGGACGTCACTGCTGCATCAACTTTAAGGAAGATCAAGAAATTGAAGAATTGAAGAACTTTTTGACTGAGCCTTCTCCTTTGTCAGGAGTTTCCCAAACTTCCCAAATGACTTCTTAAACGGAGGAAAGAAGGAAGAAGGTGAATTCTGATTTAATGTTATGTATTTGCTTTAGCCTGCACATGCACATTTACTCCATGGGGCTACTGCCTTCTTCCCTATTGTCACAAACAGCTGAGAGAAAGAGAGACTCCTGCTTCTCTGGTTCAGAGTTATTGCGATCCAAAACCAATTCTTTAGGAGAAGAGTTAGAATTGAAGGAAGGAGATGAGATTTTTGGGTTTTAGGGTTTACTTTTGTCTTTTGTGGGGGTGTAGTCACACTCAGAAGGAAGATGTTCTTGTATTACCTTAGAGGACCTAGCTTGCTGTCAGAGGTGTCTTCAGCTAAGCAGGCTAATCATCATCTGAAATGTAGGTGGAGAGAAAGAACAAGGAAACGTCCCTAAGAGCCCAGATCTTTTTCTTGGGGAAAAAGGATATTCAATTTTTTGCCAAGTGACTCATTTACCTACTTAAGAGGTTAGGTTGGGACCAGACGCCCTTCAGAGGTGGACTGGAGCAAAGGATCAGGCAGCTTTTCAGATTTACCCCAAAGAGTCTTGATTGGTGTGAATGGTCTGGTTTGGTGAGACTCAAGAGCTAAAGAGGACTGAACAGATTTTGCAGTGGTGTCTCCAGAGGAATCTCGGCTGCTGCAAGGGAATGCAGAGGTTACTAAAAGCCATACAAAACACTGAGCCCTAGCAAAGCAACAGTGGGTTAGGACCAAGTCTGGCAGAGCTTCTCCTTTGTATTTTCTGGGCGTCTCCTCACATAGGGACCTCTTAACCTTTGGCTTGCTCTGCCATGATAACGCAGGAGGAAACAAACAGAGCGAAGGAAGGTAGTGGATGGTCCTGTTTGGGAAGTAAAGCCCCTGAAGCCATTTGGTCCCCTAAGACAGACGATGGAATGAGGTAAAAAGATTCTGCTCACTACTACCAATGCTTAAAAGCAGGGAGTTCAATGGGTAAGGGAGGAGTGCTGACAGCCAGTCTGCGATGTGTGAGCAAGCCTTCGGGTCTTGTGGACAGCTATAAACTGTCTCCAGTACTGGCATTAAAAAAGAAGAGTCACAGTCTTGGACTGAAGGAGATGGTAGGACCCATAAATAGTCTATTAGCACAAGAAGTCCTGGTACGCGGAATATACATACAAAAAATATTGTCCACGGATGATGTTAAAAGGAAAATTATATATATATTTACTCTCAGAGGCCCAGTGCTGGCACACACAGGGGGCAGAGAGTGCCCCCTGGGGAGCAGACTCCCAGATCCCAGCTCACATGAGGGGTAGAGAGAGGGGTTCAGACCACCCAGATCCTGGCACATATACAGAAGGGGAAAATGTGAGGTTAACAGTCACCTATATCTGTTTTCCCCCAGCCCTTCTGCCACTCACCCCCATGTGTACCTCTCCAAAGTCCCCCAACTGCTCTCACATCCCGTACTACCCATCCCCATTTATCCACCTCTTCTTGCACTTCCAAACCTTCATCTTACCCTTATTCCCCACATTCCTCTACTCCCCTGCCAGCAAGCATATTTATTTTTTTAAACAAAAATACTTTGATTATATTCCCCCAAAATAAAATTTGAAAAAGCCTCACTCAGAGATTTCAGCAATATGCCACCCAATCTCTTCCATATTGCTACACAAGATGTGACTTGAACCAAGGGTATGTCTACACTATAAACACTACAGTGGCAGAGCTGCAACTATGCTGCTGTAGTACAGACACTTGCTGAGAGATAAAGCTAGGTTGACCTAAGTTTTAGGTGTAGACCAGGCCTGATGCTGGCAGAATGGGTCATGTTCAAAGGACTACTGGTTATACTACTGGTGTGAAACTTTAAAGACTAACAAGCCTGTTTATTCCTCTGTCCACACATGCTCAATATAATCCATTAGGTCTATGAATAGGCTCGTGAGCCTTTGCATGACTAACAGGAGAAGCAAAATTTCTTTCAAATGTTGTTTTAATTTGATTTCCCCCTAAGGGCTGGTGGGTGCCATGCACTCTGTTGGAGTAATCCTCAAGCACTTGAGACCCTTGTGTAAAGATCTAAGACCTGGTTTGATTTGTACCTGTGAGCAAAAACAGGTTGCCAAAATCTGTCCACTTTAAGAAAAGCCTCCTCTGATCCCAGAAGCTGTATCTCAGGAAGCTGTTGATCAAATGGTCCCAACTTTGGGTCACTAGTCATATCCCACGCTGCACACCAAATTTCAAGGCAATCCAACTAACCTGTAGATTTCAGAGCACTCAGAACAGTCAAGCTTTAAACAGAAAGCTGGTCTTAAGCTTAACTATAGCAGAGCTGTGACAGTGCTACAATGACCAGAATGCCACCTAGACAGTGCCAGATATTCCAGCCAAGCCCTTGTCCTCCCTATACAGGGAAGTTGGGAGTAGGGTGGTCCGTAGCCAGTTATGCTGAGTTCTATGCCACCAATTCTCCTACAACAGGGGCATCCTTCTTCTACCCATCACAGAACTGCAAAGGGGCTATATTGTTGGAAAGAATCTGAAACTATTATATAATGATCATTCCCTGCAAGAATGGAAAAAATTAAAGACTTCTGTCAAGCAGTGAGGAGTGCTCCCCCACAAACTTTTCATTGTGCTTCCTGGTGGAAAATGGGTTAAAACTTAATTTTTCCATTCAGTTCATAGCAATATTATGGGATAATAGTTATAGACCCCATTTTTCTCTTTTTTTTTTTAACCACAGTCCATATTTTTCTGTAAGTTAAAAACAATCAAAAGATAATCAAAATTGGTATCACACAAGAATAGCATTGTAACTTTGAGAGATTTAAATATTTATATGTAACACATTTTAATTTAACGATTGGTCTAAAGATATGATGGCTTGTACTGTGTAAAGAGAAAATATAAGGATGACATAACAACATAAGAGTGGCCATACTAGGTCAGACCAAATGTCCATCTAGCCCAGTATCCTGACTTCTGACAGTGGCCAATGCCAAGTGCCCCAGAGGGAATGATCAGAACAAGTAATCATCCAGTGATCCATCCCGTCACCCATTCCCAGTTTCTGGCAAACAGAGGCTAGGAACACCATCCCTGCCCATCTTGGCTAATAGCCATTGATGGACCTATCCTCCATGAACTTTAGTTTTTTTTTTAACCGTGTTATAGTCTTGCCCTTCACAACATCCTCTGGCAAAGAGATCCACAGGTTGACTGAGCGTTGTGTGAAAAAATACTTCCTTTTGTTTGTTTTAAACCTGTTGCCTATTTATTTCATTTGGTGACCCCTAGTTCTTGTGTTATCAGAAGGAGTGAATAACACTTCCTTATTTACTTTCTCCACACCAGTCATGATTTTATAGACCTCAATCATATCCCCCTTAATCGTCTCTTTTCCAAACTGAAACGTCCCAGTCTTATTAATCTCTCCTCATACAGAAGCTGTTCCATACGCTTGATCATTTTTTGTTGCCCTTCTCTGTACCTTTTCCAGTTGTAATATATTTTTTTAGCTGGGGCGACCACATCTGCATGCAGTATTCAAGGTGTGCGCGTACCATGGATTTATATAGAGGCAATATGATATTTTCTGTCTTATTATCTATCCCTTTCTTAATGATTCCCAACATTCTGTTCACTTTTTTGACTGCCACTGCACTTTGAGTGGATGTTTTCAGAGAATTATCCACGACTCCAATATCTCTTTCTTGAGTGGTAACAGCTAATTTAGACCCCATCTTTTTATATGTATAGTTCGATTATGTTTTCTAATGAGCATTACTTCGCATTTATCAACATTGAATTTCATCTTCCATTTTGTTGCCCAGTCACTCAGTTTTGAGAGATCCTTTTGTAGCTCTTCGCAGGCTGCCTGGGACTTAACTATCTTGAGTAGTTTTGTATCATCTGCAAATTTTGCCACCTCACTGTTTACCCCCTTTTCCAGATCATTTATGAATATGTTGAATAGTACAAACCCCTCTTTCCATTTTGAAAACTGACCATTTATTCCTACCCTTTGTTTCCTATCTTTTAACCAATTACCAATCCATGATAGGACCTTCCCTCTTATCCCATGACAGCTTACTTTGCTGAAGAGCCTTTGGTGAGGTTCTTCAGTCAAAGGCTGTCTGAAAATCTAAGTACATTATATCCACTGGATCCCCCTTGTCCACATGCATGTTGACCCCCTCAAAGAATTCTAATAGATTGGTGAGGCATGATTTCCCTCTACAAAAACCATGTTGACTCTTTCCCTACAGATTATGTTCATCTATGTGTCTGACAATTTTGTTCTTTACAACAGTTTCAAACAGTGTGCCCGGTATTGAAGTCAGGCTTACCGTAATTGCCGGGATCACCTCTGGAGCCCTTTTTAAAAGTTGGCGTCACATTAGCTATCCTCCAGTCATTTGGTACAGAAGCTTATTTAAATGATAGATTACAGACTACAGTTAGTAGTTCTGCAATTTCATATTTGAGTTCCTTCAGAATCCTTGGGTGAATACCATCTGATCCTGGTGACTTATTACTGTTTTATCACTTTGTTCCAAAACCTCCTCTAGTGACACCTTAATCTGGGACGGTTCCTCAGACTTGTCACCTGAAAAGAATGGCTCAGGTTTGGGCATCTCTCTCACATCCTCAGCAGCGAAGACAGATGCAAAGAATTCATTTAGTTTCTCCGCAATGGACTTATTGTCCTCGAGTGCTCCTTTAGCATCTTCATCATCCAGTAGCCCCACACTGGTTGTTTAACAGGCTTCCTGCTTCTGATGTACTTAACTTTTTGCTATTACTTTTTGAGTCTTTGGCTAGCTGTTCTTCAAATTCTTTTTTGGCCTTCCTAATTATATTTTTACACTTCATTTGCCAGAGTTTATGTGCCTTTCTATTTTCCTCACTATGATTTAACTTCCACTTTTTAAAGGATACCTTTTTGCCTCTGCTTCTTTTACTTTCTTGTTTAGCCACAGTGGCACATTTTTTGTTCTTTTACTATGTTTTTTAATTTGAGGTATACATTTAAATTGAGCCATGATGACCAAAAATGATAGAATTTTTTGGGGGGGGGAGGAGGGGGGGGAGTTACTTTATAATGTTATTTAATAATAAACATGTAATCATCTGGAAGAGGCCATAATATTTTGATTCCTGATTAACATTAAGTATAGCAAAACCCCAATTTTCTATTTATGTACGTTTATATGGCACCCATTGCTGACACACCTGGGTACCTGACAACCATTAAAATGCAGTTCTACTCTATACTTTCGTATTCAACTGATCTGTTCCTGATTCATGTTAGGAATCATAGGTATTTACTTTGAGCTCCAATCATGTAACTTCTTGTATGCAGATAGACCCTTGCATGCTCTGTCCAGATACGAAGCCTGCTGCCCCCTCCACACACACACACATCCAACAACAATCTCAATCCTGTAATCTGATCTTCACAGGCGGACCTTTGTGTCTGCACGGATCCAACTGCAAGACTGCGGTTTAAAATGAACTTATATTGAATTTTACTACTATTAGCACTGTATAGCTTCCACTGCAGAGAGTGAGAGAGATGGATTATAGCAATTCTTGTGAATCACCAGTAGAACTGGAACAGAAGTTAAAATCAATTACATATGTGCAAACTCGTTAAAGGCAATGGGATTACAGAAGCACCTCTTTAGCCCTAATTTATCCTACAGAAACTATTACTGGAGAGGATGCATACACGGGAAAAAACCCAGGTTGACTCTCAGAGTTGAGACTTAGTTTGCAAAACTGGCCATTAAAATATTTTTTATTTGTGAAATAAACATTCAATATGGTTTCAATGACAGAAAATGAATATTACTGAGAAATCTTGAGCACATTACTTAATCTCTCTCTCTGCCTCACTTCTTCATCCGGAAAATGGGGATAATAATTCTCCCTTACTCGTACCCCTTTTCTGTGTTGTTCAGTTAGGCTGTGAGCTCTTCGGAACAGGGACTGTCATTTACTATGCGTTTGTACAGTGCCTAGTACAACAGGGTCCTGATCTCAAGTGGGGCCTCTAGGCGCTAACATAATAAAAATAATAGAAGCCCCCGGAGCCATTTTTAAACTGTCACTTTTAAACGTGAAACAGCACTTAAAAAAATGTATCTAAATATTTGTCACTTAAGAGTTGCTATTCATGGCAGAACCTGGGGTTCACTTATTCTATGCACTGAATTATGCAATTCACTTGGAGATCTAACTGAAAAGAGAGTTGTTTCCTTAAGGTCATCAAATCTGGGCTCTGGCATGTCAGAGGCAGTTTATTCTAAAAGTGAGCCCCTTAACTGAGAATGCCCTATCACCGTTGTTGGACATAGCACAATTCCAGGAACTACAAACAAGAGTGATCCTGAAGATCTTAATTGCCACATAGTGGACAAGTGATCCTGAAGATCTTAATTGCCACATAGTGGACAAGTGATCTCTAAGATAACCGATATTGTGAATTCCATCTGAAAGTATGGGAGTTCAAACGGACACTGTCAAGTTAAAACAATGAAACTTTTTTTTTTAAAGAGTAATTTTTTAATCTATGCACCAATAGCTCAGATAACTGAAACCAGATAAAATTTTAAAATCTAACTTTTTTATCATAATTTCTGTTTGTTTTCTTTATTTTACTTGGAAACTGAAGACAAAATAGTCAGCTTCACTTTTTTGAGTCAATTTCACTTTCTTCTTCTCAGGTGCAGTACCATGCAGTTGAAATTGCTACACCTAAATTTGTAAATCCAAATAAAAGTTATCACTTGAATTTTAAAAAAATATTAAAATATTCTTCTATTTTGAACCCAAACTGCTTAACAGTGACCCTTTACTATTCATAATGTGTACTTTTTTGTTCTTAAAGCTTTGAGGAAGATTCTTGGAAATGTACTTCCATTCTAAAATCTAAACCCAATACATATGTAAATAAAAGAAAGCAGAAAAGTATTCTCAACATTCTGTACTGAATTCCTGTCTGACATTTGTTGCTGTCACTTTGTTAACTCAATTTTTCCTAAACATGCTTTTGCTACTAATGCATATATATATATATATTTTATTCCCTATGCTTGTCTTAATGTTTAAAAAAGTGCTTTTCAAATGACTGCTGTGTTTAGAAAGCCTACTTTTAATTTATTTTAATTTTAATTGCCAACAAGTATGTTATTGTTGGTTCACAAGAGAAATTAGTTAAAATTCTCAGTTTTATCTAAAATATTATTTGCAAACCATGTCAAGTATTGGAACTCCAATATCATTTGGAACTAGATTATGTATTTCTTTTTATTTTAAAAGAGGTTTAAATAAAATAAAATCTAAAATAAAATATATCCTCTATCCCACATTTCTGAACATAGAATGGATCCATCATAGCTGAGGTTTAAATCCTTTTAACATGCACATGTAAATTAAGATTTGCTGTGGTATTGGATTTCAGTTTAATTTAAGTTTTAAATATATACTATATATTGCATAAACAGATTTCTCTATGGTGTGAAAGGAGCATCCACTTTATTTAAATCTTACAATATAAAACAATAATAAATGAGATCAACAGCTACATCCAACCATACATTTGGAAGAAAACTCATGTTAATTAGCAAATATCTGTAGAGCACTTTTAAAATAAAATATAGCATATAAGTGCTATGTTAAGGCTATTTTAAGTCTCTCCCTGTGGGTATAGAAGATCGTATTGTAAGTATGTCAATAAGATCTTAAAATCTCATTTTGGATTTTTTTTAAACATTCCTCATTTAGAAATTTCCTAGTCCAATATATTTTGATGGAATACCTTATTTCCCCCTACCCCCCATCCCTATTTATAGCTTTCAAACGTTCAGTGATGACATATCTGTCCTTTGAAACTGAAAGTATATGTATCTGGAAAAAGTGCCTTCTCCTATTTGCTGCTGCGAAGTCCTACCCATAAGCCCAGCAAATATTTAAAAGGGTCACATTCAAACTTAAACCATCAAAAAAAAAATTCTTGCTAATGTCTGAAAATGTTTTACGTACCGTGGTTACACATTCACATAGAACTCAAGACTATTATAGTTAGAAGGGATTACTTATTTTTATCTTTTTTCAATCTTGTTTACTGTAATCATTTCAGAACAGTTAGTGTAAGGCCAGTTTCATTATTTAAAGTGATAATCACTTTCCCCTTTGTGTACACCTTTTACAGAGCAACACTTTAAAAAAAATAGGAAAGCAAGACTGTAAAACAACAAAAATTGGTAGGTGGGGGAAGAGAACAGCTCCACTCACTGGGGAGGGGTTTAGGGCACGGGTGAGAGTGGGAGGAGGCTCCCATCATTGGGGGTAGGTTCAGAGAAGAGTCTCCTCACCGGGGGGGCGGCGGATTCAGGACTGAGACCAGAGTGGGCGAAGGTTCAGGGCAAGGGCCAGAGTGGCGGTGTAGAGAGGAGGAAACTCCACTCACTGGGGGGGCTCAGGGAAGTCTCAGGCCAGGCACGCTCCAGGACAGCAGGCGGGAGACGACTCAGGTTCACTTTTTTACAGTCGCTGAGCCCAAGGCACTTGATGCGTCGGGAGCCCGCAGCCCCGACTCCGGTTACTAGGCTACAGAGGCCGCTCTGGGTCGGAGCGGAGACAACAGAGACCCCGCGGCTCCCTCCCTGTGGCTGGGGGAGCAGCAGGTTCCAGGCCGCGGACGGCGGACGCCATCTTAGCTTCGGGCAACATTCCTTCCCATAGAGCGGCAAAGCACAAATAAATGGGGTCACGTGACCCCATCGCCATGGAGATGGGCCGGCCGCCCATAACCAAGATGGCCTCCGCGGCATCCCACAAGCCTCTCTGGGCCCCTCTCTATGGCCCGGGCAAGGCCTCACTTACTCTGGGGGATAAAGGCGCAGCTCTTCGATTTCTCCCAGGAAGCCGAAGAGCGTCCGCATCTGCTCGCTGGTTACCGCCGAGGAGAGGTTGGTGACTTGGATGACGGAGGTAGGGCCCAAGGGGAAGCCGAGCGGCACCCCGATTCCACCGCTGTTCATCATGGCGGCACCTACACAACCGCTCCGTGCTGTGCACTCGCAGCCAAGGGCTCAGGAGGCGGGCCCAACCATAGAGAAGAGCGTGCGGTGCCTGTTAGAGAGTCCCGGCGTGGGGACGCTCTAGCCTCGACATCGGCTGCTCAGTGGCAGTGGCGGTTTTTCTCTCTCCAGCCTCCCCTAGCCCGGTGGGGGAGGTGTCGAGGCGAAGGGCTGGGCCTGCGGGGAAGAGCACGGAGCTGCTGAGCGCCGACCCCGCCCCTTGCTTCGCCGGGGGGCTGCTGCGCCGCTCCGGCCGTGCGTGCCTCCTGAGTCCGGCCTGTTCCGCGGGTCACCCACCGGGCACGTGCTGTGCGGCGGCCAAAGCGGCTTGGGCGGGCGCTGCGCTAGTGCGGAGCCGGGAACCTGCTGGTGGCTCGGCCGGCGTTAAGGGGAGCGGCACCCAGCCCAGTTCCATTTGTGCCCTTCTCGCTTGGACAGCGGGTGTAGCTGAAGGAGTTGCCAGGCGGGTGCCGCCGGCCCGGAGCACTTTGTCCCGTTGGCTTTTTGAGTAACAGGGCCCTTCAGCTCCCCCCGTTGGCAGGGGTCTCCTGTCTAAGGCAGAGCGGGGTCCCCAGTGGAGTTTTGGTTCCTTGCCCAGGTGAGCTGTTCTCAGTGTCTGTCAAGGCAAACCAACAATGCATTTTTTAAAACTTTTTTTGGCAAAATGAAACGTTGAAAATACTGTGTCACATTGAAACAAGGGTTCGTTTCACCCAGAACCGGTCTTTTGGGTTTGGCCATGTTGAGAAAAACAGCCTCCCTTGTAGCCTTTAGCCAAGTGGTTAGGGAACTCTCCCAGGCAGGTCCAACCATCTGAATTTGGACCTCCTACGTTGCTGGAGAGTGCTCCCTAGGCAATGGGATATTCTGGTAGTGGGCTCTTTCCATTTCTACTCAGAAGCGGTGCCAGTTTCTATAGGCATTGGAGCAGGCACTTGAACTTGGATGCCCTGTATCCTATCTGAGCCCTGCTGTACACCTGAAAACTAGATTGATATAGGCCACAGGTTGAGAACTACTGAGCTATGTGACATCTTCAGGGCCATACAGGTAGATACGGCCCACACTGGTAAATAGTAAGGCTGTCAAGCAATTAAAAAAAATCACAATTAACCACACTGTTAAACAATAATAGAATACCATTTATTTAAATATTTTTGGATGTTCTTTACATTTTCAAATATATTGATTTCAATTATAACACAGAATACAAAGTGTGCAGTGCTCATTTTATATTTATTTTTGATTACAACCTAATACAAGTACTTTAGTGCAGGAGTAGGCAACCTATGGCACGGGTGCCGAAGGCGGCATGCGAGCTGATTTTCAGTGGCACTCACACTGCCCGGGTCCTGGCCACCGGCCTGGGGGGCTCTGCATTTTAAGTTAATTTTAAATGAAGCTTCTTAAACATTTTAAAAACCTTATTTACTTTACATACAACAATAGTTTAGTTATATATTATAGACTTATAGAAAGAGACCTTCTAAAAATGTTAAAAATGTATTACTGGCACGCAAAACCTTAAATTAGAGTGAATAAATGAAGACTCGGCACACCACTTCTGAAAGGTTGCTGACCCCTGCTTTAGTGCAATCTCTTTATAAGGAAAGTTGAACTTACAAATGTAGAATTATGTACAAAATATAACTGCATTCAAAAATAAAAATGTAAAACTTTAGAACCTACAAGTCCACTCAGTCCTACTTCAGCCAATTGCTCAGACAAAAAAGTTTGGTTACAATATGCAGGAGATAATGCTGCCCACATCTTGTTTACAATGTCACCTGAAAGGCTTCCACATGGCACCTGAAAGGCTTCCACATGGCACTGTTGTAGCCGGCATCGCAAGATATTTACATGCCAGATGCGCTAAAGATTCATATGTCCCTTCATGCTTCAGCCACCATTCAAGAAGACGCGTGTCCATGCTGAAGACGGGTTCTGCTTGATAACGATACAAAGCAGAGCGGACCGACGCATGTTCATTTTCATCATCTGAGTCAGATGCCAACAGTAGAAGGTTGATTTTCTTTTTTGGTGGTTCAGGTTCTGTAGTTTCCGCATCGAAGTGTTGCTCTTTTAAGACATCTGAAAGCATGCTCCACATCTTGTCCCTCTCAGATTTTGAAAGGCACTTCAGATTCTTAAACCTTGGGTCAAGTGCTGTATCTGTCCATAGAAATCTCGCATCGGTACCTTCTTTGTGTTTTTTGTCAAATCTGCTGTGAAAGTGTTATTAAAACAAACGTGTTGAGTCATCATCCGAGACTGCTATGACATGAAATATATGGCAGAATGTGGGTAAAACAGAACAGGAGACATACAATTCTCCCCCAAGGAGCTCAGTCACAAATTTAATTAAAGCATTTTTTTAATGAGCATCAGCAGCATGTAAGCATGTCATCTGGAATGGTGGCTGAAGCAAGAAGGAGCACATGAATGTTTAGCATATCTGGCACGTAAATACCTTGCAACGCCAGCTACAAAAGTGCCATGCGAACGCCTGTTCTCACTTTCAAGTGACATTGTAAATAAGAAGCAGTCAGCAGTATCTCCCGTAAATGTAAAACTTGTTTGTCTTAGCAATTGGCTGAACAAGAAGTAGGACTGAGTGAACTTGTCGGCTCTAAAGCAGGGGTTCTCAAAGTGGGGGTCGGGACCCCTCAGGGGGTCATGAGGTTATTATGTGGGGGGTCGTGAGCTGTCAGCCTCCACCCCAACCCCGCTTTGCCTCCAGCATTTATAATGGTGTTAAATATATATAAAAAAGTTTTTAATTTATATGGGGGGGTCGTACTCAGAGGCTTGCTATGTGAAAGGGGTCATCAGTACAAAAGTTTGAGAATCACTGCTCTAAAGTTATACACTGTTGTTTTTGAGTGCAGTTATGTAACTATCTACATTTGTAAGTTACACTTTCACGATAAAGAGATTGCACTACAGTACTTGTACGAGGTGAATTAAAAATAGTATTTTTACAGTGCAAATATTTGTAATAAATAATATAAAGTGATCACTGTACACTGTATTCTGTGTTGTAATAGAAATCAATATATTTGAAAATGTAGAAAACATCCAAAAATATTTAATAAATTTCAATTGGTATTCTATTGTTTAACAGTGCGATTTAATCACAATTAAAAATTTTAATCACAGTTAATTTGAGTTAATCGCATGAGTTAACTGAGATTAATCGACAACCCTAGTAAATAGGTTGAGAACCACTGATCTAGCTACATCACTCACAGCTCATTCTCATGTGCTTTCCCTGGCCCAGTGACTATTCACTGCCATTCATGAATAGTCATTAGACCAGGAAAAGCACATGAGAGCCTGCTGGTTTGGGCAGTCAGCTAGAAAATGGGAAACTTGGCACTACCTGTGAAAAGAGTGGAAAGTGTGATTTTGCAATACATGTGAAACCTTTCATGGTAAGTTGTAAAGAAGTTGTGAGCATAGTATGGCAGTTAAGTTAGCCAACCTTTCTGGAATCTTATTAGAGAAAGACTAAGGCAATTGTGGCAGCGTTTAGTTATTGATCCTGGATAATTAGATTGAGAGCAAGATGGAGAGTCAGTGAGAATAGGGTTGGGAGTTTTAATGTAACTATACCACCAGAAAATTGCCTGCAGTTGTGTTTATGGCAGCTCAGACCTGACACTCATCCGTGAATGCATGTGGATATGAATTCCTTCCCAGTTAGTCTAGGTTCCATAGAAACTAAGATTAAATTTAAATCCTCAATCATGCACCTCTAAAGCCCACGATAATCTTATTTAGCATGAGTACATTAAGAAACTCTTAGTTGGAGGAGTTTTTAACACATTAGCCAAAATTCACACTGGCATAATTCCACTGACTATGGTGAAGCCGTCAGCTTTGTGTTCTCCCTCCCCCAAAGCGGAAGGTTCATAGTACTTTGTGATTGATGAGTTACACATGCACATAGACAACCTGCTAGCCACAGTCGCAACTGTTAGTGGAAGTGGACCACTCTTCTCTTAATGTCCAGCCCCTCCTTACATCGCTCTTCTCTGGCTGGGATCTAGTATCAACAACTAAGCTGGTACGGAAGCACTGAAATAGTAAACCTCATGGAAAAACTTATTTGAGGAGATGTCTGAGATGCCCTCCCTGGAGCCACTTTGATCATGATGACAAAAAATAATCACAGCTTGCACCTACACCCGCCTCCCCCCAACAAAAAAATGCTATGTTTAACAGTCCCAACTACAGGGCACAAAATTGCCCATTTAAAAATAGTAAAAATTAAATTTTATCCCCAAAAGAGTAGTATTAAATTGTTGCCACAGTGGACATAGAGACCAGAAGAAACAAACTTTGGGTCTTGCTCTGGCCAAACTCTTCAAAGTAATATATTGATTTAAAAAAAAATCAATAGAAGAAATTGTATTGTTAAAGTAAAGGTAATTAATCTTGAATCTAATATGGGAGAAACAGAAAATAATCAACTCCATGGGAAACAACAGAAACTGGAAGAAAAAAATTCAAAGATGAAAACAAAAGCTGTAAACCACATCAAGAAAAAAACAGATGACTTGGAAACCCATTCCAACAATATCTGGTCAAGACGGCTTAAAAATATACACATCAAGAAGAATTCTTAGAAAATATGCTGAAATCATTATTACGGACAAAAGACTAATATCTCTATAACAAATGTGAGAGTCCACAGAGGATCTGAGGGCAGGGAATGTTAGTGTGCCAAGGCCTACATTTGGCAGACTTCTTGCTCTGGACCCGAATATTCTTTTTTGCACAAGCTAGAAAAAATGGACATCACATCATAATTCTTTTCATAGTTTTTTCTAAATTTTAGCACCAAAATACAAAATAACAGACAAACCTTTGAAGTGAAAAGAAAATTACATGTAAAAAAACTACTTAGACTATGTTCTTCCCTGCCAGACTGAAAATTGAATAGGTTAATTAAAGTGCATCTTTAACACCACAGGAGACCTGGAACTTCATAGATATTGCTGCAGCATGTTTCCCAGTAGGAGATGATTTAAACATTCAATGAGTCTCTTCAAATCGATTGTAGCCTCACGGGCATTGGCAAACATATAATATCAAGTTTTATGCCCTTATAACGGGGGTGGGCAAACTTTTTGGCTCAAGGGCCACATCTGGGTATAGAAATTGTATGGTGGGCCATGAATGCTCACCAAATTGGGGTTGGAGTGTGGGAGAATGTACGGGCTCTGGGCTGGGCGTGCAAGTTCCGGGGTGGGGCCAAAAATGAGTTCAGGGGAGGGGGCTCCCAGCTGGAGATGGGGTGCATGCGGATGGGAATGAGGGGTTTGGGGTGTAGGAGGGTGTTCTGGGCTGGGACCAAGGGGTTCAAAGGGCGGGAGGGGGATCAGGGCTGGGGCAGGGGATTGGGGCACGGGAGGGGTGTGTGAAGGCTTCGGCTAGGGGTGCGGCTGAGGGGTGCAGGAGGGTGTTCTGGGCTGGGACTGAGGGGTTTGGCAGGCAGGAGGGGGATGAGGGCTGGGGTGGGGTTGATCAGGGGTGCAGGCTCCAGGCGGCGCTTACCTCAAGTGGCTCCCGGAAGCAGCAGCATGTCCCCCCTCCAGCTCCTACGCGGAGGCGTAGCCAGGCAGCTCTGCTGTGCGCTGCCCCATCCGCAGGTGCCGCCACTGCAGCTCCCATTGGCCATGGTTCCTGGCCAATGGGAGCTGTAGGGGTGGCGCCTGCAGACGGGGCAGAGTGCGGAGCGGAGCCCCCTGGCTGCCCCTATGCATAGGAGCCGGAGGGAGGGCATGCCACTGCTTCCGAGAGCTGCGCGGAGCGGCCACCAACCCTGCTCCCCGGCTGGAGTGTTGGAGCAGGGTAAGCCCCAGACCCCGCTCCCAAGCGGGAGCTGGAGGGCCACATTAAAATGGCTGGCGGGCCATAGTTTGCCCACCCCTGCCTTATAAGGTCTTACTATATACCCAGGTGTATAGTGGCCAATAGTACAAAAGTTAAAAAAGAACTACCAGACATTTTTCGGTGCCATATAAAGGCATGATGCTTTCTGCCACCTGAAAAGGGAATACATGTACATTCAGAAGTTCTAACAGGAGCTGAAATACCAACTACACGATAGCAATGTACGATGACCATAACAGGTGGGAAGTGTTTAGAAATTAAATTCTTTGTATTGCTGATTTCTAAATGTAAAATTACTATGAACTAGTTGAAAAACAACTCCATAGGTGAACCTGTGATTAATGGGTCTGATGAGTGGAAGACGTTATATACAGAAAAAGAATGATGCCAAACATTTCCATAAATACAGACAAAATTTAGAGATTTGTGGCTCAAATAGTTAATACTAGTGTAATTCAACAGAATTATTACAGATTTGACATTGAATCAGTTCCAAAATAAGTTAAGTCAAACATACTTGAAAGGGGGAACTAACACACAGTACAGGTCTGTCGCATCTTAGGCGCATTTAACATGTGCGATTTCAGCTTTACGCGGTCGGCAAAAACAAAAAAAAAAGAGAAAAATAACAATTTAAATACTGTTTCTGTAGTGCGGGCGATTCTGGCCGCCATTACACTCAATGTAAATTTTGACTATATGCGGTTTTCACTTTACACGCTGACAGCGGAACGTAACCCCAGCGTAAGATGAGACAGATCTGTATAGCTTTTCAGACTAAACTGAAAAAACTGGATAAATGTGTAAATGGATAGTTAATATGGATATAATGTTAAAACTTTAACGTTGCATCATCTAAATTTGATATTTAAGATTTTTTTTTTAAAGGTTTCAAAAATTTGCCTCTTCATGAAAGTTAAGCTCTGTCAGCATAACCAGCAAGGCTTCTGCCTTTCCATTGAAAATCAGTGAGAAATTTTCATTGTCTTTATTTGGAACAGGCCCATAATCAGTGCAGCTATTTTTGTTATATGAATGAAAACACTGTTAAAGGAAATTCCCAGACTAGCTTTGCTGAAGGAAGTGACCTTTAAAACAGGCTGGGGGTTGCCCCTTAGAGGTTGTTATTAGCGCAGTTTTTGCTGTACTTACAGAGGGAAAAGGAAAGTAAATACAGATAAAAGTAGGAGAACAATACTAAAAATGGTATTTAACCTATTTTAAACACAAAAGTTTATTTGCACCCAGGAATATCTTCTGCAAAGAATTTATGGAGTTGATATGTAAAGTCAAAGAGTTCTTAATCTCAAGCCATTTGCATTGGGCACACTCAACTTCAGATTTAATGGACCACATAGGCTTTGGGCCACATAGGCTTTACAGTACAACCACCACGTTTTGTGACCAGTATAAAGCTCACCGTCTCCCACAATACAGCCATTTTTTGTGCATTCTGGGAAAATCTGGGCAGCTTTCTCAGAGTACCTCAGCAGGGAGAGATACATAGATGACACTTAGAAGTGCCACCCCCATATGGAATAATGTATTCTGAGATAGTCCACTGTAAAGAAAGCGAAGAGGAAAAGCTAACCAGACAGATCAGTTATACAGACACAGAGGGTCCTGTCTATACTGCAAAATATGCTGTGCTGTGGACTACTCTGTGTCTACTAAGCCTCTGGGCCATGATAGAACATATTTTTAGTTGCCATGGTTACTAAACAAGTAAACGTATGCATATGGACACAGCTATGTTTTGAACCAACCTTGTCACTAATTTGTATACAAATCATTAAAAACTAATGTAGACAGGGACTTTGGGTCAACAGAAGGTATCAGCATAGCACTGAATCCTGATGCCTGTGCAAATGAGTGAAGTGACCATCATTCTGAGGTTCACAATATGGCCGTAGTGCTATGATTATTGACATTTAGTGCTGCACTACTGCTCACTGCTAGCCTGATGTGTGAGAGAGAAAGAGAACATTAGGGAGAGAAAGATGAAGAGATACACAGAAGTGAAGAGGGAAGGGGGAGAGACTATACAGGAGAAACCGTGATAAAATGGTTTGTATCCTGCCATTTCTCCACTTTGAGGTATATGTAGCTGGTCAGAGAGATTATCTGTTTTAGAGTTTATGAAATCCTGGAAGGGAGGGGATAAAAAAAATTGAGAATTGGGCACCGGGGGAGTCAAGAGAATTAAAAGTAAGCAATAAGAAGACATACTGTATACAACAAGAGCTGTTACCAGCCAGGAAAAGTGTATGAGTTTCGGAAAGGGCATGGATGCACAGACCAGATCTTCACTCTACGAACATATGAGTTTCAATACTACAGAAAAAAACTTGTCACAGGTGCATGCTCATCTTGACCTTCTGGGCTCCATTCTGTCCTTAGACATGCATGCACAGCTTCCAGTGATTTCACTAAGGGTTGTTGGGTCTATTTGTGGCCTGCACTGGGCCCTATGACTTTAGTTAGTCCCTTGAGTTACTGAACCCACATGTGGTAGATTATTACCTCTCTAGGATGGATAAAAATCAATGATTTAAAATCGATTTTTTTTTTAAATTTAAATCAGATTTTGTTGAGGAAAAAACCTTTCTAAAGATAGTTTTATTTAAGATACATTATAGCTCAAAGATATCTCAATGGAATAGGGATTATAAATTCTAATTCTATAGTATGAGACAATATAGTCATGTAATGTTTAAGAAAAGTTTTGTAAATGAGTTCCAATAGTTCATGGATTAGGGATCCAATCTTATGGGGTTCCAGGGGCTTCTGTATAGATTAGTTAGGTTAATCTTTCTATCTACCTAATGGGACTCAGTGCTCAGTCTAGAAGATACCATCAGAGATGCTTAGTTTTGCCGTTCTCAAACTGTGGATTTGTCTCTCCAGAGATAACATGCTTGTTAACAGCAAAAATGTTTTAAATAAATAAATAATATATAGAGGTGAGAAATAACAGACCGCAACCCTATTGTCCCTCTGCAAATTTGTGTACACAAAGTCAATCCTTTACCTCTCTCTAAAAGTGAAAAGTTTCAAAAAGTTGAATGAATAGAAGATTGTTGGGGGCGGAATAGATCTGGACAAGGAGAAGTCTGGAGATAAATGTGAGAAGGGAGGGACAGGCAGTAGAAACAAAAGTGAAACTGTTTGAGCAGCATATTCCAGAAGTCTTGAAGTCTTTCTGATTGTAGCCTTCATTGATTTGAGATCTACCATACCATTCTCTCACTAGAAAGGAAAACCTATAATGGCAGGAGGCTGTAAAAGAGACCCAGTTTGGGAATATTTTAATGAAGTTCCTCTATCTGTGGGCAAGACAGGCATGCGTGCAAAATGCAAACAGTGCAACAAAGAAATGCAAGGCCTGGTTGCCTGAATGAAACAACATCATGAGAAGTGTTCCTTCTCAGGAGGAAGCTCCGTTGAAGATGATGAAAGGAACATGTCTGAACATGCAGGATCTTCAGGTTGGTATACTTTTTTTTTTTATTTCATACTTCTTTCTTAAGGAGTGCCTGTCTTCCTTCAGGACTATTCTTGAATTCTCATGTTTGAGCAAAAAATATATTTGTTACTCCATGGTACTATCATTTTAGATGCAGTTGTGATAAAAAATAAACAGCTGAAATAGGCAGATCTTCCTTTTACAATTTCACCTTTAAAGTAGTACTGAGTGTCAGTGAATGCAATGAGTAATACTAAATGAGCAGTATGGTAATAATAATTAAATAACTGCATTGACTTATTTTGTTTAGGAGAATCCATCCTCAACATACAGGATTCTGAAGACTATCCACCTTCAAGATCACCATCATTTTCTATAGTTTCCGAGTTATCTGCCAATGATAGTGTTTCAGTCACATCATGTATGTCACATAGTCATCTGTAGCAAAAAAGAAAAAAAATCTCCATCATCCAGAAACAACCATAGATAAGTTTGTGACAAGAACCAGCAGATTACAAAAAGAGGTAATTGATGAAAAAATTGCCCGGTTTGTTTATGCAACAAACTCTCCTTTCCATATGATTGAGAACCCACACTTCGTTAACATGGTTCAGTCATTAAGACAGTCCACCCAACAGAGCAGATGTTGCAGGCAAATTGCTGGATAACATGTATGAAAGAGAAACTGAGCAGTGTGCAAAAGGTCTAGAGAGTAAAATTGTTAACCTGAGTCTTGATGGGTGGAGCAATGTCCACAGTGATCCTGTTGTATGTGCTTGTGTGACAACAGAAGAAGGGAATGTCATCCTTACAGAAACAATTGATACATCAGGAAATGCACACACAGCAGAATACTTACAAGAAGTAGCAGTAAAAGCTATAACACTGAAAAAAAATTCAAATGTCTAGTACGCAGCTTGGTCACAGACATTGCTGCAAATGTATCCAAGATGAGAAGAAATTTAGAAGAGCGTGAAGAGAGTCCCAAGCTAATAACATACGGTTGCAGTGCTCATTTGATGCACCTCCTAGCCAAAGACTTCAGTGTTCCAGAAATAAAGGCTAATGTTGTTGAAATTGCAAAATACTTCCGTAACAACCACTTTGCAGCAGCTGCTCTGAAAAAAGTGGGAAGAACCAAGCTAACTCTCCCAGAAGACGTGCAGTGGAACTCAGTAGTGGACTGTTTTGAGCACTATATAAAGAACTGGCCTAATCTGATGACAGTTTGTGAACANCCGTTGAAGATGATGAAAGGAACATGTCTGAACATGCAGGATCTTCAGGTTGGTATACTTTTTTTTTTTATTTCATACTTCTTTCTTAAGGAGTGCCTGTCTTCCTTCAGGACTATTCTTGAATTCTCATGTTTGAGCAAAAAATATATTTGTTACTCCATGGTACTATCATTTTAGATGCAGTTGTGATAAAAAATAAACAGCTGAAATAGGCAGATCTTCCTTTTACAATTTCACCTTTAAAGTAGTACTGAGTGTCAGTGAATGCAATGAGTAATACTAAATGAGCAGTATGGTAATAATAATTAAATAACTGCATTGACTTATTTTGTTTAGGAGAATCCATCCTCAACATACAGGATTCTGAAGACTATCCACCTTCAAGATCACCATCATTTTCTATAGTTTCAGAGTTATCTGCCAATGATAGTGTTTCAGTCACATCATGTATGTCACATAGTCATCTGTAGCAAAAAAGAAAAAAAATCTCCATCATCCAGAAACAACCATAGATAAGTTTGTGACAAGAACCAGCAGATTACAAAAAGAGGTAATTGATGAAAAAATTGCCCGGTTTGTTTATGCAACAAACTCTCCTTTCCATATGATTGAGAACCCACACTTCATTAACATGGTTCAGTCATTAAGACCAGGATACAGTCCACCCAACAGAGCAGATGTCGCAGGCAAATTGCTGGATAAAGTGTATGAAAGAGAAATTGAGCAGTGTGCAAAAGGTCTAGAGGGTAAAATTGTTAACCTGAGTCTTGATGGGTGGAGCAATGTCCACAATGATCCTGTTGTATGTGCTTGTGTGACAACAGAAGAAGGGAATGTCTTCCTTACAGAAACAATTGATACATCAGGAAATGCACACACAGCAGAATACTTACAAGAAGTAGCAGTAAAAGCTATAACAAACTGTGAAAAAAAATTCAAATGTCTAGTACGCAGCTTGGTCACAGACAATGCTGCAAATGTATCCAAGATGAGAAGAAATTATTTAGAAGAGAGTCCCAAGCTAATAACATACGGTTGCAGTGCTCATTTGATGCACCTCCTAGCCAAAGACTTCAGTGTTCCAGAAATAAAGGCTAATGTTGTTGAAATTGCAAAATACTTCCGTAACAACCACTTTGCAGCAGCTGCTCTGAAAAAAGTGGGAGGAACCAAGCTAACTCTCCCACAAGACATGCGATGGAACTCAGTAGTGGACTGTTTTGAGCACTATATCAAGAACTGGCCTAATCTGATGACAGTTTGTGAACAAAATC
>QXTE01000003.1:11308107-11464569 GCA_003942145.1 Platysternon megacephalum | reverse complement strand
ACTTCATCGGATGCATAGAATGGAACACACAGAAAGAAGATATTTATACATACAGAGAACATGAAAAGGTGGGAGTAGCCATACCAACTGTAAGAGGCCAATCAATTGAGATGAGCTATCATCAGCAGGAGAGAGAAAAAAACCTTTGAAGTGATAATCGAGATGACCCATAGAAGGTGTGGGGATAATTTAACATATTTTAACATGAGGAAATAGATTCAATTAGTGTAATGACCCAACCATTCCCAGTCTCTGTTCAAACCTAAGTTAATTGTATCTAATTTGCATATTAATTCAAGTTCAGCAGTCTCTCTTTGGAGTCTGTTTTTGAAGTTTTTTTGTTGCAAAATTGCCACCTTCAGGTCTGTCACTGAGTGGTTAGAGAGATTGAAGTGTTCTCCCACTGGTTTTTGAATGTTACGATTCCTGATGTCAGATTTGTGTCCATTTATTCTTTTGCGTAGAGACTGTCCGGTTTGGCCAATGTATATGGTAGAGGGGCATTGCTGGCACATGATGGCATATATCACGTTGGTAGATGTGCAGGTTAATGTGCCCCTGTTGGCATGACAAGAGCAACGGGGAGTTCCAGCTAGCTTTCACAGGTGGTAAGAAGGAACTGAAGGGGGGTCGAGTTGGCAGGGCACTATATTGAGCGCCATGAGAGCGCGACTCCAGGGGGTGCCCAGGCCGACCCTATGGATACTACTAGGGGAAAAAAATCTTCTGGCTGTCATGCACGCAGTGCATGCACACCTGATTGGAATGGACATGAACAAGCACTCGAAGCAAAACTACACTAACTATACTAACTTAGCTAGCTAACACTATATACAACTATTTACAACAAAGTAAAAGTGAGTCACTCTCTTAGAAAACTATAAACGTGAAGTAACAGGAGTTCCGACTCGGGCCATGCAGCGGTAAGAGGGAACTGGAGAGGTGTCAACCCGCACTACCTCTTATCCTCAACTGGGAACATGAGGAGATGCACTACAGATGTGCGGGTCAATTGACAGTACTAAGAAGTGCTTCCAGACTCAGGCGCATGGCACGCATGTGCACCCACATGTGGAATACACAAAGGGACCACCACTCGAAGAACATCAGTTACTTGCCCAACTCTGGTCATAATGCAGTAATTACAACCCATAGTCAGAAATCACAAGTGAACTACTGAGTCCTATTATTCAAATTCACTGAGGTTGTTTTAAAGTTTTTCAGAATTAAAATGCATGGGATGGAATATCAACTTGGAAGCTCTATCTGTTCCAGTGTGGTTTTTAATCTTTAGGTGCACCAGACCAAACTATGAAAATAGCCATTCAACAGTGCTGGAAGCTGTAGCGGTTAATAATTGAGACATCACTTTCATAATTGCTTTCTAGTTTTCTCCCAGGTCATTTACTTCAGATGCTCACCACTGAATAACTGTTACATTTTTTTTCAGTATTTCATTGAAGAATATGAGTTTCTGAAATGAAAGAAGCTTGACTTGCAGCTGAATTACTGTTGGCAGAAACTAACTTCCAGAGTAAACCTCTTCTCCATATTCAAGAGCAATTGTAGATTACCCTGTTGAGAGTAGAGCCTGGTACTTGTGAAGATTGATCCGATATGCTAAAAAAATGGCACAATGTTAGATACTGCTCATAATACTTTAGAACATATATTTTACCATCACTTAACTGCAATTCACAAGAAGTTTTTTCCAAGCTTCTTTCGCATGTCAACAACTTCAGCACTTGAACGTGAATTTTTCTGTACACTATCAAGTGCCACTGTTACTGGCTTCAATATGTGGAGCAACTCTGCAGCATACCTATTCAGATCAATATTTGTTACCTTATTGCAAACGAGAGACAATATCCTCTCTTCAGATTTTCATTAGCTTGGACCACTCTGAAGCATAAACTTCTAGGCACTCACTTCATCAGTCATGACAAATGCACTACCACCTTCCTATTCATACTTGGCAGCTGCAAAATGGTTGTTGCAAATCAGTTTAATCACAGTATGAGCTCTGATATTCAGTAAGTTTAGAATATGCTCAGAACAACCGTATATTAGTATATTAATTTTGTTCTTGTAAAGCTCTCCTCATCTTAGCCCTATTAGAGGCATAAGTCTGTCAAGTCACAGGGTACTTAAAATGAACAGGTGAGAGACACAATGTATCTCTATTGACTGTAGTCAAATACTCAGATGAATGTGGTTGATTGGAATTATCATTATTTGTCACACAAATAAGCAGCTCCTCTTCCTCAGCAGTTACTATACACAAACAATAGGTTTATTGTAAAGGTTATTCCACCCATTTATATTTATATACAGGCACTCACTGGACCTTTTCTTAAAACATTTAGTCTTCCCCTTTTCAAATGCTTCTTTGAAGAGGTGTCCAGTCTCCGCAAACCCTGATTTAAATAAAAATGCAGTTTAAAAAAAACACAGCATTTTTAATCAACCGTTGTCTCAACCAAATGCTCAACCCCAGCAGTTATAGCAAAGCCATCCTATAAGTGCCAATAAATATCCCCAGTTGAGATTTCAGAGCAGTCTAGGGGATTTCAACATACCTAAAGCAATGGAAGAAAACCCCCCGCTTGCTTGTAAAATTCAAAATGGGAAAAAAGAAAAAACCCCAAACCTTTAACAGAAATGAGCAGTCAGGGATTCGCCATTTTTATGTTCGCCATTTTTATGTATTCTGTCACAAGAACAGCCATACTGGGTCAGACCAAAGGTCCATCTTCTGGCAAACAGAGGCTAGGGATACTATTACTGCCCATCCTGGCTACTAGCCATTGATGGACCTATCTTCCATGAATCTATCTAGCTCCCTTTTGAACCCCGTTATAGTATTGGCCTTCACAACACCCTCTGGCAAGGAGTTCCAGAGGTTGACAGTGTGTTGCGTGAAAAAATACTTTCTTGTGTTTGTTTTAAACCTGCTGCCTATTAATTTCATTTGGTGGCCCCTTGTTCTTGTATTATGAGGAGTAAATAACACTTCCTTATTTACTTTCTCTATACCACTCATGATTTTATAGACCTCTATCATATCCCCCCTTAGTCGCCTCTTTTCCAAGCTGAAAAGTCCCAGTCTTATTAATCTCTCCGCATACGGAAGCCGTTCTATACCCCTAATCATTTTTGTTGCCCTTTTCTGAACCTTTTCCAATTCCAATATATCTTTTTTGAGATGGGGCGACCACATCTGCATCCAATATTCGAGGTGTGCGCGTACCATGGATTTATATAGAGGCAATATGATATTTTCTGTCTTATTGTCTATCCCTTTCTTGATGATTCCCAACATTCTGTTCGCTTTTTTGACTGCGGCTGCGCATTGAGTGGTTTCAGAGAACTATCCACAATGACTCCAAGATCTCTTTCTTGAGTGGTAACAGCTAATTTAGCTGTATAGTATATGTATTGTATATGTATAGTTAGGATTATATTTTCCAATGTACATTACTTTGAATTTGTCAACATTAAATTGCATTTGCCATTTTGTTGCCCAGTCACCCAGTTTTGTGAGATCCTTTTGTAGCTCTTCACAGTCTGCCTGAGACTGAACTATCTTGAGTAGTTTTGTATCATCTGCAAATTTTGTCACCTCACTGTTTACCCCTTTTTCCAGATCGTTTATTAATATGTTAAATAGGACTGGGCCCAGTACAGATCCCTGGGGGACACCACTATTTACCTCTCTCCATTCTCAGAACTGACCATTTATTCTTACCCTTTGTTTCCTATCTTTTAACCAGTTACCAATCCATGAGAGAACCTTCCCTCTTATCCCATGACTGCTTATTTTGCTTCAGAGCCTTTGGTTTGGGACCTTGTCAAAGGCTTTCTGAAAATCTGAATACACTATATCCACTGGGTCTCCTTTGTCCACATGCTTGTTGGCCCCCTCAAAGAATTCTAATAGATTGGTGAGGCATGATTTCCCTTTACAAAAACCATGTTGACTATTTCCCAACAAATTATGTTCAGATATGTGTCTGACAATTTTGTTCTTTATGATAGTTTCAACCAATTTGCCTGGTACTGAAGTGAGGCTTACTGGCCTGTAGTTGCCAGGGTCACATCTGGAGCCCTTTAAAAAAAATTGGCGTCACATAGCTATCCTCCAGTCATTAGATACAGAAGCTGATTTAAATGATAGGTCACAGATGACAGTTAGTAGTCCTGCAATTTCACATTTGAGTTCCTTCAGAACTCTTGGGTGAATACCATCAGGTCCTGGAGAATTATTACTGTTTAGTTTATTAATTTGTTCCAAAACCTGCTCTGACACCTCAATTTGAGACAGTTCCTCAGATCTGTCACCCAAAAAGAATGGCTCAGGTTTGGGAATCTCTCTCACATCCTCAACAGTGAAGACCAATGCAAAGAATTCATTTAGTTTCTCCGCAATGGCCTTATCGTCTTTGAGTGCTCCTTTAGCATCTTGATTTCTAAGTGGCCCCACTGATTGTTTAGCAGGCTTCCTGCTTCTGATGTATTTAAAAGTTTTTTTGCTATTACTTTTGGAGTCTTTGGCTAGCTGTTCTTCAAATTCTTTTTTGGTCTTTCTAATTATATTTTTATACTTCATTTGCCAGAGTTTATGCTCTTTTCTATTAAAGGATGCCTTTTTAACCACGGTGGCTCTTTTTTGGTTCTCTTACTATGTTTTTTAAATTGGGGTATACATTTAAGTTGAACCTCTATTATGGTGTCTTTAAAAAGTTTCCACACAGCTTGCAGGGATTTTGCTTTTGGTACTGTACCTTTTAATTTCTGTTTCACTAACCTCCTCATTTTTGTGTAGTTCCCTTTTCTGAAATTAAATGCTACAATGTTGGGCCACTGTGGAATTTTCCCTGCCACAGGGATGTTAAATTTAATTATATTATGGTCACTATTACCAAACGGTCCAGCTATAGTCACCTCTTGGACCTGATCCTGTGCTCCACTCAGGACTAAATGAAGAATTGCCTCTCCTCTTGTGGGTTCCAGGACCAGCTGCTCCAAGAAGCAGTCATTTAAGGTGTCAAGAAACTTTATCTCAGCATCCCTTCCTGAGGTGATATGTACCCAGTCACTATGGGGATAGTCCTCACTCATTCTCGCCCCACCCAATTTACAACAGCACTCAGCCGTAACTTCATCCCTTAACATTCATATATGAACAAATTATTGGATTATAAAATCTCTATTAATCTCTGTCCCCTTTCCTTTCCTGCCTCCTGGCAGAACTCCATTCCAAGTCTGAATAGCACAGCTCAATGCAATCCAGTCCCTTAGCCCTTCTCCAGCTTCTGGCCCTCCACATTCCCACTCCCACAGTTCCTCCTCCCCAAACTGTTCACAGTCAGCAGCAAGTCAGTTTATATTTCTGGAAGTTTAAAAATAATTTTAAACATTTCTCTAGATATGGGAGAACAGTTCTGTACAAGCATGGGCCAATCTGTAGATCAATGAAAACAAAAGGGAGGGAAAAAAACCAAGAAAATATATTGCATTCTACATTTCAAGGCCACAGATTTTTGTGTAGGACATTTCTCTGCTCCAGCCTAAAATACAGACCAAAGACCAAAACAACAAAGGGCAGTTTCAGTTTCTTCTCCCTCCTTACCTGAAACAAGCAGTCTTCAACGTGCATCTGCCCTTTCCCCCCAAACAGTAAAAAAAGCACTTTCCTAGCAAGACAGACAGACAGACAGACAAATAAAAACAGCTAGAGTTGTAGAGCGAGCCATTCTGGAGCTATGATGAACCAAAAGAGTTAAAGAATTTTTGTTAAAAGTCAACAGGGGGAAAAAATGTGAGCACCATTACGATAACATTTTGTTTCTGATTTTTTTTCACAAACTTCTCAGAAAAGTTCTACCCAGAAATGAGATCTGGCATGTGACATTTCAGAAAGATAGATTTCTTTTTGAGAATGTTGCATGTGTGGGGGAAAGTCAGGCTTCTATTACCTTAGCTGTGGAGGTGCTGCTCCACAATTCAAGAATTTACCAGCAAGATTTCTATGTTGGGAAACAAATAAAAAGATCTAAGTTAGGAAGAATAAGAGTAGATTCAGAATGTTATATTAAATCAAGGATTATCCAAAAAGCAGAAGCCCCTACTCTGTTAGTGTTACTTAGGACTGTTTTCCACTGACTGACGGGTTTATCATCAGTACTGGAGTATATTTTCAAAGTAATGTAGAGGGATTAGGAATCTATGTGGCTATGCAGAGGTCTGTCTCAGTCTCAAATGCTAGTTTGACTACAACAAAAAAGCCAAGAACTCCTCAAGATGCATTAACGCAGGAAAAAAATTGCTGTGCATTGTAATATCAAGTGTCTCTCTCATGAAGGACAAAATGAGAAATGTGATAACCCTAAGACTCCAACTGATCTTAATTAGTCACATGTTAAATTATTTTGCATTACTTGGAAAATATTGTCCCATTGTGTCCAGAAATTTTTAAAATGTCTTTCAGCTGTCAGACTACCACGGCTGTTAATTATTTTATGATTTAATATTTTAGACAAAGATTTTTTTTGTTCTAATTGCACACTAATCCACACATTTTTTGACACAGATTAATTACCATTGGTGGTGAGACAGCTTCATTTCATAAGCCAAATTGACTATAACAGACTAACGTAAGTGGTAAGGATATAATATTCAACTCTTTCTAGTAGTTTCCTGTCACCCTTTATATTAGTCTGCAATTACAACTTCTTCTGATGAATACACTATTCATTATCATCACTTTTCCATTGCCATAAATCTTCATAATTGTAAGAACAATCAGATGAATTAATGTCAGAAGAAATTAAATCATCAGTTTCAGTGCTCAGTTGTTGAGGATGAATAAAACTCTGAATTAAATACATGTGACTTCTAAACCCAGCAGCAGCTGACTGGCTTTCAGTATATAATGCTTTATCTGTATTATGCACTGTTACTGTTGCACAAATTGAAAAATCATTTCTGTTTAGTCAAACAGAAACATTTTAAAATTTCAGGGAATTGTCACTTCAAGTATGAAATTATACTATAAATTTTCAAACTGTAGAGAAATTTCATTATTAAATGAGTAATGTAATAACCACCTAAAATTATCTGTACTATGATAATTATGCATCAGTGCTTTAGTGGAAGAATACATTACTCTCATCTAGGTGCACACAGCAAAAAAATATAAATGCAACCTTAAAGTCTTTTTAGTGGAATGAGAACACACACAATGTCATTTGTAATCTCTCTGAGTGGGAAGACAGTAATGACAAACCCAGTTTTCCCAGGACTTCCTCTTAACTATTTAAATTTCTGCTAACTTATGAGAATTTCTTCCTTATTAACTCAAACTAGTGCTACCCAATATGCAAAATACTGCACACAATGTAAAGGTAAGGATGCTAGCACATTCTACCCTCAGATTATGAATGTGGGTTTCCTGAAGCTAGTCACTAAACCTCCCCAACATTTGAAATACCCAACACCACACAGTCTCTCCACTGACCAAAGTATCATGTCTTGTCATTAGGACAACTCAACCCCCTTTCTGCATCAAATTCATTACAAAAAACAGTGGATGTAGAACAATAATTTTAGGTTAGTTTAAAACTACATGTACATAAAGAATTTACTCATAATTTTCATCTTCTCTTAGTGTTTCCCTCTATCAGTGCAGAGGGTTTATTGCCGAGAATAGTCTCACCCCCTGTGCTGCAAAGGCAGTTGTTTCTGATTTGTGGCAGCAGCTAGCCCCAGTAACTCTGATTGAAATGAAGTTTTCCAGATGGCCTAGTCCAGGGTCTTGAGCAACACATGACAACAAGCTATAAAATAGCCAATAAAAAAACATACTTATCTGAAAAAAGAAAAAAAAAATCTAGGGCTGTCAAGCGATTAAAAAAAATTAATCATGATTAATCGCACTGTTAAACAATAATAGAATATCATTTATTTAAATATTTTGGGATGTTTTCTATATTTTCAAATATATTGATTTCAATTACAACACAGAATACAAAGAGTATAGTGCTCACTTTATTTTTATTTTTGATTAAGAACATAAGAACCGCCATACTGGGTCAGACCAAAGGTCCAGCTAGCCCAGCATCCAGTCTTCCGACAGTGGCCAATGACAGGTGCTCAAGAGTGAATGAACAGAACAGGTAATCATCAAGTGATCCATCCCATCGCTCATTCCCAGCGTCTGGCAAACAGAGGCTAGGAACACCATCCCTGCCCATCCGAGCTAATAGCCATTGATGGACCTATCCTCCATGAATTTATCTAGTTCTTTTTTGACCCCTAGTTCTTGTGTTATGAGTGAATAACACTTTATTTACTTTCTCCACACCAGTCATGATTTTATAGATCTCAATCATATCTCTCCTTAGTCGTCTCTTTTCCGAGCTGAAAAGTCCCAGTCTTTTTAATCTCTCCTCATATGGAAGCCGTTCCATACCCCTAATCACTTTTGTTGCCCTTTCCTGAACCTTTTCTAATATATCTTGTTTGAGAGGGGACGACCGCATCTGCATGCAGTATTCAAGATGTGGGCATACCATGGATATATAGAGGGAGTATGATATTTTCTGTCTTATTATTTATCCCTTTCTTAATGATTCCCAACATTCTGTTAGCTTTTTTGACTGCTGCTGCACATTGAGTAGATGTTTTCAGAGAACTATCCACAATGGCTCCAAGACTTCTTGAGTGGTAAACAGCTAATTTAGACCCCATCATTGTATATGTATAGTTTGGATTTTTTTTTACAATGTGCATTACTTTGCATTTATCAACATTGAATGTCATCTGCCATTTTGTTGCCCAGTCACCCAGTTTTGAGAGACTGGGAATTAACTATCTTAAGTAGTTTTGTATCATCTACAAATTTTGCCACCTTACTGTTTACCCCTTTTTCCAGATCATTTATGAGTATGTTGAATAGGACTGGTCCCAGTACAGACCCCTTTTAACCAGTTACCGATCCATGAGAGGACCTTCCCTCTTATCCCATGACAGCTTACTTTGCTTCAGAGCCTTTGGTGAGGCTCTTAAGTCAAAGGCTTTCTGAAAATCTAAGTACACTATATCCACTGGATCCCCCTTGTCCACATGCTTGTTGACCCCTTCAAAGAAATCAAGTAGCCCAGTCCTCTCAAATCAGACTGCTCCCCAAAATATCCTCTGACTCTGCTGCCTGACCTCACCCACCCTCTGGGCTGTTGAAGCTAGAGTGGTCACATTTGAGGCATCCCATACCTCAGTGATAGGGGCAGTTGGTTATCCATATTCTTCTGAGATTCCTGGACACTCCTTAGCAATAAAACAAACCCAAGTGGAAACCAGACCTCATTTACCTAACTGCATTTAAAAAAAAATTAAGTCTCAAATTGTTATTCAAAATACAGTGCTTTTCCCATTGGTTTCAATGGAGAACAAGTTTACATCTGTCTTAATTTCCCTTAATTTCGGTCTGTTAAAGGGAAATGGCAGCCTCAATGGAACAACAATGGACATATCCACAGTTATAGCCGGCTTGGAACTATAAACAGTAATAGTATTTTTTTTTTTTAACAAATATCTATTAAGTGTTTACCTTTAAGTGTCTGACCAAAATTCTGACCCAGTCCTGCAACAAGATCCACTAAAGTAGACCCCTTTAATGTTAATGTTATGTTTAATGTTTAATGCATTCACACCGAGTCCTACTGGGCACATGTGAATTTGTACTAATACATTTTGATTAAAGACTGAGATCTGTATTATGCAAATGATATGAAACTATAGAAAAATATGTTCTGGAGAACTTTCTAAGTATTAAATAAGTCAGTTACACACAGCTTTAAAGAGCATTAGTTTATTATCTATTCTCCATGTGTTATCTCAGAAACAATCTAATTATATACAAAAATTTGGAATGTTGGATAAATGCCGATCAATAAAAACATTTCGTAACTGCTGACAAGGAAATCATTCTAAAAAAATGTAGTACAGCAAATCAATCAAGGCTTGATTCTGTGTGTTGCTTATTGCTGTTTGTGTTCATAGAATGCGTTCAAGTATATACACACTTTTTAAACTCCAGTCCAAAAAAGGAAGTCAGAAAAATATTTACATAATAAATACGTGGGAAATTTCATTGTCAGTTGAACTGATTCTTTAATGAATTGTTATGATGAGAAAGAACACTGAGTTGATGTAAACTTTATTAATTCCACGCTTGTGTTGATGAATTTGATTTTCTTTTGTTTGAAAATGTAGGCTAAATAACTTTGATATGGTTCTCCTCCTCCTGTATTTTGAATGGACTAATTAAACAGACCTCTCCCTTCCCACTCTCCAAAAAACATGAATGCTGATTTTTTTTAACCCCCTAACCATTTTCAATACATTTTTAAAAAACACTTCCAATATTTTCTTTGTAAAATCAATACCATCAATATTTTATTTCATGGTTAGTTTGCTAATTTCTTGAAGACAGACTTTGGCCAAGTATTTCCACAAGAAGTACTAAACTCCTACAGTTATACCATAGCCAAACCAATGTTTTTGGTAACAGTATTTTTCTGCAATACACAACCTTACAAATTAAGTTAATTGATACAACATAGTTTAAACCTTTTGTTAACATTAAAGAAAAATGCTACAGCATTTGCAACAGTAGAAACCCTCATTGAACTATTTAAACCTACTGTATAATATACACAAAGTTAAAATAAGTCCAAGATCAGTAAAGAATCAGTTCTGGTTTTTGGACTTTTCCCTCCTCAAAGTTACAGTTTATGTATCAGGTCAAGTTAAATTAGGATTTATCTGTATGTATTCCCTTTAAAAGGCAGAGTGTGATTAAAAATAGTATGATTAAAAGCAATGAAGACGTCATGTGATCATTTTGCATTGTCAATAAAAAAATATATTGAGAAATTAAAAAGTCTTAGGGGGGAAAAAGGAACGCGGAAGCCTGCCATTATATAGCTATATTTTTGTTCTTTTCTGTAAAGATTAAAGCACACAGAAAATAAGTGAATTTTATCAAAATACAGCACACTTCTGCTAATATTAAAAAAATCAATTCCTATGTAAATATTACAGAAAATCAACTAAAAATTATAATATACAAAGAGTTGTTAAAGGGTTTCAGTTAAAATTATTAGAACTATACACAGTACAAGAAGCGACAGATTAACAGTTTTGAAAGAAGTGCAATAATATTGGAGTTCATGTATTTAAAAAGTACTGCCTGTTTATTTCAGCTAGCTATGTATAATTCCTTTATGTTCCAGCTCATTTTTCCAAAAACTAAAGTGGGCTGGTGTTTTTGCTAGCTTTATTAAAAACATTTTATTACATATGGGTTGAAAAGGCAATTTCTACCAGTTTAAAACTATGAACTTATATTTATTAATTAAAAATGAATTGCAACAAATGAATATTGCTCCAATGACGGGCTAATAATTAGCCCTGATTAAAAACAGTTATTGGTCTTCTATGGCACTTTTCCCTGGTCCATAACAACCATGTTTTAATTACCACTGCAGATTATGCAATCTCTACTCAATTACATAGGGAAAAAAAGAGAAAATAAAGTTAATGTTTCAGGCAAACAAAAGTATAATCAAATATTTTATACAGTAATAAGGAACAAAGGCAGCCTGTGGTAAATCACTATTACATTAATATAGTTAGAAACCCTTTAATGACTCTGAAGTGTCTAGTTCACATTTAATGTTTCCTGTAGGAACAGCCCTTTAAGAAATATCGTTACAAACTGGTGGGTTCCAAGTACCCCGTCCTTTTGCTCTTAGTTACCCACAGCAATTATCCATCACTGTTCAACAGTTTCACAAACTTGCTTTGGTTACCTAGCTCCATGCGTATTGTTTCCTTTTAGTTTAACAAGGCAATGCAAGGCCAAACAAAAATCAAGATGACTTTCCTAATCTTTCCTAACCCATTTACTGTGTGTGTGTTTTACAGGCAACACAATCTTAAAAACTGGCCATTTTAAAAAAATCTATAAATAAGTTTAAAATTGAGTACTTATTACAAAGAAGATAGAAGTATCACCATTTGCACAAAATCGGGGATTTCCATGGCAGAGAAAAACCTCTGGGCACATCTCCACAGTACAGTTGAAAAAAATTGTGTATGCAAATAAAAAAATAACTTGAATCACACATAGCAAATGGATAGTCGATGATGATGATAAGAACAAATCCTGAAGAGCTCACAATAACGTAATTATAGTCTTCCTAAAAAGACATTATGCTTTTATTGCGTTATTCTATTGGTAGACGTACACTCCCAGACTAACCAAATGTTTCCTTTGTTCTTGATTCCAGATACTGATAGCAAATAGTTCTTCACTAGGCCTTTAAATTAACCCAACCAGCACCAACTTCCATCTACCCTTTCATCTATACAATGTGCACATAGCAAAGCCAACATTTCAAATCTCTTGCCCATGTCTAGAGAAGTGGTTTCAGCATAACACATTAATACCCAGTGAATAAAAATAAAGGCAATAAACAGCTACAGGACAGATAGCCCTGCCATCTGTCCACTGGCTACAACTGAGGCTTCTCACAGCCTTGCACAAAGTTTAGTAATGTGTATGAATTATCCAAAAATAAACCTACCCTCTGTACAAAAACAACACAGGTCTGTTCTTGGAGGAGTGATCCTTGATTGCTATAATGCTTAAAAATGTAACCAGGGTTATTTACCATATGCATTTCAAAAATGGTTTCCTGTATGTTCTATACAGTGGTTCTTCCCCATAACCACAAGTTCAATATTTCATTACTGTACAAATTTTGATCATAATTTTTTCAAGTTCCTTTCATATATAAAAATAATCAAAATATTCAGTTTCCCACAAGTCCTTTGATGAATCTTGCTGGGTTTTTCCCCACAGTATTTATGAAGAAACCTCTCGCACAATTATGAGTTCCACTGTGTTCTGAAAAGTCTTCAGCAAGGACACCGCTTGTCCATGATCAATATTGATGAAGCTGTATCCATTAGCCTAAGAAGGAAATTATATTTTATTAATAATGTCCCCAGGACACGTTATTTGTAACTTGAGTTTTAACTAACAGCAAGTTGTCTTTAATTTTAGCAATAAAACTCTATAGGTTTTCACATTATTAGATTGTTCATGGTGTGGCAGAAACATTCTGTATTTTAAGATAGGGAAGTGAACTGATCAGCATGTTTAAGTGTTTGTGGAAGAATTTTGCTCCAAAGATTGGCGACAGGGACACATTTGCAGCTACCAAAATGGAGGAACCAGAACTGAAAAAGCATATAAATCCCATCTCTCTTTGACTTCGTATGACTGCACTAGACAAAGCTAATAAATGGAACACAGGTGCCCTCTCCCACAAAGAAAAAATGAATATAGTACAGTAACTCCTCACTTAACATCATCCCGGTTAACGTTGTTTCATTGTTACATCACTGATCTATTAGAGAACATACTCATTTAAAGTTGTGCAATGTTTACTTATAATGTTGTTTGGCCATGGGGGCTTTGGATCCAGGATTGGCCAGCAGCCCCCTTATCAGCTCCCCTCCACCCGACCCCAGCGCCTCCCGCCCACCAGCGGCCCTGCAGATAAGCAGATACCACCGCCCTCCCCCCCCGAGCCTCCTGAACACCCCAAAACAGCTGATTGCTGCAGGCGGGCAGCCTGTGGAGGGAGGTGAGGCTGTGCGCCGCATCCTCACTCCCACCCCAGAGCCTCGTGAACGCCGCAAAACAGCTGTTTCGTGGCCTTCAGGAGGCTGGGGGGAGGAGCGAGGACGCGCGTGCTCGGGGGGAGGGGGTGGAGCAGGGGCAGGAAGAGGCAGGGCAGGGGAAAGAGTGGAGTGGGGGGCGGGCCTGGGGTTGAGCACCCCCCAGCACTTCGGAAAAAACAGCAAGAGGAGCAACCGGACGATCCACCCTCTGACTCCATCACCTCAACCAAGCTTCACAATCATAATTGCTGTGTACGGTATTAAATTGTTTGTTTAAAACTTATACTGTATATGTATATAATGTCTTTTGTCTGGCAAAAAAAAAATCCCTGGAACCTAACCCCACCCCCCTCCTCCCCTCCATTTACATTAATTCTTATGGGGAAATTGGATTTGGAAGAACATCATTAAGCAAGGAGTTACTGTATATATTGTGCATTGAGTACAATGACGATTGTGCACCACAGTTTTGGAATCTAGAAATGTGGTGTATGGTGGATTTAGTCTATTAAAGGCTGACGTTTATTTTTAAAAGGGGAGAGGGAGGATTTTACACCCACTGTGCAATTCTGATGCTCAAGATACTAATTTTTCAACAGGAAACATTGCACAACTTTAAATTTTTCAGGCAGCCAAATTAGGTCCTATCTCCACCCTCAGAGCTCTAAGTCTTCTGCAATACTTCAGGAGCCACCCACTTCTTTGGGATTTGCCCTTCATTTCCAGCAACTACATTTTTTTCTGGGGGCATCCACCTCTATTATTCCATGGGCTCTGCCCTTTCAACAAATCCAGTAGCTGACTCCTTGTTCAAATCTAGGGGGACTCTCAGTCCTCATCAGTATAGCAGCAGCAGTGTTCACTAAATGAGAAATCACCTCTTAGCAGTGATATCAGAATCATGCAAGCAAGCAACTCTGTAAGGATCTACCCAGCCATCTGCAAATTTATTACCTGCACCTCCATTTTCTTCTACCATATCATTCATGATTAATACAGTAAAAGCTGTGTTATCCGGCACTTTACAAACCAGAAAGCTCTAGAAACTAGTATTTCTGATATCCATTAAAAGTCCAGTTGGCACGGAGCCAGCAGGCTCCCTACCTGACTCCCTAGAAGTGGCAACATATTCCTGCTGCTCCTAGGCGGAGGAACAGTCACGGGGGCTCAGTGCGCTGCCCCTGCCCCGCGTGCTGGCTCCGCAGCTCCCATTGGCCAGGAATCGCAGCCAATGGGAGCTGCGGGGGCGGCGCCTGTGGGCAGAGGCAGCATGCAGAGCTGCCTGGCTGCACCTCAGCGTAGGAGCAGCAGGGACATGTCGCTGTTTGCGGAGAGCTGCCCAAGGTGAGCGCCACCCAGATCTGGCACCCCAAAACCCCTCCTACGCCCCAACCTCCAGCCCCGAGCCCCCTCCTGCACTTAAACTCCCTCCATTGGTAAGTATAACTCTTCGTTAACCGGAATTTTTGACTAACTGGCACCCTGCATTCCTCCAACATGCCTAATAACAAAGCTTTTACTGTAATAAGTAGTGAACTGTTTAATAAAAAAGAGACTTCATCATGACGTCACCAAAAGAAGAACACCATAAGGACAAGTAGTATTTAGACACGTCACCCTGGACAGCTTCAGAAAGCATTGCTGCTATGTTACTGGCATAACAAAGCCATTAAAGTGGAGATTTAAAACCAAATTTTGACTGCTACTCTATCAGTCATACCTAGAATTTAGCTTAATCTTTGATAAAAGTTAACAGTCCAAACAGATCTGTAGATTTGAGCTGAACAAGGCTCGCTACTTTTTACTACCACAGCCAAATAAGGAGAACTGCGCAGCATTCAAAATGGGTGGAACTGAGATAGAGTAGGAGAGTGGGCAAGAGTTAGAAAATTAAACAAGAGTCATGTAAATAAGATGCATGGCAGCTATATTGTGTTTAAAATGTTACTCCAAATCCCACCCCTGCAATAACTCCTTAGGCGAGTGTGGTCTGCAGCAAGACTTCCATTTTGAAGAGCAAAAGCTGGATAACTACTCATAAGCCAAGAACTGGACAGTAGTGGCTCTCAACCCTTCCAGACTACTGTACCCCTTTCAAGAGGCTGATTTGTCTTGTGTACCCCCAAGTTTCACCTCACTTAAAAACTAACAATCAAATATAAAAGTGTCACAGAACAGTTACTGAAAAATTGCTGACTTTCTCATTTTTACCATATAATTCTAAAATAAATTGGAATATAAATATTGTACTTACATTTCAGTGTATAGTATACAGAGCAGTATAAACAAATAATTGTCTATGAAATTTTAGTTTGTTCTGACTTCGCTAGTGCTTTTTATGTAGCCTGTTGTAAAACTAGGCAAATATCTAAATCAGCTGATATACCCCCTGGAAGAGCTCTGAGTACCCCAAGGGGCACACATACTCCTGGTTGAGAACCACGGCAGTACAGGACCAATTTCAGATCTTAACCTTCCTACTGATATCCAAAGCACATACAAAAAACCTATTCAGCCACCAGTCAGGCCTAAATTTTACATTATGACGTACATTTAATGCATGTTTTCCTGAGAGAGCAATAACCTTCTGAGACCATCCTTTGTATCCAGACCAGGGCTAAAGACATCCAAACACAGAGATGCTTTTGTGCTTTAGAAACACAGAGGTTGTAAAGTGTACAAAGGTGCGATTAGCAGATTTGTGTACAACCGTGGATTCTCTCTTTAGCAGCTTCAGGGAAGCTTCACTAAGACACACAAATACAAAAGTTGTGTAACTGGCACTGTGGCCGCATAGGACAGGTTTTCCATTCTGCCACTGCCAGATCCTGCTTTACAATTTATATGAGAAAAATAGAATCATCACGAATAGCAAAACCTGTCATAGAGCAAAATATGGCCTAGTAGTTCTGAAAAATGAAAGAACCTGTAATTACTGCCTCAGCACATTCACCAGACATTTTCTCTTTGCTCTTTTTCAGAGAATTAATTCCTTCATAAAAACCAACCCAAATATAGCCAGAACAACAACGGGAAAATTTAACTACTGAAATATCATACAAATATCAGGAATTACAATCCATTCCAACAGAAGTCTACCCGCCGCACATATTCGATTTTACAAAATACAGAACAGTAATTCACATATCTCCCACGTGTCTTAATCAACGGTTATGTATGTTTGCAAACAAACACCCACCCACCTAAAACCCAACTGTATAAATAACAACAATAAAGATTTCTGCACTTATAATGGAAGAGTACTTGCACCCTTTAAGATCCAAAGCCAGTCACATTTCCCAGCACTGATGGGAGGAACTCATTTGCACAGAACTATTTAAGCCTCACTCAAATGCAGGCAATCATTTAGCTGGAGTGGCTCAATCTCAAGTCCAAGTCTGTATTCTGGGTGGCTTTATCTTATGTTAGGTAACTTATGTTGTCTATCAAAATGCTTTTACTTTTGTAAGTTGTTTGTTTTTAGGCTGCACTGTAATTGAGATACTAATATATCTGAAAAATACTCAAACATAAGAGTATTACTGGTTTTCTAAGATTTCCTTTGGAAGAGATATTGATAAAACTATGTAAAGAATGTAAGTACTAAACTTGAATGTAGTCTGCCACTACTAGCCATAAAAATGAAAGGCACTGACTGACCGAACAAACATACAAACAAGGACTATGTACATTAAACAGAATGATTAAATTACAGTACCTGAATTATTTTATCTCCAGGCTGCAACAATTTAGATGCTGGTCCTTCAGGCTGCACTCTGGTTACAAATATACCCTGTAAAAACAAATAGGGCGGAAAAAAAGAATTCTGACTGATCTTATTTCATAGATATTGGAGCATCTTGAAGCCATTGTAACTTAAGATATTCTTTGATTTTTCCACACTAAACAGAAGAGAATGTGAAATACTGAAAAATAATAGGTTCATTGGCTTTTATGATTAAAATCTTTTCAGAGATTAAAGACAGAAGAATTGTATTAATTGGAACACTGAAGGGAAAATATTTCTCCATCTGAATTTTAAATTAACCCCTTTGTTTAAATTGCCAGATGTATATTACATGTCAAAATGTAGTACCGACACTGGATGTAAGGGCTCTAGGCTAAATCCTTTTCCCTTTAAGAGACATTGTAATTTTAAACTCCAAAATTTATTGTTAACTTGTTTATAATGCTTGATGTTTCTAACATCCTACCATTCACCCAACCTAGATTGTCCCCACCACTAACTTTCATGTACTGTAATTTGGCCAAACTACTTTCATCCCTTTCTATCTCAATTTTCATAGCCTCCCTCCTGCACAAAACTCCAACTTTATTACAAGTCTCACCTTCCACTCTTCAGTTCCCTCACTTTTGTAAGCCAGTCTCCCTCCCCCACAACTTTACCTTTACAAAAAAACAAACTCCAAGCCCCACAGAACTTACTGTATAAGAAGCATTCACAGGCAAATAAATTATTTCTTGTGGCATTATGAGACTAATTTGTGAGGAAAATATGGGAGGAGCTGGAGCACCTTGTGTGTGACTGGGCAGGAGTTAGCTAACAGGCAAGGACTGAATATATCCAAGGATTAAATCAGTGGAGGTGAGATGGTAGGGTTAGAGCTAGGTAGTGAGCAAATAGGCATGGGTTGGAGAGAAAATAGAATGGAATCAATAAGGGAAGGAAATGAAAGGAAAAGAACACCCTACAAGAATCAGACAACAAAATGCATTTCAAACACTATCTCAAATCACTTGCTCGTATGTTTGCTTCCCTTTCCCCATCCCTTGCTTATTTTTTGTATACTTAGATTCTAAGCTCTTTGAGGTAGGGGATTCTCTAATATGTCCGTGAAATGCTTAGCACACTTTTATTGTTTATTTTATAGCACCTAAAATAAATAAACAATAGCACATTTGGATATTTTATAAATAATAATAATAATGATAATATTGTTACCAGTAGTTGAAAAAATAAAAAAAATGGTCCTGGAGAGGTTAATTCCATCTGCCTCTTTCCATCTGTTGTATGGATGGGAAGTGACACAACACTTAGAGGGGAAAAAATACTGGAGATAACCTCTTTGTTCCAGTTAACACTATTTGGAAAGGCAGTGTGGTGTAGTGGATTGGAAAAGACTGAGAGCTTGAGTTCTAATGTTACCCATCACTGACTCCATACCTGTAGACAAGTCACTTAACCTTTCACCTTCAGTTTTGTCATTTAATAAATCTCTTAGTGTTTTGAAGATAAAAAGTACTATATAAATGCTGAGTATTGTTTTGCTCTAAATACACTTGGTTCCAATTAAAAACCTCACAAGTATGAATGAGATACTGTTTAGTGCACCAAAGAGGTAATATGTGCCAGGTCATTTATTATAATTTAAAAGTGAAGCACGTAAAACAAACCTATTTTAAGAGTTGCTTTAAAGACAAAAGATGTTTTAAACAGGTACATATATATGAAATACTCACATCATCATCAGGTCTGAATGGGTTTCCTCTACCGCCAACTCCTCCTGATATACTAAATCCTAGCTCTGGATCTTTTTCAATTCTCACTCGAATCTAACAAAGTAAAAGGAACTGCCCTGAAAGCTCAGATCCACAGAAATGGACATACTATAAAATGCTGAATCACTTGTATCATATTGTCTAATTACTATAGTTGGAATTATGACCAAACAATAAAAGACTTACATTGACAAACCATTGAACTCCATCTCAATGTTTTTCCTCTTACCATTTTTAATATTAATACAAGGAAGTTTTGAATATGGTAACAGACATACAATATACACCTCTACCCCGATATAACGCGACCCGATATAACACGAATTTGGATATAACGCGGTAAAGCAGTGCTCAGGGGGGAGAAGGGGGCTGCGCACTCTGGCGGATCAAAGCAAGTTTGATATAATGCGGTTTCACCTATAACACAGTAAGATTTTTTGGCTCCTGAGGACAGCGTTATATCGCGGTAGAGGTGTACCCCCAAAATATCAACGATCAAAAAACAATAGTAAATTTTACTTTTGGAATGCTGATTAATATTCATACAGATGCTTTTATTTAATTAGTACTAAGCCTTCAAATGAACAAAACCACAAATATTGAAGAGCCTACTCTGCAGTTCAAAAGAAATAATCATATCTCAAATATAATTTCTGGTAACAGCATGTTAAAACATAATACATAGCCATAACAGCCAAGTTTTATGGTGTATTAGTTTAGTTAGATTATAGCACACCTCCTAAGGCTGTAAATCCAGAAATATGGAGATATAACCCAAATGATTTAAAACACACTAATCTGCACACCTGGCAAATAGGCATTATCTCATTTACATAAGCTTACTCCCCTCTTTTCCTGGCTCATGCCAACTGAACTCCCCCATTCTGGCTCTCCCTCAGTTTCCCACACCTAATCCTACATAATCCTGTTTTTCCCAGGTCTCCACAATTTACACGAGGCACAGCATCTGTGGACAAAGCTTGGTCCCCAATCCACTATGGTCATAAAAATACGTTTAGAAAAATAGCTGCCTATGTACCACCACTCTATCCAAAATACTGCCTTGTGCTCCTGCCATATCTTAATGGTGTGGGCAGGTTGGGCCTATGATATAGGTAGGGGATCTATGGGTCAAGTCTCAGAGGACTCCTAGGAATCTCTCTGAGTTAGTGTCCTAGAGCAGCCCTCCAAGACACTACCTACAGCAACATAATATACTCCTTCACACAACTCTCTCCCAATAACAGCAGAAGATAGGAGCAGGTGATTGGAAAGAGGCTCCAGAAATCAGGAGCTTTTCAGCCTATCAGGGAAACTTAGGTCTGAACTATGGTCTAGCAACTGATTTTCCTAGGGTACAGCTAGAGTAAGGAGCGGCCTACTGAGGTACAATAATGCCTACAGTTTCAACTAGTTTCTCTTCTATTATATACTGCAATGATCAGGGCAGACAGCACTTCCCCTAATATGTGGTGCTGTATCTTTATTTTAGTGTTAAATTGTTTTGTTTTGATGTTCTGTTGTTGTCTTTGTTCAAGGGGGAAGGATGGAGGGACTAGGAGCAAGTTAAGTCCTGCCTGTGTGTGCTGGAGTTGTTACTTGCAGGGTTCCAATAAATCCTTTGATTTCTATAAAAGTGAGAATTACAACTATTGGCAGTCCTGCAATTTTTTTCCTGGATGCTTTTTCCAGTTCCATAGCCAAACCTTCTCTTCTTCAGGGACAGGCACATAATTCTCTTTTTTTTCTGGCATCTTGTGCCTGTCATGTTTGCTTCCAACTGATCTGTTCCTCCATCTTTTGGAATGCTGCCTTCAAGTCACTAATAAAAGACTCTGCTAACTGTGTAGGTGCAGAGGGCCTTGCAGGTTCTTGCTGCCTGAACGTCACTTCACAAGGAAGCAAGTGTTTACAGAGTTCAAAAATAATCTCATAGGGAGAGTAATGCATAGCTGGCTGGTGTTATATGCAAAGATGACAAAAGGTACTCTACTCTTGGGGGCATTCTGCACAAAAAAATAAAAAATTCTGTGCCAAAAAAAATTAAAAATTCTTCATAATTTTACATTTTATTTGTCAAAATAACACTAGTTTCATTATTTTGGTAATTTAGTTCAAAATACCTGTCAGCAAGTATGTCTATAACAATACAGACAACAAAAAACAAAAAAGATTCAGGAAATGTTTTTTTGACAAACAGATTCCTTACTAGGCTTATTAATACAGAACTTTGTGTTATAATTCAGAACCGTATTTTCCACACCACTCAGAAGCAGTGCAAAGGCTTGGGGAAGTCAGGGATAACAGAGGAGCTGAGGGAGATGGAAGTAATTGCTGGGACTGAGTCTGGGACTGAACCTGGAGGGGTTGTTGGGTGTGGGTGACAGAAGTATGCATCAAGTTGGGTTGTTTTTTTGTGTGTGTGTGTGGGGGGGGGGGAGGGAAGAGAGGAGGAATTGGTCAGCAAACCCTGGCTGACCCCTAGCATCTCCCATTCAGTCAGGCACATCTGTCCCTGTCCCCATGTGTTCCTGCACCCGTTCTTCCCCATCCTCATATGGCCCTACGCCCTCACTCAATGTCACCCCAATAGCTCCTGTGCCCCCACCCCAGCCTGTCCCCCGCTAGTAGTCCTTCTGTACCCCAGTCTGTATTACCCCCCCCCAGCTGCCCCACGTGCTCCGCTCTGTCCATCCCCCATATATCCTGTGCCTCCTCACCTGGCCCTGCGGGCAGGGCACTGTGAGAAAGGCAGCCTTTGCCCCCCTCCCTCTCTGCAGCCAGCTGCTCTGGCACCATATCAGCCCCTGGTGGGCATAACATGTAACTGCAGCGTGACCCCTCTCGTTGTTTCCCTTCACATCCCTGTCAGAATAAATTATTGTGTTTGTGTGTGTAAATCTACAGGGGACATTAATTCTGTGCTTGCACAGAATCTCCCCAGGAGTAAAAAGGTGTCTTGTATCTTAGTCTTGTTGTTCTTCACTGACTGAGTCTAAGCATGGAACCAAGGGTGCGGTTTATTCGCTCCACTCTCCTATTACTCGTAGGGTGGGCAATACTGGTTCTCACCTTGGTTATCTGGAGTTGTTTTCAAAACTTATGTAATAACCGTGACTCAAATTCTTTTCCAGATCACTGAAGATGAAGCTTGGTGGGCCAAACTGCAACACTACTTATTTCATCCATTCATTGATTAACTGTATCATTCCTTTTATCCTTCAGTAGTTGTGCCATCACATACTTTGCAACGGAGTCATACACTAGCAGCAAATATCTACAGTCTGGGTATCCTTTGATATATATGTTGGTGCACCAAAAGTAATTCAGGGGCCTTAGACTGTTCTTGCCAGATGTCCTCACTAGAATCTACTCTCACTGCCCTCACCTAGCTGAGTGCATCCACAACCACATTTTGCTTTCAAAGGGTTATGGTAAACCATGAATATATATTTGGACAGTTTGTGATTCCATCTCCACAAGTGTCCTTCTGGGTTGTGCTTTGTAAGGAACCACTCCACAGCACTATGGTCAGTATACACCATGAATTCCATACTTAGTAAATATGGACAATAGGCCTTGAAGGCCTCCACAATAGCCAGACACTTCAGTTCTGTAGCCAAAAAACTTGGTTTTCTTCTCATTTAATTTGCAACGTCCAAAAGCCACATCTCTGTGCTTACCGAGCTAATCAATTTATTCAAGTGCAAATCTAACAGCAATCTTTGAGGCATCACAGGTTCAAAGATGCTCTCCATGATTGGTCCAGTTGCTGGCTCTGGAACTTACTTCCCTACCTTGGTCTGTCAGATTTTATTAGTTTTCTGGGCTTGCTGCAAAAGTCACCTTTTTTCTGCTACAGACTTTTTGCACTATTAAATGTGTTGGTTATTTTACCATCTGGGTGAGTATTACTAGTCTAGATGGTCTTAGTATTAAAACCATAGTACTTAAACCATAGTAATTAAAAACTCAAAATACCTATTTTTGTATATTTTAATTATTGTATAAGCATGAAGGGCCATGGATAATGAGTTAGCTGAAGGGAGATGTAATTCAAGTTTCAGCAGAAATACTCTAACTAAAATCCTCACTAACTTCTGATAAAAGTTAGTAACAGGTTTATTTCTCTGTATAACATCCACATCACAAGAAAGGGAACAAAACAGATTAAAATCAAACTGAAGGTATGATTTCAGGCAACCATTTTTCTTTTAAGAGTGGGATGACAGAACTCCAGTGAGCTACAGCTCTTTCTTGCTGGAGTTAAATTCCTAAACTGTTTCTATCATCACCCATTTAGTAGTAATAGTAATAGCAAATAAAATAATACCACCTTGCACTTATGGCTACCAAAAAGTGCAAATCATATATTCAAACACTTATTAAAAACCTTACCTCTTGACTTTAATTAATATAATTTTTATCCTTACCTCTTGCTTTGCCATCTCATTGCCTTGTTTGGGAGAACACTGAGGCTGGGTATAGGGAGGTTGATGCGCAACTTTCAGCATCAGATAATCAATTAATTGCTCTCTAGAGGGATGTCTTGCCACAGATGCTTGGGGAGGTGGATGATGGACTTGACTATAGTTTGTCTGAGGCCTGTGAGGCTGGCACATCTGCCCATTTGTCAAAGATATCTGAATAAAACATGAATCGTCTTTAAGTCATAACATTTTATAACAACAATCCTGAATTTTTATTCAATTATTTCAACATTTCTTGACTTGTCATTGCACTTTTATGAGCATTACTAAACTTCAATTTTAAACTACGTGACACTAAATTATATTTTCATTATAATTATCAGTTTTAACTTATGAAGACAAGCATGAAAAGCTAAGCTAACTTTGCACTCTTATCAGCTAGAACAGAGTAGGCAGCTTCCTGTTCCTTTTTAACACTTGTTTCCCTGTAATTAATCTCAACCAGTGTTTTTTGGTGATGATACTTCTAACAGTATCACATTTGGTTTACATTGTTAAATTATATAGTATTTTATTTTTTATTCATATAACTTGTCTATCAATTCTAGTTCTGAACTATTCATAGACAAGTGTAATAATATTACAAAGGTGTGAATGCTATGTCAAAATGTCTATATAGTAAACTCTAATTATGCTACTGTTGGGTGTGTTTTCTCCTACCACTTAATATGGAAAACCTCTTCCACTAAAGACCTTACAATTAAAGACCTTATAGAATCTTAATTTTAAAACTACAGTGAGAATCTTTCCAGTATATATTGCTCTCTGGTTTGACTTTATCTGTTGATTTGATTTGGCAGACACTATGGTGTTAATGCCACAGGAATATCTGTAAGTATTTAATTAATCAACTAAAGTTGCTGCTCTGCACAACAAAACTTTTTACTGAAGGCCTCCTTGGCGATTAATTTGTACTGGAGCACAATGTCCATGGACAAGAACACCTCCTCACCTTCCCCCCCGCCCCCCCAAACACCTACTAAATTTACTCAGTACCCTTATACGCTGATATCTCCTGTCACTCATTCTGCAAAATCCCCCATTCCAAAACCACCATCATCTTCCATTTATATCACCACTGCTATGCTGAATTAATCTGTCAAGATAGACCATACTAGTATGTCCAAATACTAATAAAGTTTTACTCTCTCTAAATCATAAATAACTGAAATAAGTAGGTAAGAAAATTCCAGCTTCTATTCATGCTGTGTCAGTTGTCTTCTGTATCTCAGACCCTGTTCTGAGTAAGTGAGGTTCTACCTTGTAAAGTGATTCTGAAAAATGGCAATGAGGGGTTTAATATGTATTGTTTCATTTATTTACATATCACATTGGTCTGGTTGGATGTTTTTCCAACTGCCATTTACAAAAAATAAAGCATAATTGAGAAAAAAAGTTAGATTCTTTCCTTCTTCTGCAATCATACCAATAATAAAAGTTTATACAAGCCAAAATCTGCCCAGGTACAATTGTGCAACCTCACTGCCTTCAATGGGTTTGCACAAATGTAGTTGACTGGAAGTTAATAAACTATTGATGATGCACATGAAAGTACAGGTTCCAGCTCACTTCCTTTTAGCTGTATGGGCTCCTGAAGTCCTAACAAGAGTAGAAAGTTATTTTTGTCCATATTAAGTAGATGCAACTCTGAACACACAAGGAACAACGTATTGCATAAGGTGGTGCCAGTGCAGGGGTAGGCAACCTATGGCACGCGTGCCGAAGGCGGCACGCGAGCTGATTTTCAGTGGCATTCACACTGCCCGGGTCCCGGCCACCGGTCCGGGGGAATCTGCATTTTAATTTAATTTTAAATGAAGCTTCTTAAACATTTTTAAAACCTTATTTACTTTACATACAACAATAGTTTAGTTATATATTATAGACTTATAGAAAGAGACCTTCTAAAAACGTTAAAATGTATTACTGGCACACGAAACCTTAAATTAAAGTGAATAAATGAAGACTCGGCACACCACTTCTGAAAGGTTGCCGACCCCTGTGCTAGTGTTACCATGAAGGAAGTGGGAGTTGTCTGTAATATTTTATGACTATGTCTCCTTGTTTGTTATTGTGATGTTTACATATATTGTGTATGTATACAAGGGGTTAATTCAAGATGGGTTAGTTACAATAGGCAAAAAAGGAGACAATGACCTGTTAACAGCCGCTCTGCCAGCAATGCACCACAATCCCTTTGAGGGCTCTGTCTGATCCCCTGGTGAGCAGCCAAAACCGGTTTAACCAGATTCAAGAGATACAAGAGGAACAAAGGACATGGCTGGTCCTAAAAAGGCAATACCTTACTTGAAGGGTTCAGGAAAAGAGGGGGTAAAATGAGGTTCTGAGCTAAGGTGAACTGAGACTCCAAAGGCTGAGGTGTCTGCAATAAGATAGACCTACCTAAGATCATAAGTGAGACAGATACGCAAGTAGACCTTTGATTATGTTACAAACCCTTTTTTCTGTTTTGTTCCTACTTTAAGATTAAACAATACAGGTCTGTCGCATCTTAGGCGCATTTAACATGCGCGATTTCAGCTTTACACGGTCGGCAAAACCCCCAAAAAAACAAAAAAAAAAAGAAGAGAAAAATAACAATTTAAATACTGTTTCTGTAGTGCGGGCGATTCCGCCCGCCATTACACTCAATGTAATTTTGACTATACACGATTTTCGCTTTAGGCACTGACTGCGGAACGTAACCCCAGCGTAAGATGAGACAGACCTGTACTTTGTTTTGAAAAGGCTGTTTGGGTTGCTTTGTTATCCACTTTGGAAATGAAGACTTGCTGGTGCCAATCTCAGTTGGGCCTGCGGAAATATCACAATTGGCACACACAGTGCTGTAGCTGGGGACCTGGTCTAAAAGTGAAAGACTCTCACGATTCCACCCCAGGACAGGTTAAGGTAAGAGGCCTAACACCTGAAGGGTGCACTAATCAGACTCCTGGGAGGTACAGAATGAAGGTGCAGCTAAACCTGTAACAGTGACTGTTACATAATCATTTTTCAAAGTAAAACCACATCTTAAGGCAGTAAACAGTTTCTCAGACTGTAACTAAAGAGATAACCTTGTAATTAACATCTGGGAAACAAATCAAGTATTCAATTATTTTGTAATTTCTAACTACTTGATGTAATTTTTTGTCTGTATAATTTAAGATAAATAGAAGGTTTAACTGTTTTTTTTACAACTGTATGTTTTGTGAGGGATAGCTCAGTGGTTTGAGCATTGGCCTGCGAAACCCAGCATTGTGAGTTCAATCTTTGAGGGGGCCACTTAGGGATCAGTACTTGGTCCTGCTAGTGAAGGCAGGGGGCTGGACTCGATGACCTTTTGGGGTCCCTTCCAGTTCTATGAGATAGGTATATCTCCATATATTTGATGTATCTATCTTTCAGAAATATTCTTAACCAAATTCCATACTACACAAAATGAACATTTGTTTGTTAACCAAATACACTGGAAGTCACTGCAGTTCTAGGATGAGATTTTCACTCCTGTTCTGGCCCCTTTATACTGCATAAAAGGGACGGAGTAGAATAAAGGAGCCATACAAGTCCCATATCTAGTTGGAGGAGGATTTCCCCCATAAAGCTGCCCACAAAGGACTCCTTCACAAGCTCTGGCTTAGGGAGTGGTGCTGGAGGCAAGGCTGTAGGGGCATGTCAGAGTCAGGGCCACACTGAGGCGATACTGGGCAGTGCTACGACCCATAGGACAGCCCAGGAAGCTGTTATAACTTCGGCTCTCTGGGGCTCTTTAAGATGTGCTGGAAATGTCTCAAGCTCCCAGAGTAACCCAGAAAAAGAAGGGTGCAAAGGTGGCTTAAAGCTCCCTTAGTCCTTCATCCCCAGCCGCACATTCTGTACTGTGCCTCTTAAGAGAGGAATACAGAATTTCACTCTCCGGTGTCTGCAGTTTACTAGCCCAATTTTACCATGATATGTAAATAAATGCTGACACGTTTTAAAAAAAGTTTATTCTGCTTTGTTTACTGTTCTAAAATTGTCTGCCACATGCAGGATTCTGCATGCAACATGCAGACCTTCTGTTATTGGGAAACCTATTATTAAAAACCTTCCCCATTAACTTTCCCTGACCAGAAGAAAATAAAACAAAAAACAAATCACTCAGTTGTTCCAATGAGATGATTTCTTATTTCAAGAATGATCTTTTAAGGCCATATGATTTATCATTTCACCATAAATAAGTGGGTGAAAATCAAATGTTTTAGATTTTAAAACAAATTACCAATTCTAAGTGCTAACTACTCCACTATATTTCAAATATACATTTTTGCAAAGGATAACTTATCCAAATATGGTAACATATTACTCATTACCTGTGCAGCTACTTTCTTCATGCTGTCTGGAGGAACATCTTTGAGATTAAGTGTGCCAGATGAGTAGTTCTGCTGTCCTGAAATGAATACATCCTCTTGGCATGGCTCTCCTGGGGTGGATGTCTGGGGATGCTTTAAACAGGGTAGAAATAACTAAGCAAATATTTCTTCAAATTATCAAAATGACAATATTTCTTAAAATATTAGAATAAATTGCTCAATTTTTACATTTATTTTTGCTTGTAAGGATACTAATCATATCATCTGAGTTTGCATGGACAACTTAATCCTATTAATCAAGTCAGAGATCCATAAAATTTAACCCCAACTTTCAAAAAAAAATTACAACTGTTGAAGGTCTTAAAGCCACATAACGCAGATGGTTCACAAGAAAGGTGAACAAATGTCTATGGCTGCTATGCATGGATTTACAGGATTAATACAAGTTTCTTGTGGACTTAATTCTTCTAGATTTAAACACCAGATCTTCATTCTCGTTGTTCAATGCTGAAGCTACCTTCATCTTTCTTGCCAACCTACATATCAACTTAATTTGCTTGATTGCCTCTCGACATCTTTAAATAAGGTTTACTTTACCAAATATTGAAAATAAACGGATAAACCCCAACTCAGGTCTCTTTAGACCTGCATCAAATTCAGAAACAAAGGATCATCAGCTATAGTTCTGGTTACAGAGGAGGGCAAAACAGAAAATAATCTTAGATCTTTACAGCCATTCGCACGTGGAAGCCAATTAGAAAAACAATTTGTTTTGTAAGCTGTAACGCCTTGTAAAGAAGGTAGAGCATATGAACTCAAGGCAATTTAAATGTTTGGGTTCAGTGCCCAGGAACTCATAACACAAGTTTAAACTATTTTTATAATTATGACAGTGCTTTCCATGTATAAAAGGACAAAACTCTAATTATTGATTTAAAGACATATTTCAAGTTTCCTTTTCCCCCTCTATATATTGCAATAGCCTACTGTAGGTACTCACACGAACAATGTGCACACCAGAACCTCTTCTGTCTGCAACACTCAAGGCAACACTACTCTGGCTGCCATGCAGATCCCTAGAGCTGCCATACTGAAAGCTGCTAACTGCAGCATAATTGGAATTAAAGGACCTAGACAGCATGCTCTGAATAAAGAGGGGACAGATTTAACATAGAGATTAGTGCAGCATGCATAAACCACAGGACATGTTATACACAGACTTATACAGACATATATTCCATATCATGCAAAAATACATACCATGCAATTGAATTAGCTGTGGCATCACGAAGTACAAAAAACCTCTGAGACACTCTGTTTACATTTATTTAAGATAAATCAACATGCAACCTAACATAGTACACATACAGAATTACATGTACATAAGGCCATTCAGATGTATATGTGCTCAGGAAAACAATATAGATGTTTAACTCATCTAAATTGTCATACTTTAATTATTTCCAACATATATAGGTATGTTGGTGGAAAGGAAAAACTGACAGCCAAGATGCACTTGTGCTGAAATTATTTCATTCTCAGCAGAGCCATTATTTTGTCTCAACAGTTTTCAAGATTACTTGTCCAACAATGAAAATTTTTTCAGCCATAGAAATTTTGTTTTTTCTACCAACACAAAAGTAACACAAAATAAACAACATGCACTCAGACAAATTTATTGAGCAGAAATTTACCTAGCAGGGAATGTAAGTTCAAGAATACTTGGAGGCTTTTTTTTTTAATTATTATTTTTTAAAGCTACAGTACCTTGCAACATTGACCTCTGTAGTATTGGCAATGGTTTCAAAAAGAAAAGCAGCAAGAGCATTACCACCTTGCCCCCATGAAGTTTTGTCAAGACAAAACAAATGAAAGAACAGGGACACCCAAAATAAAAAAAGGGGAAGTCCCAAAATTAACCAAACTGACAAATGAACTACACCTATTTAAACACTGACATTGAATCCATTGCATGACAATATTTGTGTACAAAAATTACATTCATAATGTTAAGGATATGCCACAAAACATCAAAAGCCAGGAAATGCAGTTGTGTTTGTTTCTATGAAATTCCTGTGTGATTGTTTTCTGTTAAAAAAGGTCTCATAAAAAGTTCCAAATTTATAATTTGACTAAGATACTATAACCACTGTTGTGTGAATACTTTTTTTTGTTTTGTTTTTAAATGCACATACAATACTGATTTTTGGAATGCANACCCCTGTGCTAGTGTTACCATGAAGGAAGTGGGAGTTGTCTGTAATATTTTATGACTATGTCTCCTTGTTTGTTATTGTGATGTTTACATATATTGTGTATGTATACAAGGGGTTAATTCAAGATGGGTTAGTTACAATAGGCAAAAAAGGAGACAATGACCTGTTAACAGCCGCTCTGCCAGCAATGCACCACAATCCCTTTGAGGGCTCTGTCTGATCCCCTGGTGAGCAGCCAAAACCGGTTTAACCAGATTCAAGAGATACAAGAGGAACAAAGGACATGGCTGGTCCTAAAAAGGCAATACCTTACTTGAAGGGTTCAGGAAAAGAGGGGGTAAAATGAGGTTCTGAGCTAAGGTGAACTGAGACTCCAAAGGCTGAGGTGTCTGCAATAAGATAGACCTACCTAAGATCATAAGTGAGACAGATACGCAAGTAGACCTTTGATTATGTTACAAACCCTTTTTTCTGTTTTGTTCCTACTTTAAGATTAAACAATACAGGTCTGTCGCATCTTAGGCGCATTTAACATGCGCGATTTCAGCTTTACACCGTCGGCAAAACCCCCAAAAAAACAAAAAAAAAAAAAGAAGAGAAAAATAACAATTTAAATACTGTTTCTGTAGTGCNCCCAAAAAAACAAAAAAAAAAAGAAGAGAAAAATAACAATTTAAATACTGTTTCTGTAGTGCGGGCGATTCCGCCCGCCATTACACTCAATGTAATTTTGACTATACACGATTTTCGCTTTAGGCACTGACTGCGGAACGTAACCCCAGCGTAAGATGAGACAGACCTGTACTTTGTTTTGAAAAGGCTGTTTGGGTTGCTTTGTTATCCACTTTGGAAATGAAGACTTGCTGGTGCCAATCTCAGTTGGGCCTGCGGAAATATCACAATTGGCACACACAGTGCTGTAGCTGGGGACCTGGTCTAAAAGTGAAAGACTCACACGATTCCACCCCAGGACAGGTTAAGGTAAGAGGCCTAACACCTGAAGGGTGCACTAATCAGACTCCTGGGAGGTACAGAATGAAGGTGCAGCTAAACCTGTAACAGTGACTGTTACATAATCATTTTTCAAAGTAAAACCACATCTTAAGGCAGTAAACAGTTTCTCAGACTGTAACTAAAGAGATAACCTTGTAATTAACATCTGGGAAACAAATCAAGTATTCAATTATTTTGTAATTTCTAACTACTTGATGTAATTTTTTGTCTGTATAATTTAAGATAAATAGAAGGTTTAACTGTTTTTTTTACAACTGTATGTTTTGTGAGGGATAGCTCAGTGGTTTGAGCATTGGCCTGCGAAACCCAGCATTGTGAGTTCAATCTTTGAGGGGGCCACTTAGGGATCAGTACTTGGTCCTGCTAGTGAAGGCAGGGGGCTGGACTCGATGACCTTTTGGGGTCCCTTCCAGTTCTATGAGATAGGTATATCTCCATATATTTGATGTATCTATCTTTCAGAAATATTCTTAACCAAATTCCATACTACACAAAATGAACATTTGTTTGTTGACCAAATACACTGGAAGTCACTGCAGTTCTAGGATGAGATTTTCACTCCTGTTCTGGCCCCTTTATACTGCATAAAAGGGACGGAGTAGAATAAAGGAGCCATACAAGTCCCATATCTAGTTGGAGGAGGATTTCCCCCATAAAGCTGCCCACAAAGGACTCCTTCACAAGCTCTGGCTTAGGGAGTGGTGCTGGAGGCAAGGCTGTAGGGGCATGTCAGAGTCAGGGCCACACTGAGGCGATACTGGGCAGTGCTACGACCCATAGGACAGCCCAGGAAGCTGTTATAACTTCGGCTCTCTGGGGCTCTTTAAGATGTGCTGGAAATGTCTCAAGCTCCCAGAGTAACCCAGAAAAAGAAGGGTGCAAAGGTGGCTTAAAGCTCCCTTAGTCCTTCATCCCCAGCCGCACATTCTGTACTGTGCCTCTTAAGAGAGGAATACAGAATTTCACTCTCCGGTGTCTGCAGTTTACTAGCCAAATTTTACCATGATATGTAAATAAATGCTGACACGTTTTAAAAAAAGTTTATTCTGCTTTGTTTACTGTTCTAAAATTGTCTGCCACATGCAGGATTCTGCATGCAACATGCAGACCTTCTGTTATTGGGAAACCTATTATTAAAAACCTTCCCCATTAACTTTCCCTGACCAGAAGAAAATAAAACAAAAAACAAATCACTCAGTTGTTCCAATGAGATGATTTCTTATTTCAAGAATGATCTTTTAAGGCCATATGATTTATCATTTCACCATAAATAAGTGGGTGAAAATCAAATGTTTTAGATTTTAAAACAAATTACCAATTCTAAGTGCTAACTACTCCACTATATTTCAAATATACATTTTTGCAAAGGATAACTTATCCAAATATGGTAACATATTACTCATTACCTGTGCAGCTACTTTCTTCATGCTGTCTGGAGGAACATCTTTGAGATTAAGTGTGCCAGATGAGTAGTTCTGCTGTCCTGAAATGAATACATCCTCTTGGCATGGCTCTCCTGGGGTGGATGTCTGGGGATGCTTTAAACAGGGTAGAAATAACTAAGCAAATATTTCTTCAAATTATCAAAATGACAATATTTCTTAAAATATTAGAATAAATTGCTCAATTTTTACATTTATTTTTGCTTGTAAGGATACTAATCATATCATCTGAGTTTGCATGGACAACTTAATCCTATTAATCAAGTCAGAGATCCATAAAATTTAACCCCAACTTTCAAAAAAAAATTACAACTGTTGAAGGTCTTAAAGCCACATAACGCAGATGGTTCACAAGAAAGGTGAACAAATGTCTATGGCTGCTATGCATGGATTTACAGGATTAATACAAGTTTCTTGTGGACTTAATTCTTCTAGATTTAAACACCAGATCTTCATTCTCGTTGTTCAATGCTGAAGCTACCTTCATCTTTCTTGCCAACCTACATATCAACTTAATTTGCTTGATTGCCTCTAGACATCTTTAAATAAGGTTTACTTTACCAAATATTGAAAATAAACGGATAAACCCCAACTCAGGTCTCTTTAGACCTGCATCAAATTCAGAAACAAAGGATCATCAGCTATAGTTCTGGTTACAGAGGAGGGCAAAACAGAAAATAATCTTAGATCTTTACAGCCATTCGCACGTGGAAGCCAATTAGAAAAACAATTTGTTTTGTAAGCTGTAACGCCTTGTAAAGAAGGTAGAGCATATGAACTCAAGGCAATTTAAATGTTTGGGTTCAGTGCCCAGGAACTCATAACACAAGTTTAAACTATTTTTATAATTATGACAGTGCTTTCCATGTATAAAAGGACAAAACTCTAATTATTGATTTAAAGACATATTTCAAGTTTCCTTTTCCCCCTCTATATATTGCAATAGCCTACTGTAGGTACTCACACGAACAATGTGCACACCAGAACCTCTTCTGTCTGCAACACTCAAGGCAACACTACTCTGGCTGCCATGCAGATCCCTAGAGCTGCCATACTGAAAGCTGCTAACTGCAGCATAATTGGAATTAAAGGACCTAGACAGCATGCTCTGAATAAAGAGGGGACAGATTTAACATAGAGATTAGTGCAGCATGCATAAACCACAGGACATGTTATACACAGACTTATACAGACATATATTCCATATCATGCAAAAATACATACCATGCAATTGAATTAGCTGTGGCATCATGAAGTACAAAAAACCTCTGAGACACTCTGTTTACATTTATTTACGATAAATCAACATGCAACCTAACATAGTACACATACAGAATTACATGTACATAAGGCCATTCAGATGTATATGTGCTCAGGAAAACAAGATAGATGTTTAACTCATCTAAATTGTCATACTTTAATTATTTCCAACATATATAGGTATGTTGGTGGAAAGGAAAAACTGACAGCCAAGATGCACTTGTGCTGAAATTATTTCATTCTCAGCAGAGCCATTATTTTGTCTCAACAGTTTTCAAGATTACTTGTCCAACAATGAAAATTTTTTCAGCCATAGAAATTTTGTTTTTTCTACCAACACAAAAGTAACACAAAATAAACAACATGCACTCAGACAAATTTATTGAGCAGAAATTTACCTAGCAGGGAATGTAAGTTCAAGAATACTTGGAGGCTTTTTTTTTTAATTATTATTTTTTAAAGCTACAGTACCTTGCAACATTGACCTCTGTAGTATTGGCAATGGTTTCAAAAAGAAAAGCAGCAAGAGCATTACCACCTTGCCCCCATGAAGTTTTGTCAAGACAAAACAAATGAAAGAACAGGGACACCCAAAATAAAAAAAGGGGAAGTCCCAAAATTAACCAAACTGACAAATGAACTACACCTATTTAAACACTGACATTGAATCCATTGCATGACAATATTTGTGTACAAAAATTACATTCATAATGTTAAGGATATGCCACAAAACATCAAAAGCCAGGAAATGCAGTTGTGTTTGTTTCTATGAAATTCCTGTGTGATTGTTTTCTGTTAAAAAAGGTCTCATAAAAAGTTCCAAATTTATAATTTGACTAAGATACTATAACCACTGTTGTGTGAATACTTTTTTTTGTTTTGTTTTTAAATGCACATACAATACTGATTTTTGGAATGCGTACTAGTCACCAGAGACTACACTACTAGGAGCGTTCCCGCTACATTACACTTGTGGGATGCTCCATCCAATGCCACTGACCATTGGGAGCCTACTAAATCAGCAGTGCCAATTGGGACTATACGGTTCTTCTTACAGCACCAACTGTTTGGAACCCATTACATGAGAGGCTCTACAGTCCCCAGTTGTCTCACTTTGTTTTGCTAAGCCTGGGAATACAATGCCAAGGGAAAGGGGAAGATGGGTGAGCAGTGTGAATCTGCTGAGGCAACATTAAGAAAACCACAGTTACCTTTCTTCAAATAACCTCTCTCACCATTTGTGGGAATCTAGCAAAGCATTCCAACCCCCAGGAAAGAGTCCTAATTAAACAAGGATTGCAGTATTGCCCTTCCAAAATGGGCATGAGATGTAAATGACAAATAAAAAAACAACAGTGCTGTATAAACATGTGGGCAAAAGTCCAGGTGGCAGCCTTGAAGATTTCTATCATGGAAACGTTACAGATGCAGGCCACTGATGTCTGAGCTAATGAAGAAAGCATTAAGACTTTGAGGTACTGACACCATAGTTAAAACATACACATGCCAAAAAATGGTCTAATTGACGTCATTCTGCTCCCTCTACTTCTGACTAACAAATCATAGTAAATGCTAACAAAAGATGAAGAACACCTTAAACAGTTGAATTAAGCAAAGAAGGTATTTACACATTATTTCTTTGGGAAAAGCAGAGGAATGAGTTAAAAAGAGGAGGTTTTTCAACTGGTTTTTATGGTCACCAGGAAGCTAAAGGAAATCTGCCAATGTAGCCATGTGCACCCTCTGAATAGAAACCTATGATCCACTCCTGTGCTCATGGATCCATGGCAACATTTTGTTCTCTCTCTACAAGAGCATCAGGTCTCCTGGTGGAGATACCCCACTCCCTCCACAACTCTCTGTTTCTTCTTCCCCTTAAACTATCTCCTCTGCCGAACACAGTGTATTGTCTCACAATTCAAATAGATTTGTTTCAGCTAAATACTTAAAATGGGAACTTTCAACAAGATAAATACAGAAACACTACCTTGACATTATGTAAAGTACATTTAAGTAATCCATATAATTAAAGACAATTTGGTGAAAAAGATTAAAGGCTTTTAAAACAGAATAAAGCTCAATCTGTGCAAGAAGCTAAAAAAACAAACAAACAAAAAAACAAAAAAAACCACACCCAGGGCATGGATGATCAAATATTTTTTTTGGCATCTTATAAATACATACTTATTTGTGACCACTAGAGAGCAGCTTTACATTATAAGGAAAAAGAATGGCTTCTATGGGTACAATAACTGATTCTTCGCGATGTGTTGTCCACATGTTCCACTTCTAATGCATGTGTAACACCAGAATCTTTTTGAGTAGCAGTGTCTGTTGTGGCCTGTGTGCCTTCCCAGCACTCCTTAGCCAAGGGCATAAAGGATGGGGCAGCTGCATCAAATCTCCAGCTCCTTCAGTTACACCAAATCTAAATTAGCAAGGATTTTCCAATAGCAGGAAAGGAGGGCAGGCCATGGAAAACGTGTCTAACACATCTTGAAAACCCAGAATTACTGTAGGGTAGTAACTTCTTTCTTCAAGTGACTGTCCATGCGTTCCACTTTGGATTACTCAAGTGATAACTTGCATGGAGACGGTAAGCACTACTAGAGTTTACTGGAAAAATGACTGCATGACAGCTCTGTCAAAGCAGGCTTCAGACAGGGAGATCTCCACCAGGGAATAGTGCTAGGTGAAGGTGTGAACTGAACTCCAGGTAGCTGCTCAGCAAATCTCTAAGACTGGGGCACCTTGCAGGAAAACTGCAGCGGCTGCCTGAGTTCTGGGGGAATGGGTCCAAATGAGCCACCACGTAGCATGTCTTAATAAGATCTGAGACCCATTTTGACAGTATTTGGCTGGAGATAGGTTGACCCTTCATTCTGTCAGCAAATGCTAGGAACAACAAAGCCTTTTAAGAACCCTCCTAGATAGTAGGAAAGAGACATGACAATGTTGAAGGTGCGGCTTGATGTCTAGTTGGCAGCCGGTATCAAGCAGAGTATCCCAGGGGTTGGTCCTGGGGACGGTTTTGTTCAACATCTTTATTAATGATCTGGATGATGGGATGGATTGCACCCTCAGCAAGTTCACAGATGACACTAAGCTGGGGAGAGAGGTAGATATGCTGGAGGGTAGGGATAGGGTCCAGAGTGACCTAGACAAATTGGAGGATTTGGCCAAAAGAAATCTGATGAGGTTCAACAAGGACAAGGGCAGAGTCCTGCACTTAGGACGGAAGAATCCCATGGACCGCTACAGGCTGGGGACCGACTGGCTAAGCAGCAGTTCTGCAGAAAAGGACCTGGGGATTACAGTGGATAAGAAGCTGGATATGAGTCAGCAGTGTGCCCTTGTTGCCAACATGCTAATGGCATATTGGGCTGCATTAGTAAGAACATTGCCAGCAGATCGAGGGAAGTGATTATTCCCCTCTATTTGGCACTGGTGAGGACACATCTGGAGTACTGAGTCCAGTTTTGGGCTCCCCACTACAGAAAGGATATGGAAAAATTGGTCCAGCGGAGGGCAACAAAAATGATTAGGGGGCTGGGGCACATGATTTATGAGGAGAGGCTGAGGGAACTGGGCTTGTTTAGTCTGCAGAAGAGAAGAGTGAGGGGGGATTTGATAGCAGCCTTCAACTACCTGAAGGGGGGTTCCAAAGAGGATGGAACTCGGCTGTTCTCAGTGGTAGCACATGACAGAACAAGGAGCAATGGTCTCAAGTTGCAGCGGAGGAGGTCGAGGTTGGATATTAGGAAACACTATTTCACTAGGAGGGTGGTGAAGAACTGGAATGGGTTACCTAGGGAGGTGGTGGAATCTCCTTCCTTAGAGGTTTTTAAGGCCCAGCTTGACAAAGCCCTGGCTGGGATGATTTAGTTGGTGTTGGTCCTGCTTTGAGCAGGGGGTTGGACTAGATGACCTCCTGAGGTCTCTTCGAACCCTAATCTTCTATGATTCTATGGTTTAGCTCTCCCTGGGTCATGTGAGATTTGGGAAAGAAGACAGGTAAATGGATCATCTGGTTAAGAGGAAAATCAAACCACTTTGGGTAAAAACTTTAGATGAGGTTTTAAAGTTACTTTGTCCTTGTGGAATACTGTATAAGGTGGACCCACCATACGGGCCTAAATCTCTTCAGGCTGAGGTTATGGCCACTAGAAAGGAGGTCTCCATAGAAAAGTGGTATAAGGAACAGGTTGCCGTAGGCTGCTCTAAAAGAGGTTCCATCAAAGCTGTTAAGACAACACAGAGGTCTCAAGAGGGCAGCATCTTTCTAACTGGTGGAAAGCTATGGAGGATACCTTTGACAAGACACTGTCGGATAAGAGAAGGTGTGGCCTTCCACCAGAGGATCATGGGCAGAGATGGCTGCAAAGTGTAGTTGACAGAACAGATGGAAAGGTCCAAATGCTTTAAGATGAGCAAACAGTTCAGGATGGCAGTCACTGGTGCTTCCAAAGGAGTGAAATTATTCTCCAACACCCAGATAGAGAATCTCTTCTATTTAGCAGCATAGGTCAGTCTGGTGGAATCTTTTCTGCTGCAAATCCGGATGTTTTGAAATGCTATACAGCAGCCAGCAGCCATGCTGTGAGATAGAGAGGTGCTAGGTTCAGGTACAGGACTTTTCTACTTCGTTGTGTATCATTTCAGGGTGTGTTTCAGTGAGCATGATCAGGAGCCATGACAACAGGTTTATGAGGTCTGAGAACCAAAAGTGTCTGGGCCATGCTGGGGCTATCTTATTACCAGAGCCCCAGCTTATCTGATCTTCCCAGGGACACTCTGTATCAGAGGAATTGGGGAGTAGGCATACATGAGTCCCGGTTACCACAGGATCAGAAAGGCTTCTGAAGGGGAGCTGGGACTGGCTCCTCCCCTGGAACAGAATCTGAGGCACTTGTTGTACTGGTCAGATGGCAAACCGGCCCAAAACTGGAGGCCCATAGGTGCAAAAAGATGTCTCACAGCATGGAGTCCTTGAGTGATCATTCATGGCTGAGTACTGATGACTGAGTTGGTCTGCTAAGGTGTTTTGTAGACCAGGATGATGTAATGCTACTGATGTGACATGGTGACTGATACACCATTCTCAAAGGTGGTTTGCCTCCTGGCACAACCGTGATGGGTGAACGCATTCCTGTGGTTGATACAGTACGTTACTGTGGTGTTGTCAATGAGCATCTGTACTGTGGCATCTCAAAGCAATGGGAAGAAGGCTATGCATGCCAGATGAATGGCTCTCAGTTCCAGGATGTTTATGTGAAGCCTGGCCTCTTGGGTGGAATGGAAGCCTTGGATCTGAAGGTGGCCCCGATGACCTCTCCATCCTATTGCAGATTCATCAGTCACTAGTTATGCTGGGAAGAGATGAAGAGAAGGGCACCCTGCTGCACACATGTAGAGGGTCCTTCCACCAACCTATCAAGGAGAGGACTTCCTGGAGAAATGTGAACAGCATTTCTCCGTGGTATCTGCCTGGTCGATACACTGATCTCAAGAACCCTCAAGAACAGGTGAAATCTGGGAAACTGCACTGCACAGATGCATGAAACCATGGGACCAATGAGTTTCAGATTGTCAGGTGAGACTGACGCTATCTCACCTGAAAATTAGAATGATAAGAAATCTGTCCTGTGGGCAGGCAGGCCTTCACCAGTGAGGAGTTCAACACTGCTCCTTATGAACTCTACAGTCTGACTTGACTCCAAGGGCCAATGTGGCAAAAAGAGCCAGGACTGCTCAAATGGAGTTGTTCATTGTTCATGTACTGAGGTGACTGACCTCAGATCAGTCAGTCATTGAGGTAGGCATAGAACTGATTCCTTCTCTTCTCAGATGTGCAACCATGACCACCATGTATTTGATGAAGACCCTGTGCCACATGGAGGCCAAAGGAAAGCACTCTGTACTGGTAGTGAGACTTTCTCCCCAAGAAACCGTGGGAGGGGGAGAGGGGAAGAAACTTGTGGGGCAGGAGTATTGCAATATGGAAGTGTGTCTCTTGAAGGTGAGTGTTGTGAACCAGTCTTGAGAATCCAGTAGTGATTATGGATGCTAGGGTCACCATCCTGAACTTGTTGAATTGTTTGTGGGCCAGGATAGGGCACCATCCCCCTTTCTTCTTTGGGACCAGGAAATATTAAAAAAAAAAAGCAAGCACCACCCTGCCTTGGAATTCCAAGGGGACTACACCTGCTACGAGGTGTAGGAGGGAGTCCATTTCCTTCCTGAGCATATCTTGTGAGGAGGGTCCTGGCCAGAAGGAGGGAATGGGGAGGGAGGGACTAGAATGAGATAGAGTATCCCTTCTCCACAATCCCCAGGATCCACTGATCCAGACAGTCCAATTCCATGTCTCCTGAAACAAACAATAATTTCCAAAGGTAAGAAAATTTGGCTCTGCAAGACTCTTAACCACACCATCAAACCTACTATTATGAGGTTGATGGAAGGTGTGTAATGGAGGAGGAACAGGCTTTTAATTAATAGTAGCTAAATACACCTAGAATGGCTACAGTTTAGTTTAGTCAAATTTTGGGATTACATCTCCTCATCAGGAACCTCTTCCTCCAAGGCTTGGAAGATCTCTGCTGACTGTAAATAATATGTGGATGGTTGCCTCTACATCTGACAGAGTTGAGACTTGTACAGTTTCTTTCTGGGAACCAGCGTGTACATGCCCAGGGAGCACAAAGTCGCTCTTGAATCATTCAGTGTGTGAAGAACCCCATCAGTTGCAGATTCCTCAAAGGGGTGGTCCTCCCTGGTTGTTTGAACTACCTTTGGTATTCCCAAGGACTACAACCAAGAGGCCCAGTGCATCATTACTGCAGTAGCGATACCTCAGGCCACCATATGAGAAGTGGCAAGAGAGACCTGTAATGAGAGGTCATGCCACCAGCTGTCCTTCCTGCACTACGTATTTTTATCTGTCGCAAATTGAGATATGTGATCCCAAGTCAGGAAGTCATAGTTAGCGAGGAGCGCTTGGTAACTGGCAGTGAACTTTGTAGGTGATTGAAAAATATAACTTCTGACCAGAGAGGTCAGCTTTTTTTTTTTAAGGGGGCTTTTTCCTGAGAGTCGCTTTAGGTGCACCCTGTTTCTTGGATCTCTCCTGGACAGAGAGCCTGGTGTTGGATAGGTATAGAAATATTCAAAACTTTTGATGCGGACCTGATAGGGCAGGTCTGCTTTCTTCTAGATGTAGATGCTTCTGAGGCAGGAGTCTGCCAAGGTCTTCTGGCTGGTTCCAAATATAATCATTTAATGGCATTGCCAATTTAGCAGGGTCCAATGAGTGCAGGCTGTCAAGAAGTTTGCGTGATTACTCTTGCAGTATATTGACCGGTATTTCCAGGGTGTCCACCATTCTCCTGAGGAGTTACTGGAAAATCTATTAATTGTCAGATTGGATTGGAACAACTGAGGTTGGGCTCTCATCTGACAAAGAGAAGAAGGAGATTTTTGGCTTCTGTTTCCTGTATGTCCTCCTGCTCACTCTCTGCATTAGGAGGCAGCTGACTGGGGTGGCTTTCTTGAGGTCTGAAAAGAGAGGGTGACCTTGCTTTCATCTCCTGAGGGGCTGTTGGAACCCCGAGAGTAGAGTGTATCCCCCACAATGCCCAGAAGGACCACAAATGCATGGGATTCTGGAAAGGGGGTACAGGCCAGGGAAAGTACCATGCAGGGTACTGCTCAAAGACATCTGCATGGTCTCTCTTGTGGGAGTGGTCTCTGATTGTCCTTTCAGGCAGGCTAGGGTCATATCATTCTGGGGTGTGATGCAGGTAGGGTCAGACAACACACCCCAGAACAATATATCACCTAATCCTCTGAGGCCAAGGAGGAGAAGGAATACATCTCCTTCACAGGTGGAGCAGATCTCTCAGGTGTTCGAGAGGGACCAGGCAGCTCTTGTGGTTGCGGTGCAAGGTTCGGAACCTGTGAAGACAGTTTCTTAGTAGAAGACAGCAATAGAGACTCAGGCTGATCGGAAACTGCCAAGTCTCCCAGTACTGGTGAACCATGTAGGTACCATGGTGATGGGTTCCCGAGGTGAATACTCGGGGGGAAAGGATGACTGGTATTGTCAAATGTGGACAGGAAGCAATCAGTGCTGAGATTTTCAGTACCAAAGGCAGCATCTAGATCAGAACACTTTCTGATGCCAGGAGGTCTGAAGAGCCCTCCTGCACTGCTGACTTCAGTGCTGAGTGCTTTGATCCAATCTCAGGCATATCAATGACTCCTGGGGAGTTTTCCCAGACTCGTCAGTGGTCGCTCAGTGGCGAGGCATCAGCAGAAACTGATCTGGGCCTTGAATTGCCTCCTAGGCTGTATCTGCTGAGGACCAGAGAGAGAGTACCTTGCAAACAGTGCTCCTTATGTGTCCTCTCTTCAGAGGACCTGGGTGAGGAAGTGAAGGAGGTTTTGGCCAACTCCATGATAGAGGAATGGGACTGCTTTATAACCTTGGCTACAGCGCATCCGGGTGCGTGTAGGACACAGATGTGGCTGCAATTCACAATGCTACACACACAAAAATTCCAGTCTTGTGTGGATGGGATGCATGCACTCCAAACGTGGAATACATGTGGACAATCACTTGAAGAAGAGCCTTTCTTCCACTTACAAAAAAAGTAACAGTGTAATGAACAATCCAACAATTGTTATTGAATATTCAAGTCTCTATATGAAGAAGATCTATTTTCAAAAAGTCTTAGCTATCATTTTTCCTCTAGTTGCATAGTTTCAGGTTACTCAATTATGATAGGAATATATCCCTTACGTGTTTTAAAATGGGTTACACATATTCATTGCTATGTTGAAGTTAGTCATTAATCTTATTTGCTAGACATCAGGCTTTCATTTGATCCCTTATGCAAACTACTGCTTGAAATGTTTTCCCCTTTACATCACCAGGCGAAAATGTCCAAGAGCCAGACCAAACAAGAATTAGCTTCTCTGGTTTTGATTTATAGGCAGCCTTTGATGATTTAAAATTTAAAAAGATTATTCTTGTACAAGTTTAGAAACTATGGAACTTATAATTTTACAAAAATCATTCATGAAAACTTTTACTAAAATCCCTAAATAGAAATAATGATAAGTATGTTATATAAACCACTGAAAGTCAGGTAATGCAAAGCAAAGGTGAATAGTGATCTTAACCATACTACTGTGTAAAAGTACAGGCAGCAACATATGAATTAAAGATGGCGATATTATTTTTAAGTTTGTATTTCCTGATTTTTTTGTTTTGTAACCTTTATAATGTTTAAACACAACAGATTATTTTAATCTGTGAATTTCCTTTCTTTGTTGTGGAACGTTTGTTAAAGAATATGTACTTGTGATCTTCTAAATTAAATAATAGTTTCTTTCCCCCGTATACATCCCAGAGGTCTAGAATACAGTATGGAATAACTCCCTACAAAATTAAAAGCCCATTTTGAGTTATAAACAGAAGCACACCTAAAACTACCAACTTCTGATTTATGGGACTCTCATAATTTAAGTGACCTGAAAAACAAAAAAAAGGTACGGTAATTGTAATGCTATTTGCTGAATGCCTTAAATAGAAGGGGACAGAGAAACATGCAGCAAATAACTGGATTTTCATATTCCTCACTATTGTATTGGCTAGCCGTCTCTCGAAGCCAGCTCAGAGAAGCTCATCTGTGGCTCTTTTGAAATTCATGGCATGGTTTTGAGATTTTATCATGTACCAAACCATATAAAAATAAATGCTACCTATAAAAGCACACTGTTAGAGAAAGAGAAAGTGTCTCTCACACAAACAGACACATCTCCACACTGTGCTCAGACCACTGAATTTAAAACCACTGTAAAAACTAATAGCATTATTTATAAAAACAAAGCCACCCTCTTAAATGTTAAAGAAAAGATAAACCTAGTGGTTCCAACATAAACTAAACTAGACTGGTGGAAGGGAAGGATAAGAATTAAGGAGACACCATTTATTACACAATACCATTCTAATAGGAAAAAAAAAGTAAGGTGTTATTAAACACATGGAGGGAAAGAATGAGCTGTGAGGGCAGCAAATTTCTCACACTGGTTCTTACACTACCCTCATCACCTAGTATCTGGTGTCTTTCAGTAATGTATTAGGTGCCCTGCCTAACATTTGTAAAGTCACTAACTGACATAGTTCCCTCTGGTACTTCATTCACTGAAGCACAAGCACTCTGAGGTCTGGGTATGTTTGGACCATCAGTACTATAGGTTCTGGCAGAAAAAAGTCTCTGTTGCCAAGACATTATTGGCAGAGCTCTTCCCATTCTCTCATCTTATCCCCAGGGGGAGAATGGTGCATAAAGTGTAGTATTTTGTTTAGGTAGGGTTGTTTTTGTTCTTTATGTTTATGCTTCTATGTATTTATACAAGAGAAGGCAAGGTTGAAGACGTGCACCTTACACTGGGAGTGGAAGGTGGTGAGATCTGTGATGGTTAGGGCCCTACCAAATTCATGGCCATGAAAAATGCGTCAGACCGTGAAATCTGGTCTTTTGTGTGCTTTTACCCTATACTATACAGATTTCATCGGAGGAGACCAGCGTTTCTCAAATTGGGAGTCCTGACCCAAAATGGAGTTCTAGGAGGGTCGCAAGGTTATTTTAGGGGCGGAGGGTTATGGTCAGTGGTGGATTAGCCACTGGGGCCCATGCCCGGGGCACTGACTAATTGGGGGGCCCCCACACCACACTCTGCCTGCCCAGCACTGCTGCCATTGAGCAGGGTTGGGGCGCGGGGGCTTGCTCTGCTCCACCTGCCTGGCGCTCCTGCCGGGGAGCAGGGCAAGTCTCCATGCCCCGACCCTGCTCCCCAGCAGGAACGCGGGGGGGGGGGGTGGAGGGACGGGGGCGACTGCAGGAGGAAGGAGTGGGGAGAGGCCCCCCACTGGCTCTGGCCGAGAGCCCCAGAAAAGCGTAATCGGCAACTGGTCACGGTATTGCCACCCTTACTTCTGCACTGCCTTCAGAGCTGGGTGACCGGAGAGCGGCAGCTGTTGGCCAGGTGCCCAGCTCTGAAGACAGCGTCCCGCCATCAGCAGCACAGAAGTAAGGGTGGCAATACCATACAATTACAACACCGTGAAATTTCAGATTTAAATAGCTGAAATCATGAAATTTATGATTTTTTAAATCCTATGACCGTGAAATTGACCAAAATGGACTGTGAATTTGGTAGGGCCGTAGTGATGGTCCTTAGTTTCTGTGGGTACTCAAGGATCCACCACAATAAAAGCACTATTGTGAGATCCTTAAAATGTACATGATATCAGAGCTCACATACCTACCCAGATAAGGCTTGAGGCCAGAGTCTAGAACTTATTCCTACAAGGAGGGAATTACAATAATTAAGATTCTGGTCATGAGGGCTAATGTTGCTGTTCTGATATTATCACATAAAAAGAAGATTACAGCCTGAAAAAAACTGCAGATTCAAAAAAATACTTTTGTTCCACATCCATTGAAAAGTCATGCTTGAGTATGATGCCAAGATTTTTAACCTTGCTTATCATCTTCAAATAAATCCCCTTAACAAGCAGGGACATTGAGGGTAAGGATAAAGCAGCTTGATGCATCTAACTGACAATGTCATCCAAGGCAATATGTTTTCAAGGACAAGAAATGTGTATCGCCAGCAAAGCAATGACACTCTGCCCTATATTTAGAAAATACTTTCCTAAGAGGCTTTGTATATACATTGGGCAACATGGATGACTACATTCCTGAAAGATGCTATCCTCCCTTCATATCCCTTGGTGATGACATATAATTGTTCAACAATGCCAATCAACTCTTATCTTCCGGGTATAGCAAAGCAGCTGCAGAAATATCAGCCACTGTCTCTTAGCCACCAATGGTCAGTCATATCAAAAATCTGCTGGGATCTACTACATGATCAGGATGGCTAAGTGCCTTATCTCAAAGCATCAAAAGATCATTCAAGACTCTGACAAACATGAACTCCAAAAGACTAGATTCCAGATTAATATCTACTTAGTGTGGCTTTGGTGCTCAGATGCAACTGAAACTACAAAACCATTAACTTTTCAGTCACCTTGCAAAATATAATATATTTTTTTTAAACTACACTACAATTAAAAACACTTACCTGAGCCTCTAAGTGCTGGCTCTATAGTCCAGCAAGGCTCTTTGGAGGAAGCCATGATGTTACATAATGGTTCATTCTAACGTAGTTGAACTGAGCCAACAAGTATGATGTGGGGGAAAAAATGGTTTTTTCCTTTTTTTGGGAAGGGTAAATTTATAATCAGTTATCTGATTATTTCTCAGAGACATTCAACACATACATTTATAATTACCTATATTTTTTGAAAAAAAAAATTTCACAGGTCCCATTTAAAAAATGTCAGAGCACATTTTCATTACAAAGTGAAAAATTAATCAAAATACAGATTGTGGCCTTTTTTTGAATAATACAGGATGACAGAAAGATGAACAATAATTAACAATTTTTTACCTTTTCTAACTTTTTAGCTTCAATGTGTCGCAGCACCTGTTCCCGCCAATCATGAGGGACTTTGCTTTTTCCTGGAGGGTCTAACAAAGAATGTTCAGAATTAACCCTTGGGTTTGGTCTTTTTGTGGGACTAGTCCGTGAATAATTAAAGTCACTAACTGACATAGTTCTTTCTGGTATTTCATTCACTGAAGGGCGAGCACTCTGAGGTCTAGGTACATTTGGACCATCAATGCTGTATGTTCTTGCAGAAAGAGGTCTCGGTTGCCCAGACATTATTGGTGGAGCTCTTCCCATTGAATGCAAATCTCTATATGTTAAGTAGTCCCCTTCAGGAACCTGGGCACGCCTTGGGGGTCCAGTATCACCAACATTTATGGAAGCTGTAGAGGATATGCTGCTCTGTCTCTGAAGAGTATTTCTGGTTGCTCCAGGAACAAGTCTATCATTCGGTGGAATAGCCCACAGTTCTAAATGTCTTCCACCCATCCTTTGATGCATGTTATATGCAGCATTGGCTCGAACATTATTATGATTGGAGAAATTCATGTTGGCAGAATGTTTTACATAATTAGAGCTTTCTGTGCTGTCTGACCTAGATAGACGCTGAGGTGGTAAGCTCCCTTGTTCTATTTGGGCATTTTGTTTTGGGAGCCACAAGGTGTCTTTGGCTGTTGTACTGCTGCTATATTGGATATTATACTGAGGTACACTGAACATCTGTGTACCACTTGCCACTGGTCCTCTAACTACATTAGCACCTTCAGGATTGTGATTTGAATCAAACTTGAACAAAGTTTTTGTACAAGATACTAAATCAGAAGATGATGATGATCCAGGAAATACCTGCAAAGGCTGGTCATATAGAAGAGTAGCAGACTTGCTTCGGACAATGTTTTTTCCATCTGGACCAGCAGATGCTGATTTTACCACTGAGTTGGGCTCTTGGGATCCATTGTCATTAACAATATCAAAAATTTTTAGAGCACCAGTGTCGATGTTGGTGATACTGTGAGATTTCACCACAGGGCCACTTCGCTGTGGGGACAGATCTTCAGTGCTCTTTGAAATACATATATCCACAGAAGAATCAGTGTCAACTGTAATGCTTCTCTTTAATTCAGCCTTCCTTGGAGATTGCGGTGCTCTCTCAGAATGTCCATTCACTTTATTTATAGAACAGAGGTTAGAATATTGATTTCTATTTTCCAAGTGCTCAGTTTCTTCTTTCATGTTATAGTTTAAACAGCCCTTTACCGACACTATTTCCTGTGTCTTTAATCTTTCCATAACACTTGGTTGTATTGTATCTTCACTAGTCAGTTTGTTGATGTTCATGTTAATTTGGTCTAATTTGTGTGATTCCTTTAGATCAACACCTTTTTCTATTAGGGCTAATCTCTCTTCAATCCTTAACTCATATTCAGGCAAATTTGTAACTTTCTCTTGCGCATTGATTTCTTCTTCTGCTGTGATGTTTAATTCACCTCCATTTTGCAAAAGACTATTAAAATTTTCATCTTCTTGCCTGAAAAAAGAGATAGTTCTTTGAGAAAACCAGAGAGGCTGCCAATAGCATTGATCTATTTTTAAATACTGGTTCAGATAAGTTGTGTATTATCATGCAGAAGTCCCACACCATGGATGGATGATGAGACAAAAGACCAATTGCTGACCTAATTTATAATGTTATATTCCCATTAGGAAAAACGTTCTGTACTAACAGCCTAATCCTGCAAGTCTTACTCGCATGACAAGTTGCACTGAAATTAATGGACTATTCATGTAAACAAGAATTCTTGAATTAGCAACAGGTTGTAAAATCAGGCCCTAATTTCAGAATTCCACTTAAAAGTTCAGTGTTAATGTTTCAATATTGTACTTATGTCATTTTTGTTGCAATAAAATTATATTTCTGATTGGATACTTCTAAACATAAGATCAGCATGAGAAAAATGCCTTGATTTTAGTTCGTTATATCATATTTTAATTACTAAACTACAGACTGCTAGCCATTAAACTAATAGATTACAATATTTAAGGAAATCTAACCACTTTTTGCAACCTGTGTTGTTAAACTATTTGCTCTCCAACATCCTCTGAATAATCGTAAATGATATGATGAAGTTTTCTGTAGAGGTAGTAGAAAAATAAAAGTTGAAAAGGATCCAATTATTGTACCTTAAGAAGATGGGAACAGATTCTTGACTATTACAATTTGCTGGGGTGCTTTTTTTTTTTTTTTTTTTTTTTTTTTTTTAAAAAGAAAAACAAGTTTTGTGTTAAACTTCAAGATAAAAGTCCTATTTTGTTATTTAAAATTATTTTAGAATATGAACATATTTAAATTAATTATTTAATAATCAATAATCAAGGTGTCAGACTGGACTATAACAACAATTTTGTACTAAAAGATAAGCAACAAGTTTCTCTATTGTAGTTGCTCAGGTATCCTTGCTGTTATAGCCTTGCTATAAACGGTTTCACAAACCTGATTTTGGAAATAGCAGCACTGTGTGTTTCTTTGTCCGGAGAGCACACTGAAGTGTCATTGCTACTGTCAGTATTTAGAGAAACTGAATCTGACATTCGAGAAGGAGAGGAACAATTGCTGTTATTGTGATTGCTGTTGTGGGTGGCTTCATCTGATAAGGAATCCTCATCTTTATCTGAAACAAAATTTGTCAGTTTAGTCATTCACATATTGATCTATAAAGTCAACAAATATTCACGTGTAATGCTTATTACTAGAAAAAGAAAGTATAATTTCTTCATACACTCTAACACTATCAATTATTATTATTATTATAAACATCGATAAATTGCCTTTGCAAAGTTCGGTTTTGCTTCATATAATTTGATGGAATTTCTGTTTTTGTCAGCAATGGTTCCTGTTTAAGGAACAGCTGGTTAAGTGTAGCCAGTACTTGTCCACTACTGAAATTCAACTTGTTGCTCTTTTTACGGTTTATTGGCCAGGTACCAACGTTACATTATATAATCTTTTCCAAAGGCCATCAATCAAATTATGTTTCACGTTTCTGTTTTTAGACCCCCTTCAAGTGCTTATATTGCACAAACTTTATTAGCTTTTTTCCAAGTAAAGTGTTCAGCTTCGTATGTGAGAAAAATGGTAATGTAGCAGTACACAAAGTTGCTACTTGCTAACCTTACGATATAATTCCATTTATTTGAATCCAGTGTGCCCCTCATGTAGCCCTATGTAAATCATCTGCTAATTGCGGAGATAAAGGGAGGGGGACACGCATTAGGACCCTAATTGGGCCCCGGGTGATTGCTACTTTCCACCACCCAACACAGAGGTAATGAGGTTGAGTAGTGCCCGTATAAGAAAAATTAAAATTACTGATTATTTTTTTAAGAAAGGTTTTTAATGACTTAAAGCTATAAATGCAACACAGACAGAATAGGAAAAGAAAAATTAAAGACCAGCATTGAATAAGGACTAATATAAATGGCAAGTTATACTGAAGACAAGCACAAGTACAGGTACTATTATTCATTAGTTACTTACTACTATAAGGGAATGTAATACTATGCATTAGTATTGAATATAAATGGCAATTTATACTGATGACAGGCACAAGCACATGCAAAGCTATTATTACTTATTACCTACTAACTTTACATGTACTGTTTTTGCCCTTAGTAAGCACAAGTACAAGTAAAGATATTATATATTGATAACTTACTACTATTTTTAAATAATTTAATACTATTATTGAGCTTTTACTACTACTTTTAATACTGCAGTATTGATACAACCGGAGATTAAATTATTCCGACACTACCATTTTTAATACTGTAGTGTTAACACAATTTGAGATTAAATTAGCTTGAGCAACCAGACTTTTTTACTTAATAACCTTACCCTGCATTTGTTTGAAAATATGTTACCCTTTAGTCGGCCGTTTTTTGCACTGGCCAGGTACAGATGGTCGAGAAGTGCATGTTCCTTTGGTTCAGGGGGTGTTGGTTGGGGTTTACCAAAACACACACACAGAGTTTTGTGCCTTCATACTTTTTATTTTATTTGTTGGCCGTGTTTTAAAACAGACCAACCAATTAGGGTAGGCCAATTGTTTACTGTGGTGGTTGTGGTTACTTTGATATTTAATTATTGTTTTAGTTTTATAAGTTATGCACAAAGAGATAACTTATTTCCATATAGCCCATTGCTTTGACTGTGGGTAATGTGGTTTTATAAGCTATGCCTGAAGGCCTAACTTATTTTACCACATAGGAGTTAGCATAAAGCGTTATTTGGTTGCAGTGTTTTTTTATCACAAGTTTTAGCCTAATTTTGCAAAGCTTGCTTTTTGAAGCTTCCGGAAGTTTGAGGCCTAACACTGACAATACTTTTGTTCAGTTTAGGCTTGACAATACAGTTGTTCAAATTATTTACACTATTTGACACAGTGATTAGTCAGGTTTTTTTTAAATAGACAAATACTTTAAATTATGTCCCACAATGGTTTTAATACAATCTGGAGTTTTAATAAACTCAATGAAGTTTTTTTTCTACTCTTTAATAAAGTACAAAGTATTAAGCAAACATCAGCATTACTCCCTTCATTCCCCATATTTCTGTATCAATGAAACTGCAGCTCAAAATAGCACTTAAGTTTATCTGAATGCCAAGTTATCCAAAAGTTTTATATGTCCCCCAGTCATCTGGATAAACAGGAATGTACTGTATATAGTTATAGCACAGCTATGTATTAAACAAAATATTCTGGAAGAAAATGAATCTTTGAAAAAACCTTTGAATGTGCTCTAAATACTGTTATGTTCTGAAGAATAAGTTTTATAAATATAGCAAGAGAAGATCAACAATGTTTTTATGCCTAACTATAATCCAGAAACAGAACTCTGTAGTATTTTCATGAAGACCTAAGTAAGGCATGTATTCTTGCACACATTTGTTCTTGCCTAACCTATGCATACAAATACCTGGTGAGCAAGTAAAAATCATCTATGTGCATGGCTTACGAGGCACCAAACTAGCCATGTGCATAAGCAAGTCAGGTTTCATACACATAAATTAGACAGGCAAATGTACATATACAATTCACCTTGCCTAACTTTGAAAATCTGGCTCCAAGAGACTAACTCAGGCACCAGCAGGAATTAATTTGCCAACCTGGCCTCTGGCTCCTGGGACAAAGAAAGAGCTTTTGGCTCATTTTATTAACCAGACATCAGATCTCAGAGAAGGCTTTGCTAACTGTCAAGATCATCTCCCTTTCTCACACTTCTTCCGCATGTGAGTGAATGAATGTTATGTGGGTCCAAAGCAGGGCAAAGCCCTACAGATCCGTAAGGTCTCATTAACCCTCATCCCTTTATACAGTGTGTCCAGAGTGCTTCTTGCTCTGAAAGGAACTGGACTGGGCAACATAGGCGAATATACAAAATGGGCAAAGAGCCATCTCTTTCCTAACCTTTAAAATTTGTGTCCCAAAAATCTGGACTAGCCCTTACACTTCTGACAAAATGGTTGCTAGAACAATTATCCTCCAGCGAACCAATTCTGGTTCTTCTAACAAATTTCATAATACGAAGTTTCCTCTTGAAAGAAAGAGAGAACAAAGTGGCTTTGGACTTATGAGCACCAGTCTGGGATGGCAAAGAGGCACTTGGCAAATTCCATTTTTCTGCAGTTTAAATTTTCATTTATTCCACAAAAATGGGATATTTATAGGCTTGGCAGGATTCAATTTGAATTGGTAGTCATCAGTAAACGTTGATTTTACCTGACACACAGACATCAATGGAAAAAATTATCCATCAATAGCTATCAGGGAGTGCAGCTTCCCCCATACTTTGCACCCACAGGGACCCAGTATCCCAGCCATGTAGAGAGCACTCTGCAGACACAGTCCTATGACAACATAGGGTGCTCCCTGCTGCAAAACTGTGAAATGTATTTTTTTTTTAAATCTATAAAAATTGGGGGGAGGGAGGTTAAAAATAAATCACTATTAACTACCAAATTTACAAAAAAATAAAAATAAAAAATCAAATTCTGCCATACCTAGGTATTTACTCAATAATAGAGAAATGAACAATCCTCAGAACCATATAACAGTACTCTTGATTTTGTGTGTTTTGTTATCTAACCTTTTTTATTATTGCTAAGTGCTACTACTTTTGGTTGGTTAATGGAAGTTTCTATCAGCGGTGGGCGCATTTCTGCCATTTTCATCTCTTCATCAGAAGAGAGTTCTTCTGACTCCTGCCAAAGGAAAAACAAATAGCATTTATGCTGTAAATCTGTAGTGGGTTGCTTAAAAAAGTTAAATGAATGCTATAAAAATTGCCACCCAGATATTACAAATAGCACTAATGAATGCTTATATCATAGTTCCGTTTCCAAAAGTTACTAATGATTTGGATACCTCCATTTTTGTTTGCCAAACTTGAGACACCAGGGCAGATGTGCAGCCCTTTCTAAAAAAATCAGGCCACTTGAGGTGTCTCAGGTTGGCATCCAAAAACACAGATATTCAAAATCATAAGTGACTTTGGAAAATCTAAAACAGCAGCTCTAGCAGAACAAAGTGTGGTAAGGAAAGCCTATAGGTAGGCTGCAGGGGCTCAAACTCCTACTTGAGAGTGCCCTCCACTTTGCAATCTAGTTAATCCTGAGGCAAAAAGTGATGCTATTTTGGCATCACTTTGAGGAACAGAAACTAGCTAAGTCTTTGGATATTTTGCAGAATTTCAGAGTCTGATAGCTTAGTCTCTCCCCTTTTTCTGGGCATTTCTATTATGATCTAATAATATTCTCAAATAAAGTGTGGAGCAGCAGTAAACTGAATTCAGATTTATATTCAGAGGGCAGGTATTTGTTAGGAAGTTTGAGGTCTGAATCTAGGTTTTAAGGCTGAATACTCAAGGGAAAATGTTTTCTGCTTCTTTTGGTCAGGGTTCAGTCTGAGAAGCTGAAAATTCAACCTCTTTCTGATGTGAAGAGATGGAACAGGAGGAGAGCAGGGTGAGATGATCAGAAGGCAATATATGTTTTTCCTTTTGTGTTGTCTGGCTATCTCCTTCTCTAGCCTATCACTGAGCAGCTTGATTGATGCCTGTAAACTTTGAGGGGGCAGTATCAGTTGCGCAAGCATCCACTTTCCAGAGATACATCCAAAGAAACTTTTTTAAAGTGATATTTGAAATCAAGGGACTCATAGGAGAACAACATTTAACTTTACCCAAGGAGATTAAACAAATAAAGTTCCAGCTTGACTGATTTTGTGTGCAAGGCAGATGTCAGCTTGTCTTTTATTTAATCACACCAAGCTAAAAGAGCTCTGGTGAAGGTATTAAAGACCATAGCAGCTTGCCCAGATGCAGCTGAGCATCATAATTCTTTCTGAGTCACTTCTTTATTTTGCTATCAGTTTGCTCTTTAAGAAAAAAAATCTCCTTCCATGAAGTAAATGGTTCTTTCAGGGGAGTCTGTTTCCTCTTAAAAATACTGCAAAATCCTTCTAGTAGGGAGACTGGAAACTGAAACCTGCAAGTTTAACATTTTTTGATACAGATTTCTTCCTGCTAGGAGTTTCAGGATATTTCAGCTGCAGGACTTCTGGTAGGAGCTACAGGGGGCTCTTCTTCCATGTTGCAGACTGACTGACAACTCTATTCCATAGCGCCTTTGGCTGCAGTAAGGAAGGACACAGCCTTATTGTGAGGACCAGCAAACACAACTTAGCTCCCAAAAACAGAAATGTGTTTCAATGTAATTGGGACAGTCATTCACTCTAACTATCTCTATCACGCTCCCCTAGATTTTAATGCAGCAGATAAAACAGTTACTGACCTGTACTAGAATTGTTATTCTTTGAGATATGGTTGCAGATGTGTAATTCTACTCAGGTGTGCAAATGCTCAGTACACCAAAGCCAAAGAACTTTGCTTAGCAGTACCCATCAGCGTGGTGCTTGTGCCCTGTGCCCTTACATAGCCGGGGAGGGGCTAAAGGCAGTGCCACCCCAACCCCTCAGTTCCTTTGCACCGAACACGAAGAGCAGAGATGCCGATGCAGAGGGGATGGAGGGTGGGTCGTGGAATACAGCTGCACCCACATCTTGAAGAACAACAATTACAGTATAGGTAAATAACCATTTTTCCTTCAAGTGGTTACAGACATGTGTTCCCCTCAGGTGACTCACATGCAGTACTCTTAGGAGATGAGGCTCGGAATCTACTTAAACAACGATTGTAGGACTGCTTTCCCAAAGTCTGCATCTGACTTAGATGCAATGGTAACAGCACAGTACTTGGTAAAAGTATGTACAGAAGACCAGGTAGCAGCCCTGCAAATGTTTAATATCAAAACATCACTGAGGAATACTATCAACATTACTTAGGCACTCACTGAATGAGCCCGTAATCTCTGTGGAGGCATTGTCTGAGGTACTTCATATGTTGTCATAATGCAGGAAGCTATCCACCTGCAAATCACCTGTGCAGAGACCACCTGAACTTTCATTCGATCCTCATAGGAAACAAAAAAATGAGGGGATGCTTGAGAAGTTTTATTCCTCTCTGGGTAAGATGCTAAAGTACCATCTCACATCCACGTGAAGTCGCTATTCATCAGCATTCGAGTGCAGTTTAAAAAAGAACACTGGTAAATAAATCATTTGGGTAAGAGGAAACCACTTTCAACAAAAAGTTTGATGTGGCTGTAGGGCCACCACTTTGTCTATGAAAAAGTGCGTATACACGGGCTCAGCCATGAAGGCCTGTAGCTCACTTACTGTCCTTGCAGATGTTATAACAACAAGGAAGGCTGTCTTCTGGCATAGGAGGGACAGAGAACAGGTTGCCAGGGGCTTGAATAGAGGTCCCATAAGAGGAGCTAAGCCGGTATTAAGGTTCCACCAGAGAACCGTTTCTTTCATAGGTGGGTGGAAACGAATAACTCTCTTAGAAATCTCACTACCATGAAGTTCAAGAAAATTGACTTCCTTTTGATGGGCAAATGAAATGCTGAGATCACTGCTAAATGAATCCTCAATGAACTGAGCAACAAACCAGAAGACTGAAAGTATAACAGGTATTCCAAAATGCCCTGAAAGCTGGCCAGCGTCAGCTGAATTTCTCAAGCTAGCAACCAAACTGAAAATTGCTTCCACTTGGCCAAGTAAGTAGCCTTAGCAGAGGGCTTCTTACTAATAAGTAACACCGGTCAAACAGCTTCTAAACATAATTTCTCCTCTTCATCTAGCCATTCAGACATTCTGTGAGGTCCAGACTGCTCAGTGTTAGATGCCAAATCTGACCCTGGTGCTGGATCAATAGGTCAGGATAAAGAGGAAGAGATATGGGAGGTCAAGCCAATAGACTGAGGAGGCTGGAGAACTAACCCTGTCTCAGTTAAGCTGGTGCAATGAGAATCAATCTGGCATGATCCAACTTAAATTTGAGAATGACCTGTGAGATGACTGGGAGTAGGAAGACGACATACAAGAACACCGATCCCCAACTCAAGTAGAAGGTGTCTGTCAGGAAACCTGGACTGAGGCCTGCTCAGGAGCAAATCTGATGGCACTTGTTTGCAATGAAAGACAACAGGTCAATAGTCAGAATGCCTTGTTCTCTGAAGATGGACCTCAACACACTGTTCTTCAGAAACCATTCATAAATATGAGAGAAAATCCTGCTGAAGTGATTGGCTAAGAAATTCCGCACCCCTGGAATTGTGAGACCATGATGCATTCTCCCTGATACAGAACTGCTAAAACTTGACTGCCTCTTGACAAAGCTACTTGTAGTGGGCTCCACCCAGTTTGTTCACATAATACACTGCAGTACTGTTACGGGTAAGTATATGAACCACTGTGCCTCTGATGTACAACTGAAAGACCTGGCACACACTGTAAATAGCTTGAAGCTCCAGGACACTGATATGAAGAGAAGCTTCCTGAACGGTCCACTTTTGCTGAACTTTCAAAGTCCCAAGATATGCTCCTCAACCTACTGTGGAGGCATTACTATTATGGTCTGTGGAGGATGGGTGAAGGGTACATCTTTGCAAACATTGATTTGATTCATCCACCACTTAAATATGTCTGCAGACTAGGTGGTGGCATTTTCACTAGGCAGTCCAATGACTCACAACTCTGGCAATATGTGAACTTGAACCAGGCCTGAAGAGGACAAAGATGCAACCTCATATGCTGGATTACATAATTACATGTGGCCATATGAACTAGCAACTTCAGGTATACATGAATTATAGTGTAAGGGTGAGACTGGATGTACAGCCACAGACAATGAATTGTCTGAAATTGCTCACTTAGCAGAAATACCCTCAAACTTGTAGAATCTAGTAGGACCCAGTTAACTCTATTTTTTGTGTTGGTATTAAAGTTGATTTTTCTTTGTTTACAATCAGATTCAGCTGATCAAAGAGATGCAGTGTGAACCAGACACGGTCGAGGAGTCAATCTCTGGACTTGCGCCTCACCAACCAATCGTTCAGGCAGAGAAAGACACATTCTTCTCTTCCTGAGATGTGCAGCTACTACAGCCATGCATTTGGTGAAAACCCGAGGAGCTCAGGAAAGGCCAAAGGGGAGCACTGTGTATTAATAATGCTGCCCTATGACTACAAATCTCAGAAACTTCCCATGGCTCAGGAAAACCGCTACATGGAAATAGGTATCTTGAAAATCAAGAGCAGCAAACTGGAAAAAAGGGTAAACAATGAGGTAGCAAAATCTGCAGACAATACAAAATTACTCAAGATAGTTAAGTCCAAAGCAGACTGCGAAGAGTTACAAAGGGATCTCATAAAAGTTGATAAATGGGCAACGAAAGGGCAGATGAAATTCAATGTTGATAAAGGCAAAGTAATGCACATTGGAAAACATAATCCCAACAATACATACAAAATGATGCGTTCTAAAATAGCTATTATCACTCATTGTGGATAGTTCTCTGAAAACATCCAGTCAATGTGCAGCGGCAGCCAAAAAAAGCTAACAAAATGTTGGGAACCATTAGGGAAGGGATAGATAAGACAGAAAATATCATAATGCCACTACATAAATCCATGGTACACCCACACCTTGAATATTGTGTACTGTTTTGAGGACCCCATCTCAAAAAGGATATTCTAGAATTGGAAAACGTACAGAGAAGGGCAACAAAAATGATTAAAGGTATGGAACAGCTTCTGCATGAGGAGAGATTTAAAAGATGGGCCGTTTCAGCTTAGAAAAGAGACGACTAAAAGAGGATATGATAGGGGTCTATATTAATGTGGAGAAAGTGAATAAGAAAGTGTTATTTACTCCTTCCCATAACACAAGAGCCACGGATCACCAAATGAAATTAATAGGCAGCAGGTTTAAAACAAACAAAAGGAAGTACTTCTTCACACAATGCAGTCAACCTGTGGAAGTCATTGCCAGGGGATGTTGTGAAGGCCAAAATTATAACTGGGTTCAAAAAAGAACTAGCTAAGTTCATGGAGGATAGGTCCATCAATTGCTATTAGTCAAGATGGTCAGGGATGCAATCCCATGCTCTAAGTGTCCCTAATCTCTGTTTGCCAGAAGCCAGGAGTGGATGACAGGGGATGGATCACTCGATGATTGCCTATTCTGTTCATTCCCTCTGAAGCACTGGCATTGGCCACTATCAGACGACAGGATACTGGGCTAGATGGACCATTGGTCTGACCCAGTATGGCCATTCTTATGTTCTTATATTAGCTGTCATAATTCAAAGCAGGAAGGATAGAAGCTAGGATAACCATGTGGAATCTCATATACTTTATGTGCCTATTGAGAGCCTGGAGATTCAGAATAGGTCTCATTCCTCCCTTGGACTTGGGAATCAGGAAATACTGAGAGTAGAATCCTTTTCTCTGATGCTGATGGGGGACTTTCTCTATAGCCCCCAAAAGGTCACAGAGTCTGGACCTGCTATAGGAGCAGTGACTCATGAGAGGGGTCCCTGAAAAGTGATGGGATAGAGAAGCATGATGGTGTAATGGACAGAGAACATAACCCAATCCCACAATGCTTAGGACCCATCTGTCTGGGGTTATAGCTTTCCAAGCACTGTGGAAATGAGAAAGCCTGTCTCTGAACAGCAGGAAGTTCACAACTAAAATGATGCTCTCAATCTCACAGTCAAAATGGCTGCTTGCCAGAGCTAGGGGAGGACAGGCTGGCTGGTTAAACTTGGACCCAGAAGGCCTTCTCCTGTGCAACTTATATCCCTTCCTGGAGTAGTCCTATTGCCTCAACTGGTAAGGTGTCTGCCAGAAATACTGCTGAGGTGGTACTGCTGCTGCTGACCTGGAAAATGACAACTTTTGTGTCTGTGGTATAAAACTCCAGTGAAAACAGCTGCTCACGAGTCCTTCAATGAATGTAAAATCTTAACGATTTTGCCAGAGAACAAAAATTAACCATTGAAAGATAGCTCTGGAGGTCCAACAGAGCACAGAAGACCTATGACAGAGTTCTGCAACCACAAGGCCCTTCTCATTGTGGCTGATAAAGCCATAACTCTGGAGGCTGCGAACACTATACATCCAGTGCTGATAGTAAAGACAACCAGATGGCCTTCCACAATAAATGCCCTGCACTCTTCACTGGAGGATTCAGGCGACTTATCCATGAATTTGGCTACACACAGTCAATTCACAAAATTATATTTTGATAACATCGCCTGTTGATTTGCAGTGAGAGGTCAAATATATTTTCTCCCCACGAGATCCAGCCTTTGGCATGGACTTCTCTCTTCGCTGCCGTGATCTCTTATTAGCTGATCTTACAACAAGGGAGTTAGAGACAGGCTCACAATAGAAGTTCTCAAAACCCTGCATAGGAACATAATATTGCTTGTTGGTATGCTTCACTGTAGGAAGGAAGGTATGCCACAAAGTCTTAGCAGGTTCTAACAGTGCTTCATTTATAGGGAGTGCTACTCTCCCTGAACTGAAGAGTATCCACTAACTTGTGTGTATTTTCCTGCACAAACTCAGCCTGAATACCCAAGGCTGAAGTCATTTGTCTCAGGAGTTCTTCATGCAACTTAAAATCCTGAGACACTAGAAAGGAAGAAATGCAGTTCTGCGGAGTCATCTGGTGATGAGGGAAGCAGAGCCACTAGAACCTCCCCTGCAGCAGCACAGTTCCATGTACAAGTGGTTCAGGCTGAGCCTGCTCAGAGGAAGCAGCCTCTGTCTCAGTCTGCAATGTAGGTGGCTAAAGGGCTGGCTGGGTGACCTTGCCCCGGAGTGGGCCGAGGATTGGGACTTTACAGATTGAGGAACATCCCACAGATTCCAAAGAGGCCACTGAGGATAGGGATATGGCATTGGTGGCCAGCAGGCACTGGGCCAATAGGCCTTGTCCCTATTGTAGGAATGGTTACGATCTTGGTACCAATTGTGATCCATAGGAGGTCTTGACAATCTTTGAGAATGGTGTCTAAAAGACGAGGAAGAGAGGAACAATGCACCTGATGAAGTGGGTATTCACCCACGAAAGCTTATGCTCCAATATGTCTGTTAGTCTATAAGGTGCCACAGGACTCTGTCGCTTTTTACAGATCCATACTAACACGGCTACCCCTCTCATAAATGTCACTGAGCTCAACCTCGACAAACACCCCAAGTTATCAGAAGGCAACAGAAGAGAGCAAACATCCAGCCTTTACTGAAGCCCAATACACTGACTACATCAGTACTGAGACAAGTAGAGAAGTTGATGCCTTAAGGATTGGTAGGAGCATTGCATTTCCACTTGGTACAAAAACAGAAGATCGTACCGAAGCATGGGTCAGTACTGAACCTGCAAATGTGGTCTGCACTACAGTCATTGTTGGTACCGAAGATAGTAGCAGTGCTGACAGCCCCTCGATACTGATAAAGAGGCCAATCTCAACAGCCCACTCTGAGTCTTAGACAGTGCCAAAGAGACGATTGAGACGAGTCTGCAATCAATGCAGGTCATGCCGAGGACCGCACAGAAGTAGTCCTGGCAACAGAATGCTCTTGAATAATTGGGGTATCAGGAACTGTGAGGCAAAGCAGGTATTACACTGCTTAGTATACCAATGGTGTGCATAGAGTTGGTGGCAATGTCATTGGTACCGGACTCAACGGGCATCCCACAGCTGGTACAGGAGTCAATACTACAGCGGCCAACATATCGCCTCAGAGAGTGGGTAGACAGCTCAGCTCCATCTTGTGTACCAGAAAAATCACAGTGCCGATCTTCACTTCTCTTGGAAGAGGAAGATTAATCTCCCCAAATTCTGAAGTGGCTGCGGTCCATTTTGAGAGATTATTGTTTTGGACATTATCTCTTCTTCCTGGGGGAGGCAGCATCATCTGGCTGAGGAACATCTGCTTGCTCCAGCTTTGAAGATGTCTGAGGAACAGGATGATCTGCAGAGGTCTCAGGTGCTGAAACAGGCCTCATGACCTGCTCAAGGAGCAAGTCCCTCATCCACTTGTGTTTTTTTCTTGAACAATTTGCAGGTGGAGCACCTTTCTTCAACGTGCCCTTCTCCAAGGCACAACAAGCACTGTGTGTGGGCATCACTATTGAGAATAACCCTGGTTACCAACTGAAAGCAAGGAATTTGGTCCCGGTGTCTGATCAACTGGATCTTGCCATCTCCTTCACTTATTGGTATACTGCTGGCTTTGGAAAGTTGCTGTGCAATTATTAAAAAACCAATCTGTTGCTCTGATACCAAATCATTTTTTTAAAATGTCAAAAATAACATTTTCCAGAAACATTTGCAGTGGCTTGTCGGAACTAGGAACATGCTACTGGGAAAGGAGATACGGCTGTCCATGATTCCGAAGGGTGGCTTCTGAGAATGTGCAATATATATATTGTTCATTATTTAATGAACACACATAACTGCACTTAATCTATGAAAAAATACAGTTTAAAAATTGTGATTTGAAGTAATTTTGTTCACTGGTGAGTTCACCTGGTTTATGTCATGTCTCTCTAGCGGGTCCTATGTAGAAAGAGATGAGGGACTCATCACACACCTAATACAAAGATTATAGGAATTCAAGATCTCTGCCTGAATCTTAAACAAAAGCTGGCAGGTTTATAAACTCACAACAGCTAAATTTAATTCAAACCTCCTTTACTGTAGATGTCTCTATTAATCACAGTGGGACAGATTTTTGAAAACATGTCTCCTTTTTACATTTAAAATGTGTAGGGACAATTTAAGTCACTTGAAAGTCTAAGTTTCAGACTGCTCCCACAAATCATACTTGGATATCTAAATGACAGCTGTGGCCACAACTACCTATGCAACAAAAAGGGAGACACAGTTGAGGGGAAGCAGAAAATCAGTACCAACATGAACACCCGCTGGACCACACATTTATATCAGTGTTTTTAGTGGGGTTTTTTTTAAATTCACATATATTTCAGTCTGTATCTCCAAATAAATGCAGATAAAAACTTATTTCAAAATAATTTGAAATGAGAAAAACATTGCATTACTTTGTTAATAACCATACTTACTTCCCAAATGCTCGCAATGCTAACGGGATGGGCATTTCTGCTATTGTCAACATAATTTTTCATTGCTATCTTTCAGAATAGCAGATTCAATCCGACACGAACGCAATTCTTTTACTGCCATGGTGTTCATCACACTGCCATACCTCAAGCGTATCTTCATGGTTGACAATTATTTTCGTGTTCTCTAAGGTTTTAACATGTGTAGTCATCTGTGAATTTCCAGTGCTGTGCTCAGCTTCTGGTTCAGTGGGCTTCTGCACGCAGTTTTCCATCATATAGTTCTCTCTGTCTTCTGTTTTGCTCTTTGCTGAAGCAATTTCTGAAGTCTAGAGTAATTAAAAAAAAAAGATTAGTGGAGAACCACCCTGCAAAGGTTCATAATTATTAATATTTTATAATTAGAGCTAATATTTTATATTTGGGGGAAACCGTGCAATGACATAAAACAGACTCAACTTCAAAAATAATGCTGACTGTGAAGCAAATTGGAGAGAAAAAACCTTTCAGATTATTAAGACAGCTGATTATAAACTTTTTTTCCCTAAGGCCTATTTTATCCAATACATTCCTATTAGAATGGCAGACAAGTGAACACATTAATCAAAAACAACAAAACACACACAGGTGGACTGACAATGAGAGAAGTGAGCAGCTGTCAGCACTGTTCTCCCACCTTACCACCAAGCAGGATCAACATGTTTCAGCCAGTGAAGGATCCCCTAGATCAGGGGTAGGCAACCTATTGCACGTGTGCCGAAGGCGGCACACAAGCTGATTTTCAGTGGCACTCACACTGCCCGGGTCCTGGCCACCGGTCCAGGGGGCTCTGCATTTTAATTTAATTTTAAATGAAGCTTCTTAAACATTTTATAAACCTGATTTACTTTACATATATAACTAAACTATTGTTGTATTATAGACTTATAGAAAGAGACCTTCTAAAAACGTTAAAATGTATTACTGGCACGCGAAACCTTATATTAGAGTGAATAAATGAAGACTCGGCACACCACTTCTGAAAGGTTGCCGACCCCTGCCCTAGATGCTTCACCACTGCTGCCTTTTTCAGCTTTTCCTATAAACCCTCTGGTCAGATGGGAGAAAAGCAGAGCCCTTTGTGATCATTCTGATTTCCAATTTGAGAGTCAGCAAATAAGGGATGCTTAAAGGCGATGGAGATGCATCTTTTGGAAGATCAAACAAGCTACTTTTGTGATATGTCTAATTTATACTGGCCTCAGGAGCGAGTCACTCGGGTTGCTTCCTAAGAGTCATTCAGAGGGCAGCAACTATTACTAACACAAAGCAGCCATTTATAACTGGCTCTTTTAAAGTACTGAATACACAAGTTATGATATTTAATTTGACATTTTATTTCTCACTGAAATATTTCAAAAAAAGAGATTGAATTAGAAGGAATAAATCAATATATTGTTATGCAATTTCATACTCCAGATCTTTGGGATGGCTGTCAAAACTGGAAGAGGATATTGATTCTAACCTTTACACCCACATCTTTTACTGTAACTTGCTGGCCTTCTTTCTTTGACCCTTTGCCACCATCTTCAGTGGTTTCTTCATCTTTTAGTCTGTGTACTATCGTTTGAACTGTTTTGACCATATTCTTTAGTTCATCAGGATATGGCGTTGGATATCTCTTCAAATTACCCTCCTGTGAAACAAAGAAAATAAGAGCAACAAAACAACTTAAAACATGAATATTCAATCAAATATGAATTTGACAAGAAGGAATTAACAGAACAAACCCTGCATATCTATTTTGCCATTTGAATTATACCTGGATAAACCCAGGGGTGCTGAGGCTAAATTAGCTAGTCCCGGAAAACAGTTTGTTGTCTAATGCATGCCCCATCCTGTCCCATTAAAGTGGTTGCAGTTTCTCCTTGTCATATATTTATAGAAAACTCAAAATACAGTCCTTAATCGCTGTGAGATGCCAATGATTCTTCCCAACTAAATTTTTTCAAAGTGTCATAGTTCAGTAGTATCCCAGAAAAAAAGTATTGCCTTAAACCAGTTCACAGTTTAATAACATGTGCTCCATTTTAATAACATATCCTAATTGGCCAGGCAAAGGAGACACCCACTGATCAAAAAGTTTTCTCCCTTGGGTAATTTAAAAAATATGAGGGATGAAAAGGAAATAGGTTTTACGCTTTTTAATTCTTCAGCTACTAGAGACTAATCAGTGCAAATAGAGGTTGATCGCCATTAGCAAGAGTAAAGGGGAAGAATTAGGAATTCAAAATGGAGTTGGCAATACTGACCCTGGGTGGTGCCTCCCTTTCATCTTTATCTTCATCACATTCAAATGCCACCTGAGCACGCTGTTTTCTCTGCTCCTCCCACAAAGAGGGATTGAAACTTTCATTATCAGATATGAACAGAACTAAATAAATAAATAAATAAAAAACACAATTCCAATAAATACAGGACCACATGAAATTATATTAGAAACCATTTCTTTTTCATTCCTTTTATTAGGTGGGTTTGTATTTATATCTGTGCTTGAGAAGGCAAAGGACCAGAAGTACCAGAAACTAAATACCTTCTATCCTCAGACCAATGCTATGCTGCAGCTCATTCCATTGAGAACTTGCCCGTTTTCTATTAATAGTGACTTCAGCTGCAATCTACAGAAAAAATCCTCTGCAAAGCTGTATAAAGGCTGATATGGCAACATTCAACTTCATTTCACTAAGATTTACATATTTCCACTAAAGAAAGACTTACCTACAAATATGCCAGACTTCCAAATATCCATACTACTACTACTACTACTACTGAGCCTTAAAAATAACAAAAAAACACACTAAAAACATTAAGATAAGCACATGGTTAAGCAGGAATTATGAAAATTACAGTTTTACAAACTATTTCTTATTTTTAGCGAAAGGAAAAATCCTAGATTACCTTGCTGTCACCGTTTACTGCAGCATGTGTGTTCATGATAGACATTACATAAATTGGTTCTGTATTAATCTGTCAAACTTTACTACAAAAATCCCCTGCATTCCTATATATCACATTAGCAATGAAGAGGTTGCTCACATAAACAGCTGCTTTTCAACATTCCTATACTTGCAATAGAACAGTGTTTCTCAAACTGGGGTCCGTGGACCCCTGGGGATCTCAGGGGGGTCTGCAGGCCCCACTGATCAACTCCTCCCCCCACCCTCGCTCAACTCCACTCCTTCCCCGGCGTGAAGGAGGCGCTGGGAGGGAGGGGGAGGAGCGGGGATCCTGGGTCCGTGCTGCTCCTGGAAGCAGCCAGCCCGTCCCTGTGGCCCAGAAGGCAGGGCGTCTCCATGTGCTGCCCCCAGCCTGAGCGCCACTCTGCAGCTCCCAATGGGAGCTGTGGGGGTGGTGCCTGCAGGCAGGGGGCAGTGTGTGGAGACATCCTGGTCCCCTGCCTAGGAGCCACTGCCAGAGGGATGTGCCGGTCGCTTTCGGGAGCTGCCCAAGTACCGTCCCCATCCCCCTTCCTGCACCCCAACCCCCTGCCGCAGCCCACAGCCCGCACCCAAACTCCCTCCCAGAGCCCTCACCCCCTCCCTCACCCAAACTCCCAGCCCAGAGCCCACACCCCCACCTGCACCCCAACCCCCTGCCTGGTGAAAGTGAGGGAGGGTGGGAGAGAGCGAGCGACTGAAGGAGGGGGAATGGAGCGGGGACGTGGCCTCAAGGAAGGGGTAGGGCATGGCCTTGAGGAAGGGGGTGAGGCAAGGGCTGAGCGGGGGGCCTTGGGGGTCTCTGAACAATTTTAAATCAAAATGGGGGTCCTCAAGTTGCTAAAGTTTGAGAACCGCTGCAGTAGAAAAATAATGTCTAGATTATATGAACCCCAAATGTAGCCTGCTATAGTCAAGATGATTAAAATTATATGTATTGAATAAATATGGCAAATATTGACATTTCAGCAAAAGACATCTTTGAAGACAAATTTCAGTTGACTAATCTATATTTGGAGTGCATTACTATGTAGGTTTTTCCTACCTAAAAACAAATAAAGGATTCAATCTATAGTTCTTTTTGAAACCTGATTTTGAGATGGTGACCTTTCTCCTTCATGACTGCTTTGGAGTGGAGGAAGAGCACTTACTCCTCTTTTCTGCTTCCTTATATGGGGTCGGAACGATCCCTTACCCTTTTTGTGATAATACTCTCACAATTTGGGATCAGAATATATGTTAAAAGAACATTATTAAGGTTGTGAAGTCACAAGGTTACAAAGGTCATGCAATTTTGACATTTCCCAACTTCTGAGTACTTGATTTCACAACCTTAATAACATTACTTTAACTTTTTGCATGTGGGTAATTTCCTAGGTTCTCAGAAAAAGCAAATTTAAAAAAAATAAAATCAGAAATTCCATCATGTGGCATCATGTTGATAACCACATGGTTCATCAGCAGAGTTGGAACTTTTACATTCACTGCACAGAACTCTGCCACTTGAGCTGAAGAAGTAACTGATAATGGAAGTGGGTTGTCATCCTCCTTGTGGACTAACACTAGTGGGGGATGAGACACTTTGCCAGTAGGTTTCAGAGATATTTGCTGACAGCAGATGAATGGTGAGAAAAATGGAGTCTAGGATTCCATTCCAAGCTCTGAAGTGGCCAGGTATCCTTCTGTTTGTCCTCCAACAAGCCTACCTTCTTCTGCCCTGACCCCTCCAACCTGTCCCTGTGCCATTTCTTCCTCACCCCTGGCTCCTCATTCCAGACACATTCTTGTCACCTAGCCAGTCCTTGTCTCCATTCCTCACATATCTCTTCCCAGTTAGTCTCCTTGCCCAACCAGCCCTATTCTCCACACTCCCTGAGTCCAACTCTCTTCCCCCATTCCTGTTCTCTCACTTCCCGAACTTCCAGTCTCCTCGCCCAGCCAGTTCCAGCTCCTAGCTTCTCACTCTTTCTCCGATCTCTCTTCTCCCCCCAACCCTCACCTCATAATCGTAGCCTCCCTATCAGGGTTCCTATTGCTAACTCAGTCTCCCCTTTCCCCAGCTCCTTTTCCCAATCTCTTTGCCAAGGCAGTCCTAGTTCTTCCTTCACATCCTGGTCCTCATCAGATCTGTCCATCACCCACCCCTTCTCCACTCCTACCGATTCTCTGTTCTAATGTCCTTTCCCAAGCACTCCCAGTCTCCCCAGGTTCTCATCCACTCTCAGTCCCCCGCCACACTCCCAGTTTCCCTTGCCAGGAAACTGGTCCCAAACTCCTTACCCAACTAGTCCCAGTCCTCCCACTCACTCGCCCCAGTCTTCCCTTCCTCTCCCTAGGTTCCTTGTCTCAATCTACTTCTTCTCCTACCCTCACCCCCAGTCCAGCTCATGCGTTTTGCATCAGTCAGGCAACTTCCTCCTTTACTTTACCTGGCCACCAACAGAAGAAACAGGCTCCCTGCTCCCAGATCCGGCTCCCAGCCCCACCTGGATCAGAGCAGCAACTCTGCTGAGTTCCTATATCTCTGGGCTTGTGCATGCTCAGTTACTCTATGGCAATGGCACATGAAGAGTTTGGTCACACATAGGAGCTGCCGCATGCTCAGTGTGGACAGAATCTTTGGAAATTTTATCTGCAAAGTTCTAACTTGTCTACCTACCATGTGCAACTTAGATTTTGCAAAGGCTTACAACTTAGCCAAATCTGGATGTTTTTTCATGGGGACAGCAACAGCACGTTCCTGAAACAAAGGCCACCCCCGGACCCCCACCAACTTTCAAGTTCCTGTGCCAAAGCATGGACATGCTAGAGCTTCTCAATGAAATGGCTTTAAGAACTTTTTTTCCCCCAGTATGGCAAAACAATATATTTTTCCCTAACCTCATTCTTGGAAATGGCCAAACCATTCTGGATCAAACTTTCAAAAAAAGTCAGTCTGAGGCAGACACCAGGCAGAGCAATTTCCAGCCCAAAAGGTTAATCTTTGGCAAAATTATAAGCAACTGAAAACAATATCTCTTATAATGGGATGAGTCAGGCAAACATAATAATAGAAGGCACTGCCAGTCCTGACCTCTATTTCTCTCTCTGTCACACACACACACACACACGCTCTCTCTTTCTCTCTCGCCCTCCTCTCCCCCCCATTTAATAATCCCTGGACTCGCTCAGTTCTACCTCTGAGAAGTTATTGTTCACATTCTTCAGACAAATTTTCATCAAATTGTTCTTGTTTTTAGATCTAAAAAGTTTTATATATTGAAAGTCATGTTCTCTGAACTCTTTCCATTTTTACTTTCACTGGTCAGCATTTTTGACAAAAAGAATCAATTCCTACCATCCTCACTCCTTGGTTGCTGGGGGAACATGTAATTAGTAAGCACTGTTTTCTGTGTTTCAGGGTCGACTTCTTTTTGAAGGGGGATGAGCGGTTTAGACTGAGAAAAGAAAAAATACTATGAGAATATACATGTGTAATATTCAAATAGGATCTCAACATTGAAATCCCTGCTGCTTATCTACCCAATGCAGATTAGATTTTGAAGACTGCGATCTGTCTGGCATTTTACAAGTTATACAAAACAAAGTTATATCAAATAAGTACATATTTAATAATAATAGTGTGGGAATTCTATAAACAAACACTCTATTATAGTCTATTAGAGATGCATAAAACGGATGGATATGTATACATGACAAAGTATTCAGTTTCATTCTAGGACATTTCATAGTCCCAAAATATTCTACATCTGGAGTGTACATTATCCATTTGAAACTGCAGGGAAGTGCATAGAACAGAACAATTTTCTAAACTAAAATTTTATCAGGACAATAGGTTCAGTGCCCTGCCTTACAAAAAAAGTAAAGGATCCTGAAATTACCAGTGTGGTTGCTACCTCTGTTTTATATCGCAGCTGAAATAATGTATTTCTAGCAGCATAGTACCCCTTAACACCAATCTGGGCACTGGTTCAGTACTGACTCAAAGAGAAGAGAGAGTGTTATCTACTAAATTACCTGCACTACCAACACTATTGGATTGCCAGAAGTATGAATGTCTCCCATTCATGTACCACTCACTGCTGTTTAGCTTATAAAAACTGAGAAAATTACAACCCAAGGTTGTCTTGGTGTATCTGCAGATTATCACTTTTTATCAAACTGATTACTCCATAAAATTAACTATTTCTATTGAGAGTAACTTGGACAAATATCAATTATACAAACTTATTAAAAATACTTTTCACCTGATTGTCTGATAGCCACATTGCAGTCAGCTGTTGTAGCTTTGTAAAGCTATAGGGCAAATTCTTCAGTCTGTGAAAGAAACATCACAATATACAAGGCAAAAAATTAATCTAAGTACGGCTGTCAAGACTAATGGTCTATTCAGAAACAATGCTATATATATATTGCCTCTAAAAAGCTTGCAAAACATTTAAAGAAAATAATGTTAGATAAATAGAAAGGTAATAATTTGAGTGGCAAACCGTTTCATTTCCAGTAAATGCTAAAGCTGTGTTGAGAAAGATAATTCCATTTTGTGGAGTTCAATATTTTGAAATTTGGTATTGTTTTGTTTAGCTACAACCTCCTCCCTCCCGCCCTCCCCCCAAAATGTCTAAACCAGGGGTAGGCAAACTATGGCACGTGTGCCGAAGGCGGCACGGGAGCTGATTTTCAGTGGCACTCACACTGCCCGGGTCCTGGCCACCGGTCCGGGGGGGCTCTGCATTTTAATTTAATGTTAAATGAAGCTTCTTAAACATTTTTAAAACCTTATTTACTTTACATACAACAATAGTTTAGTTATATATTATAGACTTATAGAAAGAGCCCTTGTAAAAATGTTAAAATGTATATTACTGGCACGCAAAACCTTAAATTAGAGTGAATAAATGAAGACTCGGCACACCACTTCTGAAAGGTTGCCGACCCCTGGTCTAAACTGTCACTAAAGCAAAGGAGAAAATCCAAATGGTGGGCTTTCCCAGATCTGCAGACCCTAGAACTTCTGCGGTCTCCAACTCTGAGACAGTCCACCTGGTGGGCTGCCGAGGAGCCAGGTAGGCAAGCTGGCAGGAAACTAGGCTGTGTTCCATTGGAATCCTGCTTCACTTCCAGAGGAACTTTGCCAAAATTGAATGATCTCTGTGAAATGTTTCAATTTCAATGGAATGGCAAATTCCTGCAAAGAAATGTTTTATCACAATTTCACTGACCAGTCTAGTAAATGCAGAGATGCATTCAAAGTACTATACAGTGTACTGTGATAGTATTCTGTATCCTGCCTTGTACTGTTCATACATATATGACATTCAAGTCTTTCCTGAAATACTGATTTAGATAGTCTTATAAATTTAACTCCAAAAAAATAAATGTTGATGATTATGAATGAGATGAAGCTGGGCCACACAAGGAAAAAAAGATATACATTAAAACCACTTGGGCTTAACAACTACAACATATCTGCTGGATTCACATGCAGCTGGAAGAGTACAATAGCAATAAAAATGTGAAATAGTGCAGTTCTGCTTCATGAATCACTCCTACTGCAGTGACTGGAAAGGAATAAAGAAGCTTTTACAAAATGTAGAGGCGTCCAAATATATGCAGTAAAACAATTAGTGTGACAAATAATAAAATATAAATGAAAGGTGTTATTTTAACTTTAAGATGAGAAAGAACTCCAAGAGAAAGATCACAACATTTTGGAAGGGTGGAGTGAAAAGGATTATATTCTGTAAAAAATGTCTTGGAGACACAATGCATTCCAATCTCTGCAATGCTTCTGCATTTTATGCCATCATTAACTAAATGAATGCAATTCACAAACCTATTGTCACTTAGATTGATGACTTTTAATTTCTGCATATCACCCATTTCTTCAGGGAGAAATTCAAGCTTGTTGGAATGCAGAAATAGCACTGTTACATTTTTCCAGTTTCCAATCTGAAAAAATAAATGATTATTCAGCTTTACAACTCTACTTACACTGATTCACAATATTAGAATGAACACATCTAATATTACATTTTATTTTGTGTGTACAATTTTATTTGCTTTATTCTTAAATATGAAAGTGAATATACCATTATAATATTAAGTAAAAGTAATTATTCTTTTCTTCATTTTGTATCATGTTGTTTATGAACTAACAATTCAGACATTACTTTTGCAAAACCAAGCTTGCCTCAAAATATTTCAATACTTGGATTGCAATTGCTTGAAAGCCACTATATGTACATCAATGAATTTTTAAAACATTTTCAGAAAATCCACTCAAAATCTGTCACTTTGGTATCTGAAGTGAACAGAACTAAGGTAAGTATAAAATATAGTCTAATATCCAGGTAATATGGATTAATATTGGCTCTGAGCAAAAACATACCTCTGGTGGCAGCTGTGTTAAAAAATTATGATCTGAAGCAAAGGTCCTTATGTTAGTGAGTTGCCCAATAGATGAAGGCAAAGCTTCAATCTCATTGAAACTACAATCCAGTTCTTCTACTGATATTAGCCTGAACAAAATTAAAGAAATTCAAAATATTAACCTGATATATACATAAAAGCTTACTTGCTTTAACAATATAATTCTTAATACAAATAATTTTCATTATAAATTAGAATAAGTTTATTTACAATTAAACTTATGGATGAAACTCAAATGCTTCAGAAACCTAAATAACCATTAAAAAATTCAGATACTTTTGAACCTGAACTATACTGATACTCTCTCCTCATGTATTCAGGCCAAGTAGACTTTTCCCTCTTAACTACCTGTAGCCTGTTTTTCAATCTCTGCTACCCCAACACAGTCCTTAAATCTAAATGGCTGATGACCTAGGTACCTCTGTCGTAGGGCCCAGCATCTCCACTTAACATTTTTACACACTGCATCATACAGTGCTGTTTGAAGCACACCAGATAATGGAAACATTCAAAGTGGACAAGCCAGAATCAGAAAAATGTCAAACTGGGGTGGCAATGAAGGGATAAAGACTTCTTTAGTCCTAAGAAGTAGGAATATGGCATGTAGAGAGCAGTTGGTGCCAATGTGATGAGGACCTCATTAAGCAAACATTTTTAAAAGGTGAAGAAACGGGGCTGACATGCAAACTTCACTTATTGTTTTACACGAGCTGGTTCACTTATGTCTCACAGTAAATAAACTGCAATTTGTACCTAAGCACCTTAACTTTGAATTCTGATGTCCAAACATAATTTAACAAATTTAGTACAGCTAGGCAAAAATAACATAATAGAATGAATGAATGCCTGTAAGTTTTTACTATATCAACTCAGTGGTTTGAGCATTGGCCTGCTAAACCCAGGGTTGTGAGTTGAATCCTTGAGGGGGCCACTTAGGGATCTGGGGCAAAAATCAGTACTTGGTCCTGCTAGTGAAGGCAGGGGGCTGGACTCGATGACCTTTCAGGGTCCCTTCCAGTTCTATGAGATAGGTATATCTCCATATATTATTATTATTTAACTTGGTTTATTTTTTTATATAAATGGTGAATACCTAATGACAATAAAAGATGAGTGGTTTGGCCAAAATCTGATTTGTTGACTGTTTAATCGGGGAAGAAATTCATGTCTCATTGTTAAAATGGAATGTATAAAGTACCTGTTATTTCAGTTTATTTGAAATGTTTACAGTATGTAACTCACGCAGCCACAAATATGAAGCTGGGACCTTTTGTATACACTATGTCTCTCTACATTTTAATTTGTCTGCATGTTTTACTAAACACATAAGAAAGTCTATGTTTTACTCACGGGGAATTTTTAGTAAAAGTCATGGACAGGTCACGGGCAGTAAACAAAAATTCACGGCCCGTGACCTGTCCATGACTTTTACTATATACCCCCTAATTAAAACTTGGGAAGGCTGCCGCGGGTGCTTGGGGGCGGGGGGGAAGGGCGGTCCAGGGGTGCCGCGGGAGCTGGGGGAGGTGGCCCAGGACCCCTGCTGGTGCTGGGAGGGAGGGTTGGCGCGACTGGCAAGGGCTGCCTACCCGACTCCGCGTCCTTGCAGCTCTTAGGTAACAGAGCGGCCAGGGGGCTTCGCACGCTGCTCCCGCCACAAGCGCTGGCTGCGCAGCTCCCATTGGCCGGAAACCACAGCCAATGGGAGCTGTGGGGGCAGGGCCAGTGGGCACGGCCAGCGCGGAGCCCCCTGACCCCTCTGCTGCCTAGGAGCTGCAGGGCCATGCCAGTGGGAGCCAGGGAGCCCCCCACCCTGAGGTAAGCACCCCCTGCATTCTCCATCTCCTAACCCCCTCCAACACACCCAAACTGCTGCTGCTGGCCATGGGGCTGCCCGGCTTGGTCAGTCCCTGAGCCAGCACCGGCCACTGCAGAAGTCATGGAAAGTCACGGAATCCATGACCTCCGTGACAGACTCACAGCCTTACGCATAAGTATTATTTTATTCTCCCATACTTCCAGTTCATTTCTCATATATATTGATGCCTGCATTTCTGAATGCAGGATTCAGCTCCTTGAAAATACAAACAATTACATACAGCCAACTAGCAGTTGGATGTGAAGGCTACTGTTGAACATCATTATCTCATGGAGAGAGATTAGTGCAACCAGTCATACCAAGCAAAGATATAGGTATACCGCCCCATAGAAAGTAGATGATTGTTAATGAAGAACTTGCAGAAAAACAAGGCAAAGTTTTGTTCAGGTGAAACACTTACCCTCCTATGGAGTCTGGCAAATACATCAACTGGTTTTCATCAATTTTAAGTGTTGTTACTTTCTTTAGTGAACCTGTTGTAAAATGAAAATCTAATCAAAAAAAGAGTATTCAAATAAGAAAAGTGTAATTTCTTCAAATAAAGGAAGTTGCAGTTAAGAATAAATGTTACTGGCAAGTCATGTTGTCTTCTATATTACCTAAAATCTTGGGAAACATATATGCTATGTATCTCTTGAGGAAATAATCAGATTAGTTTATAGAGTTTCATTTCCAGCTCATCATATGTCAGCCACACAGAAAAGATAAACCCCTCATCTCTAGTTAAAGTTAATACTTTGCCATTCATTTACAAAAAGTTTTTCAAAATTTGTGATAAAACTGCAATTCCAGAATGTTACTCAACCATGCATTATGGTTTTATCCAATGTCTTGCACATTTATGAACAGAACAGTTTAAGACTACTGTTTTGCTTTTGGATCCATAGGCTATTCCAAGTTGTATTCCATAAAGTTTTGTCCAACAGCTACCTTAATTTTTTTTTAAAGCGCATAAATTAGATGATAATACACACCTATGGACTCTGGAAGTTGCTGAAGTGAATTACTGGATAACAGCAGGTCTTGTAGGCTTTCACAGCCTGAAACACCTTCTTCAACTATTTCAATGTTGTTTTTAGAAACATCCAAGTAGGTCAGCTGTTTCAAACTGCCAATTAACTAAACGTGAGGGGAAAAAATGGGTTAACTCTGCAACTTCAATCAATGAAGAAAGCCATTATTTCTGACAGTCTACTGATTCTAAAGCAGCGTTTCTCAAACTGGGAGTCCTGACCCAAAAGGGGGTTGCAAGACTATTGTATTGGGGGTCACGAGAGTGGTGACTGCTGGCCAGGCGCTCAGCTCTGAAGGCAGCGCTGCCACCACCACCAGTGCAGAAGTAAGGGTGGCATGGTATGGAGAGGGGTTGTCATAATCTGAACTATTTTCAAAGGGGGTCCCAGCAAAAAAAGTTTGAGACCCCCTGCTCTAAAGTATCATGCTGCAAGAGAAGATAAAACAAAGTATTATTAGCATCATGGTGTAATTTGATATTAAATAGCCAAACTATATCATGCTACTAAATTTATTTTTAAAATATATAAATATCAGAATGTGATGTATAGTTGTATGCATGCCTGCACAGTTTAAATGTAAACAATCCAGTTATTGGGGTTTCTTCTTAAGATTAATTAATTTTACAATTCAGTCTCTGGACCACTAAGTACTCTTCCAATCTGAAGATTTAGGTTCAGGAACACTCCTTAATTTAGCACAAGCAGAGACTGTACCTAATGTAACATGGAAGTGTCATAATTTATCATAGGTGAAGCAGCATTATTGCTCTTCAAGCACTCAACTTTCTCTCTGATGCATACAGTTTTTGTAGAGTTGAACCCTACCTTCCCCTAAAAAGCAACTCCAATGGCAATCATTAACTGGACTGGGTTGAGGGATTAAACAAGCAAAAACCTAAGATCTTCATATTTTTACTTTAACTTTCTTATTTTTCTGCATGGCTCAAGCATACACAAATGTTTATGAACACTAAACCAGCTAACAACACTTATACGTCACTTATGGACAGTTTTACCAAACTTAGGCTGTATAGCATAGAGAAAGGCTTTAAAAACAAACAAACTTATCCAAGGAATGAGTCATTGAAATGGGAAAAGAGACTAAGGATGGCTTTAGATCAGTTCCTAGAAAAGTTCTGAAGACAAAAGTAGACTGACTACAAGCCTCAAATGTCAGAAGAGCACTATGACTTTGTAAGTCTGAAAGCAAAATACATAGTGACCATACTTTGAAGTACAATTTATAAAAAAAAAAAAAATCAGCAGTGAAGTTCCAAAATAATCAAATTGCTGTAATTGTAAGAACATAAGAATGGCCGTACTGTGTCAGACCAAAATTCCATCTAGCCCAGTATCCTGTCTTCCGACAGTGGCCAATGCCAGGTGCTACAGAGGGAATGAACAGAACAGGTAATCATCAAGTGATCCAGCCCGTCGGCCATTCCCAGCTTTTGGCAAATATAGACTACGGACACCATCCCTGCCCATCCAGGCTAATAGCCATTGATTGACCTATCCTCCATGAGTTTATCTACCGTATATACTAGTTCATGAGCCTAATATTTTTGGCAAAAAAGTGACGCATCAAAGAGCGGTGGGTCAGCTTATAAACAGGTCTACACCACAATTTGATGATTTTAAACTCTATGGAATCATTGAATTGAATATCTAATACATTGTCGTTTTGTTTATCTGGAGCGTCTGCAGGCACGGAGCCCCTCAGCTCCCAGTGGCCGCGGTTTGCCGTTCCCACCCATTGGCTGGGAACAGCAAACCACGGCCCCAGGGAGCTGAGGGGCCCCATGCCTGCAGATGCTCCAGGTAAACAAAACGTCCCGACCTGCCAGCGGCTTACCCTGACGGGCTGGGAGCCAAAGTTTTCCAAACCCTGAAATATAGGGTCAGCTTATGAAAGGGTCATACAGCTTTTGCTATTTTTACTTATCCATCTTGGGGGGCTGGCTTATAAATGAACGGGCTAATGAACGAGTATATATGGTAGTTCTTTTTTGAACCCTGTTATAGTCTTGGCCTTGACAACATCCTCTGGCAAAGAGTTCACACAACGCACAGTCAACCCGTGGAAGAAATACTTCCTTTTGTTTGTTTTAAACCTGCTGCCTATCAATTTTATTTGGTGACCCCTAGTATATACTATTTATTTTAAGGCTCATTAGAACAGGAATAAAATGTCAGTATGGACCGTACATAACTGTAACTGAGATCCAGAATATAGAGCCTGACCCTAAACCTATTACAATCAATGGGAGCATTTGCACTGGCTTCAATTGGCTTTGGGTCAGACCCATAGTAAAATCCTTACGTACACTAAAGGGAGATACTCAAAAGTGATGAATAATAATTGGCCATATTCTATATTTACAGTAATCACTAGAATTTACCAAAATATATCTTTTGAATTGCAGTTTGCTCTCTAAAGTACAATTTCTTCCCAGGAAAAAAAATGTAGATATCCCTATATTAAAATGAGGATTTGGATCTAAACCTTTACCGAATTGAGGCATAGGTAAGAATCTAAAATGACAGAACAATTACTTTCACTGAAAGGAACTGTTTATACCTATCCCACAAGAGATTAGCAACAGCTTTCAAAAGGGTTACTTAAGCAAAAACACTTAATCTCCTGGCTATGTGGTACTGTTAAATATTCTTAATTTAAGAAGTTAATTGACAAGACATGTACTACTACACAGTTAAAATACAATGCATTTAAAACATCAAAAAGACATACCCCGGGGATAAGAGTTAATCTATTACCATCCATCCAAAATTCCTTTAACCCACTCAGTTGTTCAAGTACTTCAGGCTGTTAAAAGAATTTTTAAAAATCAGATACAAAAGAACAGTTTAAATGCAGCAGTGAAACAGTCAATTCAGCCATTTGAATAGTCTTATTAAATAAGATTTTTTAATCCTAGTTTTAATTTATACTTGCTTTGTGTGGAGCCACAGAACACAACACAGATAACTAACTTTACAAAATGTAAGTCTCTGACAAGTGTAAGAATTTAACAAAAATTTTAAAATAATCTTTACAAAAAACTTAGTTTGTTTTCCTTTTGGAACACACATTAAATAAATCTTACATGTACCTATTGCCTTTCATACTGAGAGATCTAAAAACATTCTATTAATTTTACACCTCAGCATGGCTATTTATTCAACAGCCAGTTAAAGTCTATTAGATCCTAGACCAGGCGAACTTCAAACCTGTAGCTTAAAACCTGTAACAGTGTAGTAGCAAATCAAAAGGTGTATATGGGATAAATGAACCATTATATCAGTGAAGAGAATATTTTAACAATAAGTTCCTATTATAACTTTCCTCCTTAATTTGTCATAGGCCTCAAAGGAGGACATATAGAAAACAAAGGAATCTACAATTGGTTTTCCCATTTAAATACAAATGTTTTCTCAAGCCCCAGGAAAGAGGCAATACCACTTGACAAAACACACATATTATGTATGCTTCACTGGAAATATTTATACTTTGTTCCTGAAAAAACAGAGAGAGTATATGATGGAGGTATTGGCTGTAGCCCAATAGTTAAGACTGAGTTGAGTTTTGCACTTAAAACGTGGATTCAATCACTTTATTATGTATGAAGAATACAACAACCTCTTCCTAAAATTACAGTTCTTACTACAAGTACAGAATTAATTTTCTGAGAATTCCCAAGCAAGTCTTAATTAGTTCATGAGTGAAGATTTAAAGTGGATTCCTTAAGAAATTTAACATTCATTGCCAAAAGATCTTTATAGAATAATGCAAACTCTTTAAACTTTCTAAGTAGGAGGGAAAACAGGCATAGAGGGATGAAGTGACTCATCCAAAGTCACAAAGCAGCGCAGTGCCAGAGCTAGGAACAGAAACCAAGTAATCCGATCCTCAGTACATTTTCTTAGTACGCGGGCTAGTAGTGCATAGGGAAGTGCATGGTACAACAGCACTCCTCAAACTGTGTCCCACACAGCACTTACTAGTGGTCACAGAGAGTTGGCTGATCACAGAGTGTTGGCTTTTCATCATGTTTCCAATTGCTAAATTCCATTATAAGACAGCTAAAAATACATTGAATACTTTCCTAATATTACTTTTCTGTATCAGCAATTGCTGTAGTTGCTACAGAGACATTATGCTATTGTAAATGGGAGAGGAAGTGGTTGTCTGCAGCATCATAAATGGGAGAGGAGGCAGTCTTCCCTATGACAAGGTCTGTGAACCCCAAGCCAATACTATTGTGGGCACTACCCAAAACAGCAAGTAAATAATAATTTCTCTTGAGCCCAAATAGTTTACACTCACTATCTATCAATAGAAGGTTCCTCTTTACAGTTTATGTTTGCCTGCCATACTAAAGCAAATGAAGACTTGGACCATTTAATTATTTGATTACCAAATAAAAGAATCCCTATGCCTGCATATTAAAATGCGTATTAAAATACACCTTCTACCAAATGTCACAGTCCTATCACATCATTAGGGTTTTTTAAAAAGGAAAAGGGAAAATAAATATTCAGTCAGAATTTTAAAAATAGATTCCATAAAGCAGTAAGAAGTGTATGCAACATTTGTTCGGTAACATAGCTCATAAGCTGATTTTTACATTTTGATGTTGATTAAAAATAGATTTAAGGATAAAGATTTAGAAAAAGATTCTAAGCTCTGCTATTTAGCTAAAACTCACCACTTCTGTGAATTCATTACTTCCTAAGTCCAATCTCTCCAGCTGAGTCAGTCTGTTCATGGTTCTGCACATGGAAGGAATTAATAAGGAATTAGATTTAAAAAAATACCAGTTACATCCAATCTTCCTGTATTCATACTAATACATGTTTTTAATCAGCATTAAATAGTGATGCAGTTTTGTAAATACACTGATACTTAGTCAGGGTCAGATTTTCATACATTGTTCAACTGAATAACTACACGTTAATGATCCTGCTGACTAAATCACACAAAAGAAGTCAGAGCTTTAAGTAATCTAGTGTCAGCTAGTTTAATTTTTGTAAATTAAATTATGACCAATATGGTCATCTCAATCATTCCAAGTCATTCTGTAAAGCTACTCTCCTCTTACACTTCCTTCCATCTCCCGCAACTCATTGTAATCACTTCAGAGTTCTCTCTTGTTACATCAGTGCTGGCACAACTATGGTTGGCCCAGGTCATCTGTACTCTGGCTCAGGGCTAAAAATTTCTGTGTAGATGTTTGGGCTCGGGCTGGAGCCCAAGATCTGAGACCCTCACCCCTGAGCTGGAATGTCTACACAGCAATTTTACAGCCCTACAGCCCGAGCTCTGCAAGCTCGAGTCAGCTGACCCAGGTCAGCTGTGAGTGTTTTATTGCTGTGTAGATGTACCACCTATGGCAGTGAATCTCAAACTTTTGTACTGGTGACCCTTTCACATAGCAAGCCTCTGAGTGTGACCCTCCCCTTATAAATTAAAAACATTTTTTATATATTTAACACCATTATAAATGCTGGAGGCAAAGCGGGGTTGGGGTGGAGGCTGACAGCTCATGACCCCCCACATAATAACCTCACGACCCACAGTTTGATAACCCTGATCTATGGCCAGAATGCTGGTTTTCTATCTGCCTTCCCTCACCAATATGAGCTTTGCATAATGGATTAGCTATGGCCAAAAAGACCAAAAAGAACATGGCTGACAACTGAAAGTTTTTGACACCCCCCACTCAAAGGCTGACAGCATAATAATAATATAACTCTAGCAGTAAACAAGGCACATTTTTAATTCACTCCATGAAATGTATTCATGTATTCAGTGCCTATTTTTATATTTAAGAATTTAAGTAAGGTGAATTAAAAAAATAAACAAACAAACATTTACTTATATATAATGCAATAGCTGAAGGACTATAAACAATTCCTTAAGTTATTTTATATTTCTAATAAATGTTTGCTTTGACTGATTTCTTGTTCCATTTCCAAACATTGTGCCATTGTGCATAATCAAAGATATTCCTTTAACTTAAAAAGCAAGCAAGATTTAGGCAAGTCACATTAAGCACTAAAGTGACTTAAAATCTTAAATAGAGTTAAGATAGCATTAGGGAGTACAATAATGTTTCATATTATACAAAACACAATCAAAATTTCAATTTAGTCAAAAATAAAGAATTTAACAGACACAGTTTTAATTAAGCCTTAGACCCCAATACTGCAAACACTTATGGCCATGGATAACTTTATTGATGCTAGCAATATCATTTACTTCAGTGGGAATAACATACAGCTTTAGTTACGTGCATATGTTTGCAGGAATTGGCCCTACATAGTGCAAAAGTAACTCTCCCTAAAAATCATTTGCATTTTTTGTTTGTTTTAGGAAGTGGTCACTGCATTGTTTTCAATAACAGTTACCCTTACAATCAGAATTACATTTAAAAAGCCAATGAAAATGTTTCCAAACTGAGAAGCTTCTCACTTTCTGCATATATAAAAAATAATTTGTCTTTACTTTTAGCTATCAAATAAACAGTCTATACAATGTTCAGTACTCTTGCTTTCCTTTCCAATAGAAGACCTATTTTTAATATGCATTACAATAGTTCCTATCCTTCAATCTCTAAATATTGGATCAGCTTAAAGCTAAATAATGTATTTGGCACAAACTAAGGTTAATTTAGTTCCTTCGCATTAATTACCCACTTTGATTAACAGCTTTAACAAGTACTTTTTGCTTCAGTGTTAAATATTTTACTCAAACCTAATTCAGTAGGCGTGCTAGCTCTATGTTACTATAAGTTTGTCCAATAACATCTATGATTAAAAATAAAAACCAACAAGTATCAATAAGTGTGAAAAAACTAAAGGAAAAAATACAGAAATATAAACATGAAAACAAGCAAGAAAATTGTTTAGGCTCTGTAGCAAAATATTAATTCAGGCTGGTATACCTAATTAGCGCCAATAAAGCATTTTCCCCTTTACATCTACGTTCCAATTTCTTTTTTCCTGTGTTATTATTTAGTTCTATATTGATTTTTTTCATCCAAACTCATTCTTCACAGTTATAAAGCACCTTTATTTATAAACATATACCTGGACTTTTAAAAGTATTTTAATTTAGATGTTTGTTACAGTCCCTGCCTTCATAATTGAAGGTGGGCCAGGCATTAATCTGCTAATTACGTCACCTGCAAAGTAGAGGCAGGATGCTGAGAGTCTCAGCAGCTATCCTGGGTTTCCTCCTTAGCCATATCATATATAGCTCCTCTCTAGGGCCCCAAATCAGCAAGGTACTTTTGCATGATGTTATCTTTAAACACACAAATAAAACCAATAGCTTTGAGTACCTTGCTGAATCAATCCTGGAAGACATGGAAGAGTTATGGCAGCAGCTATGTTGCTAGGAAGATTATGGTGGTGCTAGTCAAGACTGCACAGTTAAAGCTGAATTTATTTTTGTGCATACAGAATGAAATCCTGGCCCCACTGAAGTCACTAGCCAAATGCCCATTGACATCAGGGGAGCCAGGATTTCACCGATGAAGCATTACAACATTCCTGTCAACATTTTTATCCATAAGAGAACTACGCTTAAGTTACTGATATATTCTCTTAAACTTAACTCCATCTGCATGTAGGTTTTCGTCTGGGAATTACCAATATATTTGCATTTCGATTGTAACTATATGCCAAATATCCCTCACTTTGAGGGACGTCAGTTTACATATACCACAAATAAAAAATCATGAAGCTAAAGGTAAAGAAAATTCTTTACGTCAAATGAACGAATATCACAGCATTTTAAGTTTTCTTTCTGAATAATGTTTTCAATATCACCTTTTTTGGGTCATTGTCACATGCTGACAGGTGAACCCTTCACCATACAGGGCAGGGGTGGTCAACCCATGGCTTGCGAGCCACATGTGGCTCATTTACAGTTAAAGTGCAGCTCGCAAAGCCCCTCCCCCGCCCCCAATTCTCTGCCTACTAGACTGCGGGGGAGGGGGTGAATAGCCTCAGGCCTTCTGCCCTGCACAGGATGGTGGGACTAGAGGCTACTGCCAGAGACAACTGGTGCCTGATGAGAGGGAGGGAGGGGGGGGGGGGCACAATTTAAAGGTTCAGTCGTCCCCCCAACAGCTTTAGTCACACAACCCCAGGCACACCTCCCCTCTTACCTTCAGCGGCCCCTCCCTGCAGCTCCCAGGTGTTAGCTCTGTGGGGAGAGGCAGCATTTCTCCCTGCAGCTCCCAGCTGTTTGCTGCTGCCTCTCCCCACAGCCTCAGCTCTAACAGCTGTTGTGCAGGTAGGGGGCCTGGCTGCATCATGTGACAAAGTGGAGTCAGCAAACCCTGGCAAAAATCGGGGGAGAGGGGACACGACACATGAACCTCCCCCCCGCTCCCCTGCCCTCTGGCAGGCACGCCCTGCGCAGCTGAAGCCGCGAGCCCTGGCAGGCGCGCTCTGACTCTTGAATTTCTGAAGATTGTCATATGTGGCTTGGGGGGTCAGAAAGTATGGCCACCCCTGATGTAGAGTATCTAAATACAATGTGCAAAATAAGTCACAATCAATTCTGTCCAAGAAAGGATTTCAACTGTATGCCATTACTTGCATATATCTCAAATGAAAACAGACTTAGTTAAGTAGGATCACCATGTGGATTAGGTGGAAAATTAAATTACTCAGGACAGTGCCAGACCACAGAAGTAACAACAATGTCAGCTTCCTGGGTTAGTTTGTCCCATGCTAGAATAAGGAGAGCAACCCACAATCACTGCCTGAAATTAAAAGGTGAAGGAAGGGACTAGAAGTGATACACAATCTAAAAAATAAAGCATACAGTTGAATTTTACTATTAAGACAACCCAAGATTAAAATTTTAACAAGCATTTTACAGCTGTGGAAACGCTATTGGGGGATACTCACACTAGTTATGTTAAACGATTCAGTGAAGTGTTTTGGAATACATCTTCCATAACAAATTCCAAGAACATAGGTATATACTGTGTTGTATTTTATCAATAATAAATTTATTCATTATCAAAGTTGCTCAAAAACAAGTGAATCACATTCACTCAGTCACTCTGAACAATAAGCATCTACTAATCCCACATGCATTGAATTTAATATTAGAATTTGAATAATATCCACAAAAGATTTCAACAGTAAAGTAAAAAAGACTTAATGCCACTAAAATAAATTTATGCATGCACATACAGAGAGTGCGGCAATGGTACACTAAAATTTGTCAAGATTTCTGGAGAGGGAAATTGATGGATTACAATTTAAAATATTTTCAGCTGGAATCATAACATTCACAGAGCAGGATTAAGGCATAATTCTTGGGATGCAGTTCCAGTGACTGGGGGAAAGAGGGGGAAATTAACAAAGTACCTAGTCAGTAAAAACTCAAGTATCTGAGGCAGAAGATCAAGGAGTCCACTGGGTTAGAGAAGAGAGAGCAAGAGCTAATTTGGAAAGCCAGGACAAGGAAGAGACTGAACATGAGGAGGAGGAAGAGTTTCTGCAAGAGGGCTGATTCATCTGGGTTTGATCATGAAGTTTTGGTGAATTCTGGGCCAATTAAGGCTCAATCCACTTTTGAAAAGTCATTAAGAGTTTACTGAAACTGAAAACCAAGCAGGCATGTACCTTAAATATTCCATCTGTACTTACTTTGGCAACATTTTTAACTGGTTTTCTCTCAGTTCCAATATCTGGAGTTTAGTTAACCTGTAATATAAACACGATAGAATGATTGACCATTAAAAGGTAAAACATTTCTATTTTCTGACAAAACCCAAATTTTGTGATAGAAATAGAAATTGTATTGAAAGTTACTTTTTGTACAACTACTAAAAATCATTTAAAGACCAGAAATATTTTTCACTTAAGACTGCAAAGATAGTCTGTACAAAAAGTCACACAATTGTAATCTCACCTTCACATTCGTTTTTTTTTTTAAACTGGATCTCTCTTCTGATTATTTGTTCTTCCTTGAGCACAATTGTTCTCCTCTACCCACAGATTTTTTATACATTTCAAGCAATTCTTAGTTTATATAAATTCTCCAGAGATGTCAAAACAAAAGGTCGTTTGAGGGGAAAGGGCAGGATTAAGGAAAACAAATTAAAACACAATTTCTGATATAGGGAATATGTTAGACCAGGGGTAGGCAACCTATGGCACGGGTGCCGAAGGCGGCACACGAGCTGATTTTCAGTGGCACTCACACTGACCGGGTCCTGGCCACCGGTCCAGGGGGCTCTGCATTTTAATTTAATTTTAAATGAAGCTTCTTAAACATTTTAAAAACCTTATTTACTTTACATACAACAATAGTTTCGTTATATATTATAGACTTATAGAAAGAGACCTTCTAAAAATGTTAAAATGTATTACTGGCACGCGAAACCTTAAATTAGAGTGAATAAATGAAGACTCGGCACGCCACTTCTGAAAGGTTGCCGACCCCTGTGTTAGACCATACTGTATATTCTATATATATACATAAAGCTATGTTAAAACAATACCTCTGGTATCTAGTCCCAAAAGTACCCATCACAGAAATGTAGGGCTGGAAGGGACTTCAAGAAATCATCAAGTCCAGCCCCCTGTGCTGAGGCATGATCAAGTACACCTAAACCATCCTTGACAGGTGTTTGTCCAACCTGTTCTTTAAAACCTTCAGGTGGGGATTCCACAACCTCACTTGGAAGCCTATTGCAATGTTTTACTATCCTTACAGTTAGAAACTTTTTCCTTTTATCTAACCTAAACCTCTCTTGCTGCAGATTACACCCATTATATCTTGTCCTACTTTCAGTGGACATGAAGAACAATTGATTACAGTTCTTTTTATAACAGACCTTAGCATACTTAAAGATATGTATACCTCTCAGTCTTCTTTCCTCCAGACTAATCAAGCCCAGTTTTTTTAACCTTTCCTCATAGGTCAGGTTTTCTGAATCATTTATTGCTCTCCTCTGGACTCTCCAATTTGTCCACATCTTCCCTGAAGTGTGCCACCCAGAATTGGACAGAGTATTCCAGTTGAGCACTCACCAGTGCTGAGTAGAGCATACTGTTAATATACCTGTCATTATACCAGAATATTAGTCTTTTTCACAACTGCATCACAACCTTGACTAATTCAATTTGTAACCCCTATGGCCCCCAGATCCTTTTAAGCAGTACTACCACCTAGTCAGTTACTCCCCATTTTGTAGTTGTGCATTTCATTTTTCCTTCCTAAGTGAAGTACTTTACATTGTCTTTATTGAATTTCATCTGGTTGAATTCAGACCAATTCTCCAATTTGGTAAGATCATTTTGAATTCTAATCCTGTGTCCAAAGTGCTTTCAAAATTGCTCCCCCTCCCCAAAGCTTGGTGTAATTCCCAGATTTTATAAGCATACTCTACATTCCATTATCCAAATCATTCATGAAAATATTGAATCGTATCGGAACCAGGATTGACCCCTGAATCGTATCGGAACCAGGACTGACCCCTGCAGCATTCCACTAGATATGCCCTCCCAGTTTGACAGTGAGCCATTACCAACTACTCTGAGTATGGTCTTTCAACCATTTGTGCACCCACCTTTATAGTAATTTCATTTAGACCACATTTCCCGAGTTTGTTTATGAGAATGTCACATGGGACTATCACTAAAATCAAGATACATCAGGTCTACTGTGTCAGCCATCTGATCAAGTGGCCATTGGATTCACCTTGGACTTCCCTTCCCAAGTTTCCTTTCTAGTCAGCTCATTAATCCATTTTTAAGTTTTCTATTTGGAAACTGCCTGACCTTTCTTACAGTAAAGCCTTGATGCAAGATAAATAACCTCTCAGTCTCTGAACTCAGCTGCTTGGCCAAGATAAATTAAACGGGGTCTTGACATCCAAGCAATGTAGCATACCCTCTGGAATTCCGTGGATTAAGACAGAAGTGACAAGGCTAGATGAAATGTAGAAACTGCCTTAGGTATAAATTCAGGCAGGATCATGAGGACAAGAGTTCTTCATATTACCTGCTGGCATTCCTCCTACATTACAGAATAGGACATTAAAGTTCCCTGACTCTAGCAGAAGTAATAGCAAAAAAATTAAAGGCCATGATATGCAGCAAATAGACTTAAGGGGCTCAACAGAAGATGCTATGAGAATATGGAGAATAAACTTAAGTTTCACTGAATATTAGCAACCAAATTTAAGGGAGAACTGGAATGCCTATTAACAGTATCATTTTTTTCTCCAATGCTTTCTCACGCTTTTGGTCACATCTGAGTGATGTGCATAGAAAAGTGAACCATCACACCCTATAATACTGTAATAGCTACATTGTATCTTTATGGAACTGGTATTCAATTCCAATTCTGACCAGCTCGCTGGAATGGCAGGATGTCCAGAACTACAGATTGAGAAGGAACTATTTTTGTTCTCTTGTACCAGAAGGTGACTCAAGCATTCTTTATTCTCATATAGGACAACAAAGTACATTGTTTTCAGATGAGTATTCTAGCAGACATTATCTTATCTGGCAGCACCTCCTTCCTTTTTATTAAAGGTTTTACTCCCTCATACCTAGATCACTTGCGCTGGTGAATTAGGATTTCTAGGAAAATTTGTGTTTGTCTGAGCAGATCCTTTGTGACAAACAGAATGATGGGTCTTTCACCAGGCATATCTATTAAGATCTTGGTACCATGGCATCTTTAGCCAATCTATGGCTACGAAGTTAAACCTCCTGGAGAGCTTCTGCAAGATCCTGTCTATCATGGACATTAGAACATTTGTTCTGCTTGCCCAAGGCTTCTTGAACCTGCTGAACGATCTCTTTGCCTTCCTACTAGTCTTGAAGGCCCTTCGGTCCACTTCACGCTAACCTCAGTATCTGTAAATCTCCTAGAATATCACTGGAAACTATCTCCCATTCTTCTGACCTCATATGCATCTAGCGCTACCAGACCACTTCTTCCTGCTGTATGAATCACTGACAGAACAGAGACATTGTTGTTTCTGTTGCCTTCCTTAGACTTATTCCATTTTCTCCTTTGTTCAAGTTATCTCCTCAGCTGGTTCCACCTACTGAGACAAACACTTCGGAACTCTGGGAGATACAAAACCTCTTATATGTACGGGAAGGATGAGGTGATCAAAAGATAGTTTTACTTTATCTGCTGGCCTTCAGGAACTGTATCCAAATATCTTGACTGGTATACGGGAATCGAACAGAGATGGTTATTTAAAACGGAAACACTTAGACAACCTTAACTATAGATGTCCCTATGTAGTCCACCTGTATTAAGTATGTAAGGTTGTCTATGCAAATCATAGCACACAATATATATTTTACATGTTATTTCACCACAAAAAGGCAACAGAAAAAACCTTCTTGCACTGTTGGGAAATGGTATCTCCCCCTGCAGCAGAAAATATGGTATGTATTATGAGACAATAATCCAAAATGCATAAAATCAAAAAGAGAAGCAACATGACACCTGTCTCAAAAGTGAGTTGTGCAATACTCCTGCAACATCTGGGGTTCTGAACTTTAAACAAAAAACACACACTATATTCAGTCTTACCAACATTCATTTTTTTAGTATCCATTGTAATATTTTAGATAAACCTGAAGCTTCGTAACAAAGATCAACTAACAAAGCAAAGTAATTTTATTTCATTTTAAACAATGGGCCAAATTCATACCTGGAGTAACTGTTTACTTCAATTGAATATTCCAGGAATTATTTTGCCCACTGTTACTCTAAGCAGCCTGCATGTATTACAGCTCAACTTTTAAACACAAAAATCTAAATATTTAATACCTTGTATGAGAACCACAGTCAGCAGAAAATTAGTTCAACAACTCAGCTAAATCTGATTTCCTGTCTGTTTAGGTTTAAGATCCTGCATCAATACAACTCAACATCACAAATATATAGTTCCACTTTCCAAGAAGATATGCCTCCAAAGTCACATTACAACCACTCTTTCACTCCCAAACAGAATATTTCAGACATTTTATTTTTTCAGCATGGTCACAAGTTCTTTAATGCAGAAAAACATTTTAAATCAAATACTATTAAAAGCAGGAGGCTAAAATAATCAGCATTCTGCTCTGTAGCAGCCTCTGAGTCTTGCAAAATTATTTCTGTAAAACTGAAGAGATAACATTAAAAGATTAATGCCTCAAAATCCTAACCCTGCATTGTTAGTTTATGTAAAGTACAAAATGTATGGAAAATTAAGATCTTTTTAAAAGACAAGGTGGGTGAGGTAATATCTTTTACTGAACCAACTTTTTGAAATATGGACTGTACAACACTGGAAAGATAAGATTAAAAATGAGTTCACAGCACTGCCATATTAACTTCTTTACAAAAGACATGGAAGGTTGTCTACAGCTAGCTAGTGCTGAGTTATAAAATGATTCTAAGCATCAAAGATCACATGTGCCAGAGGCTGGGGCTGAACTCCTTGGTAACAGGTCTATCAACAAGAAACTTAAACCTGAGCAGCAGCAGCAGCTGTTGCTTTACCAGCTCCATTTCTATACACTTCAGAGTGCTTATCAGAGGCTAGAAACAGCAGTAGAAAAAGTAATGGTTTTCCCAGATGTCTTCTTTTCATGAAAAAAGTGAAAATAGAAGACATAATGGAGTAAAGCAGAAATAAATGTGGCTTTATTCTGCCCTTTTCATTCTTAAAATATTCCAATGTGCTCTACAAAACAATGAATAAGAAGCTGGAAATATGATGGCTATGTAGGCATATGCCATAACCATTATTTGCCAAGATATACAGTTTTGGACACTAGAACCTGTTTTAGTGAAAAGTGCTGATCTGGACACCAAGATTATCACTGTACTCTTTCTGAATAGAGCTATGGGCTGTAACTTCCAGTGGGACAAACACAACAATATAATATCTCACCCAAAGGCTATCACACCTGTAATACTGCACTGCTATGTTAGCATTAGATAAGAATCTAAATGCAGATATCAGCCTTGCTTAAAGGCACAGCCTACAGATTTGTATATTTAGACATGAATGAACTGATTTTCAAAAGTGCTTAGCACCAGCCATTGAAATGGAATTCTGTATATATTGCAATGGAGGCTAACTCCAGTATCCTGGCCAATATTCATCCACAGTAAAACATATTCTTATGTCTCTGGCTCTATGTTAATGAATACTGAGTATAGAATGACAGTTACATAGTACTGGATCAGTAGAAATTGAGACTAGTTCTGTAAGGTTTCGAATTTGGATTGTAATAAATGAAGTCAGTACTAATTACTACAATGTCACATAGGGCAATTTCACTAAAGAGTAATTTAACCTAATTGTAACAGAGTTGTGGGGGAAGTGCAAGTGTTCTAATTGTTATCCAGCATCTACTATATAGCAGAGGTAGAGTCACAGGGGAGCCACATGAAGCAAACAATATTTTTTTTTTTAAAGAAAAAAAATATGAGTGAAGACCAAAGCCAAGCACACTGAGAGAAATACTATTTTGACATCTGATTTGTATGACTGAGGAAAATGTGGAGAGTAGTGTGAACATTAACAATTTATTCTACTACACCAACCTCTAAATTTGTAATTTGTTTACCAGATGACAAGTATTGCTCAGCCTGAATTTTATTATTATGGACTGTATTACAAAGGCAGGGCCTCACTTCTCAAACTGAAACTTGGAAACACAGAGGCAAGAACTCAGAACGTTTTCTTTATTTTACACGTTAATTTTTTTCATAGGCTTTGGAGGAAGTGAAGCAGTTTCAAAACACTTCTAACACATATGTATATATTAAGTACAATCCTTAGATACAAATTAGAATTAGTGTATATAATTATCCAAAGTAAAAAAAGTGAACTGAAGAGACCACAGTTTTTTGCACCTTACCAATTTCACCATCTGATTTTATCTAAACAAAATAGGTACTGAGAGTACCTACTTCCTATAATTTCCACTATTCAGAGGAGAAAGCTAGGACTTCACAAAAGGTTTCAAGCATCCTGGATTTGCCTTAAACGATGATTTAAGTTAGAAGCACACACAAAATGTATTTTAGTGTAGGGTCAATCAAAATTAGACTTTTGGGTCAAGAAATGAAAGCTCTCTCCTTTATAATCATACAAGACTTCTATTTCAATATCCAATGTTGTTGTAGCTGTGTTAGTCAAAGGATATCAGAGAGACAAGGTGGGTGAAGTAATATCCTGGTCTATTTCAATAGTTGATAAAATCCTTGCAAAGTGGCTGATTACCGTTTTCTTTTGGTTGAAAAAACAGAATCTATATAGAATAAAATATAGCTGAGCAGGGAGTCCACTGACTGAGTGGCTATAAAAGGCTACCTGTACATACACTACACGTCAGGAAAAGGTAGGTGTCTGCACTGCTGCCGAATGAGATGGAGCAGAAAGCCACTTTGGGAGTGGGCTAAGGGTGCAGATCTGTGTTTATGAACAGGTTGGAATAGCATTCATAGTCTAAGCATGAGAATCATAGAATCATAGAATATCAAGTTTGGAAAGGACCTCAGGAGGTCATCTAGTCCAACCCCCTGCTCAAAGCAGGACCAATCAGGAAAATGTTTAGCAAAGCAGTACCGTGATTCTGGTTTTGGGGGGTTGAGGAGGTTGGCTTTTCACCTCTCAACCATTCAGCACTCCACCTATATAGGGCTTTATGTGGTGGAGTATAGTACACCCTTAATGTCTATCTCTGCCTTTAAATAAATTTATATTATGATTAAATGAAACATTTCCTTAGAGAAGAGCTGAACTAATTAAAGAAATATAGATAATTCTCTAGGAGATTTTAATGTGTAATTCAGATCTGAATAACTATCTTATTTAGCTTCACTGTCATAATGCCCTATTCCTGTGAAGTGCTGGGCTCCTTCAACACTCTTTAACCTCAGTTGAGCTCTTCCCAAAACAGAGCTTTTTGGCAGTGAAGCTAAAAAGGACAGCCATTCAAATCAGAACTAGACAATGAAACCTGTTGGAGAGTTAATCTATATCAATTTAACTTAATTTAATAAGAGTTGAGTGTGTTTAGCACCTAGTACCTCACTAGGTGAGACTGATATGACTTGTCCCAAGCTTTTTTGTAGACTGCTACCAATGAAATTATTGCAGTCAAATGCTAGTATCAGAATGGCTGTCCTTTTAAGGGGAGCTGAGCCCAACTACATCCAATCAGCTGGGCGCAATCAGACTAATCAGCTGCCTCTCACCTGAGGCTGTAAGGCTAGGGATCAAATGATAGCTTGAAGATCAAATGGTTCTCATAAAAGTGAGCAAGTAGCTTAGTTGAGGAGAGGAGCTGCAGGGGGGTAGGGAGGCAAGAGGTCCTGGGGCAGAGGAAAGAACACAGTTTATATGTGATTCTCAGACAGATGGCCTGCAGAGTGTAATCCTGCGGGCAAGCAGGCTAGGAAGGAGACGGGATCAGAAAGGTTTGACTTGCCTTGACTTGACTCCCAGGCAGATGGTCTGCAGAATGTAATCCTGAGGGGACTAGATAGGCCCCTGCAGAAGACTCTAGGTCAGGGGAAAGGACACAATCGATGTTTTGAATTTCTAAGTTTATTTTGAAGAAATAAAATCAAAGCCTTTAAGAAAAGGACAGAAATCCTGTGGCTGGAAGAGTGCTCTTTGGTGCACCGGCTAGTGAGATAGCCAACTGGCTTACATCTAGGCTCTGTTTGACATTGCTCCAGATAAATTAAGCAGATATCACATGACACTTATACTTTGTTTCCACATTCAGACTAATAACTAACTAAAGCTCAGCTGTGCTTACAAAACTTGAAAAAAAGCACACTAATCTGCTACAAAAATATAATAGCTTAAATGTGTATCAAAGTGTGCCTAAAACAGATGCCAATAAATCTGCAGAATGTACAACCAAAAATCGAAATGTTTTTAAAGCACATTTTGGAGGTTTTATTTCAGTTCTAGTTTATTCTCTCTCATTTCTAATATTTTCAAATATGTAACAAGTACAGGTGAAAAAATTCACTTGTCTTGCAATTTCTAATTTCTCTCCATAATTCTATTCATACACAAGACTAATTAACTAAGCAACTGAACGAGCACATTACTAAACAGGAAATCTTACTGTATGGAGTGTAGCTACAGCAATGTCGGTCCCAAAATATTAGAGGAAGGTGGTAATATCTTTTATTGGATCACTTCTGTTGGTGAGAGAGACAAGCTTTCGAGCCACACAGAGCTCTTCTTCAGGTCAGAATAGAAGGCAAAGGTAAGAATAAAAGATCAGGTACTATTCAATGTTTTCATTAATGACTTGGATAATGGAGTGGAGAGTATACTTATAAAATTTGCAGGTGACACCAAGATGGGAGGGATTGCAAGAATTTTGGAGGACAGGCTTATATATAATTCAAAAGGACTTTGACAAATTGGAGAATTGTTCTGAAATCCACAAGATGAAATTCAATAAAGACAAGAGCAAAGTACTACATTTAGGAAGGAAAAAGCACATGCAGAGATCCAAAATGGGGAATAACTGGCTAGGAAGTAGTACTACAGAAAATAATCTGGGGGTTATAATGGATCACAAATTAAATGTCAGCCAACAGAGTGATGCAGTTGTGAGAAAGGCTAATATAATTCTGGAGTGTATTAACAGGAGTGTCATATGTGACACATGGGAGGTAATGCCCTGCTCTACTCAGCACTGGTGAGGCCTTAGCTCAGTGGTTCCCAAACTAACAACCTGTGAACCCCTTTCACTAAATTGTCAAGTCTCGCAAACTCCCTCCTAAAAATGAATATCTCCAGGGATTTTCTCCTTTACTTGAGTATAAATTATAAAAGCAGTGATCTTGGAAATATAAAATTTGTTTTTATAACATGCTTATTACACACTATTTATTATTAATAATTATTTATCATTACAGTATTTTTATTATATTATAAAATGCCAACACTTTCCCCAGATCTCACTTTTGTAGCTTGTATCACTTTGAATAAGCCTGTTATAAGGCAAGGCTCCTACCCTTGTTGCCAAGACGGCTAACGGCATTTTGGGCTGTATAAGTAGGAGCACTGCCAGCAGATCGAGGGACGTGATCATTCCCCTCTATTCAGCATTGGTGAGGCCTTATCTGGAGTACTGTGTCTAGTTTTGGGCCCCACACTACAAGAAGGATGTGGAAAAATTGGAAAGAGTCCAGCGGAGGGCAACAAAAATGATTAGGGGGCTGGAGCACATGATTTATGAGGAGAGGCTGAGGGAACTGGGATTATTTAGTCTGCAGAAGAAAAGAATGAGGGGGGGTTTGATAGCTGCTTTCAACTACCGGAAAGGGGGTTCCAAAGAGGATGGATCTAGACTGTTCTCAGTGGTAGCAGATGACAGAACAAGGAGTAATGGTCTCAAGTTGCAGTGGGGAAGGTTTAGGCTGGATATTAGGAAAAAACTTTTTCACTAGGAGGGTGGTGAAGCACTTGAATGGGTTACCTAGGGAGGTGGTGGAATCTCCTTCCTTAGAGGTTTTTAAGACCCGGCTTGACAAAGCCCTGACTGGGATGATTTAGTTGGGGATTGGTCCTGCTTTGAGCAGGGGGCTGGACTAGATGACCTCCTGAGGTCTCTTCCAACCCTGATATTCTATGATTCTATAAGCTCCACTAAAAGATGCTACCTCACCCACCTTATCTCAGGAAATTTTACTGTAACCTTAGCAGTTTAAACCCGTTTTTAAAAAAATGGATAGATAGATAGATAGATAGATAGATAGATAGTATAAGGTCTGTTAATAATTCCTCTGTTCAGCTCTACTAGCCTAGAAATTAGGGTGTTTTAAGTCAGTACCTGTATATTTTAAAAACCAAGGCTGAGATTTTCATAGCTATTAAGGGATTTGCATGCCAATTCCCATTAATTTTAAATTTTTAAATTATTATTATAAACACATTTATATTGCAGTACCACCTATAGGCCTCAACAACATTGGATCTCATTGTGCAGGGTGATATACAAAGATGATAAATTGAAGTTCCTGCCCAAAAAATCTTACAGTCTAAAAGACAGATGTAACAGGTGGGTGAAAATCAAGCATGCTGGAGTGTGGTGAGGGAAACAAGATAACAAATCAATTGCACAGGATGTGTACTATTCTTAGCCAGCCAGTAGGTGGAGTTACGTATAGTCTCTGGTATGTCCTGGAGATTGTAAACAGACAAAGGTGACAGAACAGGTTTCTTCTATATCAGGGGTCGGCAACCTTTCAGAAGTGGTGTGCCAAGTCTTCGTTTATTCACTCTGATTTAAGGTTTCCCGTGCCAGTAATACATTTTAACGTTTTTAGAAGGTCTCTTTCTATACGTCGATAATATAGAACTAAACTATTGTTGTATGTAAAGTAAATAAGGGTTTTTAAATGTTTAAGAAGCTTCATTTAAAATTAAATTAAAATGCAGAGCCCCCCGGACCGGTGGCCAGGACCCAGGCAGTGTGAGTGCCACTGAAAATCAGCTCGCGTGCCGCCTTCGGCACGCGTGCCATAGGTTGCCTACCCCTGTTCTATATAAAGGGGAAAGAAAATATAGTGGCAGATGCCATGTCCAGGAGAGAGGGCTCTGAAAGGCTGCCTCTGGGTTAGCCACTAGCTAACTTTCCTGTAACTTTGTAATGGGATAGGTGTGACACTAAAAGCATCCCAATGCAAGAGGCTTATTGGTATCAGGTAGTGAGTTTCAGCTGGCCTGACTAGTTCAGCGTACACCAATTCACTATGGTTATAATCTGAATCTAAAAAGGTGTCATGTGATAGGTCATTGGAAAACTAAGAATTCACTGATCAATAATATTCTTACATGATGTATGTACACAGTGTGCATTTAGAGTAATGGCTATATGCTAGAATTATGACTAAAATGTGTTTAAACCAGACATATCGGGAGAGTTGGTAAATAGGTCTGCCCTAGACAAAGGCATGTATATTTGCTTCTCAGACTTGCCCGGTCACCAGGCAGAGACAATGAAGGTCCATTTACATAGTAGGTAAACAAAGCTATCAAGCTAACAAATATAAAGACAGGAGGGATGAATCTCAAGTGATAAGCAACTGAGTCAACAGATTGTATACAATATTACTGTATTACAGGGGTCGGCAACCTTTCAGAAGTGGTGTGCCGAGTCTTCATTTATTCACTCTAATTTAAGGTTTCGCGTGCCAGTAATACATTTTAACGTTTTTAGAAGGTCTCTTTCTATAAGTCTATAATATGTAACTAAACTATTGTTGTATGTAAAGTAAATAAGGTTTTTAAAATGTTTAAGAAGCTTCGTTTAAAATTAAATTAAAATGCAGAGCCCCCCGGACCGGTGGCCAGGACCTGGGCAGTGTGAGTGCCACTGAAAATCAGCTCGCGTGCCGCCTTCGGCACACGTGCCATAGGTTGCCTACCCCGGCTGTATTATAAAAGTGGGTAGAGTGAGATCTTCTATGAAAGCCTATGACACACTGGTGATTAGTATCATCGTGAAATGTATGTATTAAGCTTATATAAGGAATTATGAGTACCTATTGATATTAGCTTTTACAGTTTGTGTCCAAACAAAGGAAGATTCAGGTCTCTCCCAGACAGGAGGGAACATCACAGCTATTTACCTGTCTCTGATGTAAATTAAGCATGGTGGAATCAAAACAACGGAAATCACATTTACATACATAGGGATGGGAAGCCCACATGAAGCAAAAAACAGCATGAGGTTATTCTGCCTTTTGAAACAAGTTAATTGAACTTTGGAAGATATAAGCAAGGGCAGAAGCCATCTTTGGCATCCATCACTAGACAGCCACAAGGGCCAGGTCTCTTGCAAGCTGAGAAAGATGGGTCCTTCAACCAAGGAGAGAACTGAATATAGGTGAGAAAACTGCTTGGGCAAAGTTCTTTTATCTAGGAAGACAAGGGAACCAAGCATCTTGTACTTCTGTGGAAGATTCCAACTGAGGGGAAGTCAGCCATGGCTGGGAAGAAGGAAGATTGGTGAGAGAAACCATCTTGAACAAAGCCTGTACCTTGCAAGATTAAGTTTTAGACTATTAGATATATATTTTCACTTTTAATTGCTTGTAACCATCTCCACTTTTATTTCTTTTACTTGGCATAACTTAATCCTATGTATATTTTGTTAATAAATTTGTTTTATTTTTTACTATAAACCAACTCAGTGCTGTGTTTGAAAGGAAGGGTGTAATTACCCCGATTATTTTAATAAGATGTAATGGGCTTCTGTCTCTTTGAATGAGCAACAAACTTTAGTATTTGTCTGAGTGGCCCAGGTGAGGGCTGGACACTTCAGAGCACATTGTTTTGGGGAAGTTTGGGGCTGGAGGAGTGTGTTGGGGTCACTTGCTGGTTGTAACTAAGGCTGGTGGAAGTGGGGTTGTGAGGCAATAGACAGGCTTCTGGGGTCAGAGCTGCTGAACCAGGACTGTCTGGCACACAGACACTCAGGGTGTAACCTGCTAGCTGTGAGTATCCCAGGCTCGGAGCTACAGCAGCAAAGCATTGTAGTGCACCCAGGATAAGCAGTGATACAACCCCTTGCTGGTCTGATTTATACCCAGAACACCATGACAGTATGTCTACACTTCAAGCCAGAGTTGTAAATTCCAGCTTGAGGAGACATACCTGCATTAGCACACAGAAAATAAAGTGTAACCATGATAGGGTAAGGGGCTAGCCACCTCAAGGACCTACCTAGAGTCTCAGATGGGATCATACTTGGGGTAGCTAGGCCCTCCTGCTGCTGTGGCTACACTCTATTTTTAGCATGCTAGCTCAATCAGAACTAGTAGAGGTATGTCCTCAAGCTGGAATTTACACATCCAGTTTGAAGTGTAGACATACCTCATGGCTCAATTCTAAGAGTAAAGTGAAGAAAACAACTCCCACTCAACCTATTTGTAATCAAAATGTTTAATGTATAGTGTATCTTATTTTTTACAATACTGAATTCAGGAAATGAGTACATACATAATCTAGGCCAACAACCTTAAAAGTGTGCATCTCAGATGACTAGTAAATGCATCGCTAATAGACTACTTTTGTTCTTGCTTTTCACTGAGTGCCTACTGGTCTGCCAAACTACTTCAGCAACTGTAGAAGAGTAGTGCTATGCTTCTGCTTTCAGCACTTTTCTGAGCACTTGTTTACTGAATTGTAGTGACTAGGATTATAGGATCCTAGTCACTTGCACTCAAAGGGTCAGATCCTCAGCTGGTGTAAATTGGTGTAGCTCCTAAAAGAAAAAGTTTGGATGAGACATGGGAAGGGAAAGGGGTTGAAAGAAAGAGCCAGACAGGACAGGGGAGAAGAGAGCAACAAAGCAGAAGTGGACAAACCAAAAGAACAAGGAGGAAAGGACAGATAGTACTGGCCTAAAATAATTTTCTTCTTAACTATACTATCCAATCATTTTTGCACTGAAGAATTAACCCAGAGTTTAAAGGGTAGGATATAAGTATTTGCCTCATACTTTGATTTAGAGCAAATTTTCTTACAGGATATGACACTGCACCTGATATTCTTCACAGTGATATTATGATGATATGATTATGGCATAATTATAATGCATTTTGTACAAGATGGGTCATGTGAGGCGTCATTGGAAAAGTTATGATTTACTGAATATAATTATACTATTTGTATGCATGTATCATTTTTGTATCTAAAGTTAAGAATATTGACTATGTATCTGTATTTCAATCGTGCTTACTCTGGGTGACATCCACAACTAGCCTTTCTGGTACAACAATGAAGAAGCCAGACAGTGCTGATGGTCCAGCAGCAAAAACAATGGACCCTGGAAGAATTTAACCTTCCTGTGAATGTTTTGGCCAGCCTGTAAGCAATTGCTGCTATGACTCAGCAAGGTATGCAAGGGCATGTGACCAGGCCACATGACTCTGGACTCCATCTTGGATACCAGTGTTTTTCTACAAACTGAGGTTGGGACAAAGGGTTCCCGCCATATGCTAAAGCTATATAAGGCAGGGAGTGACATCCTCTCTTGTTCTTCACTCCCCACACAAGAAAACTCTTGGAAAAACCTACGGAACAAAAGACTGAACTGGAGGAAGTGCTGGACCCAGGCTAGGGGGATTTCTAGCCTGTGTAGGAAAAATCTGGGGATTCCAAACTGCAAAGCAAGTGTAGCTTTTGCCTTAAGAATCTGCAGCCCGCTTGTATCATTAGTCAGGGTGAGAGACTGGTAATTCAAATCCTATCTTTCTAGTATGTTAAGCTTAGTTTGTGATTTTGATCTGTTTCCTATCACTTATAATAACTACAAAAGATAAATTTGTTCACTTAAAATCTATTTTATGTTTTAATCTAAATCAGTAAGTTTAGAGTGAAGTGCTTGGGAATCTTAGCTCAAGGGGCTGCTGCATTTCCTCTCCAGATTGAGGGAGGGGTGAACACTATGAGTTTACGCTGTACAGTTCCTTGTGCAGCGCAGGATGGTATAATTTTGGGTTTATACTCCAGTGGGGTGTGAAAGTTTGAGAAGCTGGTAGTTATTCTGACTGTAGCCTCCTTATTGTTGGTTTGTGCAGTGGGTGGGTCAGAGTCTGCATGTAACTGCAACTGGGTGTATCCTTGTCAGTGTGAATGCTGGTGAAAGTGCAAGCTTGAAGGAGCAAAGTGTGAGAGGGAGCCCAGTGCGAGAGGCAGCACAGTGAGAGAGGGAGCCCAGGCTGGTGGGTCAGAGGGCTCAGTGGTACCCCAGTTCCAGGTGACACCCCAGGGGGGAACCCATCACACAGGGTTCTGCGAATAACTAATAGCGAATATGTTATGTGTTCCTAAGCACTAATCGTTCAGGAATCACTGGTTTACATAAGTTTACTAATGTGTAAAAACATCTCTGTGTGTACCAGAAACGGATGGAATGTTCATAAATAGATTGCTGAAGACGAGGTCATTGTTTTGCTCCATTCCAACAACTAAATGGTGACCAAGCTGTATTTCAGCAAGATTAATTTCTCATACTTAAAACGAGACAGACTTACCCCATGAAGTGAGACAAGCACCTAATTGTTATTTTCCACTAAGTGATGTTTGGTAAGGTTTCTCAAGGGTACAAATAGAACACTCAGAAAGATCTACCAAAGAGGATGTTGGTGTTTTTTGTTTTATTTTAAGCTACGTAATACATGGAAAACTTGTTGGAGATTTATCTCCCACCCTTTGCTTAAGAGGCAGCAAAACCTTTTCTGAATAGTTAAGAAGCAAGAATTAATATTATAGGTTTTCAGACTCAAATTTAACTTACCTGCCAAAATTGGCTGGCAAAAACTCAAGGAAAGCATCATTCAGGTACAGCTGTGTTAAGTTTAACAGTTGGGAAAATCCATCTGGAAGCCTAGATGAACACACACAAAAAATTTTAGGCAGTGTTTTCGTTTCAATGAAGCATAGGTCATTATATCGTACTCTCTTACAACACAGTATAATTTGTTTAGTATAGCAAAATGAACATATATGCTAAAATTAAGGTTTATCAGCATTTCTACAAGGCTCTCTCAGCCTGCACTCAGCTAACTGTTCATACCAGGATGTTTCAAGGCCCTTGTTTTTCAATGCTATGAACAGTATATGGTCTAGCCATCTGAAAGGCTTGTTTTCACACTGCAATCCACTGTGGAAGATGCACTGAGTGGAAATACCAAGGCTAATGAAAAACTAGTAAAACTTTGAGTTTATTTGTTTTTTAGGAGTGGAAGTGGGGTGTCATAAACAGATAGTTAAGGGTTAATGCCTCTTTTACCTGTAAAGGGTTAAGAAGTTCACCTAGCCTAGCTGACACCTGACCAAAGGGACCAATGGGGGGACAAGGTATTTCAAAAGGAAGGAGGGAAGTTCCCTTTATCTGGAGTCAGTTTCACTTCTGGCCGGAGAGGAAAAGGAATCAGGAATCAAACAGGGTAGTGAGTATTTAGTGAAGGAATTAGCTTATGTTTCTTTTCTGTTTGTGACTTGTCTTGGGCATTATAGGTATAATCAAATTGGCTATTTTTTGATGTACTAAGAGTTTTGCCCAGGGGAACATCCTCTGTGTTTTAAATCTGTTGTCTGTGAGATCAGCTTGTATGCTATCTCCCAGAGGTTTTTCTTTTACCTTTCTTTTCTTTAATTAAAAGCCTTCTTTTTAGAGACCTGATTGATTTTTCCTTGTTTTAAGATCCAAAGGAGTTGGATCTGGGCTCACCAGGAATTGGTGGGGAAAAGGAGGGGGGATGGTTAATTTCTCCTTGGTTTAAGATCCAAGGATTTTTGGATCGGTGTTCACCAGGGAATTGGTGGAGGAGTCTCTCAAAACTACCCAGGGAAGGGTTATAGTACTTGGGAGGGAAAGGGTTTTGGGGGAGAAGACAGAGTTCCCCAAATAACTCCAATATTTGGGTGGTGGCAGCGTACTGATCTAAGCTGGTAATTAAGCTTATGAGTTCCCATGCAGGTCCCCACATTTGTACCCTAAAGTTCAGAGTGGGGGTGAAACCTATGACATGGTGAGCAGCGGTGGGAGATTGTAAAAGAACCAAGCCAGATTTTTTTTTCTTCTCTCTCTCTCCTTGGAGATGCTGGGGAAACAGTGAAGGAGAGATACAGATCTTATCTTTTGACCTGAAGGCAAACAGGTTAAGTTTTTCTAACAAGGGCTTTTTGTTAGAAGAAAGGTTCCCAGCTGTGAACAGCTGGAAAGTAATTAGCATATTGCCAGACAAGTTACAAAACCAGTTTTCCTTGTTTCTTTCTTACTCTGAGTGGTCAAGTTCCAATAACAAAGGAATTTACAAGCTGGGTTGTTTTTTTTTCTACCTCTCAAACAAAGATAGCTAGGGGAGACCAGAAAAGCAACACTGAATACTGTGGAAGTCTCTGGTAACTAAGCAACCCTGAGCTGAGACATCCCAGTCAGTGAACTGCAGGGGGGTGTGGCCCAGCAGAAGAAAGCAGGAAAATGACTAGCAGTGACACAGCCAACAAGCTCGAGCTAGCTAGGTTGGAAGCAACAGAGAAAGAAAATGAACATAAAAGACGGCTAGAACTAAGACAATTAGAAATTAAGGCAGAGGCAGCAAGGGTGGAGGCAGAGGCAGCTGCCCACAAGAGAGCTATAGAGGCAGAGGCAGCAAGGGTGGAGGCAGAGGAAGCTGCCCACAAGAGAGCTGTGGAGGCAGAGGAAGCTGCCCACAAGAGAGCTATGGAGGCCCAGAGGGAGGCCCAGCAACATGAACTGGCTGTTATGGAGTTGAAGAGACAAAATCCTCCACCTGCTGGCTCCACTTCCCCAAAAATCCATAAATGGGAGCGACTATGTCCACAGTATGATGAATCCAGTGATATTGCTGAATATTTCCTCACCTTTGAGAGACTATGCACTCTCCATACCATTCCTGAAGAACAAAAGATGACCACATTGGTAGCCAAATTGACTGGAAGAGCTCTGGATGTATTCAACAAGATGCCTATTGGGGAGGCTTCTGACTATGGTAAATTTAAGGATTTGGTTTTAAAGCAATTTCAAGTTACACCTGACACTTACAGAGTCAAATTTAGAACCCTTCAGAGAGGGCTTGGACTAAGTAATACAGCTTATGCACACCAGATAAAGGATCTGTTAAAGAAATGGGTCGACGGCAGGGGTGTAACTACCTTTGAAGGAATGATTGATTTAATGACTCAGGAACAATTCCTGAATATGACCAAGGATCATATTAAACAGTGGTTATGGGATAAGACAATGGACTCAGTCGAAAGTCTTGCTTCTTACACTGATCAATACGAACAGTCCCAGGCCGCCAGTGAGGCGGGGAAAATCAACACAAAACGGGTGGAGGGAGCAGAGGGAAAACCTCAAACCACACCCTACCACCAGGGGCAGCCCAAGGCCCCACCTACATCCCAAGTTAAACCCCAAACCCCTTATCGTCACACCACACCAGTCTCCAGCAACCCACCTCGCCCCGGTGATACCTTAGCAGGCCGATGTTTTAAATGTAATGAACTGGGACATATAAAGGCCCATTGCCCCAAGAACCCCAACCGATTACAGTTCATTACACCACAATCACACCAAAGATCCCCAGGCCCAGATGCCTCTCAAATACCCTTGGAGCGAAGGGAAACCTTGAGAGTGGGCGGAAAGGAGGTTATCGCGTGGAGGGACACTGGAGCACAAGTGTCAACTATCCACCAATCCCTAGTGGACCCCAGATTCATCAACCCAGAGGCGCCGGTGACAATCCAACCCTTCATGTCAAACTCTTTAACCTTGCCTACAGCCAAGTTGCCTGTCCAGTACAAGGGCTGGTCAGGAATGTGGACTTTTGCAGTCTATGACAATTATCCCATCCCCATGCTGCTGGGGGAAGACTTGGCCAACCATGTGAAGCTAGCCAAGAGGGTGGGAATGGTCACCCGCAGCCAGGCTAAGCAAGCTTTCACACCTATCTCTGTTCCTGACCCTTCCACCAGGGCCCCGTCTGTGTTACCCGAGACTCAGACAGAGGTGGTGGAACCGGATCTTCTGCCCACGAGTGCTACAGCCGTAGTTGATCCAGTCCCAGAACCGGAACTAGCAAAGCAACCAGCACCAGAACCCTTGCCAACACTGAGTACAGCGCTTGCAAACCCGTCTACAACTACAACGCCAGAGGGCACCAGCGAGCCTGAACTGGCAGAAGCAGCAAATAATCCTACCCAAGAGGCTCAGCCAGAGCCTGAAATACCACATAGTGCACCAGCGGAGAGCGGTTCACACTCAGCGGAAACAACCTCATCACCTACATCGCTTCCAGAGGGACCAAGCCCAAGTCCACAGTCCAAGGAGGAACTGATGTCTCCAGCATCAAGGGAACAGTTCCAGGCCGAGCAGGAAGCAGATGACAGCCTCCAGAAAGCTTGGGTGGCGGCACGGAGCACCCCACCGCCTCTCAGCTCTTCTAACCGATCCCGGTTTGTTGTAGAACAAGGACTTTTATACAAGGAGACTCTTTCTGGTGGACACCAGGAAGACTGGCATCCTCAAAGGCAGTTGGTAGTTCCAACTAAGTACCGGGTAAAGCTCTTAAGCTTAGCCCATGATCATCCCAGTGGCCATTCTGGGGTGAACAGAACCAAAGACCGGTTGGGGAAGTCCTTCCACTGGGAGGGAATGGGCAAGGATGTTGCTAATTATGTTCGGTCTTGTGAGGTGTGCCAAAGAGTGGGAAAACCCCAAGACCAGGTCAAAGCCCCTCTCCAGTCACTCCCCATAATTGAGGTTCCCTTTCAGCGAGTAGCTGTGGATATTCTGGGTCCTTTCCCAAAAAAGACACCCAGAGGAAAACAATACATACTAACTTTCATGGATTTTGCCACCCGATGGCCGGAAGCAGTACCCTTAAGCAACACCAGGGCTAAAAGTGTGTGCCAGGCATTAGCAGACATTTTTGCCAGGGTAGGTTGGCCCTCCGACATCCTTACCGATTCGGGAACGAATTTCTTGGCAGGGACCATGAAAAGCCTGTGGGAATCTCATGGGGTGAATCACTTGGTTGCCACCCCTTACCACCATCAATCCAATGGCCTGGTGGAGAGGTTTAATGGAACTTTGGGGGCCATGATACGTAAATTCGTAAATGAACACTCCAATGATTGGGACCTAGTGTTACAGCAGTTGCTTTTTGCCTACAGGGCTGTACCACATCCCAGTTTAGGGTTTTCACCTTTTGAACTTGTGTATGGCCGCGAGGTTAAGGGGCCATTACAGTTGGTGAAGCAGCAATGGGAGGGGTTTACGCCTTCTCCAGGAACTAACATTCTAGACTTTGTAAGCGACCTACAAAACACCCTCCGACACTCTTTAGCCCTTGCTAAAGAAAACCTAAAGGATGCTCAGGAGGAGCAAAAGGCCTGGTATGATAAACATTCCAGAGAACGGTCCTTCAAAGTAGGAGACCAAGTCATGGTCTTAAAGGCGCTCCAGGCCCATAAAATGGAAGCGTCATGGGAAGGGCCATTCACGGTCCAGGAACGCCTAGGAGCGGTTAACTATCTCATAGCATCCCCTACCTCAAATATGAAGCCTAAGGTATACCATGTTAATTCTCTTAAGCCCTTTTATTCCAGAGAATTAAAAGTTTTCCAGTTTACAGCCCAGGGAACAGATAATGCGGAGTGGCCTAAAGGCGGCTACTACGAAGGGAAAAGTGACGGTGGTGTGGAAGAGGTGAACCTCTCCACGACCCTTGGACGTCTACAGCGACGACAGATCAAGAGCTGATGCACTCTCCCGTGAAAGTTTCCCAGAATTAACTGGTTAAATCGTCCTTGAAATGTGGAAAATCTTGTAGTTTTTACATAATTAGTAGTATATGTAAAGGTGCATGTGTTTTATTAATCTGTTTATTCTAAAGTTCTAGGAAAAAAATCACAGCCAGTGCAGTCCAACACTGTCTGAGATTTGGGGGGCGTGTCATAAACAGATAGTTAAGGGTTAATGCCTCTTTTACCTGTAAAGGGTTAAGAAGTTCACCTAGCCTAGCTGACACCTGACCAAAGGAACCAATGGGGGGACAAGATGTTTCAAAAGGAAGGAGGGAAGTTCCCTTTGTCTGGGTCAGTTTCAGTTCTGGCCGGAGAGGAAAAGGAATCAGGAATCAAACAGGGTAGTGAGTATTTAGTGAAGGAATTAGCTTATGTTTCTTTTCTGTTTGTGACTTGTCTTGGGCATTATAGGTATAATCAAATTGGCTATTTTTTGATGTACTAAGAGTTTTGCCCAGGGGAACATCCTCTGTGTTTTAAATCTGTTGTCTGTGAGATCAGCTTGTATGCTATCTCCCAGAGGTTTTTCTTTTACCTTTCTTTTCTTTAATTAAAAGCCTTCTTTTTAGAGACCTGATTGATTTTTCCTTGTTTTAAGATCCAAAGGGGTTGGATCTGGGCTCACCAGGAATTGGTGGGGGAAAGGAGGGGGGATGGTTAATTTCTCCTTGTTTTAGATCCAAGGGTTTTGGATCGGTGTTCACCAGGGAATTGGTGGAGGAGTCTCTCAAAACTACCCAGGAAAGGGTTATAGTACTTGGGAGGGAAAGGGTTTTCGGGGAGAAGACAGAGTTTCCCAAATAACTCCAATATTTGGGTGGTGGCAGCATACTGATCTAAGCTGGTAATTAAGCTTATGAGTTCCCATGCAGGTCCCCACATTTGTACCCTAAAGTTCAGAGTGGGGGGGAAACCTATGACATGGGGTGATGGTCATTTTCAGCAGAGATCCCACCTGTACTAGTACTACTTCCAGAAACTGGGCCAAGCCTAAATCTTGTCACCAGAGAGACAAGAGCCATCACTTCTGGCAAGTCTTATCCTAGGAGATGAGTTTGCAAAATGGTCCATGGTTTGTGCTCCATGAAAAACTAGAGAGACTGGATTCTTTTTAATTAAGCAACTGATATTTGAGGAAGAGGAGTATACATTTGTCCACCTTCTTCAGAGAACTGGCAACTTCTAAAAATGTCGGTAATGGCATTCAAATGTTATGGCTGTAAGTGCCTAAGAAATAGCAGCAGAAGCAAAAGTAGCAGCAGCAATATCCTATTTTTAAAGATTTATGATTTTGACATTAAAATAAAAAAAAAAGAAAGAAAAATAATAACGTTCCCAACAAGCTGAGAATCTACACGTTTCTGCCCATCCTAGGAGATGGTATTGTGGTTCCTTGCATCTTTTGTCATTTTAAAAACCAAAAGTTTATGTAAACATTAGTCTCTCTATAAATGCTTCCATTAAAAGCTCAGTTTATAAACCCCTGCCACATCATATTTAACTTGATCAAAACCAAGACTTGAAAAATACACTCCAGTAGTGAAAGGGAAGCACAAGAAACTGTCATACTTTCCTGAACAATTTAAACTTTAATCTAAAACAAAAAGTAAGTTTCTAACCCTTACAGTCTTAAAAAGGTAACACAATCTGACCCTAATCTAAAGCAGTGTGTGCTATATCAATAAATATTTACTTATTTATCTTTATCCAACATACCCACTCAGCCCTTATGCCTACAAAGTCCCATAATTTTAAATTGAATAGAGTGTAGATGGATCATCTGATCAGTTAATTAGTACAAATTTAGTACAGTTTACTTACACTTAATTAGTAATAATTATGTAATATACAGTTACACATTAAAATATAAATGATTATATATTATATGTGTGCATGCACATAATGTTGGATTGATTTTCAAATGGTATTTTATTAAGGTTACAAAAATGTTAATCCCTTTTTTAATTTTTGTATATACCTATTGAGGAAGACGATGTATATATAACTACACACAAAAACGATGTTAAAAGAATATCAAGGTTGCAAAAATCAAGCACTCAAAAGTAAGGAAATGCCAGAATTAAGGTTGTCTGTGCAACCCTAAGTCACCTCCCATATGTGTATCCATTATGATACCGTCTTTAATAACAAGGTCACTTCCTCCCTCCGCTCCCCCTAGAACTCCTGCCTCATTCAGTGCACAGGACAGATGGTATTCACAGAACCAATAGCTATTCAGTATCTTGTTTTATCCTTATTTTTCAACGTGTGATTCTATGTCTTATTTACTGCACACTATTCAAACCTTGCTCTGAATACTGAGCTCCTCAGAGGCTTTTTCCATGGCACTCTTCACTAAAATATCTGAGTGCTTCCCAAACATTAATGAACTGTTTTGCATAACAACCCTGTGTGTGGTGAGGTGGTATGATCCCAATTTTAAAGATAAGGAAGTGAGGATCAAAGAGATTAAGGTCAGAACTGCTCTTTAATTTTGGTTGCCCAGTTTGAGATATCTAGGACTTGATTTTTCACTGTACTTAGCATTATATAACACTCTGTGTGTTCTAGCCCAGTGACTTCAGTTGCACCTATGAGTACTCATCCACAGATTTCAAGTCCGCCACCCAGAAAATGAGGAACACACAATAAGCGAGCACCTATGAAAAGTTTGGTTTAAGTAACTAGTTTAGCATCACACAAGAACTCTGTGGCAAAGGCAGGGAAATAATCCAGTTTTTAGAGCAGCATTCAACTGATTTAACCTAATTCCATCCTGTAGAACCATACTGATACCCACATGGTTCATCAACAGGGTTGGAACTCTTAGATCCACAGCACAGGCCTCTGCCACTTGAGCTAAAGAAGTAATTAAGAACAGTAGTAAGTTGTGTCATCCTCTGTGTGGATCAGCCTCTAGATCAGTGGTTTTCAACATGTTGTCCGTGGACCCATGGGAGTCCGCAGACTATGTCTAAGATTTCCAAAGGAAATCCAAAGCACCTCCATTTGAAATGTTTTAGGGGTTCGCAAATGAAAAAAGGTTGAAAACCACTGCTCTAGATCCATAGCTATTTGCTGACAGTGGAGACCCAAGAACCTTAGGTTCAATTCCAGATTCTGGAAGGGAGTATGTTCTTGTGAGCACACTCTTCTGCCCCATTCCCCTGCAAGTCTGACCATTTCTGACATTGCCTGCTCCAGCCTGTCCCAGTGCCAGTCCTGTCTCTCCCTCAACAACCCCCTCATGCTCCTTCTCCCAGTCTCATTTCACTGCCTCAGCTCCTTGTCCCAATCTATCTCCCCATCCTGGCTCAGTTCTTGTCCCATCTGCATTTCAGTCAGGCTGCTTCTGCCTCCATGCTGACAGTTCTGTTCTTAGTTCCAGAGCCCAGTGCCACAGACACCTCTAGCAGCCAGGAGCAGCAATTACAGGGAACGTTCTGCTAAGATAGCCTGCAGTCCTGGGCTTGGGCCTGATCAGTGCAGATGGACTCTGGATAATTTACCTGCCAAACTCTAGCAAGTTACTACTATACAGTAATTATTATTATATTAATTTGCTGTGGCAAATGCAATTTTTAAAAGGTTTATAACTTGGCCAAATTTGGGCAAACAGTCATACAAACACTAGATAGCCTGGTGTAAGGGACATGCTATCTTCCTGCTAAATTTCAACTCCGTGCTTCAAAGCATGGGGGCACTAGAGCATCTCAGTGAAAGAGTCATAAGAATTCAGTTGGTTTGTTTGTTTTCTTTTAACCATGGGCAAATATATATTCTTCCTCTAAACTTGTTCTCAGAAATCGTTGAATTGTTTTTGCTGAAACTTTAATCAAACTAGGGCTACCAACTTTGGTTGGACGAATTCCTGGAGGTTTCATCACATGACATTACCTTTAATTAAAGATTAATCTTTAATTCCTGGGGACTCCAGGACAATCCTGGAGGGTTGGCAACCCTAAATCAAACTCAACCTGAGGCAAACACCCAGCATAGAAAATTTCAGCCTGGACTGTTAAAGTTTGGCAAAGTTGTAAGCAACTGAAAAAGAGCATCTTATAATGGGACCTGCTGGGCAACTTTAATTATGGGGGGCACTACTAGTTCCATGTGTAACTATACAAACATACAACACAATAAATGGTAAGAAAGTTTAGGTTTTGTCATCAGAATGAAGGGGGGGAGGGGGAGAAACTTACTTTGAAATTGGATTTACACTGGCCTCAACAATTGCCAAAACTTTACAGTTTTTGATGTTTTCTGGAAACTCCTGTATGCCTGTTAAATAAAGAAAAGACAAACTATGTTAAGCTATTAGACTCAATCACAGGCAGAAAAATGTTTAATTTAAAACAACATTTAAAAAAGAACTAATTCGTTTAACAATTAATGCAGTGGTTCTCCAATTTTTCATTTTGAGGACCACTTCATATGAGAAATATCCTTTTTCATGCACTACCTTCTCTCACAATACCCATTTGATACCCACTATTTGTTTCTCAAAATGCTTCTTTCTGTGGTCTATCAGGAAAGGCTCCCACCAACACTCCAGAGAGCCACTGCAACAGTGATTTTCATGGATCAGTAAGGCAAATGAAGGGCCTGATCCAGAGCCCACTGAAGTCAATGGCAGCCTTTGGGTCAGCCTTCAATCATCAATTACACAGATATACATTTTCAGTAACAATGTGCTCTCCCTCTCCCCCACCAAATTTAGACAGACTATAGATCAAGCCCACCTGATGTGTTTATGTGGCATGCAAGACATGTTCAGATTATGCAGAATATAAACTTCATTCCTTTAAAAAAGTAAGAGTCTAGCCTTCATGGTTGCAGAGAACTTCCCAATGTTAATTAAATGTAATTGATGCTGTTGTCTTCCTAACTCTGCAAACAGCCTGAAACAATGATAGGCTTTGTTTTCACTGCCCAGAAAAGTGTTTTTTTCCCCCACAGGATAACATGCATTAACTAGTCCACCATAAAATCTTAATGGAGACATGGCACAGTAGTTTTACTATGAGGTAAATTAAGCAAGGCCAATCACAGGTGGGGATATAGCATTAGCCTCACCTAGCTACCTTTCATTAAAGTTTTTATTAAAACTACAGTGCTTTGACTCCAACAGGATTTTACAATGGGACAGCTAATGCAGATTAGTTATCCCACTGTAAAAAAACAACACCTGCTGCAGTGAAGGTAGCCTCAGAGGTGGGAACTTTCCTACCTTCTATTAATCTCACTAGGATGGTAACTCTAAAGCCCAATTATGACTCTTCAGTGTCAATGTAATCTTGCTCACCCCAAGGCAAGATTAACAGTCCTGTTTCTCAACCCTAGGTTCAGCAAAGAGGGTTACCATTCCTCAGCACACACCACCCTCAGCCTCAAATTAATTTATACCAGTAAGACAGACAAGATGTAACGTTTGTTGGGTAGACCAAAATATTTACAACATACAATATACATAATCACAAATGATCATGTTAGCAAATGCAATGTGGAGAGTAGGAGTGAAGCCTGGGGAGAGATGGGAAATAACTGCTGCAGGGCAGGAAATGCTCAGGGGTGAAGAGAGAGGAGAAAGAGGGAAAGAAAAAGGGTGGGGAAGGAATAGAAAAAAAGGGATACCTTTGCGATGGTCTAAAAGTAAGTATTTTCTCACTGAGTGACTCTGAATGCAACAATAAAGTATTGAACAAACAGCTAAATATTCAGCAAATCTCTCATTCAAATCAGTGGTAGTCCAGGTGTAGATTCAGGGTAATACTGTCACAGATCCACAGGAATAGTGCTATGGCCCCAGATTTTACTCCTTGGGGAATTCTGCGCCACTGCACATGCACAGAATTCATGTCCCACACAGATTTCTTTGCTTCCCTGCAAAACAATGACTCTCTGACAGGGAAGCAAAGGGAAGCTGCAAGAACAGTCATGCGCCACGCTCAAGCAGCACAGGTGCATTTTTTTGGGTGCCCAGAGCAGCCAGTGGAGTGGTAAATCACTGGAGGAGCGGGGTTGGGGAAGCCTCGGCCAGTGGCTCCTACTCTGTGCCAGGTTCAGCTACTAATCCTGTCCTGGCTGGGCTGGAGAGGACAGAATTTCCTCTTTCCCGGTAAGGAGCGGCCAGGGCTGGGTCAGACCCACTCCCAGAAACCTCTCCAGTTGCAGGAAGTGCTGAAACCCCCAGCCCCGCTTCCTGCCCCCATCGCTCCTCAGCCACGAGGAGGAGGGGTCACTGTACAGGGAGCTGCTCCCCCATCTGCCCAATCCCCATTCATCCAGACCCACCTTGTACCCAAATTGCCCTGCCAAGCCTCACCCCCTGCACCCAGCACCCCCCCACTGACCCCACATCCCGACAAGCCTTACCCCCTGCACCCAGACCACCCCCTGCACTTGAACCCCCACCCCACCTGCACCTGGACCACCCTGACTAGCCACCTGCATTCAGACTCCCACCCCACCAAGCCAGCACCTGGGACCCCCCCCGCTGAGCCCTCCAAACCAAGACCACCACCCCTGCTGAGCCCCAACCACCTTCACCTGGATCCCCCTGTGGAGTCCCATTGTGTCCCTCCCAACAAACCCCTGTTTATCCTGATCTCCCTCACACCCAGGCCCCCCACCCTCACACCCAGATTGCCCCACACAGAACCCTATCACCCCACACCTGGATCTCCCTACACTAAGCCCTCCATATTTGGATCCCGCTGGGCTGAGCCTGCCTGCCTACAGCTCATGTGCTTGGCACAGAGGGGCAGGGCCCCCGGGTGTTTCTGGACAGTCCTGGTCCTTGCGGGGAGGCGGGGGGGGGGGGGTGATCTCCTACACCTCTGTGCAGTCAGTGGCTTGTGCTCCCCGCTGCCATTCTGGAGCCTCCACATTTATTTACTGACAAATAAAATTGGCAGAATTTTGAAGAATTTTCAAATAGTGTGTGCAGAATTTTTATTTTTTTGACGCAGAATGCCCTCAGGAGAAAGCTTTGGAACAGTCTCTGGGAGGATCCCTTCAGTATGCCAGACTCCACAGGGGGTACCACTCCTTCACTGCCTCCTTAGACTGGACCCCTAGGCCTTTAGCACACCTGCTTTACACTGTGAGCTCCATTCTGCGAGTATACTGAGACAGACCCTCGAGGGAGGCTTAATCTTAGTGAGCAACGCACCTCCACAAGCATCTGCAGTGACACTCAGTCAGTGATGTCAAACAGTAAGGTATATTAGTTGACTAGAACACAGTATAGGAAGACCTTGGATAGCATAGAGAAATGAAGGTTACAGTAGAGTACATTCTAGTTAACCAGAGCTCAAAGCTCTCTCCCTCTGTCAGTCAGTCTGACCTCCTCAATCAGACTTCCCAGTGAGCATCCCCCTGACTCCTCCAGCAGCCAATACTTAACTCCCACCTCACCAGTCCTTAATCTCTAAACTGGGGAGATGTGGCTCTGCCTCCCTGCTGAGAGGCGGGGAGTCTAGATCTCTCTCTGGGTCATTGGTTACTAGGTGCAGGGGCAGGGCAATCGGGGTGGCCACTGACAGCTCCAGCAGGGCCGTAAACCAGTGCTGGCGGGGCCAAGTTGGGGCGATCAGAATGATTATTGCTTTGTTCCTGCAAACTTTGATGAGGACTCTGTGGATGAGTGGGAGCGGTGGAAAGGCGTACTTCAGACTCCCACTCCAAGGGATCGCGAAGGCATCTGCGACTGAGCCCAGACTGTGGTTCTGGAAGGAGCAAAACTGTGGACATTGGCTGTTGTCCTTGGTGGCAAACAGGTCCTTTTGGGGAAACCCCCACTTTTGGAAGATCGATTGCAAGACATCCGATCTCATCGACCACTCGTGCATGCGGTACGACCTGCTGAGGCGGTCCGCCAGTTCGTTTCGCTCTCCCGGGAGGTATGACGCTACAAGATGGATGGAGCGGGCTATACAGGAGAAGAGCCTCTCGGCAGAGAGGAGAGGAGCGGGCTCCGCCCTGCTTGTTTATATAAAACATGGTGGTGGTGGTGTCTGTCAGAACTGTCACGCTGTGCCCTTCTAAAGCAGCATGAAAGATTTGGCAGGCTAGACGAGCCGCCCTGAGCTCCTTCACATTGATGTGGAGCAGCCTCTCATCTCTGGACCACAAGCCTTGCGTCCTTAGATCCCCTAAGTGGGCTCCTCAGCCGAGGTCTGACACGTCTGTCAGCAGCGTCAGAGCTGGCTGCGGTGCTGTGAAGGGGATACCCTCACATACTACCGGCTGATTGAGCCACCATCGCAAGGAGTCCAATACTTGGGCAGGAACTGTCACGACAAGGTCTAGGGGATCTCTGCCCGGGCAATACGATCGGGCTAGCCACGCCTGTAGAGTCCTGAGCCGTAGCCGAGCGTACTTGACTACGTGAGTGCACACCGCCATGTGTCCCAGGAGCTGCAGGCAGCATCTGGCCGTGGTTGTGGGGAACCTTACCATCGAGTCTATGACACGCTGGATGGCCAGAAATCTGGATTCTGGGAGGCTCGCTGGTGCCTGTACTGAGTCCAGCACTGCCCCGATGAACTCCAGCCTTTGCGTAGGTATCAAGGAGGACTTGGGCACATTGACTAGAAGAAATTACAGGCCATGGGCCATATAATCAACTGAGATCCAGGCCCTTTGCAGCACTCAAGTGCCTCAAAAGGGACAGACTTTGGCCATAAAAAGCCAGTCAGGAATTGCCCTGGTGCAGAAGGCCTCCTCACCGCTATAAAGAAGACTGATGCAACTCCTGGTGCCAGCCCCATCCTCCCACACCTGCATAGCAGTTGTATCAGCTGTAAGGAGGGAGCATGGCTTCTCCATCACACATATTCTCTGATGGCATAGGTTCCCTATTGGACAGAAGTTAGAGCAACTCTTCAGCTACTCTAATCCTCAGCAGGGCTAGAGCAAACTGGCTCTCAGAATCAGGGAGCCATAGTTGGCCTCCCCTCCTTTCTTCCAAAGAGGAAAATCGGGTCCTATATCTTTTTGGGAATAAGTGATCCATTTTGTTTGCAAATCACATCATACCAAATTTTGCAAAGACACAGTGCTGTTTCTTTCTAGTGTAAATTCTCCCTAATTGAAACACTTGAAATAAAAGCTGTGCATGGTATCCTGATCAGGAAACAGAACATACAAAGGTGGATTTGAAAAACACTCAGCCAGACTGCATCCTTTGTTAAACTAGTGAAAATCCAGAGCAAATTGAAATTTCTCCAGATTTAATCTAGTGTAAATGAGAGCAGAATCTGACCCAAATCTTTAAACAAATATTGGCAAAAGTAAGTTAAAAATATACATTGTTGAGATTCAGAAAGGTTATTTATGTTAATAGGACAGGCAACTACTATATTAACTGGATAGCATCCTTATCCAGTTATCAGCGTATGATTGACAACTAAGTTATTAATGGTTCATTAAGTCATATCTGATAGTTAACAGTCACAAAATGTTATGGCAAATGTGAAAAACAATGTGTGGAAAATATTTGATTAAAAGAAAAGCCACACATGGCCATACAAAAGTACAATAGATATAAAACCTATTATATTAATAATAAAATAAACATGCTGAACTGCATGTTTAATATTAGAGTACACTGCTTGTATTAAGGAAAATATGACAAAAGACTTGTTAAACTTTCATATGAAACTGGTGATGAACACCTATAAAAACAAATAAAATGCATATATAGTAACATCTACTAAGGAAGAGTAAAGTATCAACATAAATTTGCTCTCAAGAACAGCCAAGTAGATATCAAGTATCCAAATATAGAAATGTTAATCCACTGCGCTCGATATATAAAACAGAAGGCTCTGCAGTAGCCTTATGTTTGATTATGCCTTTGGCAAGAGGCATTAAAAGCATCACTGTCACTAATCTTATCCTCTTGTGTGTTTTACACAATTTATTTGCTTAGTGAAGACTAAGTTATTTCTTATCTGTGAGAACAAGACTCCTTTTTCCATCAAAGTGTGGCTCTGTAAAGTAATCAAAGGGGAAAATATATTTAGAGATGATTGGAAGAGAAAAATGTTTGCTGTGCAGTAAAATTTACTGGCTACAGGGACAAAGTCTTGATTTTGTGTATATACACCACAGACCAGATCTTCAGCTGGTGTACATAAACTTTAATGGTGCTACAGTGAGATATGCCAGCCAAGGATCTGGCTTTACATTCAGTTACAAATAAAGAACAGAAGAACTCCTACAGGTAAATTCATATTAAATCAATAACTAAGAACAATATGAATAACAAACAACTCATATACTAGAAGTCTGACACTGAAGTTGATCAGCAGTTAATGCCTCCAGACATATACCATGTTACCTGCTAAAAGATGTCTACCAGTCTCATTCAGTACTTTTACATAGATAAAAGCTGTCATTCAAAGCATAAAACTTCATAAAAGTGGGAATAAGGGACGTGAGTAATGAAAAACAAACCTATTTTGCCTGCTGTGTTGCAAGTACTATGGATTCTAAAGACTATTTCTGGAAGTGAATTAAATGACCCTGTTCTGTGTCTCAGTGGCTTTAGCCATCAGGAAGTAGGAAGCAATATTTATCAATCAACTGTACCAAAGCCCCAGGCCACCCTCTTTCCTTCTGCTGTTTACCTCCCACATGCTAGAAGCATAGAGTTGCAGTTACTTCTGTCCTTTCTCTTTGCTATCCCTTCTTTCATCTCTCCTTCTAGCAAGAAAACAGAAACTGAAATGAAGGATACAAAGAAGGAAAAGTAGAAGGATAAACACAAATGGGCAGGGGAGAAAGCCTGGAGAAAGAAAGAGAGATGAGAGAAGAGGGTCAAGAAGGGCAGTAAGCAAGATGATTCATTCTATCTATCTCTGCTCTTCCTTCTGTCCCTAGTGGCCAGAGTTCCAAAAATTGTTGTTCTCCACCTTCTAGGTCAGGGGTAGGCAACCTATGGCACGTGTGCCAAAGGCGGCACACGAGTTGATTTTCAGTGGCACTCACACTGCCCAGGTCCTGACCACGATCCGGGGGGCTCTGCATTTTAATTTAATTTTAAATGAAGCTTCTTAAACATTTTAAAAACCTTATTTACTTTACATACAACAATAGTTTAGTTATATATTATAGACTTAAAGAAAGAGACCTTCTAAAAATATTAAAATGTATTACTGGCTCGCGAAACCTTAAATTTGAGTGAATAAATGAAGACTCGGCACACCACTTATGAAAGGTTGCCGACCCCTGTTCTAGGTTGATCACTAGGTATTCAGAAAGTAACCCCTTATCTCCCCAGAGAACTGGTGATCCTCCTGGCTTTGAGAATTGCTTGTCATTAAACTTCATTTTCTAATCACCAATTCCACAAACGGAAGCTGAGAGTTGAAAGTCAATTTTTTCCTTTCCTCATGCAAGGAATAGAGATTCTGTTACACCTATATAATCTCTACTGTCTTTAACGGGGTAGTTTTAGTGCATCTCAGGGTTTCAAATTTGTCTCTCCCACAGCTAGGGTTGGATTGAGGCAATCTGGGGCCCAAAGTATACCATGACACAAAGCCTCACCATGGCCTAGCACACCACTTGGCGTGGCAGTCGCTGGGGGCCGCCTCCTCTCCCAGAGAGACAAGGACACTGGCATGGGACCCCTTTCTTCCTACCAGAAGCAGCAGCAAGAGCCATCTCTGCCTCCCTCAGAGTGAATTCTAAATTCAGAAAAGTGTGTATGTGCTCTTCCAGACTGTATCTGCATAGGTGGGTGGGTGGAGGATAAGCCAGGCCCAATGGAAGAGCAGGTACACACTTTGAGTACTTTTGAAAATCCCATACACCATGCTTAAGTGCCTTAATAATGCTCAGCTCACTTTGAGTAGAAATTGAACCTTCCCCCCACCCACCCACTTTTCTCCAGTTATGCATACAATCCTCTGTTGGAGTGGTGCTGGCAAGGGCCCCCAATGCAACAGATCTTGGAGTCAACACTCTATTGAGATGAACAGGGCTGTTCAACCCTTTCAGAGCTATTGTTCCAGACTTATTACAGACTCAAGATAGGTTTCACTGCATTGGTGTTACACTGATCATGTTTTCATGTTTTACGTAACAATCATAAGAGCTAGAGATTTACCTTTTTTTAAAAAGAAAACCAATGCTAATGTAAATCACATGACTCCATGAGCCACAGACCAAGGCATGGATCCATAGTATTTATGCCTTAATCTAGCTCTGCCTTTAGCCACAGAGCACAAAGTCTTTGACACCTACAGTATGTCCCATCAGTTCATGTTCTGAGCTCGAGAGATGCTGCCAATTGATACAGTTGCTTTACTGGTAAGAATCCCAGCAATTTGGGTCCTCACTGTTTGAATACAGTTGGTCACAGAATATGCACTTGTGTGCGTCTCAGGAAAAAAAACCCTGTGCCTTGAAATCTGTGGAAATACTCTACTTGTATCAAGAAGAACAACTCAGATAGCTAGAGCTCTCATTTGTTATAGATTGAAATGTAGTACATAAATGTACCAGCCACAGGCACCTATCACTGGTAATCCAACAACTAGTATTATCATTAAAATATAGAGCCAATATTCTTCATCTTGCCGGAATCAAAAGGTAGGAATAGTAACTCCATCTTCAAGAAAAAAGTCCAAAGTCTCAGCAGGCAGGCAAAAGACAGAAGCCAAAAATCCCTTTAAAGAAACAAACACTAACTGGTACTGAATGCAGTGGGATTATAAATAAGATTAAGATTCTGTCACAGGTATTTTTAGTAAAAAAGTCAGGGACAGGTTGAGGGCAATAAACAAAAATTCATGAAAGCCCACAACCTGTCCCTGACTTTTACTAAAAATATCCCAGAGGGGAGGGAAGGCAAACAGAGCACTGCTGGGGCTTGCAGCTGCTCCAGCCCTGCCACTGCTCCTGCGACAGGGGCTGACCGCTGCTGCTCCGGGGCTGGCCACCAGCCAGCTATTCCGGCAGTCTCAGGGCTGACTGCTAGCCAGCTGTTCTGGTGGCCACTGCTCCAGCAGCCCCAGGGCTGACAGCTGCTCCAGCCCTGTCCCAGAAGTAGTCACAGAGGTCCCAGAAAGTCACAGAATTCATTAACTCTGTGACAGAACTGCATCCTTACTTATAAAATATGCCACTTATGCTTTTGTGGGGAAGGAGGGTTCATGTTCCACTTGTAGTCATACATGCAGCTATTTGAAGGATTGAGTATCAAAACATAGTACACAAGGGCAATGCTACTCTTGATTATTCTTCTGGAGATGAGTTAAACAGCATTCATGCATAATTAATTTTTCATTCTGATGATGAGCTTAAACCTCAAAAAAAATATATTTTGTTGCACCTAGAACATTAACAATTGGCTCTATTTACAACTTCTTTAATTTCTTGAGAGGATACTAATGTAGATCTAATCCTTACACAAAAAGTTTGAGATCTCTCTTACCCAGAGCCCAGTTCTGCAAGATGCTAATTTCATACAAACTTGTCTTCTACTATGCCTGAAGGAATTCAATCGATACTCCTATAAAGGCCATCAACGTTCTCAACAATTGTACGTATTATAGAAATTCAGATCAGAGTGTGATGAAGGAACAAAACCTTGCTAAAATATTACATCTTCTGCTATGCCAATTATGTTGCTGTTCACAAGGCCCACAGCAGAGTCCAGCGCCCTCAGAACAAACAACAAAACCAATCTGCATGGTGTCTTTCTTAGTCAGCAAAGCTGAAACTTTGTATATCCTATTGTGTACATGTCATAAAAGCATAAGTAGAGGAAGAGACCTATAGGAACATCACTTAAGAGCCTGGAAATATGGAAATCTGATACTAGGAAGAGAGCTACACGTGTGATAATGATGATACTTCTAAGACAGGGGTGGGCAAACTTTTTGGCCCGAGGGCCACATCGGGGTTGCACAACTGTATGGAGGGCCGGGTAGGGAAGGCTGTGCCTCCTCAAACAGCCTGTCCCCCACCCCCATTGACCCCCTCCCAGATCCCGCCCCCCTCAGAACCCCCAACCCATCCAACCCCCCCACTCCTTGTCCCCTGACTGCCCCCTCCTGGGACCCCCACCCCCCTATCCAACCCCCCTGCTCCCTGACTGCCCCGACCCCTATCCACACCCCTGCCCCCTGAGAGCCCCCCCGGGACTCCCACCCCCTATCCAACCGCCCTCTGCAGTGACATGAGGACAGTCTCTATTTCCTCACTGGCTTCGTTTTCACCATTCACATTAAACAGTTACAATAAGGACAGAATGAAAATGGTACTACTGCACCCCAAAACCTTTAACAAATCTCAAACTTAAAATCTGCAGCATGAACCTGATAAAAGGTTTAGAATACCTGACCTTGAAGAAAGGTTCAAAAAACTGGGCACGTTTAGTTTTGAGAAAAGACTATGAGGGGGTTGGGTGGTAGAGTAGAAAGAGATCTGATAACAGTCTTCAAATAAGTTAAGGACTGTTATAAAGTGATCAGTTCTCCATGTCCACTGAAGGATAGGACAAGAAGTTCTCAGCTTAATCTGCTGAAATAGAGATTTAGGTTAGATATTAGGAAAAGCTTTCTAATAGGGCTGTCAATTAATCAGTTAACTCATGAGATTAACTCAAAAAAATTAATCGCAATTAAAAAAGATAATTGCGATTAATCACAGCTTTAATTGCACTGTTAAACAATAGAATACCAATTGATATTTATTAAGTATTTTGGATGTTTTTCTACATTTTCCAACATCTTGATTTCAATTACAACACAGAATACAAAGTGTACAGCCATCACATTATTTTTATTACAAATGTTTGCACTGTAAAAATGATAAAAGAAATAGTATTTTTCAATTCACCTCACACAAGTACGGTAGTGCATTCTCTTTATCATGAAAGTGTAACTTACAAATGTAGATTTTTTTTTTGTTACATAACTGCACTCAAAAACAAAACAATGTAAAACTTTAGAGCCTACTTCTTTAGAGTCTAAAGTCCTACTTCTTGTTCAGCCAATAGCTAAGAGAAAAAAAGTTTGTTTACATTTACGGGAGATAATGCTGCCTGCTTCCTATTTACAATGTCACCTGAAAGTAAGAATAGGTGTTCGCATGGCACTTTTGTAGCCGGCATTGCAAGGTACTTACGTGCCAGATATGCTAAACATTTGTATACCCCTTCATGCTTCGGCACCATTCCAGAGGACATGCTTTCATGCTGATGACGCTCACTGAAAAAATGTGTTAATTAAATTTGTGACTGAGCTCCTTCGGGGAGAATTGTATGTCTTCTGCTCTGTTTTACCCACATTCTGCCCTATATTTCATGTTATAGCAGTCTTGGATGATGACCCAGCACATGTTGTTCGTTTTAAGAACACTTTCATTGCAGATTTGACAAAACGCAAAGAAGTTACCAATGTGAAATTTCGAAAGATACAGCACTCGCTCAAAGTTTAAGAATCTGGGGTGCCTTCCAAAATCTGAGAGGGATGAAGTGTGGAGCATGCTTTCAGAAGTCTAAAAAGACCAACACTCTGATGCGGAAACAACAGAATACAAACCACCAAAAAAGAAAATCAACCTTCTGCTGATGGCATCTGACTCAGAGGATGAAAATGAACATGCATCGGTCTGTACTGCTTTGGACTGTTATCGAGCAGAACCCGTCATCGGCATGGACACATGTTCTCTGGAATAGTGGTTGAAGCATGAAGGGACTTATAAATCTTTAGCGCATCTGGCATATAAATATCTTGTAACATTGGCTACAACAGTGTCATGTAAATGCCTGTTCTGACTTTTAGGTGACATTGTAAACAAGAAGGGGGCAGCATTATCTCGCACAAATGTGAATATACTTGTTTGTCTGAGCGACTGGCTGAACAAGAAGTAGGACTGATTGGACTTGTAGTCTCTAAAGTTCTACATTGTTTTGTTTTTGAATGCAATTATTTTTGTACATAATTCTACATTTGTAAGTTCAACTTTCATGACAAAGACTGCACTACAGTACTTGAAATGAGGGAATTGAAAAATACTACAGTGCAAATATTTGTAATCAAAAATATAGAGTGAGCACTATACACTTTGTATTCTGTGTTGTTATTGAAATCAATATATTTGAAAATGTAGAAAACACCCAAAAAATTTAAATACATGGTATTCTATTATTGTTTAACAGCATGATTAATTGTGCGATTAATCGCGATTAATTTTTTTAATTGCTTGACAATCCTACTTTCTAACTCAGGGGTGGGCAAACTTTTTGGGCCGAAAGCCACATCTGGGTGGGGAAATTGTATGCAGGGCTGGGACGGGGTGTTGGGGTGTAGGAGGTGGGTGCGGTGTGCAGGAAGGGGCTCAGGGCAAGGGATTGGGGCAGAGGAGGGGTGCGGTGTGTATGAGGGGGCTCAGGGCAAGGGGGTTGGGGTGTAGGAGGGGGCTCAGGGCAGGGGTGCAGAAGGGGTGTGGACTGCGGCAGGGGGCTCAGGGCAGGGGGTTGGAGTGCAGGGTGCAGCATGGAGCTCAGGGCAGAGGGTTGGGGTGCAGGAGGGGTGCGGGGTGTACGAGGGGGCTCAGGGCAGGGGTGCAGAAGGGGTGCAGACTGCGGCAGGGGGCTCAGGGCAGGGGGTTGGAGTGCAGGGTGCAGCATGGAGCTCAGGGCAGAGGGTTGGGGTGCAGGAGGGGTGCGGAGTGTACGAGGGGGCTCAGGGCAGGGAGTTGGGTGCAGAAGGGGTGCAAGGTGCAGGCAGGGGGCTTAGGGCAGGGAGTTGGGGGGCGGGGTGCAGTAGGGGTTCGGGCTCCGGCCCCGCTTACCTAAAGCGGCTCCGGGGTGGCAGCGGCACGCACCGGGGCCAGTGCAGGCTCCCTGCATGCCTGCCCTGTCCCCGGCCCCGCGCCACTCCAGGAAGCGCTGCGGCCCCTGGGGAACGGGGGATCTTGCCACGCCTCCAGGTACCTCCCCCGAAGCGCCCATTGGCCGCGGTTCCCCGTTCCCAACCAATGGGAGCTGCAGGGGGCGGTGCCTGGAGCCAAGGGCAACGCACGGAGCCCTCTGTCCCCCCCCTCCCCCCGCCCGGGAGGCCGCAGGGAAGTTGTGCCGGCCGCTTCTGAGAGCGGCACGGGGCCCATGGTGCCACGGGAGGGGGGGGGGGGCAATCTCACGGGCCGGATCCAAAGCCATGAGGGGCCGGATCCAGCCTGCGGGCCGTAGTTTGCCCACCCCTGTTCTAACTATAAGGATAGTTAAGCTCTGGAATAGGCTTTCAAGAGAGATTGTGGAATCCCCATGACTGGAGGTTTTTAAGAACAGGCTGGACAAACATGTCAGGGATGGTTAAGGTGTACTTGATCCTGACTCAGCATAGGGCTGAACTAGATGACCTCGTCAGGTCTCTTGAAGCACTACAATTCTATGATCCTGTTATTGAGTGTGTGCAAGCTACTGTGTCAACACCACCACCCAACAGATCTGGCAAAAAGGTAATGACAGTCTATGAGCCCTATGGGTTCAAGCACGACTGGATGTCCTGTTAGTGCCTACTGCATTTCCTGAGTGACCCAGGAACAGTATTTAAGGCCTAAGGAAAACACGTAGAGGCTGTCTGTGCAAGCTGGCGGCTCCCCAGCTTGCTGCTGCAACAGACCCTTCTGTGTGCTTCTGATACCTTGCCTTGCTCCTAGTTCCTGACCCCAGCCTTGCTCCTGATACCGTGCCTCATTCCTGGTCCTGGTTTTTGGTCCCCTGCTCTGCTCCTGTCATCTTTCGCCCTGCCTCTGTTCCATTCACTCTACCTCAGCTGACTGACTTGGTTCTAACCCGGTGAAGCTCCTAACCCTGATTCCCAACTGATTCTATGGCATGATAATAGTATGAACTGCTGCTTCTAGCCTTAACAAGGTTTAGTCCAGATGGTCATCAAGCCCCCTTCAAGCCAGGACTCGGCTTCGATCCACATCTTATACCCAAGATCTTGACATTACAAGTTTTATTAAAAATGACACATTATGCGCTTGCAACACTAACAGACCCAAGGTTCAAGATTCTCTAACTTCCTGAACTTTTCTGAACTTAGGTGCACATGAAGGACAGAATAGTGTTAGCAGAGCAAACATTTTTGTTCAGTTAAGCACTGCACAAAACGTAGTTGTTCCAACAATTTCTACTTCCTTGTTTCCTCAGTACATTTCCTAGCAGTCCTGCTACTCAAAATTTCAAAAATCTACCTTTGATGAAATGACAGATTTTTGCTCTGCAAATCCAGCCACAGGTATAGCATTACATGCCTGCAATAGTGTGCTTATACTTCAATTAACCACGTAAGGATATTAAACACCTGATGTAGTAAGTGAAGGCCCTGATAAAGGCCCAGTATGAGGCCTGAGGCCTGAACTGAAGTAATGGTCAAGACTTTGCTAACATAAAGCAAAGTTAAGCTGTAAGCCAGAGGCAGGCCCTGCTCACAGAAGCTGGCAAGGAAAGGGCTGATGCTGCAAGAAGATACATACCTAAAAGGTACGGAACACTAGATATCAGAATGTATACATTCCACACAGATAACATGGAACAGGCCAACCCATCCCAATGACAGGGGCAAAAGGGTAAAATGATGGATAGAGTTGTTTTGATTGAACCAATCTGTACAAGGTGAGAGGCGGCACCTTGGTAGGGTTGTACCTTGCTGCGTAGAGGGGTTGCACCTCAATACGTCAGGAGTGATGTGTAACTTGTTTGTACCTGTGTATAAGAATGTATCCCTGGGGTGGTGTCTTTGTCCGGCCGTAGGGGGAGTGGAAAGTCCCGCCACTAAGCCGGGTCCTTGCCAAGAGGCACTTTCTCGTAGTATGCCCTGAGTTAGGCTAAGAAACCTACAGGGAACTGCAATTGTGTCCGAGGTCGCAATAAACCTAGTCGACGTGACTTTGCATCTTACTGGACTCTGTGGTTATTGGGGGTTCTCTTCGGGTTTGCTGGGTCAGCTATCTGCGCAGAGCTGGGGCAGCACACAGAGGGAACACACACACGCAGCCGAGTGATGTCAACAAAGGAGAAAGCAGAGCACCACACCGGTAGCATCTGACAAGACCTGTCCAGTTCAATACTATTAAGAAATCAAATCATGGTCACCTTCTCTTAGATTGCAAAATTATCCACTAACAAGTATATTCTGAGTAGATGTTTAGCATGACAGATGTGAGCTAAATAGGCCAATCTGACCTAAGCCTATGCAACACAAGAAAATAGAAGAAGTTTTTGTAACAACCTTTAATTGTATTGCTTAAGAGAGCTCTGTTGCCAAGAAGTGACTTTTTACCAAGCTAAAATAGTAAAGTTCCCCTATGTTGCCAGCAAGGCCCAGAATATTTTTTTTAATGCTGAGTGAAAATATGCATGACTGGAAGTATGCATGAATATTAAGAACAACAATAATAGCCATTGATCCTGCACAAAGCATGTAGAAGCCTAAGAAGGAATGTGACCAGCTGCATCTCTTAACTGGCACCCCAAATTTAAGAGATGTGTTTTCAGCACTTCTAAGTCATCCCCTACTGATTCCATGTTTTTTGTATTATCAGGACACCTGTACTTGCAGTTGGTGGTATATAGTATCATAGAACTGTCAGTAAAACACTTTTCAGATGATCTAAAAGTCAGCTTGCTCACCCCACAACTCTGAGTGGATCATGTTACTGGGGTAGGAGGCCTGTAATCTCAATTGCTCTGAAGATTTCCAGTGAGTTGTCATGGGGTGGAGTGACCCAGAAGTTGCAACTTTAAAGATCGAAGTAAACATGGAAGAAGGTGTGTCTTATGTCCTGAAGCTAGCTGAAGGAAGGAGGAGACCAAGACTTCACAGGCCATGCTAGCTGGTCTAGCCAAGAGCCCAAGAAAGCCCATCGGCATGAGATACCAACCAGTTGACACCACCTGATCCTTGAACTGCAGTCCTAGCCCTGAAGCTAAGACCATGCAAGCTGAAGAGATTTCTTTTTTGAGTAACACTTTTTTTTTCTTTAGTGGAGACATCCACAATATTATTTATTTTTCCTCTGCACTTTTTAAAGTGTGAATGAGTGTGTGAATATCAAAGAAATAGCATGTGTATATTTAGATTTTAAGTAAATCCTACTTCAAAGCACTTTGTGTTATCCTGGGCCATAAGAATGCTGCAGAAACTGTTGTATGCAATAGCCATGCCGGACCCAGGATATTAGAGAGACAAGTTAGTCCACTAAAAGATATTACCTCACACTCTCTGCCCATAAAGGGGCAGTTAGAGGTGGTCAACCATGCTGTATCACAGTGAATAAATCAGATGGGGAAAGAGCTAATGGTGAAAATCACCTGGTAATATGCAGCTTTGAAGGGAACTCAGCATTATTTCCAAGGGCAGGGAAGTAGATGGTGTCTCCTTAAGTTTCCAGTGATACCAGTTAATCAAGCCTTATGCTAACTTCATGATTTAAATCTCGATTGTGCTAATTTAATGCTTTGGTCAGTTGCTGAATCCATTCCATATGGTCATCAATTGGTTAATTTATTAACTCAATTTCAGTTGTAACTCCAATTCGCTAATTGTATTGCTAATTCTTAGATAAATAGAAAGATTTTTAGTATTTAGTTTTAGTGACAAGTTTAAGTGACTACGTTTGTTTTTACTAATTTCACAATAAAACCAAAAAACAATTAATACCTTTATCCCACACAAAAATAAGAGACCAGGATCCAGATTTCTCCCTAAACATGAGCATATGATGTTTTTGAAAGTGAGCTGAACAAAATTTAATTTCACAAGTGTATTCTGGATGGAGACACTGAGTCACTGTGTAATGAAATTGGCAACAACAAGATATGTTACTCATAAGGTCCTTACTCCCCCAGGAAGGCAGAGACTGAGGCAATGGCAGCAACAGCAGCAGCAGAGCATGGGGAGTGTCACGCCATCAGAGACTCAGGACATTCAGGTTGCTTTCAGAACCTCCGATGTCCGCATGCAAAACTGAACTGTATGTGAAAGTAGAAGGGGCTAAAAAGCGTTTTCCTGGCGATTAGAGAGGGACATTTAAAGGAATTAGAAGAAACCAAAAAGTAGCGGTAACAAAATAGGAAGGGTTAAGAACAAAACTAAAATATGTGGGATTTGCAGAGTGGAAGGAGGACATGCTGGATTAGCACTGGTAGAGATAGTTGGGTGAGGCCCCTGGAGAGAGAAATGGGCCAGGGCAATATATGTAACTATGACAATATTTTGCTTATATGTTGTTTGTATGTTACTGTTAGTCTAGGCTCTTTAACTGCAGGGTCTGTGTTTTGTTTATCCCAGACAGCACCAGGGCTTTATTGGGCTAGGTGCTGTACAAACATTCAACCATTATAAAATATTAAATAAAAATAAAGCCTCTATAACTGTGTGTTAGTTTAATTGCTCATGCGCCTCTTCTATTTGATGAGCGTGGTGCCTCACCTACTTTTTCATTGTGCCTTGACAGTTAGGGGTGTGCATCGGCCCATTCTCTGTAACTTCAATTACACTCTGTCTCAAGAAAACATTTCTACTTTACCAAAATGTTTAAAACATTAAATACAGATGGATCAATTAGAATAATCTGTGACAAAATTAATCATTGTCTGCTTCTCAGTGGGTGGAAGAATTACAGATACAAATAAAATGAGATCCCAATTCACCAAGGCACTTAAGCACACACCTGACTAAGTGCTTTGCTGAATCTTGGCCTACATTAGGGTTGCATCGTGACTCAGAAGTGCCATGGCAGGCACAGGGAAGAAAATAATACCACTGTTGCCAGACACATGCACAATAGGAGGATGGCCTGCATCATGAGCCTGAATACATATTTTACTGCATTTTATCTGTGGCATAGTATTTTCACCACATATAGCAATTACCTCATCCCTAAGGCAACTGTACATTAACCCAAGCTTATTTTAGGCCATGTCTACATTAACAAACGTACAGCAGCACATCTGTACTGATGCAGCTTCACCGCTGTAAATTCGCTTGTGTAGCCACTCTATGATGACGGGAGAGAGCTCTCCCATTGACATAATAAAACAACCTAAAAAGTGGTGGTAGCTATGTCGGCAGGAGAGCATCTACTGCTGACATAGTGTTGTGCACAAGGGTGCTTATGCCAGCAAAACGTATGTCGTTCAGGGGGGATGTTTTTCCCACACTCCTGAGCGACATAAGTTTTGCCAACTTAAGTGGTAGTGCAGACATGGCCTAAGTGACTGGACAGAAAAACAACAGTATATATATAAAGTAAATCTTTCATTGGATCTCGTCACCATTGGTTGCATAGCACAAATTTCCCTTGTTAGAAAACATGTTTGTTTGTTTTTATTGATTATGCCTTAAAAATGTGGGTTTCATTTATGGAGAAAAGGAGTTAATATACATTTTTCAAATTTGTAAGATACTTTTTAAAGTTCATTAAGTTCACAAAATCTCAGTCTCCACTGGATTCACCCATTCCTATTTGAACTTACCCTGAGTTGGCAAAACCAATAAGACTGCCTCCCAGAATGTATATGATGTTAATGATCCATCAAACACTATCCTGGTGATGGTTTACTGGAGGACACCAAGATTCCCCCTCACACCACCACCACCGCCTGAATTTTACAAAGCTTTTTAGGCACTATTTGAAAGTTCTGAAATATTTTTTTCCTTATCAATTTGTCCTGTCTTAATTGTACATATATACTGGTTTGTCCTATCAGGATTGTTGATGAATGTTGGACTGCTGTCTTATTTTAGAAAAAAGGTATATTTTAGGGGCTTGGGGTTTATGCTTACTTACATATATATATATGCATAAAAGTACAAGTAAATCAAATTTTGGGCCTCCTAGCCTTAGGGTAGATTTAAAATCAAATTTTACATCCATCCCCAATTTAAATTATTTAAATTAGACAATAGGAACCTTGATTTAAATCATTGAATGTACAGGTCTGTTTCATCTTACGCTGGGGTTACGTTCCGCGGTCAGCGCGTAAAGCGAAAACCGCGTATAGTCAAAATTACATTGAGTGTAATGGCGGCCAGAATCGCCCGCACTACAGAAACAGTATTTAAATTGTTATTTTTCTCTTTTTTTTTTTGTTTTTTTCTTGTTTTTGCTGACCGCGTAAAGCTGAAATTGCACATGTTAAATGCGCCTAAGATGCGACAGAACTGTAATCATATTTTTGATTGTATAAGATTCATTCTCATTGGTTGGTATAACCATTGAAACATGTTTAATATTTACAACGAAATGTAGCCAATTGCCAGGAATAAGCTTTGAGGATACAAGGGGGAGACAACAGAACTTCCCCTGTTGCAGTAACTGCAGCTAGGGAAAATAAGAGGGGGGCGGGGGGAAATCTCCCCTTTTCTTTACATAGCAAATTGAAAAGCCTGGGACAGCTTCAAATTTATCACACACTCTGGAGGGAACTTATCTCACCAGCCAGGATGAAAGGGGAGAGACCAACTCCTTTTCTGGCTTTTACCAAGCTTCCCAGAAACAGTCTATCAGAGGATAAAATGTAGCATGTAAAATTTCAGGAAGATTGGTGGGGATTTTTTGGTTGAGGACGGAAGAGTTCAAATTGTGGTGAGTGATTGAAAATTAGGTTTTATGATAGGAAGCTAACTTCAGTCTTAACTATGAAGTAGCTACTACTGCTCCCATAACATTTAAAATACAAAAAAAAAAGTTATTTCACAGTTTGAGATACCAAATTATACAGCTACTGCCTCCTTAAAATACTTTATGCCTCAGTAACAAATATTCTTTGAGCAGATCTTTGTACGCTTAGTTAAAGGTTGCATTATTTTGGATGGATAACTCTCTACAGCTGGTAACTGATCAGTTGCCCCTTGTCTGTGAGCTGAGTAATTTTTTAGCCCTAGTACTAAAACAAAGAAAACCTTTTGATTCATTTAAATATCATTTAATAACTGCTATACTGGAAACAGTTATTCCTTTCAGCAGTTCAGGCTAGACAGAAGAACACTTCTTTTAACTTATCATTCTTGTCATAGTGAAAGTATTTAAGGATGGTCTTATTTAGTTAACACTATTAATTCACTTGTACCAGGAACAGAGTAATAACAATCAAGCTACTATATTTCAATAAAAATGCTGTGTTCATTAGAAAATTAATAATAAAATAGCTCAAATATAAAGCTGGTCACAAAGGGCAATCAGGGGAAAACCAATATTTCCACAACAAGATGATTTTTTTTTTTTTAAATATAAAGAGGAACCCTTTTGTAATTCTGTGGAGTTATAGTTGAATGAATGGACATGTTGTCCAAATAAAGCAATAAATTTGATACAACTAGATTATGGAATTGTGCAGAAATAACTAGCTTAAATATACAGAATACTCTTTAACATGACTAATCTGACACTTGGATCTCTCCTTTCTTTAGAACTCTGGACTTTATTAGAGACATTCAGGAAAGAGATATCATATACAAAACAAGTATCAGAGGGGTAGCCGTGTTAGTCTGGATCTGTAAAAGCAGCAAAGAATCCTGTGGCACCTTATAGACTAACTGAGGTTTTGCAGCATGAGCTTTCGTGGGTGAATACTTGCATCCGAAGAAGTGGGTATTCACCCACGAAAGCTCATGCTGCAAAACCTCAGTTAGTCTATAAGGTGCCACAGGATTCTTTGCTGCTTTTACAGATCCAGACTAACACGGCTACCCCTCTGATACTTGTTTTGTATATGATATCTCTTTCCTGAATGTCTCTAATAAAGTCCAGAGTTCTAAAGAAAGGAGAGATCCAAGTGTCAGATTAGTCATGTTAAAGAGTATTCTGTATATTTAAGCTAGTTATTTCTGCACAATTCCATAATCTAGTTGTATCAAATTTATTGCTTTATTTGGACAACATGTCCATTCATTCAACTATAACTCCACAGAATTACAAAAGGGTTCCTCTTTATATTTAAAAAAAAAAAAATCATCTTGTTGTGGAAATATTGGTTTTCCCCTGATTGNATATACAAAACAGACGTCTACAATTTCCATAGCAGACTTCATATGCACAACATCAATTTTATCCTCCTATTTGGCTATGTTTGCATATTGTAATAAACATTCTATATCCTGTAGTTTTACCCCTTTGAATGCCAAGCTTCAGATTAAATGATGATTTAATTCATTCTCTGGAAAGGTAACAACTTTGCTCGGGTTTTGAATGTTTTTGTTAATAGTTTTCAAACAAAATCATTAATCCAAGCTGAGAAAACTTCACTGTGATTGTGGTAAATCCAACTTCCTGTTGTAATTATTTTTTTTAATTGCTATGCAATGTATGAGAATGTTAATTAAGGCAACGTATGTTAATCTGCAATAGGTCTCCCATCATTAAAGTGAATTAATGAGGTGATACTGTACTGTATTCCGCAGCAACTTAGTTTCTGATCAAGCATACCACTTTTTCCTATAAACAAGAAAAACAAGTCTGCTAACAATATGCAGGATCGGATTAACTCTCCTGTGGGCCCGGGGCTATTAGATTTTGTGGGGTCCCCATATACAAGTCTTTTTCCTAATTTAAAACCAAATGATCACAATTATGGCATGGAGGCTATTAACGCTATACTAAACTTGCCTTTTAATTAACATAAAGCCGTTCTGTGGTTACATTTCAGTCTTAAAACATGTAGAATTTAGTTAAGTTAATTAAAAATAGCCTACTTCTTATCTCAGAACAGCCGTTATATTAGTTTCTTTCTGGGAGGGAGTTTGGGTGCAGGAGGGGGATCCAGGCAGGGGCAGAGTGTTGAGGTGCAGGAGAGGGTGAGGGCTCTGGGAGGGATTTTGGGTGCAGGAGGGGATTCTGACCTGGGGCAGGGGGATGGGGTGCAGGAGGGGGTGCAAGGTGCAGGCTCCAGCTGGGAGGCGCTTACCACAGGCGGCTCCCGGCCGATGACGCAGCAGGGCTTAGGCAGATTGCCTGCCTGCCATAGTCCCACGCCGCTCCCAGAAGCGGCCAGCTGCTGGTACATCTCTGCGCGCCCCTTGGGGGAGGGGACAGCGTGTCTTCGTGTGCTGCCTGCGCCCGCAAGCGTCGCCCCTGTAGCTCCCATTGGCTGGGGGCAGTGCGCGGAGCCAACCCCCGGGCCCGTGGCTGCAGAGACATGCCAGCAGTCGACCGCTTCCGGGAGTGGTGTGGGGCCATGGCATGCAGGCAGCCTGCCTGAGCCCTGATGCACCGGGGCCCCCCTTAGCCCAGGGCTGCAGCCCCTAAAGCCCCTGCGTTAATCCGGCTCTGACAATATGAAATGTTTGAATTTGCTCCTGTTAGCACAAAACTACCAATTTGGCAAAAAAACAACAACCACCCTTAAAATAAATATTTTAAAAACCACAAAATCCAATCAAGAACATTCAAATTTCTGACTTTCCTTTTACACTAAGAATTAGCTGTGTACAGCATTTAATTTTGTTAGTATTAAGCAAAATAAACCATTTATATTTGAATTCAGCAAATGGAATCCACTGCTGAAACTATATACAGTAAACCAATAATGATAATTATTACAAGCTCCTGGTTAGTCTCTGCCTATTACCAGTCACAAGATTTAGATCTCAGTATTTCAGACTTCAGACTGCTACTTACAGCCTCGATCCTATAAACAATTATGCACATGCTTTGCAATTTGGCCACTTAAAATAAATGAGCCAACTCGTGGTAGTGCAGTTCAATGTGTGTATGTTTAAGTTTGCAGGATCAGTGTATTTTATTCCTCTATCAATTTTTTTTTTGTACTGAACCACAAAGTTCAAACTAAACAGTTTATTTTATTTTTTATACCTCTGAAAATAATAAATGTCACACAGACACATTACAATCAACATTTTTCCATACAGCAAGTTTGACAGTCACTTAGGTTGGTGATTTATATTTAATATTAAGACAAGTGTTTTCTGAAAGTAATAATAGTTGCCTCTGCGATTCTGTATATTCATAGTGTTTTGCCCTTTCGCTCCTCTAAAACGTAATAACAAATAAAATAACTTACCATTCTTGCTGACATCCAGTTCCCTGAGATTAATGAGATTTGCAATGGATGCTGGCAATGTTGTTAGATCATTGTCTGGCAAACTCAGCTTGTGCAGGGATTGACAGTTAAAAAGTTGCTATTGAAACAAAGAAAAAAGTGACTGAGCATCTTTCAGTTTTCTTTATATATCTTTTGTTTTTAATCCTTTTTAACTTCTGACCTTCTCACTAGAAAAACAGGATATTTGTGAAACAATTTTTGTTTTAAATTTAGTGAATTACTGAATTACAAAATGTGCATCAGTGAAAAGCTGTAATTGTCCAGAGCCAGCAAAGTGTGGCAAACACTTATGTTAGATGCTCTCTACAAATGCCTTCCAATGCTTCAGAAATCATTAGCTAGAGCTAATATGTAGTAATGAGGAATACTAAAATTCACTTTTCAGAGTCAAAATGCCTGACAATTCTCAAACCTATAAATAAAAAAAGCAGAAGCAATTGTAGGAGAGAGAGAGAGAGAGCCTGGAGCACTAGCTCTGGTGCAAAATTTGAAGCCTGAATCAGAAGCTGTAAACCAAAGTCAGGCCATGTATTAAAGTAAATGCTTACAAGTTCACTGTTTGTTACATTGCAAAGTTGTTGCTAGTGTACTAGGCATTAAATATTTACATAAATATATTTTAGAAGGCTAGTACAAATATACCCCAATCTAGTACAAAATAAGATGGATAAATAGAAATGTTTTCTCCAAGATATCAGAAACAAGTGGAGATAACAAACGTCACAAAACACATAATGTGGTACGTAAAGTGGTACCTAAGTTGTTTATTCCAGTTGTTTGTCTCAGTCTATAAATGTCACCCTTTGTGTCGGTGAGGGGACAGCAAAAATTCCTGATAACTGAGCCACTCCTTGCCACAGTGCACTCATGTGTTAATGAATTTGGCAAGTTGTGCAGCTTGTTAGAACTGTGCCTTAAGAGCAATAAATCTGACCAAGCACCTTTGTCACCAAACTGTGCCTGTGGTCTCTCTCTATGAGTAACATCAAGGTCTGCTAAATTAGCAGGCTGCACTCTCTACTACTGCTGAGAACACCAGAGTTCCAAAAACAAAAGCGCTAAGCAGCCATAACAACATTCCCCTCTTCTACAGCAATTACACTTGCTTCCACAAATAAAACAACTGAAGTCTGGATTTAAAACCATCCATTTTGGAATATAAGCTTTAATTTTTTTTAAAAAGGATGAAGTTCATCTAAATTAAATATATTTAAAATAAATCTAAATTATGCAGCGTCCTTATTTTCCCCTCCCTCAAAGGTAAGACTAAAGAAATTTAACAGGGGGAGGGGGGGAGAGGGGAAGGGGAAATGACTAACATTTTGAAGTTATCAAGACCAGCAGGATAGTCTGACTGTGCATATATATGCATGGCTTAATTTAAGAGAATAGACAGCCAATGACATCTGTAAACATTATCATTAACAATATTAACAAAAATTATTTGTATTGGAGTAGTGACTAGAGCCAGAGCCCCACTTTGCTAGGCACTGTACAAAACATATAATTAAAAGATGGCCCCTACCCCAAAGTGCTTACAATCGACCTATAAGACAAGAGAAAGCTGGTGAATACAAAGAGATGAAGTTGAGGGGGAAAGCACAAGGAAACAATGGAATGATGCTGACCAGCATGTTAAGCAGTGGTCACAGCACTCTGGCTGCCTAAACACTGTCAAGGTTTTTGTACATATCACAGCAAAGTAGAGTTTTAAGGAAGGATTTGGAGGACTACAAAGTGATTTCATAGGTATTTATAGGGAGTTCTTCCCAAATGGGAGAAAGCATGACAATAACTGTTGGAAAACTTTACAAATGGGCAGTCAAGACAATTTGAGGATCAGAGGCAAGGCTCAATGTTTCGATAGCAAATAGGAGATGACAGGTATGAACATTGTCCATAGACAATAATTCCTCCAAAGATTAATATTGCCACCTGTCATCAAATAGTGCATAACATTGGTGTTGAAGATTTGGTTCCTGACAATCTTGAGTAAGTCACAACTCATTATGTTCTCTTTTGCAACATTTTCCCCTCACATGTTTAAACAGAATTCTGAGGAAGCACTGGCCAAACAGTGAGAATGTGTTTGGACTAGATACGATTTACTTTAACTTTTTAGTGACTGCCACAACTACTACCATGAGTATGAGTGAGAAATCACTGGATTGCATTGCTCACATAATAAACCATTATTTCAACCACAAGTCATGGAACAAGTCCCAGGAATTTGATGTTCACATAACACCCAAACCATAAGTTTAACGATGAATTATTCAAGAGACTAACTCTAGCCTGTGTAGTGACACAGTACCTTTTCTTCAGAAATATGGGCCTGTTACAAATCAACTAGCTTGCACCATGAGTTAGATTTCCTTGGGTAATGTACTGGATAGGTGCTTTGGTTGGCATACATCTTTTGGAGCCATTCCATTTTCTTACTATTTCCAACAAGACAATGTGCTCAAAAGCTCATCCCTGCATGCAAACAGCTATATAAGATTTTAAAAATCATACTAAATTTATCTAATTATTCATGTGAAAAGAATGAAAAACATATGGCACAGGCAGTGGGGGAGAGGTTTACAAAAGTGAAAAGTTTTAAAATTTTGTTTTTTCATCTTCTGTATTCTGATACAGTGATCCATCATTGGGAGTGTGGAGCCAAATAGAGTTGGCTGGTGTAAAAACTATATGGCTAACTGTCCTCTCAGTTCCAAGGAAAATGGGAAGGTAGAAGCCAACTATAAGATGTGCTTGTGCAGGAATGATTTATTCTTTCCTCTAACAGATTTACCTCCAGGAAGCTGTACTGGTAATTGAGTTCTTTTGCAGCTTTAGGAAGTTTCAGTGTTTATTGTTAGCTGGAAGACACCATTTTGAATCAAGTGGATATGGCTCACTAGCCAAAGCCAACTGGGGAAGGGGCTATGGTAGATAAAGCCTACTCTAGTCTTAAAATGTTAGGATACATTTAAAAAAAAAAAACAACTTAGGTAACATCAATCTAGCTTTGGGAAGTTATCTTAGACAGATGTCTGTTACAGCCTTGAAAGACTGAGTAAGCTTGATGTAGGCAGAAGCCTTCCTAGCTTGAAAGATTGGTTCTAACTCTGGGGTGTTTCTCTTTAGCTGGAAGAAGACATGCTATGCAGCTACCAAGAAATTTTTCTAACTTAAGTTATGTCAGTTTCTTGGGGACATAATATTAATTTATATATATTTCCTCCTATATTTTTAATGCTCCTGAGTCTCCTTCTATCTTTCCCTTTCTCAATATTTGAGTCTATGATTCACAGGTCACATTAGTGAGACAGATACTGGAATACTGCATACAGTTCTGGTATCCACATGTTGGAAAAACTCAGAGGGTGCTGAGAAGAGCCATAAAAATTATTTGAGAGCCGAAGAAAATGCCTTATAGTGAGAGCCTCAAGAGCTTAATCTGTTTACCTTATAAAAAAGATTGAGAGGCAACTTGATTACAATGTATAAGTATCTTCATTGGGAGAAAATACCAGGTACTAAAGAGCTCTTCAATCTAGCAGAGAAAGACTTATCAAGAACCAATGTCTGAAAGCTGAACCCAGACAAATTTAAACTGGAAATAAGGCACACATTTTTAACAGTGAACATGATTAACCACTGGAGCAAATTACCAAGGAAAGTGGCAAATTCTCCATCTCTTAGGTCTTCAAAAATCAAGACCTTTTGGAAGATATGCATTAGTCAGGTACAAGTTATTGGCTGTAATACAGGGGGTAACTGGGTGAATTTAACTGCCTGTGATATACTGGTCCCTTTTGAATCTATAAATCTATGCATTAGATCACTATGTCACATGGTTTTCCCTCATATTTAATAATGGGCTCTTCAATCTAGCAGAGAAAGGTATAACACCATCCAATGGCTGGAAGTTGAAGCTAGATAAATTCAGACTAGAAATGGGGCATGAATTTTTAAACAGTGAGAGTAATTAACCATTGGAACAATTTACCAAGGGTCATATGGATTCTCCATCACTGACAATTTAAAAAAAAATCAAGATTGGATGTTTTTCTAAAATATATGCTCTAGAAATTATTTTGGAGACATTCTATAGCCTGTGATATACAGGAGTTCGGATGACATTATCATAACGGTCACTTCTGGCCTTTTTAAGACCTGTAGAACATCAAGTTGCTATTAACATCTATTCCTACTTAAAAGGTAGAGAATTCTCAGTTTGGACAGTATACAAACAATATCTTGACTTAGGCCTTGTCTACACTACAGGGGAAATTCAATCTAAGCTACGCAATTTGAGTTACGTGAATAGCGTAACTCAAATCGACGTAGCTTAGATCGGGGTCCACACTACACAATGTTAGTGTATAGGAGTCGACGTATAGGTGTTGATGGGAGAGCAATCTGTGGTCGATTTAGAGGGTCTTCACTAGACCCGCTAAATCGACCGCCGATGCATTGATCACCGCTCGTCAATCCCCCGGTAAGTGTAGACAAGCTCTTAGTAGTATTAGTAGTAGTGTTGGCTTAATTGCTCCCACTGAAGTCCAGTGGGCTTAATGAACTGTAAGCTGCTACCTTATTTGGGGTAAACAAGAAACTGAGTAACTTCCTCTTTGGTTTCAATTGCTTGGACTTCCATTGGTTACAAAAGCTATAAATGTGAAAAATAGTCAACCTTTAAAGAGCCTAGCATAATAACATTCAACAATGATTCAGGGAGGGTAATGATCAAATTTTCCATATACTGGTGATGAAGATGAAAAGAAGCAAAAACAACAAAGTCTTCAGTTACATATTAAGCAGTTTAAACTGGTGAGCTGAAAATGGAAGTTGGTCACCTACGAGGGCCCTCAATGACAACAGAATTTTAGAATTATTACTCCACTGCTGTATACTATAGATGTAGTAAAGTAACAGGGTTAATACACCTCAGAAAAAAACAAACCAACACCATACCTTCGGAAGCTCCTCAATCTGATTTGCATCTAAATAGAGTTCTTCCAAGGTCTTTTCAAAGGTAAATATCTCTTTCGGCACTTGTTCCAGGCTGCAGTGAGAATAATCAAGTACAGTGACAGTTTCTTCTTCTCCACGCAGACAGCGGCATGGCACCAACCGCACAAACAAGTTCCGCTTTGTTGTCATTTTCAGGCACTGTAAACAAAAATTAGGTTTCTGAAATATCTTTAGACTTTGAGAAAATAATTTATTTTTTTTTACCTCAACAGCTTATTAGACACAAAGTTTAGAATTTTTACATTTTAAGGACTGCAGAGCACCTGCAACTTCCATTGAAGAAAAGGATACTGTGGCTGCTTGGCAGTGGTGAAAATCAGGCTCTACATTTAAAAAAAAAATTTTAAAGAGAAAAAGAGTATCAAACTGATACCTCTGCTTCTTACAGCAAAGTTTCACTTTCTCAGGAGCATTATGCTTTAGTTCCTAGAAAATTAATTAGACATTTCTTATAAGAAGTGCTTTTATATTTCATATTAGGAAAACCATTCTAACTATAAGGATGGTTAAGTATTGGATTGGGCTTCCAAAGGAGGTTGTGGAATCTCCGTCACTGGACATTTTAAAGAACAGGTTAGACAAACACCTGTTGGGGATGACAAGATGACCTTGAGGTCCCTTCCAGCCATGCATTTCTAGGATTCTACACCCTCATTCAAAAAGTAGGACATAGATAATGAACCAGTATGGTTTCTGTAAATTGATCCAACTACAAACATGACTGCCACTAAAAATTACTATAAAGAAACACTTAAAAAGGTGCTCAGACACAGGAATTCTATTCATTTTCTGCAATTCCACCCGCAGTCTGGAAAATTTCACAAAATACATATTTTACCAAAAAACCATTAAACATTTGTTTTACTTCTTAAAAGTAAATGAATAGCCAATAGGAAAAAGATTTTGATGGAAAACAATGAACCCAACTTTTTTTTTTTGGCAAAAGGTAACTGCAATCTATTATCCACCTTTGAATTTATGCAGTTACAAATTTGATCATGTGAACATCTAGTCTGCTACATATTCCAAATTACACTTCGCTCATCTGGAACCCATTTTGTGGGAATGCCTTACCTTCCAAATTTTATTTAACTCATGCATGAGTGTTAGTATTATTATAGTGCCTGAATTTCCATCTATCATGAAAGGGTGGAAAAGCAGCCTTTTGTAGATGGCAGGCTGTCAAAGTTCCTTACTGAATAATTAATACTACACAAAAGTCCAGCAGTATTAAAATAAGGCTTTGTATAGTCGTCTTTTTTGTTATTTAAATCAAAATAAATAAAGATAAATCTCTTTGCCTAATCAGTACACAGTGATTGGAATAAAGTAAAGTAAAAATCCATTTATTCATGTCTGAATATTGGTGACATCATAGCAGAATTTTCAGATGCCTTCTTGATCTATTGTTAACTTCAAGCAGACAGCCATCTATCCATTTCCTTGCTGGTCGCTCCGCACTACAATGACCACCACCATTCCTTCCCTAACTTTCTTGAAGTTATTTGCATCTATATGCCTCATGTGACTAAAATACATAAATTTGCGCCTGCTGATTTCTAATATTATAAATAAATAATATTGCCAACTAATATTTTGGGGGGGAGGTTTCGAACCAGGAGATACGCAAGAACATTTGCTGCCACCACCACATCTCAAAAGCTTAAATTTTCATCGTGTCAGCAGCTTATTTTCCACAATTCACATCCATAAGTCACCATGGAAAAAAGCTTTTCACCAGACGAACATTTACACATTTCGAGATGCCATGGTTTTTCCAAACTTTCGTAAGCAACCCATTCCTAGTCTTCTTCTAATTTCTTTGGAACAGACTCGTTGGTCGGATATGTAGAACCCCATCTACTACCTACTTCGGCAACTTGACCATTAATCATGTCGTCTGCTTGCATTTTTGTTAATCCTGTCAATATCCAGGCATTTTGTTTTTTGCCATATTCAGTCCATATTCCTTACTAATTGTTTTTACAAACTCCAACATTTGTTGCATTGCATCAGTGATTGTAGCAAAGTGCTACATCGTATCTTCAGTGTATCTGAGGTCAGTTAAGAGGTGTCCACCAATAGAAACCCCAGGTCCTTCCATTTTGTCTCAGCCTTCCACAGCTTGTCTCATACCGTGCCCGCACCTTGAAAAGGCTTAAGGACAGAGTACACCCTTGTCTCACACCCTGTCCAGGGAAAAACCACTCATTGCCACCTGTTCCTGTTCACACAGTGCTGTGTCTGATCATGGTAGAGACTTAAAATGAATTCAATGAAATGCTTTGGAATCCCCATGTCTGCCATTGTTCTCCAAAGATGGCCATATCGGATGGTATCTAACGCTTTTGCGTAGTCAATGAAACACATGATAAGTGGGTGACTGTAGTCACTGCAGTTTTCAATGATGTAGCAGATGTTCATGATTTGACCATGTGCCTTGTCTCTGTCTGTTGTGGTGGTAGTTCCACTTTTATCATTAACTTAATGCATATCCGGATTAAGCAAAACACAACTTTGCTCACATGCAATATCAGGGAGATGATACGATTGTTTCTTAAGGCCATGAAGGTTCCCTTCGTCCAAACATCATTGCAAATTGCATGAGATAGATAAAGCAGTCACCAAATGCTTTTTTAAAAATTATGCTAGTATGTTAACTATCCAATGTGCCTTCCTAGGCTTCATTTTCATAATAGCATGCACCACTTCCCCTTGCAAGATTGATGGCTCCAGCTCCATACTCTTTCTGTCTTCCTGTATCGTAAATGACTCTGATAAGGCATAAGATTGGCATAATAATCTCTCCACTGGCGTTAGAGATCATCACCTTCAGGGAGGACTCTGGCACTGTGATCTTTTATTATGTTCGACTGCAAGGGAAACTTTTTGGTAAGAAGTCTGACCACTATGAACATACAGTTTGTACTGGAGACTGCATGTATATTCCCTGGTGGGGTTTCCAACAGCATGAGGGAGATCCCAGCAGAAATAGAGTCAGTGTTATGAGCTCCTATCTCTCCCTTCCCACATCCCCCCAGCACAGAGAGCATCTCAGACAGAGAGTGGACTGGGCAGAGCATAATGGGTTCCAGACATACACAACTAGCAAATGGTCCCTTAAAAAACAGCTAGTGCAACTTAGAACTGCACTTATTTTAAGATACTTGGGTGATCCTCAGAAACTATAGTGATGGGACAATTTTAGCAGACAGATTAGTAAATAAAATACTAACATCAAAATACATTTAAAAATATTGATAAAGTGAACAAAATCAATAAAGTAGTTGTTGTTAGATGTTGATAGATGTTTGGCTGTGTGTGTATTTCCTCTGTGTGCCGCCCCAGCCCCGCACAGACAGCTGGCACAGCAGACCTCGAGTGAACTGCCCAATGACCACAAGATTTGTTAAGGGACGAAGGCACCCGGCCAAGTTTATTGTTGACAAAGCACACTACTGATATCCTGCAGACTCTATCGGACCACTAATACATTTATGCCCATAACAATGGACCAGATCAGTGAACAGCGGGACTTTCCGTTTTTCGCTAGGCCAGACAAAGATACTCCCTCTGATACACATCTTTATATCCCAATACAAACAAGTTAGTACTGCTCCTTTGACATAGTTACTGTAATTACTGTCCCCTGACATAGCTAGTTATTTATTACTTTGTACATGTTGGTTTGATTAAAACATTTCTATTAAATACTGTCATCCTAACCTTATCTTTTAGGAGGGATCAGTGTGTTCCTGTTATTTTTGGGGAATGTTTTTATACCATCCTTGATATCGGGATGTTTTGGTACCACTTGATATTGGGATGTGTTTGCGTGAGTACTCTGTGACTAGCACTTTTTAGGAATGTGCATTTTTGCAATATTAGCCCTGTTCTTGCCAAATTCTGTAAGCAGGTCCTGCCTCATACCAGGCCTTTGATACAAGGGCTTAAGTCTCAGGCTCTCTTCCTACTACAGTAGTATGTTAAAATGTTAGTTGAAAACAGCTTTAACTTGCTAATACATAATAAAAATGTATGTGTCATCCACAAATAACTTTACCTTTAACTTGAAAACTCTGTGTTCATTTTTTAATTAGATGAGGTGGGTGAGATAATATCTTTTATTGGACCAACTTCTGCTTGTGACAGAGAGACAAGCTTTAAACGTACACAGAGCTCTTCCTCAGGTCTGAGAAAGGTATTCACTGTAACAGCTAAAAACTGAACCCAACAGTTGAGCTTAAGTAGTTAGCTAGTTAACATATATTCTAAGGCAGTGTTTCTCAAATGCGGCCACCATAGCCACATGTGGCCACCAGGTGCTTTTCGTGTGGCCACAGCCTCCTGGGCAGTGATTGGGGGAAAGCAGTGGCCCCTCCCCCAGGGCCATCAGCAGGGGTTGGACCCTGCTCCCTTCTGGAACCACAAACACCAGAGAAGCAGGCAGCTGGTGGAAGTTCCCCACATTCCTGAAGGCAGTGGGGCTTGGGTTTCTGGCTTCAGTCCTGGGGTGGCGGGTGGTGGGCTCCATCCCCTGGCCGTGGGGTTTCAGGGTCCAGCTGTGGGGCCATAGCCATGGTCCCAAGTCATGCAGCAACAGGTGCCAGCCCTGTGCTCACCATCTCCCCCCGCACCCACCCATCACTCCTGGTCCCCACTGTGTCCTCTGGCCCTGGACTTCGGTCACACGGCTGGAGGGCTCCAGCCTCAGGCTCACCACCACTCCATTGCCACTGCTCGCTGCTGCTTCCACAAGCCCTTCACCCACCCAACCTCATTGCATCTGGCCCCCGCTGCCTTGCTCGGCCCCTCCCCCATCCATCTCCCAAGCACCCGCTGCCTCCCTCAGTAACCCATCCATCCCCCTTATCTCCTCTGGCCCGCTGCCTCCCTACCCACCTCCCCATCCAGGGCTTAATTTGTCCGCCAGCTTCCCACATCTGAGTAAGTCTGTTGTGAAAAGGGATATCATTATGTTTGTTAATATCACTTTTCGCTGCCTCCCAGGTTGCTAGCAAGTCTGCTGCTATGAAAAGTGATATTAACATATAAAAACAAATATCGCTTTTCACAGAAGCACTTACTAACTAGCAAGTCTTTAAAAAAGCAACCAAAAAAGCAAAAGAAACAACAAAGACAAGAACATTCAAAGCACCTTATTTGTTTCTATTCTGTCCAGTTAAGAATAGACAACTGTACATTATTTTTATTACTGAGTCTGCAAAAACCCCTACATAAATAAATTACTATTATTTGGATATGTATATGTGCATATTTATTTGTTTTTCCTAAAGTTAAATATTTTAGGAAAAATTGTCAGAGCAGCCACCAGCAAGAGTTGGTGGCCGCACTCTGAGGCCACCAAAAAAATTGTTGTGAGAACCCCTATTAATCTACGGGACCATTCAAGGTGAAGTGCCCCGTTAACACCCCTGTTGGCATAGACAAAAAAGAGGGATTAGTGGGTTACACGTTGTAATAAACCATAAACCCAGTGTCTTTATTAAGACCACGATTTTTAGTGTCCAGCAAAGTTATTAATTTAAGCTCCCAGGCTTATCTTTTGAAAGTGTTATGCAGGTTTCCTTTGACAATGAGGACTGAGAGGTCAGATATGGAGTGATCGCTTTGTGAAAAGTGTTCACCCTTAGGTGATATGGATCGTGTTTTTGTCTTTCATTTTCCTGTGCGAGTTCATTCAAAAGCATAGTGATTATCTGGCTTCACCCACATAGGTATTGGGGCATTTAGTGTACTGGCTTGAGGCACACCACATGTAGGACCCATGGATCTTAATAAGTGTGTTGTTGGGGGTGTTGATCACTGTAGCAGTGGAGATATCACTGCAGGCTTTGCATCTGTTGTTCTGGCAGAGTCTGGTGTCATTCTGAGTTGGTGTGTCCTGGTCTGTGGGGGGCTTGCTTCTTGCACTTCGAGGAGAGGAAAGTGATCAGGAATAGTCAGCATGGATTCACCAAGGGCAAGTCATGCCTGACTAATCTAATTGCCTTATATGACGACATAACTGGCTCTGTGGATGAGGGGAAATCAGTGGACGCGTTATTCCTTGACTTTAGCAAAGCTTTTGATACGGTCTCCCACAGTATTATTGCCAGCAAGGTAAAGTATGGGCTTTTTTTTTTTTTTAAAGTTCTAACAACCAGTAACCCATTTCAGCTGGTTTGCACTTTCAAAAGGGAAGGGATTACCTTCATTTTTATCTCTACCTTAATTTCACCTATTCAAACATGAATACCACCAAAGTCTCGAATCGAACAGGATACTAACAGTTTTTCAAATAAAGTGTTGCAATACCTCATACTTTTACATCACTTTCCCAGGTTCTGTGAATACTTCAGAAACATTCACTAATTAAGCCTTGCCATCCTTGTCAAGTAGGTAAGAAACCCAGATCACTTCACCCACCACTGAAGTTCTGCCTAACTCTGGTATGAAACATGGACACTATTGAACAGGACAAAGGAACATTGCACAACAGTTCAGCACAGGAAGTAACTAATACAGTATGCAGGTCAAAACTGCTGGAAGAATTCAGGTGAGAAAAATGTAATCATTCTGCTAGTTAGAATTTAGCAAGTAAAAAAGGGTGCACCCTTTTACAAGTGCCACAGGATCTTTACCCGAATGCAAATCATCAGGTTTTGTGTTTTAGCTTCCATCTGAAAAACAGACAGTGCCCCGAATGCGAAGCTTGGACATGAGTTTAGTAACAACTAAGAAGCAAAAATGCCATCCAGTGAATCACCACTACTTCCTGTAGCATCCAGATGTTTCCTAGAACACTCCTACCCAAGTTCTGTCAGGATCCCACTATAACACTGTATGTTTAAACATGCAATTAAACAAATACTGTGCCTCATGGCTATTTAAAGGGATACCAAAATCATATTTCTAATTGAAAATATTGTAACTTCTGTTACAATTAATACCTAAAATTACAATATAGAGAAAAAAGTATTTGCAATTTGTTTACTTTGTTTACAATATTTCATGCATAGCTAGTTTCACTGTATTATTCATAAGACGTCAACTTATGCACTACTTTGGTAGGAGTATACTTTTCCTTAGGTCCAACAAGAAGTGTGTTTACCAGTTTCATTTTCAGCTTTGCTGCTGATGTAACTTCAGAGCCAGCAGTCAGATCACAAAGAGAAGGTGGGGTGGGCATGATTATGTTTTGTCACATTCCTCTCAGCCTGCTCAAAACACATGTGAACAGGTACACAAAAGTCACAACCACCCTTTTTGGGCTAGATGGAAGCAGACCTCAAATTCTGATGTTGTAAAATGGAGTCACTGTACAGAAAAAATTGAGAACCACTGATTAAAAAAAATTGACACATTAAACAATTCCCATTGCTGCACCATTCAATTCACTTAACTTCACTGAGTCTATAAAGATACGGAGGTATATGAAAGTGCTTAGGAATCTGCATTCAAAAGCTGCATCTGAAGCAGAGACATGTCTTCAGCACATTTTTAGAGATGCCATGAAGAACAAAAAACATGTGTTCTATTCTTCTCTCTCCCTACAATGGAGACATGCCTATTGTGGAATATGCCCAGATATTGGTTAAATACATCTGGCATGCTTGTAAAGTGAGACAGATTTGTGAAAATGTTTAGTTCGTTGTAAATGAATCTCTTCCAGAGAGCAGCATCACTTATCCCCATGGTTTAGAAGAAATAGTAATTGTGTCTTAGTGAGCTGAAGGAAACCGGACACTATCATTCTCTGATATCTTGCTTGAAAGAAACAGGAACTACAGCTAACTTGTGTAACCTCAAAAGTCAGGGGCATGCACTGGTGTCTCTTGAAGCAAAAGAAATTGTGTGGAACCCTATAGGTCTACTCGTGTTTTAAGGATTTGGTCCAGACATTTAGTGAACAGCTGAACGGCAAGTGAAAAGCTATGACTAATGCTCATTATATTAATATTTGATTCTTTAATGATACCTCTCCTTTACTCCCCCATTTGTTTATTTCATTCACTTATGTTCTGTTGTAACCTACAATGCAAGCTCTTCAGAGCAAGGCCTATATATTTTTTAATAAGTATTTGTAGAGTACCTAGTATAATGGGGCCCTGATTCCCAATTATGGTGCCAAAATAGTCTTCTGTGCCAACCGTCTCTTTTCAAGGGCAGTCAAGGAATTTGAAGCATCCTCCAATCCTGAACCCTTATCTTCTGCAAGACCCTTAAATAAAAGTCCTGGATCTAAAGGAGGTAGCAAGGAAGANTGTCTCTTTTCAAGGGCAGTCAAGGAATTTGAAGCATCCTCCAATCCTGAACCCGAGGGCTCCTTATCTTCTGCAAGACCCTTAAATAAAAGTCCTGGATCTAAAGGAGGTAGCAAGGAAGAAGAAATATCCTACAATGGTCCTACTGGCTGAGGAGACATCTCCTCTTTATAAGAGGCAGATTCTTAGTCTCTTCTGAGCTGAGGGGAAAATAAGGCATATCTAGACGCTGTATAAAGCAATGTCCCTACCCTCCCACTGCACATCAAACAGAGGTTGTACTCATCCACCAGCCAAACTGACAGCAAATGGCAGGCATTTTAAAATCTGATTCTCTTGTAACTTAAGAATATAAAAAAAGCCATATCATATCATATCCCCCCCAGTCGTCTCTTTTCTAATATCAAGTGTCCCAGTCTTTTTTAATCTCACCTCGTATGGAAGCTGTTCCCTACCCATAATCATTTTTGTTGCCCTTTTTGCACCTTTTCCAATTCTAATATATCATTTTTTAGATGGAATGAACTGAACGCAGTGTTCAAGGTGTGGGTGTACAGTAGATTTATATAGTGGCATAATATTTTGTATTATCTACCCCTTTGCTAATGGTTCCTACAATTCTGTTAGCTTTTTTCACTGCCGCTGGACACGGAGCAGATGTTTTCAGAAAACTATCCATGACGACCCTAAGGCCTGGTCTACACCTAGCTGCGGCAGTGTCTTCACTTAAATTTGGTTTCTGCTGATGTAAGTGCCTCTCTATGTCAATTTAATAACACCACCTCCCCAAGCAGCGTAGAGTCATCGTTAATGTAATTATGTCGCTGCAATGTCAGTGCAGACACTGCATTACTTACATTGACTGTTACTAGCCTCCAGGAGCTGTCCACAATGCCCCAAACCAACTGCTCTGGTCACCATTGTGAACTTTGCTGCCCAGGAGTGAAGGAGACAGGAAGCGGTCCTACTTTAAGTTTTTGAAATTCCTTTTCCTGGTTGCTCAACTTGGCAACCACACCTTAACTGCCCAGCTGACGTCACACTCCAGCCACACTTCTGCCTGAAGTAGACAGCAGGTATTGGATCTCCCAGGCCTGTGGGGAGAAGTGTCTGTGCAGACTCAGCTCCGATCCAGCCTTAGGAACATGGACATCTATTAATAGATAACCCAGGGGATGCAGATGAAGGGCTACATGAGGGACCAGCAACAGTGTCACATGAAGGCCAAGGAGCTGCAGCAGGCATACCAGAAGGCCAACAATTGATCTGGTGCGGAGCCGCAGACCTGCCACTTTTACGAAGACCTGCATGCCATCCTCAGTTGAGACTCCATCTTCCCCACCACCCCCTCAAGAGCACCTTGGATACTTCAGAGGAGGAGGAGCCAGAGTCACAGGCCTATTCTGTGAACAGCAAGGAGGTGGATGAGGAAGAGGAGCAGCAGCATGGGGGTCAGGCAGCCAGAGGATCCAGCTCCACAGCAAGCCAGGACCTGTTTTTCATTCCACCACAGTCCAGCCAGTTGAGCACATGCAATCCTGATACAGGGGAAGGAACATCTGGCAAGTATGCTGTTTACTTTGAAATTATGGACATGGCACCCCCAAAGTGACAGGACATATCTTTTGGTTTGCTCATTTTTATTTGCACTAGAAGAGCTACTGGAACAACCAAGCGAAGTAGAGCTGCTATCTGCTTTTCATTGCCCTCTACAGTTGGCTAGTGGGGGCTTTGTGGAGCCGTCTGTTTATGTTCACAGAGATCTCCTGTGAATCCTCTGTAGACCTCTTGATGAAATTTTCATGGAGGTACTCTGCAATCCTGTGCCGAGAGTTTCTGGGTAGGAATTGTGACGTTGCACTCTATATGAGTTTATGTAAGTATGCTGAGTGTGAATATAATGTAACTAAAATATGCTTCATGCAAAAGGTCTCTTGTAAGGTATCATTACAAAGCTTATAATCTACTGAGTGTGGTCATCCTATTTGTATAAATGTATCACTCTTGTATCTGAAACTAGAAATATGAAATCTAACTCTGAGGGCCTATTGTAATTATGTAAAGTGTGGGCCATTAATGGTGGTTTGGAATCTTGATGGCACCCATCAACCAGGACAACTGACTGTGGATGGCTCTGTTTGCAGGCAGGCCTTCCTGTGAGTCAGACTGGGAGAAATGAAGGCTTGAGGTCTTACAGTGACATGTGATCATGTCACCTGAACTGGAATCCATCTCTAACCTGGTGTTTTTCCATTGAGAAGGAGGGGTGGGAACCCAGAGGGACAAAGAATTCCCACCTTATGCAAAAGATATATGTGTGTGGAACAGAACAAATTGGGCTGCAATCATGAGAAATCCCCTAGCTACCACCTGAGCTGGAACAAGGGCTGTACCAGGGGGAAAGGATTGTGCCCAGAATAGGAAGGCGTCCAGTCTGTGAAATAAACTTATTGAAACATCTCTGAGGGTGAGATTTTATCTGTATTCAGTTTTATTACTGTACTAGGCTTAGACTTGCGTGTTTTATTTTATTTTACTTGGTAATTCACTTTGTTCTGGCTGTTACTACTTGGAACCACTTAAATCCTACTTTCTGTATTTAATAAAATCACTTTTTACTTATTAATTAACCCAGAGTATGTATTAATACCTGCGGGGGGTGCAAACAGCTGTGCATCTCTCTCTATCAGTGTTATAGAGGGCAAACGATTTATGAGTTTACCCTGTATAAGCTTTATCCAGAGTAAAACGGATTTATTTGGGATTTGGACCCCATTGGGAGTTAGGCATCTGAGTGCTAAAGACAGGAAAACTTCTTAAGTTGCTTTCAGTTAAGTCTGCAGCTTTGGGGCACGTGGTTCATACCCTGGGTCTGGGTTGGAGCAGACTGGCGTGTCTGGCTCAACAAGACAGGATGCTGGAGTCCCAAGCTGGCAGGGAAAGCAGGGGCAGTAGTAGTCTTGGCACATCAGTTGGCAGCCCCAAGGGGGTTTCTGTGATCCAACCTGTCACAGGAATGTCTTATTTCTTCCTCTGTGATAAGACACTTTCTCATACCACTCGGCAAGTACGTCAGCAGGCACCACTGCAGTATACAGGCTAGCAGTATGTGGGCCCAGACAGCATCAGGACACCAGCAGCAGCTGTGCTCTCTCTGCCTCTGTTACCCTGAGGAGTGAGATATCAGCAAAAATCACCATGCCTGTGGAAAACGATGCCGGGATTCAGTTCCATTGCCCTATACAACTTGAATCACGCAAGCGAGCTATTCCCTCATGTCCCAAACCCCCAGAAGGCCATACTCACCATGACTCCCAAGCAAAAATGAGAATGTAGTGCTTACAACTTTTGGGGAGCAAAGGGAGTGAGTTCAGCATTTTAAGATTCGATTTCCATTGTGAATGGTTCCTGTGTGTGTTGTATCTGCAGCTGCTGCCATTGTGGCCTTCAGGGTCTACCCCTCCAAACTTGCAGAATGCCTGAACCAGATAAGGAGGAGAAAGAAGAGGACTCGGGATAACGTGTCAGGAGATCCTACAAGCCGGTGGTGCATCAGAAAAGGATCACCCTTGAAGACAGGATGGGCAAGGACAGAGTAGAGAGGAGAAAGGCACAAGAAAAGGAGGGACATGCACATCTCAGAGAGCAAATAGAGATGCTGCATACTCTGATGGACCTGCAGATTCAACAGTCCTGTGCTCGCCTCCCTCTGCAGCCCATAGAGAACTGTATATTGGTACCACCCTATAACATTTCACATGGAATCAGGGGTCAGTGCACTACCCTTACTACTCCACCTGGAGGGACATTAAAGAAAACAACAGCTTCACATACACTGACCTATGAAAGACATGATTGGCATATTTGTACCTGAAATGGAAATGACTGTTCTTTCCCTTTCAAAAGTTGTTCCCTTCCTTTATTAAGTTTTATTAAGCTCTAAGTGTTCACTGGTTCATGTTACATTTTTTGAAATATAATTCATCTTTATTAGTTCACAACATATGCTGGCTGGTGATGAGCAGGTTTGACAGCAATTTCCACAGAACCTAGAACAGCATAATTCACAAACAATATTAATAGGTGCATTGACAATGTTATAGTCCTACATATACAGCAATCATTAGAAGAGTCATTCTGGACCACAAAAGAGAAAGGCCAGGTAGAGCACACTACAGCAACACAAACCACTCTGGCTCACTATTAAAATGGTCTTTCAAAGCCTCCCTGAACTGTATAGCTCCACGCCAAACTCTTCTTATAGCCCTGGTATCTGGCTGTTCAAATTCAGCAGACAGCCACTCCACCTCCACTCTGGTGGAATTTTTTTCCCCTTTGCTTCACAGATATTATGCAGGACAGAGCAGGCAGCTATAACCATTGGGATTTTTTTTCACTGAAGTCTAATCTTGTGAGTAAACAATGCCGGCGACCCTTCAAACGACCAAAAGCACATTCAGTTGTCATTCTGCATCTGTTCAGCCTGTAGTTGAATTGCCCCTTGGTGGTGTTGAGGTGACCGGTGTATTGCTTCATGAGCCAGGGGGAGGCTGGGTCACCCAGCATCACTACTGGCATTTCAATATCCTCAATGGTAATCCTCCTGTGAGGTAATAAAGTCCCTGCTTACAGCTTTCTGAACAGTCCTGTGTTCTTAAAGATACATGGGTCATGCACCTGCCCGGACCAGTCCACATTGATGTCGGTAAGGCATGCCCGGCGATCCACCAGCACTTGCATTACCATAGAAAAAGTAATCCTTTATATTGATGTACTCTGTGGCAAGGTGGTCTGGTGCTAAAATAGAGCTGTGTGCCCCATCTATTTCCCTAATGCAGATCGGGAACCCCATTGCTGCAAAACCACCCACTATGTCCTGCACCTGGCTCAGAGTCACAGTCCTGCATAGCAGGAGGTGATTAATTGCCCTGCACATTTGCCCCTGAAGTGGATTTCCTGATTCCAAAATGATTCCTGACTGACTGGTAACAATCTGGCCTTGCAAGTTTCCACATTGCAATTGCCAATCACTTCTTCACAGTCAGTGCGGCTCTCATTTTGGTGTCGCTACCCTGGAGGGCTAGGGCAACTTCTTCACACAGATCCAGGAATGTGGCCTTCTGTATCCGAATGTTCTGCAGCCACTACTTATCATCTCAAACCTTCATGACAATGCAATCCCACCAGTCAGTGCTTCTTTCTTGGGCCCAGAACTGGCACTCCACCACCTTCAGCTGCTCTACGAATGCCACCAATAATCTTGAATCATTTCTTTCAATCTAGCCTGCAAGGAATCATCTTGTTCCCCGTGGCTCTTCTTACAGCTCTTCAAACACTGCAGGATCAGGCACCCTAGGCTTACAATGCTCATGACAATAGTGCAGACCTGTGCAGGATCCATGCTTCAGTCAGAGATGGCAGACAGCAAGGAAGGACTCACGAGATTGTGGGATTTTGTAAATAAGGCATGCAATATTATGGTCTGCAGATGAAATTATGGGCAAGAGAACACTATATTATGGGAAGTTGACTGCATGTGCCCACTCATTTCAGTCCCATCAGGCATTGCAAGAACTTCCCAAAAGACCCTGCACTGGAAGGTGGCGAGTTGCATAGTAGGATACCTACCCATGGAGCACTGCATTCTACATCAATAAAAGTGCTCCTGGTGAGGATGTGCACTGCCAATACAAGGACCCAACTGTGCATGCACACAAACAATTTAATAACTCCATTGGCTGTATGCCAGCGTAACTTAGGTCTACATAATTTTGTAGTATAGACATGGCCTCATATCTCTTTCTTGAGTGATAACTAATTTAGTTGCCATCATTTTGTATATATAAGTGGGATTATGTTTTCCAATGTGCATTACTTAGCATTTATCAACATTAAATTTCATCTGCCATTTTGTTGCCTGGTCACCCAGTTTAGTGAACTTCTTTTGTAATTCTTCGCAGTCAGCTTTGGACTTAACTATCTTGATTAATTTTGTTTCACTGTTTACCCCTTTTTCCAGATCATTTATGAATATGTTGAATAGCACTGGTCCCAATAAATATCCTTGGTGGACCCTGCTATTTGCCTCTTCCCATTGTGAAAATTGACCATTTATCCCTACCCTTTGTTTCCATCTTTTAACCAGTTACTGATCCATGACAGGACCTTACTTCTTATCTCAGGACTGCCTACTTTGCTTAGAGCCTTTGGTTAAGGACCTAGTCAAAGGGTATCTCAAAGTCCAAGAACACTACTTCACCCTTGTCCACATACTTGTTGACATCCTCAAAGAATTCTAATATATTGGTGAGGCATGATTTCTCTTTACAAAAGCCATGTTGACTTTTCCCTAACGTATCATGTTCATCCATGTTTTTGATAATTCTGTTCTTTACTATTAGTTTCAACCAATCTGCCTGGTAGTGAAGTTAAGCTTACCAGCCTGTAACTGCCGGGGTTGCCTCTGGAGCCTTTTTTGAAGACCAGTGTTACATTAGCTACCCTCCAATCATCTGACACAGAGGCTGATTTAAGGTTACATACGACAGTTGTAAGTTCTGCAATTTAATTTGAGTTCCTTCAGAACTCTTGGGTGACTGCCATATAGTCCTGGTGACTTATTACTGTTTAAATTGTTGTACAACTTCCTCTATTGATACCTCAATCTGGGACAGTTCTCAGATTTGTCATCTAAAAAGAATGGCTCAGGTGTTAGAATCTCACCCACATCCTCTGCAGTGAAGAACAATGCAAATAATTCACTTAGCTTCTCTACCATGGTCCTGTCTCCTTGAGTGCTCTTTTCCACTCTATCATCCACGGGTTCCAATGATGTTTGGCAGGCTTCCTGCTTCTGCTGTACTTAAAGTTTTTGCTGTTAGTTTGTGTGTCTTTAGCTAGTTGCTCTTTTAAGTCTTTCTTGGTCTATCTTATTACACTTTTATACTTGACTTGTCGGAGTTTATGCTCCTTTCTATTTTCCTCATTAGGATTTGATTTCCAGTTTTTAAAGGATGCCTTTTTCCCATTAACCACCTCTTTTACTCAGCTGTTCGGCTGTGATGGATTTTTATTTATTTATTTTGTTCTCTTACTGCTGTTTTTTATTTGGGGTATACCTTTAGTTTGAGTCTCTATGGTGTTTTTAAATAGTCTCCATGCAGTTTTCAGGCATTTCACCCTTGTGACATTTTAATTTCTGTTTAACTAGCTTCTTCATTTTTATGTATTTCCCCCTTTTTGAAGTTAAATGGTACTGTGGTGGGTTTCTTTGGTATTCCCTCCCCCCACACACCAAGATTTTAAATTTAATTACATTACATTTTTATAGTAATTATTACTGAGCGATTTAGGTATATTCACCTAGATCTGGACCAGATCCTATTTTCCACTTAGGACTAAATCAGGAATTGCCTCTTCCCTTGTAGGTTCCAGGACTAGCTGCTCCAAGCAGCAGTCATTTATGTTGTCAAAAATTTTCTCTGCAACCCTTTCTGAGGTGACATATACCCAGTCAATATGAAGATAGTTGAAATCCCACCTTACTTTTGGGTTATCTATTTTTGAAAACTCTCTAATTTTCCTGAACATTTTGCAATCACCGTCATCCTCCTGTCAGGTGGTCGGTAGTATATTTCTACTGCTATACTCTTATTGTTCAAGCATGGAATTTCTATCCATAGAGATTATATGGTACAGTTTGATTAAGATTTTTACTTTGACTCTATGCTTTCTTTCACACATAGTGCCACTCCCGCACCCAGCATGACCAACGCTGTCATTCCTATATATTTTATACTTTAGTATTACCGTGTACCATTGATTATCCTCATTCCACCGAGTTTCCATGATGCTTATCATATCAATATCCTCATTTAATGCCAGGCACTCTAGTTCACCCATCTTACTAGTTAGACTTTAGCATCTGTATATAACCACTTGTACATTTTATCAATATTCAGTTGCTTACATTTATGTGTTATACTTACATGGATTCTTAAGTTTTGACTTTCCTCACTAGTCATACCTGTACTTTACCAACTTCTTTCCTATCCTAGAATATTTACTGAGATTTATATTTACAAGGATATAGAGCTCCCCCTTTTACTGTGATGGCAAATGGCAACAAAATCTGAGAAGAATTTTTTTTTTAAAAAAAAAGGAAAAATATGTACAGAAAGAGTAACTTAGTTGCTAATTTACAAAAAGAGAAGAAAAAAGTTTATTGCAAAATTAAAAATTAAGGAAAAAGGTCAGTTCAGAGGCCCACAGGTGTGACATCCAACAGGATGAAAATCCTAAACTGAAGGAGGGGGTCATCTTCTGTCTTCAGTCTAGATGCAAAGTTGTACATGCATCACATGACACCGCACCAGGACACTAGCATGAGGCAATTTTATTATTTTTGTATTCACTAAACTGTTCGCTGAACTATTTTTTGTTTCATGAAGCAAATTCTAAATACAGTAACTCCTCACTTAAAGTCGTCCGGGTTAAAGTTGTTTCATTGTTATGTTGCTGATCAATTAGGGAACATGCTCGTTTAAAGTTGTGCAATGCTCCCTTCTAATGTCGTTTGGCAGCCGCCTGCTTTGTCCACTGCTTGCAGGAAGAGCAGCCTGTTGCAGCTAGCTGGTGGGGGCTTGGAACCAGGGTGGACCAGCAGCCCCCCTATCAGCTCCCCGCTCCCCTAAGTTCCCTGTGCAGCAGGCTAGCAGTTGCAGCTATCCCTCCCCCCACTGCCATGTGCTGCTCCTGCCCTCTGCCTTGGAGCTGATCCCCGAGCCTCCTGCTTGCTGGGAAGGGGGGGGGGGGGGCTAATGTCAGGGTGTCCCCCTCCCCCCTGCTCCTACACCCCGCTTACCCTTTCTTCTCCATATAGAGCAGGGTGGGGACACAGAGGGAGAGAGACAGAGAGAGCCTGGCGAAGCAGCTGCTTTCTCAACTTCCTGATCCACTTAAAAAGACAATGCACTTAAGAGTGGGTCAGCTTATTTAAAGGCGCAGTGTTCATTTCTCTCTCTCCCACACACAAGGTGTATGTCTGTCTCTGTCTGCTAGGCTCTCCCCCCTCCCCTCCATTCCTGCTGCGTGAGGCTACATTAACAACAATGTATTAACCCTTGAGGGCTCAGCCGAGTGCTAGTTCATCATTTAGCACAGGGGTTCTCAAACTGGGGGTCGGGACCCCTCAGGGGGTCATAAGGTTATTACATGGGTGGTCGCGAGCTGTCAGCCTCCACCCCTGCTTTGCCTCCAGCATTTATAATGGTGTTAATATATACAAAAGTATTTTTAATTTATATGGGGGGGGGGGTCGCACTCAAGCTTGCTATGTGAAAGGGGTCACCAATACAAAAGTTTGAGAACCACTGATTTAGCAGCAAGGCGTTCCCTGGGAAATATCCCACCCTCTTACTTCACCACCTCAACCAAGCTTCACAATCATCATAGCTGTGAACAGTATTAAATTGCTTGTTTAAAATGTATACTCTGTGTGTGTGTGTATACACACACACAAACAATTTAATATTGTTCACAGCTATGATGATTGTGAAGCTTGGTTGAGGTGGTGAAGTAAGAGGGTGGAATATTTCCCAGGGAACGCCTTACTGCTAAATCAGTGGTTCTCAAACGTGTGTGTGTGTGTGTGTGTGTAGTTTTTTGTTTTATGAGAAACATTTTCCTGGAACCTAACCCTCCCCCCCCCCCATTTACATTCATTCTTATGGGGAAATTGGATTCGCTTAACATCGTTTTGCTTAAAGTCGCATTTTTCGGGAATACAACGTTAAGTGAGGAGTTACTGTAGCTTCATTCTGATAATTTAACATTACAAAACAACAGCTTTTATTTATGATAGTGTGTTAATAAAAACCACACACAAACTAAGCCCACCTCAAGCAGCTTAGCAGGGACTTCTGAAATTTACCAAAAAAAAGTATTAGGAAGGCTCTCTGGAACAATTATTATTTCTATTAGTTTTCATGATAATTAAGAAATACTTCCACTAGGAAATGGGTATACTTCATCTGTTAATTAGGCCAAAACTACAAGTGAAATACCATTAGCTCTTCATTGTAAAATCAAATAACCATTTCTTGTTAAACAGATGACAACAAACGTCATATATTAAAACTAGGACTTTTTAAAAGCCACAATACTGTTTCCATGCAATCTCTATCCGCTGCATTATTGGGTTATATTCTGAAACAAAAACATTAACACAGAGTAAAGGTTGAGAGCACATATCCGACTCCGATAAAGTAATAGCATGAGGTCTGATCTCAATTTCTAATGTTTGACTTTAATCCACAGTATCTGGATGAGTAGTAGGAGTGTTACTAAGCAAACAATGAAGATGGCCTAGAGTATGACTTGGGCTGAGCAAGTGGACAAAAGGATTAAGACCTCCCTAATTCCTTATGCTCCTGGATTGGCCCTTTTGGTGCTTCCATTTGGATGTACACGAGTAAGTGCTGTGTTCCTACTACCTGCACCCCCACAGCTGGGAGTAGGTTCTTAATTTCACCTGCCATATATCGGCCAGCTCAGCTGAGCCAGTGTTGGGGGAGGGAGGAGAAGAGATAGTGGTAGTAATTTATACCAGCATGAACCAGCAGCAAATGGCAATCCTCGCGCACCAAAGAAAGAATGCAGAGAGCAGCAACACACTGTCCCTTGTAACTCAGGGCAGAGTGCATCTGCAATCACTAGCCCAAAGCAGTGTCTAATGCACAAATAAAGAAAGCAAAAAAACCTCTCTAATCTTTCAATTATAATTATCTTATGCATTATTTAAAACAATGGTAGTTAAAAATACTCACACAAGTGTGTTTGAAGACTAATTAAAAATACTGTCATTTTAAATACACTTATGACCACTGAGGTGTCAATATTAACTAGCATTTCCACAAACTAGAAAATATTATTAAAACACTCAGGCCTGGTCCACACTAGGGGGGGATGTCGAAGTAAGATACGCGACTTCAGCTACAAGAATAGCGTAGCTGAAGTCGAAGTATCTTACTTCGAAGTACCGCGACTTACCTCGCGTCCTCGCGGCGCGGGATCGACGGCCGCGGCTCCCACGTCGACTCCGCTACCTCCGCTCGCCCTACTGGAGTTCCGGAGTCGAAGGGAGCGCGTTCGGGGATCGATATATCGCGTCCAGACGAGACGCGATATATCGATCCCCGATATATCGATGGCTACCCGCCGATCCGGGCGGGTAGTGTGGACGTAGCCT